>OW388292.1:45911256-46630366 GCA_936450465.1 Gibbula magus | reverse complement strand
ATATCGCATAGGATTTATCGGATAATCTTACATTATACGTTACTTCCTTTAACATACTTGTGCGGCATAACAGTCTGCATCACTGGTTAATTTAAACCTTTCCTTATTTCTGTAACTTTCCTGTGCTAGCATAATATAGCGCAATATTTAGCCACACAAGCAAAATGGCACGGCTTGAATTAGCCAGTGATGGACACTGGCTCGATTTGTGTCTTCATTCAATTTAACTCAACAATAAGATAAACAAAAACTCTCGTTTTTATTACTGAACGCAATTTATTTGTCTTTTTTTCAACCAGAAAATAATTCAAAGAGAATAAAACAAATATTACTGAAAAAATGATTATGGTAAATTATATCGCTGCAATGTGCAGTGCGATTTTATCTTTGAGTGATATGCATTGTTGACAAATTGGAATTATGATTGAAAACAATATAAAGTTTTTAAAGTTTTGCAAAATTATTGACTAAACGAGTCGAACGATAGATATTGACATGGATATCCATTTATAGGTCTCATTATAAACATAAATCTAAACATATATATATATAGTATAATATATCCCTAAATTAGGAGAAGGAAAAAGGTGATCTGTATAACATGTTCTTTGTGATTTGTGATCACGCATTTAGCAGAAATTAATTTACATATAAGTAATAATCTGAAGATAATGACAACATAATCATTTCCACAATGTTAGAGGAAAAGAAACTATATACCCTCGATCATGCACATTAGGCGCTTATCTCAGAAACAAGTAACCGAACTCTCCTCCCTTTAACGTCAACGCCAAACACAACTTCTCCCGCGAATCAATATTCGTGTCAATCTCCATCACTGACTAATTCAAATTTTGCTGCATTTCGTTATATTTTCTGTTAAAACATAGCAGCGCACTGCATCTGAACTTGAATTGGTAATGAAATTCTAAATCTCTTGTACAGAAAAGGCACGCTGCTAAGCAAGAACAGAAACTGTATCGAAATGCAGCAATGCTTAAATTAGCCAGGATAGAGGCTAGTGCGTGTTATGCCTTTGTTGCATCAACCCTAGACGTAGACAGATTTGACCTTAGCCTCTCAGCATGAGGGGCAAAACATTGCCCTGCTGAAGTCCGACGTGTCATTCAGATGATGCAACGAAGGGTTCTGGCAGTTCATGTTTGGTTAAAACAGGTACAGAGAACAGCGCCCTCCTCGGTAGGCATTGTCCTCATGAATCCACTTCGTTTTCATCCAACATTGCAGCAATGTACAGCACTGTGCCAAAAGTGTTGCAAGAATCGCCGTTTTCCCATAAGGTCCCATGTCATTTTTGTGTAGCATGAACAATGTTTATGACCGTGAAAGTGAACGAAAACTCACAAAATTCAACATAATTGTAATCTTGGGATTATGTTTATAATTTTCAAATTCATTAATTCAATGGTTTTGGAAAACGGCAAAATATTGACTGGGTATTTTTCACCGTCACTTCCTCATTGCCAACATTATATAAGCAGACCTAAAGGCCTGCAAAAATGGACATACCTCTGTAATAATTAACCGTTTTGTTAAATAACGTTGTATCCAAAATCAGAAATTTGGTACGTGTTGCGGAGTAGATTTCCTGTTTCCATGTAAAGTTTCAGTGAAATATTTTGAAAATTGAGGTAATTAAACTTATCTATGCTACACTGAAATAACATGGGACCTTTTGGGAAAACGACGATTCTTGCAACACTTTTTGTACAGTGCTGTATATAGACTATCAACTTCCTCATTCATGGAGCATTCACTTTTTAAAAGCTTCACGCATGCTGGAACTTATATTTTTTTAAACCTGATAAAGAACATTCACATGCGCTCTTTTTTTAAACAACATAAACGTACCCCTTTCGTTGTCAAGTCGAAATCCTCAAAGAAATGTCCAGTGAATTTATGCAGCAAAAAAAAATGTGTAAGACATTTTTCCCCACAGAGGCTACTCTAATCCTATTTTCCCACCTAACCTCTGTAACGATACGCAAGTACGTTGGCGCGACTGTTAACGGCCCCTGATTAGTTGCAATGAACAGTAATGGTCCAATTATCGACCTTGTTTCCAATTAAGAATGTAGTGTTTCCCGTGGTCAAGAGTAGACGTGAGAACGTTTATTCTGGCTGAGAGCATGTCTCTTGTAAGATATTATATTCAGTTTTATTAAAGGTGCATCCATTGTGTTTCATAAAAATTTATTTGGCTTTAATACGCCCAAACTCACCATATGTGCTGTTCACAATACAAATAAATTCATTCAGCTTGCATATTCACCCCCAATTGCCAAATATGTCATAATTACTAGTTTCCAATTAAAATCGAATAACATCATTATGCATGTGCATGTGCAGAAACCGAAACTGTACGTCTCATTTACATGTACAGTAGTTATATGACCTATTCAACATTATCAACCCAAATTTGTTATTTTGTCTATTTTGAATAAGATTCCAAAATTACGTTTGACTCATTGGCGCGCGTCAATCGCGATGCATTGTCCGGTTTTCGATCAAAAGTCACTTCTTTTACCTTCATCTCGTCTATATACTAATTCGACTATCATCAAAATGTTTTTTTTCGTGAACAGTCGGTTCTTCTCGATAAAGTAACACCATTTATAACATTTGGAATATGGGACCCCAACAACACAATGGATGTACCTTTAACACCAGAACAAGAAGTGCTTTGTTTGGATAAAATTGAGGACAGTAATCAGTGATGCAAATTTGGGAAATACAAGCGTAATGTAAAAGAGGTTAGTTGGAAATATGGCTTGAAAAATCTCTCTTGGGTGAGAATGTTAAAATTTATTTCTATGCTATAATAAAGCAGTAAAACTTGCGTCTCTATAACTAATATTGTAAGAACAAGTGAGTATGTGGATTATGTAAAAGATTATTGTAACTCACCAGTGTCCAATACACTAAACTAAACTTGTTCACAACTGCAGATGTAAATAAGGAAACTGCCCACAGAAATTTGTCAATAGTCGTATGAATCAGAATCGGAAGTTGTTTCCCAAGAATAAATACGTAAATTAACACAGGGGATCCCTTTCAGACATTTCTCACACAGTTCCGATAGGTGTGGCTTCTTATCGTCGACATGGCGTTCATATTCAAGGCCATCGCTGTAGTCAGAATCATCATCGTCATAAGGGTAATCGAAATCACCGTAGTAATTATTCCGCTCCCGACCACAGTCACAAACCTGAGCGCCACACTCGAAGCACTCTGTCCTGTAAGGCCCGGTGAAAGGCGGCACTCCCATCTTCTCCTGACATTTCTTGCATCCTTGTTTGTATGGTACCTGAAACAAGTTATGGGATTTGAGTCTTCAAGAGCGAATGACCTGCAACTTCTTACCCACCTGTAATGAAGAATGCATGAGGAGTAGCATCCTGGTTCCCGGGCCTCGAGAAGAGCAGCGAAATCGAAGGCCCGGGAGCCAGGATGACGTATCCCACACCCTATAATACGCACCGTTGGTAAATGAAGGCACTCGTAGCTATGGAAGGCATTGGCACGCTACGGAAGGCTATTCCCCACATACGTGAAGAGTGAAAAATCTTTATCATTATATATAAGAAACTATAAGTGGACAATTGATGAGAAAATTGCAGGATTTTGTTGACAGAGGTATTGTTTCAAATATATTATAAGTCAATATCAATTGTGGAGAAAATCAAGAGTAAAATGTTGTTTCAATGTTTTTGTGACTCAGTAGCTGCATATTTTGGTAGATATCTTACAATATAATTAAAATAAATACATGAAATAAACTGCGAGATAAGGAATAAGTATTAAAGAATCAACTATTTCATTTTGATTATCATTGAACATATAATAACAAAATCAGACGTTGTCTGATCCGAATGGTGTAAAAAATTGGGATACGGAGGGCTAAAGGTCCCTCAATTTTTAAGCACCGGAAGGCATGATAAAATGTTACGGATAAGTGGAATAGAAATGTTGATGCAGTGGTGAAGTATGACCTCATATGATACCGAAAACAGTGTTGAGTGCTCATTTAGGTTTGGGCATATCTATCTAAACCCTTACCAAGTCATAATGAATGACATGATATTGTGTTTTTAGTATATGAGGCAAGTGATGGGTCTCTATAAGATGTTTTGGCTATATGACAATCACAGCATAGCCTATGGTAGTAGTAACACGCCCAACAAACATCATACCAAAAAACGGAACAGAGCTCCAAGAAGAGAGCTCCATCTGTAAAGAATATTACAGGGCAAACAGTAAATCATCATCACTCACATACACTCAACCAAAACAGAAACGTCGCCATGCACAATAAAAGATATGTCAATCCACCATTGAAAAATACGACTGAAACTAAACTAACTTTGAATTTTTTAATACACTATCGATTTATGTTTCTTAAAAACATGCATTTTAAAGAGCCATCAAGTATGTTAGTGATTCAAATACAAAAGTATTTTTTGAAAATATACGCATCACGTCAATCCCTAGAGAAATCTTTTATCTACATCATGACATGTGATACATAATTTTCATATCACGACAATGTAATGAAATTTGGTTTCAAAGACAAGTACAATTCGATAAAGTCGTCAAGGAAATCTGACGTCATATAAACAGAATTCCCTTTATTGCATAAAACGTACTACACAACAAGCGTTTCCGAAGCGTGAAGGCACGTCTATAGGGCAAGTCGCAATAGCATCCCACGTGCTGCCGGATCTTCTCTTGCAAGTTACCCTTGTCACACATTACTGAATAAATGTGACGATTGCTATATTAACAATGTTTCTAAACATCCGGAGAATATACAAATTATAAACGTTTTACCTTTTTAATGTACTTTTATTGTATTCAGACCAGCAAACTATGACAAATATATTTTCATTTATAATAAAATTAAAGCAAACTACCTTGTTGGTTAAACATTTATACCAATATCTGTAGCAAATATATCATTAAATTGAATGGTAAATGAATAATCGCCAAAAAAATATATATTTCAATTATTTCCATTACCTTGTTTTTCTTTCGTATACAGTTTGTGACGTTATAGACGACATTGCTTTGCGCTTGAAAATAATAGACTTGATCTATATTTAGACTGGAAAACACCTTTACTAATTTGTGCAATTTGTCTTCTTATTTTGGGTCGAACAAATCTGTGAAAAATTAAGTGTATATCTTTCATGATGTTAGATTGGTTTTGCGAGGAAACCTCCGAACGATATGAGTTTGTATCCCGGTTGATGCACTTGCAACTTTTATTCCTCGGAAAACGGACGATTTCAATCAGACTGGCAATTTTCCGATATATTTATCAACATACTTAATGTCTTATAAGAGATCGTTGTTGTGGAATCTCCTTAAATGGACGAGCTAGGAGAGTCAAACATGGCTTATTTGCTTTATTACGCTCAACAGTAATGCTGCGTCAAGAAATTTCAGTCTAAAAGGTTAGTAATGTTAGTTACATCTTTTACTTACCGGTATTACATTTTAACATTTTTTTTACTTAAATGCAAAATGCAAAATGCAAAATGTTTAAAATGCGATTTCAGAATAAAAGGATCATACTGTGATGAATGAAATTGAGAGTATATCTTTACACAACATGTGTCTATCATACACATTCACAATCGACTTCAATAGAAGTATTTTTCTCCGTTGAAAATTAGATGATGTTTCTTTTGCCGTTGAGTGTAGATGATTGATGTTGCAGTACATGCAGTAAATGCATTAATAGCAGCGATACACTGAAATAAGAAAATGAATCATGCTATGGCAAGATTAATATATATATATAGTAAGATTTTTACTTTTAAATTGGAAATGGTAGTATAGCATGCTACATAGTTTTTGGGAGTAAAATTATCACAAGTAATGTTTGTCAATCATATTTTTTAAAACCATTTTGATGACTCAAATAGTTGAACTATTGTATTATTTTGAATTGCCTTCCGTAGCCCAATTTAGAAGGGAACAACCAACATGTGCCTTCCGTTGCTAGGAAATGTTAGTGCAGGTGGCCCCGTAACATTTTTGAAACAGTACATTGGTGTGATAAATACATATTTCTTTTTATCACAACGTTTATCGGGATATATGTTGCAGGGATATGTTTGACTGAACCCCAACAAATATTTTAACACTCTGAAAAGTAAATTTTATAGGTTAACTGCTTAGTAAAAATGACTAATATTTCCAAATTATGTATTAAAAAACCTAAATCTGTCATATGATGTTAATCTACAGGCTTAAAAATTAATTTTAACGGTTTTCTGCATTATGTCATGTAATTGGACATATGAGACATCGATAAAGGTGATACATTGTTGTAATTTAACAATTATTATACACTAACAACTAATTTTAAAATGTCACATTCATCACGCGTGGGACATAAGCCTTCCGTAGCGTGCCAATGCCTTCCGTAGCTACGAGTGCCTTCATTTACCAACGGTGCGTATCATAGGGTGTGGGGTACGTCAAGATAATATCAGTTTTAACGAATCCACTGCCCCTAATGCATTTTCCAATCTTAATCCATGCACTTAAACCTGTACTTGTGATTAATTTGCATTGTAAAGAATCATATTTCAAATTTGTGCAAAAAATCACATATTTTTCAAATATTGGTGCTCATACATCGTATGTGACACAAGCTGCGACCCTCAAAAATGGATTCTTCTAAGCACGTGCAACGCAATTAGTCCATTGAGACGCTATTGATAACCACGAGCTTCCGAATCCGGAAACGTTCTGTTCTCCTTATCAACTAGTAGGACATAGCCTACTGTTTTACCCTTTTGCCTGGCCGTTAAATATTTTTTCACTGTTTATTTTTCCTGTAATGAAGGTCACAATTTGACCTTTGAGCGCGTTCAAGGTAGGGCAGTGTTCGGCCTATTTCTCTATTGTAATTTTTTAAAACTTAAGTGAGACAAGGTTGAATTTGTTGCTTGCGCTTGTTTATATTGATTTTTCACTGTTATCAAGATGACATGAACTAAATGCCTTTGAAGGCAGGAGCCATTTCCGGCTTGGATATCTTAGGATTGGGGTCAATCTCATTTCTAGCACTTCAAACTACCAATTAATACCATTCGGATGTCAAACTAGTTCAGAATATGTTTAGCATAGCGCCAATCGAGATTGCCTTAGTCTTATCTTTATTTCAGTTCAACCCTGACATCGAATAAAATGTATTTATCCAAAATACATCCATTGTCACAGTTACAACAGTTTATAAAGCATATAGCCTAAACGATCTATCAAAATATATCTCAGTTATGTTATTGTTCATGAAAAATCGCCGGGAATACACACTGCAATCAAAATATATACCTGCGTTTATTTTCTCACGGAACATGTAAACTAAGATTGAACAATCTTGTTGCTATTGGTTCAATGTTCGCCCTATCCCTCACTTATATTTTAACGACAAATCTGTACACATGTATAATTCAAACACACAGTAGGTCAATACTAGCAGATAAGCTAAACACAAAGTTGATTTACTGTTATATACGAGTATACCAAACAGTTTGGTTGCCGCACTGCTTTATACTATTGCGTTATAGATAATATCACACAGCAGTGTCGGAATCAAGAGCGTAAGAGTTTTCTAATTCACCACTTTGTAAAGACTATTTAGTGTGAAGAACTGATTAGCGATTATAAATAGTCATTGTATGACCAATTCTTTGTCATTAACGTTAATACTAAACTGTATTACATGGCCCGTCGTAGCGTAATCTCTATTTATCTAGTTCGTACATGAAATTTGCGCAACAATGTAAGAGTCCAAGCTAAGTGGGGAAACGCAACATTCAACAGATGAATAACGTAATTAAGGAGAGATGGGACCCAGAAATCGAACTCGCTTACGGCAACATTTTGCGACGACAATTCATTGTTGTGAATAAGTGAGACTCATTTTTAACCTCGACGCAGTGTCCCTTTAAGCTTATTTTCATCCTTAAGGAGGGGGGGACGATGAAATCAAATATTTTAGAATTCGTTTATTTTTTTCAAAATAGCAAGTTTATTATGTCTTTTATCACTTATACTTACAATATTAGTCCCGATGACCCTGCGAGTCTGGGAGCTCTCCCAGTGACGGTTACACGCCTTACATCTATACCAGGCGTACACTCTCTGTAGACGTCGTGGCCTGTTTCTTCTTTCCTTCCTTCCTCTCTCTCCTTCGGTTCCTTCCTCCTTATTATTCTGTCCTCTTCTCCCTCCACGTCGTTTCTTCTTCTTTCCCCCGTTCTTCCCTTGGTTTGGTCCCTCTGTCGTGGGCGCAGTCCTTTGTTTCACTTGGTCTCCTGAAAAAGTATTAATTCAATTCAATTCGTTTATTTCAGTAAAAGGCCCCTAGGCCCACGTACAAGAGAATATATATTAAAGAAATTCACATACATATTATAGCTTCAAAAGAAATAATAATCGCCGGGTCGGTCAAATTTAAATCCAAGAAGTTTATTTAGGTCCACGACATCTTATATTAATTAAATTTCTAATTTCTAATACCAAACAGTGTGGCCAAAAAGCGATTTAGCACCCAAAGTGTATTTGAACAGACATAAACTACCGGGCAAAAGAAAGGTTTCGCCTCAGTTGATTTTATCATATGTATGATTTTCAATTGCAAATATCTCAAGTTTTCGATGTCATAATCCAAAACTGATAAGTACAGGTGTTTAGTTAGCAGTCAAAGAATACGTTATGTTTTTTAATTATTTTTTTAAAAATGAAATTCTAAATTCAATTTTGTTTTTAAATTAGTTTTGATGATACACAACTGTTCATCGACATATAAGACATATACTGTGTGAAAATAAATAATTGTGCCTAATTCTACACACATTTACAACATTTTAAACAGGGTAGGGGTCATGTTGGTGTGAATTTCATTCTTAACCCTGTCTTCATTACAAAAAGATATTTGAAGTAAAATTTAACCACAGTCACCAACAAAGTCATTCAAACTACTGCAGATAAGTAGGTCTATTATTGTATCGTGCCATAGTCAAATACATCTGATTTCTTTTAAATATTGAATTAATCGAAACAAACTTAGGTGAAACCTTTCTTTTGCCCGGTAGTTTATATAATAAAGGTATCATACCCTGATGTATGAAATTGTGAGTACATCACTACAAAGCATATGTCTATCAACTATCCGACAGCAATTTAAAATTGTATACTCTTTTAAAAATGTGGACTGGTTTCTTTTGCTCGTGAGTATATGTACAGTTAAATTACATATAAAAATAGTGTTTAAGTTTCTAAGGAAAAATATACTAATTTAGGACCATCCATCTTGACAAATGGAGCACAACTATCAGCATAACGTATTTGATGTTACCCAACTCAGTGTAATAGGGGTGATAATAAACTGTATATGCGTTTGCTATCGACATAGCTTAAAGACATTAAAACGTCCCATGAACAAGCACGCTTTTAAACTTCCATTTTCATTTCAAAGACATAAACTGATTCATTTCTAAAATAATAACAAATCGAAAGTGAACACATGTTTCGCTTTCTTCCTTACCTGCTCTCTCACTCCCCTTCTTTCCACCCCTTTTTTCATCATTGTTACGTTTGTCCGATTTTCTTTCATCCTCTGTACCCTTCCGCCTCCCCCCAGCGTTAAGTCCAGACCCCTCCCTAGATCCTATCCTCCCGACTTCACCCTTTGCGGCCATGTGCACAATAACAACTGACTGTCCGTTTCAGGCAAAACGCAGCGTAGTCACGTGATCATCCATGACGTCATAATCTGTCGCTCTACTTCAGTCTTGCTCTGCGTGTGATTGGTATTATGTTAGTTGTATTCATTTATATTTCACATATTTGCAATGTGCTATCATTGTTTCAAGTACTTGTGTAAACGGAATACGCTTGGGCCAGACATAGGCAACATTTCAAAATGTAATTATGTTTTATTTTGAAATAAATACTTGAACGTTGTATTTTGTGATCACTGTGACGTAGGTTTACATAAACATGTGTCGCTTATCACACAAAGTGATTCTGTTTTCTCGGAAAGCATGTTACGGCGCGTTCGAGGAAGTCAGGCCTTATCTGAAACACGCAAACGGAAATATGTATGACAATTGTGCACCTGTTTCGTCAGTGTTCGGTTGTTAACACCTGTTATCAACCTACCAGCCATATAACGTGATACTTGAAATGACCTTTCTAAACCGTATCACCCGGTACGAGGGACTTACAACATTGTAAGTCCCTCCAGGAGGGTTTACACAGACAGTTGTAAACACCGTTAGAAGGAATTATAATGATTGTAAACCCTAATATATTTGCTAAGATGACGGCTTAAAAGTAAAGATCTGAAGAAACTAACTTAGACTAATTTTGAAAAATTTCTTAAATTAACGACAGAATATAAACAGCAAATGTTTTGAAGAAAGTGCGTCTCGAACCCGTATCCACTAACACCTGTAGTAACTGAGCTAACGCCTTAGTCTACTGCGTCAAAGGGGCAGATGAGATTTCACGGTACAAAAGCAACTCGTATAGCGCTGTTGACAGGCTGACATCACCCAGGGATCCTCAATATAACGCCAGGGATCCTCAATATAACGCGATACAGGTAGAAAGCCTGTTTTACACTTAAACACGGTTGATACTATGGAGAAACCATTTTACCTCGGATATGGTAAGGTTGTAGACCCTGATAGTCAGGAAAACCCCTCGGTTCCTATCAGGGTCCACAACCTTACCATATCCTCGGTATCATGGTTTCTCCTTATAAACTAAAACGCATTGAAGTTTTATTTTTATATGTATTTATCTTTGTCTTTGGAGCATCGTATCAACGCAAAACTAGACCGATCATTTCGCATTTTCCATTACATTATAAAAAGATAGTTGATTGTTCCATCACATAATCAAATTTTATATCTCATAGTAAACAGTTACAGTTTGGGCAGCTCTTTGAAGTGACCAGAGGTCAATCTTTTCAAAACTATACATTTGTAATTGTCCTCTGTTAAATAGTATATAATTAAGGAAGTGGTGTACTTAAATTGGTCTAACACACACCACATATTTACTCTTATACTCATTCAAGGTATCTGTGATGAATTTGCTCTCATTTCGTCTATATGAAAACTTTGATTCGAAAATTAATGAAATTTTAATTTTCAAAATTTGACCCCTTCTGTCATTTTCATCATGCCAAACGTCATAAACATGAACCACTGCCGTGACGATCACAGGATGCGTATGAGAAAGATTATTTTACTCGTGGATAAATTGATTATCCATTAATTGTCATTGTATATGGTGTAATTTTATTGACGTTACAATGGACGTCAATTTACATGATATTTGCACTCAGATCAACATACTTTCGGTAGGCAGCTGTACACCATAACAAATACACCCACTATTTTCTTTAATTACCAATGTTACAATCGACAACATGGTGAATCGGGTTGTGTACACTGTATCACATGTAAGCTAAATAAACAAAACCCGGATATGTTTCATATTTCACCGAAGGCTTATTAATAATCTAAGGTACAAAAGAAACTTTACACCTCAGTTGGTTTTATCATATGTTTGATTTTCAATTACAAATATCTTATGTTTCCGAAGTCGTACTCTAAAACTGAAAAGTTCAGGCGTTTAGTCATCAGCCAAAGAATAATTATATGTGGTTTTAATTTTTTGGGGAAAAAATTAAATTTTAAATTCATAAATTCTTCCAAAATTAATTTGGATAAAACAAAATTGTTCATCGACATATGAGACATCTGCTAAGTAAAAATCAATAAAAGTGCCTCATTCTGCACACATTTACAACATTATAAACATGGTAGGGGTCATGTTGGTGTAAAACATGATTTTATACCCCTTGGTCCTTTCAGTGACACTAACTCTGCCATTTTCTTCCCACAGAGGTTACTCCCGATCCTGCCCTCTGTTGTTTTACACTTGAAATCGGGAGCGGAAAGGGAGTGTCCTGATTGGTTGCCATTGAATCTAGTTGTGCAATCAGCGATGCCGTTGTAAAAGTGACATGTGCCAATGACACGTCATAATGATAAAATAAACGTAAGGCCAACGTTTTCTCGTTTTCCTGTGTTTTCTGTGTTTTACTCGAAATATGATATTTGATTTTGTGAAAACTATTGATCATAAACATACTTATAAATAAAGAAGACCAAATCAGACAAAAATAACAAAAACAGTTTATTTGCGTTATTTACATCAGACATATGAGATTTCTCTTTCCACCGCTAGGGGATTTTGGTTCTGCTCCCGATTTCAAGCGAAAAACAACAGAGGGTAGGATCGGAAATCTGAAGGGAGTAACCTCAGTGGGAAGAGAATGTAACTCTGCATGTTTGAAAAAAACCCGAGTATGATTGTTTGCCGAATCAGTCAACATTGAACATTAAATAATATCCCGGTTCTATCATATCAATTTGTTTTGTTATTTTTACTGTATGAGTGAAACAATAGGGTGTAAGGTTTCTTTTGTACCTCAGTTAAGATATTCTCAACAAGGGCGTTGCAATAGGTATGGTTACACTTTCTTTAATCGGATTGTTTTACGCATATATAAATACCATGTTATCACAATAATTATAGACCATATGACCACAGAATATTCTTAAAATGATCTTTCTTTTTATTTTGCTTGCATCGCTATATAATCACCTACTTTCCTACGACAATTAATACATAAATACAAATGTATTCATTAACCATATTCATAATGTATTTAGTCATAACAATAATATTTATAATTGTACCATGCCTTAATAATGTATATTACATATTTACCCACTGAAACTATGTCTACTTCACTTGTAGATTTTTAAACTCTCTTCTTCATTTGTTATGTATTTTTAGCCTTGTCAAATATTTGTCAATTATGTGGAGAGGGTTTCTATAAGTTTTAAAACTTGTGCCAAATCCATTTCTTAGATGAATAAAATATGTTTTTAATTAAATTCACGACACGCGATATTAATCACATTGGTTTGTCCAGCGTACCGATAATCATATATTAACTATATGTATTGAAAGTATATCTTTAATAGTCTATTAAAATTGACCTTAAATTGCTCCTTACACCGTGTTTAGCCTTCTAGCATATACCACTCAGCAGTGCATTGCATAACCTAAATCTTCCCACGCAAGGCATAAATCGTGCCAGTCTCCATCTGGCTAAATTAGCCATTTGGAGACTGATACATATTTAGCGTCTCTCGCAGAAAAATGAAATCATATATCCAGGGTCTGTTAAGGAGCGAAGTAGGCAAAATATGCATAACGTTTTTGGTATTTGGAGGGGGTAGAAAATAAGTATAGAAACTTAGAAATAAACTCTCTTGCAAATGACTGAAATAGAAGTCAAAAGAACTACATTTAGGTTTTTGAAATAGTGTCTGTTATTTTTCTTAAAAACACGTCTTAAAAAATGTCGTTTTAGAATATCCTTTCTTAGGTTGTTCTCCAGATTCGGTCTTACAGAGGTTCATAGAACCAAATTGACCAACCAAAAGAATACCAGTTCTTTCTTTAAAGAGCCATCAAGGATGTTGATAAACATATCGGAAAATTGCCAAAAATCTATCTCCGTGAAATATATACACTTAATTTTTCACAGATGTTTTCGACCCAAAATAAGCCGAGAAATTGCACTATTTAGTAAAGGTGTTTTCTAGTCTAAATATAGATCAAGTCTATTATTTTCCAGCGCATTGTGGTATAGCTCATACACCGTATACAAAGACACGAAAGAAAAATAAAGTTTATGAGCAATGAATTAAATCGAAATATATAATTTTTGGCGGTTATTTATTTACCATTTCATTTAATTATGTATTTTCTACATATATTGGAATAAATGTTTTACCCAACTAGGTATTTTGCTTGAATTTTATAATCAATGAGAATATAATATGCTGGTCTGGCTAAAAAAACGTACATTAAACAAGCAATAATTTGTATGTTCTCAGGACATTCGTCTTCACAACGTCACGGGCGTAACGAAAATATTTTTCAAATCATCTCTCTTCGCCCTTGACTTCACGGCCCGCTTTTTCTGCGCTAAGATTTTAGCGTACTGCAGGCTAATCGGATAGGCCAATCAGAAGAAAGCTTGCAATATGAACTTCTGATGTCAACAGCAAAGGCGTTTGCAGTGATACATTGCTAGGCCTACTATTAAAACGAATACATATTTTAAACAGATTCAAGCAATTACTTTACAGTCTCAAATCGTGTGCTAAAATCCCAATCATAATGAAATTGTTCGAGTAGACAGAGTCAATGCTTTACGCTGGAATGTAATAGACCACAGGGGCTTGTATTGTCGAAACTAACGATTACAACGAATATGAAGTCGACGATCCAGCCCCATATACTATAAAAAAGTATGTTTTACACAGGAACTTGACATCGTAAGTAAAATGTCGCTGTAATAGTGGGTAGGTTTTTTTTACCTACGTTTTACCTACATTTTACTTACGATATCGAGTTCCTGTGCAAGGGTAGCCTAACTTTCAACAGAAGCACGTGAAGCACGTGCAGCACGTGGGTTGCTTTGGCGACTTGCGCTTGAGACGAGCCTTCACGCTTCGTAAAGGCTAGTTGTTGTGAAGTACGTTTTATGCAATAAATATTGACCTCGCCAATTCAAACCTACCTGGTCTCACGATGTAGTACTCCGAGTGTAAGAGCTTGTATCACGTGACACAAGTCTCGAGTCTCGGAGATGGTCATGAAATTCCCGTGCATTCTGACCGATTAAAACCTTGCGAATAAAAGAATGTTTCCTCACCTCAGGATATGGGAATATCTTTCGACCATTCCAAGCCAGGAAAGGTGAGTCAATCAAGTTTTAGTTCCTCATTTTTTCCGGAGATATTGAATTCTCCGGATTTCATTGGCTAACTGTTTATCTTGATTGCATTAATTATCATATTTTAAGTTTTTCATTGTAGCAGAAACGCTATCTATCTTTGAAACCAAATTTTATTACATTGTCGAGATATGAAAATTATTCATCGCATGTCATGTTGTAGGTAAACTATTTCTCTACCCATTGACGTTATAAGTATATTTTCCACAAATATTTTTGTATTTGAAACACTAACATCCTTGATGGCTCTTGATGACCCCTGTGACCCCATTTGGTGTCATGGCGGTCACGAAATCTACAATTTAGAATCCCCATTAGCCAAGGAGTCTGGACATAAAATTTCAGCTCTCTTGAGTCATTGCTTCTGGAGAAGAAGTAAAAAAAGTGAAAAGTTTACGGACGGACAGACGGGTGGACGGATGGACGGACGCCGCACGCCCTGCTATGCCATAAGCCCATCGGGCCTTTTCAGGCCTGATGAACTGAAGATCAAGATGAAGATGTGTTCCCATGGAAATGCCTAAAAATAAAATTCCAAAGAAGAAAACCCCAAAACGGCACATCTACACATGTTGACTGTTCCACATACCAAATTTCATTGAGCTTACAGTTTTTAAGTTCTGGTACGGAAACGAAATTTTAAAGTATGTTTCCATGGAAACAGATAAAAATAAAATTCCAAAGAAATCGAAAACCCCAAAAAGGCACATCTACACATGGTGACTGTTTCCTATATCAAGTTTCATTGAGGTGTGCATTGCCGTTATTGAGTTCTGGTCTGAAAACGAAACCTGGACGCATAGACGCACGGACGGAGGTAATTTCAATATATCCCGACAACTTTGTTGTGGCCGGGGATAATGAACTCATGGAATCGTTAGAAAAGGTTGCGAATACGACCCTTTTTACAAAGTGTAGCCAAATCAAGTTTATCATCAAAAACTGTGCTTCGCAGAATATTTAGTAGAAACTCGTTGATAAAAGTAAAATATCCTCGGATATTTGTCACTTTTATCAACTCGTGTTGATATATTTAATATCAGAAAACACGCGGTAGAGATTCTCTATTTATCGAAATGTAGAAATCATTTACTAAAGTTTGGTTAAATTTCACGTTTTTTGCTATTTCGCTTCATTATTTATCAGTTGTTCCAAGTTGTTCTAATTAAGTTTCAAATGTCATTTGGTTAAACCGTTGGTTAAATAAGCAAAACTTTGAATAGAATTTATAGATAAATCAATTGTGTTGTTGGGGATCACATATTGCAGATGTTACCAATGGTGATATTTGATCGGCAAATAATGACTGTTACCGAAAACTACCGTTTTGATGATAGTCGACTCAGTATATTGACGATATGACGGTAAAAGAAGTGATTTCTGATCGAAAACCGGACATTGCGAGATTGACGCGCGCCAATGAGTCAAACGTAATTTTGGAATCTTATTTATAACAGACAAAATGACAAATTTGGTTTGATAATGTTTAATAGGTCATATAACCAATGTGCATGTAAATGGGACGTGCAGTTTCGGTTTCTACACATTTTAGTTGGAAGCTAGTAATTATGATATAATTGGCGATTGGGGATATAAACTACCGGGCAAAATAAAGTTTTCACCTAAGTTTATTTCGATTAATTCAATATTTAAAAGAAATCAGATGTATTTGACTATGACACGATACAATAATACTTATCTGCTGTAGTTTGAATGACTTTGTTGGTGATTGAGGTTAAATTTTAGTTCAAATATCTTTTTGTAATGAAGACAGGGTTAAGAATGAAATTTTCACCAACATGACCCCTGCTCTGTTTAAAATGTTTTAAATGTGTGCAGAATCAGGCACATTTATTTATTTTCACATAGGATATGTCTTATATGTCGATGAACAGTTGTGTATCATCAACAATAATTTAAAAACAAAATTAAACTTAAAATTTCATTTTTAAAAAAATAATTAAAAAACATGTAGAAGTATTCTTTGACTGCTAACTAAACAGTGCTTTAGTTGAATATGTTTATCATTTCTTCTTGAGATGTCCAAGACATGCTGATCTTCGTTTAGAATTAAAGCAAAGATTTTATAATTTAAAGGCAGAATTTGATATTAATACAATCCTGTATGGAAACCCAAATCTTCCACAAACAGTCAATGAAAACATATTTCACCATGTTCATAAATTCATTGGAAAGAGTCAACGGTTCAAATAATACATTAATACTAATGTACGTATTTACAATATTCAAAGTGCATTTTGTCATAAGAATAACATTTCCAATTGTGTGTTGCCTTAATAATGCATATTACATGTTTACCCACTTCGTCACTTGTAGATTTCTTACTTTCTTGTTATGTATTCTAGCCTTGTAAAATAGTTGTTGATTACCTGGAGAGGGCTTCTATAAGTTTCACAACTTGTGCCCAATTCATTTCTTAAATGAATAAAATATGTTTTCAATCAAAAAAACTAAACACCTGTACTTATCAGTTTTGGATTATGACATCGGAAACTTGAGATATTTGCAATTGAAAATCATATATATGATAAAATCAACTGAAGTGAGTACTTCCTTTTGCCCGGTAGTTTATATGCAAGATGAGTGAATTTATTTGTACTGTAAACAGCATATATGGTGTGTTGGAATGTATTAAAGCCAAATCAAATTTTGTGAAACACAATGGATGCACCTTTAAGTAGATTAATGTCCTGGAACCCCGGTCCCATTTTGTTTATTTGATTTCAGGTGTGTATCTCAAGAAGCGTACGTAAAATATATGTTTCGCCACTTCTGGAATGAAGCAGATTGGAGAAGCGTATATTACGAATATGCAATTGAGTAAACCCGAGTTCCTATCAAACAATAACTACTTGAATATTAATTGGTATTATAAGGCCTAAAAAATGTACTGGTCTTTACGACATTTTTTTATGTATGAAAATGATATCTGTCCATATTTTGAGACTTTGAATTAGGGGCTTCTAATTAGAGACTTCTTATCATATGTTTTCCCCAAAATAACGATTTTTTAAACTTTTCTTCCAAAGTCTTTAACACAATCTTTACTTTATAAAATGTGAACTGTGTCAATCTCGTTAAAATCAGATCATTGATTCGTCTATCATCTTAGATGATGAACAACTCAAGTTAGCAAATAAGCCAAGGGAACGCATCGATGATCTGGTTTTAATAAGATTGGAACTTTGTAGAGTCGTTATCAGACTCGAACCCGCAACTTCTGTTTATCGCATCCTGAAGCTCACCTCTCTCGAGCTGCACGAGATTCTCGGAGGAAATTCCACTTCGGTGCAGTTTACACTTCACGCACAGGGGCGTGTATCGCTTATAAACAGCGTTTGAAAGACATATACCTATATAGAGCCTATCCTATTACTATATAAAAGGCCTTTTATATAGTAATAGGGTTGGCTCTATATAGGTATATGTCTTTCAAACGCTGTTTATAAGCGATACACGCCCCTGTAACTTCACGAACTACACTTGTCTTTGACATGTTATTCTTCGTGTTTATGTCAATACTTGGGGGTTGTGGATACTTCAAATGTGATTTTTTTCATCACGTTCATTAATCTCCCTCAGTTTATCATATGACCCCGATACATGTCTCGCTACGTTGAGTATGTAAGTGGAGGCTTTGACAGTTGAGGGGCTTTCAAGAGTATCTGACACCTAGTCTGATTTAAACCGACGGTATTCCGCGGGAAAATGTGCAAAATAGTGCATCTACCGGGATACGAACTCATATCGTTCGGAGGTTTCCACGCCAAACCGTCTGGTAACTGGTAACAGCCCGTAGACTCCCATGTTCTGACGCAATTCAGTAAACCAATCACAAGACGTCCAACAAATGCTTTCGGTGCGAGAAGCTAGGGGCAGATAACTCCAAACAGCTATCCTTTTGTCTCTTCCGAATGCTTTCAAAACAGCGACCGTTTGAAAACTATGATGTGATTGGTCAGCTGTTTGACTTGGCTTTGGTTGCGCTAAACTGCATGGTTCGGAACAGACGCCAATACCACTGTACCGAAGGTGATGCTGGTAACGTACGTTACCAACATCCCAACATGGCGGAAGGCAAGATCGCTTCGCGAGTATTTAACACGAATTAATAGCTTTCTCGGGGTATATAATCAAACTTAGTTTGCACACACATGAATATTGATGGTGTGAATAGATTTGATGCACTGAATCTACATATTAATGTCCACGTCATGAAAAATACGCAATTTTAAAATCACGGTGGGATGTTGGTAACTCCCTGCGAGTTTGACACAAGATGTTGGTAACGATGAATGGAGGATTTTGGTAACACTATTGAGAACGTGTTGTTAATTCTGTTGTAAATACGATACGTGTTAAAGTCCTTTGAGAGAGAGGTCACATTCAGTATGTGCTAGTATTACTAATCTAAATATGTTTTCTATCTATCCCGATACACGATACAAGTAAACGTGCTTATCAAGTAAACATGCTTATCAATATAACACTATTGAAAGTATCGTATGTAAAATGGAGGATCCCTTACATCCCAAATGGTTGATACCAGAACATTTTTGCCGGGTTCTATTAGATAAGTGATAACGTTTCTTCAATAATATTTTGGTTTACATACAAAATCTGCATTCAGAAAATCATATTAGACAGGTGTTGGTTCAAGTAACTTGCGTATTAATACTCATGTGTATATATTTGCTCCTGGTATGTTCTTTGTGCATATAAACGCAATTAAATACGTTAGTATATATACACTAGAAGTATATTAACACTACATCTGGAGGTCATATAAACATATATTTGCATATATGTACTTCTGCATAGTATTTGTGTCATGTAAACAGTTCTCTCAAATACACGTGTGAGTATATTCTTTTATTTTTCACAATTGCCATTTTTGTAATAGTGACATAACTATTCCTGTACTCAAAAGAAAATAGAGTCATGGGATCTGTATCTCATCAGATTTTAAACGATGAAACATATTAGGTTGAAAATTTTAATTTTCCAAAAGTAGTTGTCAGATGCTTGACGAATATATATAATCCACATTCTTTAAAAAGGGGTTCAAGGGTGAAGTATTTGTGGCCACGGAGTAACCAAAATCTACAATGTATAATTTATAGGTATACAAAAGAGTTCACCTTTCCCGAGGCTAATGCATTTAGACTTTTAGAAGAATACACATAATGTTCTTTAGGAAGTGGCACCTGTAGCCCCAGATTGAACCAAAGAGTCCAAACCAAACCTACAATTTTTAATCCCCATTGACCAACGAGTATGTACACAAAATTTCATCTTTATCAGGCTTTGAGTTATAGACGAGAAGAATATTGTTTTTTTAGGACATAGTCCATGTGCTCCTTGTTAGGAGCCACAGTCATCAAATTACAAATATTAATAATTCCCATTGTCTTAGGAGTCTATACATAGCATTCATGTGTCTATCAGTTTTCGTTCTTTGAAAGGAAAACGAAAATAGGTTTTTAGGTAGTGGACCCTATGATCACATCTACATAGAGCTACATAGTCACAATATCTATCATTTATAATCACCAGTGGCATTGGAGTCTGTACACATTATTTCAGTCGTTTAGGGCGTTTAGTTCTGACGTAAAAGATGAAAATGCTTTTTAGGGTATAGCTCCTGTGTTTCCTATTAAGGTGCCTCCTTGGCCAAGGAGTCTGTTCACAATTTTTCAACATTGAAGAAGAAAACTTAATACGTTATGGCCCTTATTTGGCAACACAGAGGCACACCATCAGTTTATAGTTTACAGTTTATAATCTCCATTGGCTAAGGAGTCTGAACACACTATTTCAGCTTTGTCTGCTTTTTCTTTCTGAAGAGGAAGAGGAAAACAGGTATAGGGCATAGTACATGTGGTTCTTACTTGGGACCACAGAGTCTCCAAATCTATAATAATCCACATTGGCTAAGGAGTCTGAACACAATATTTCAGCTTTCAATGGCATTCAGATCTGAAGGAGAAGATGAAAAAGGTTTTCTATCATCAAATCTAAATTTTTATAATCCCAATTGTCAAAGTAGAGTGTACACAGGATTTGAGCTCTCTAGAGCCAGTGGTTCTTGAAAATAAGATGAAAAATAGAAAGGCTTGCAGACGGATGGACTGACGGACGCCGAACTCCTTGGCACGCCATAAGTCTAGCAGGCTTTTCAGATCAGAGGGCAGTCTGTTCTTCGCTTTATTGCTGATAGTGTCTGCATTGTTCCATGTGTTAAATATGGATGGCAACTGTTTCAAAATCCGTAATACTCACCCCTTTATTTCCTCGTGTAATTACATAGTAAGTATACTTTTATTCCTAGATGCAAATATATTCCAGGTGTATATACACTTACATATGTATATTTCTGCATGTAAACGGGGGTTTAGAATGTAAAAATATTATATTCTTCAACTGTGTTTATGGGTTATATCTAAATAACTGTAATAGTTTATTTTAGTACCTTGAAATTGAGAAACCCTTTCATTACTACGTAATCGGGCGCTTGGAATGGTGGACTTGGTGTTCAGACGTATCTTCGCACATTACGCTGGTAATAATATATATCACATTTATCATATTTTATCAAAATAGCTGGTTGTATAAATAATAATATTTATGGTTGAAAATAACCGAGTTTATATTATTGATATGAGCACATGTGCACATATCACGTTTGCCTAGCTACCCTTATATTTCGTCGTCTGTGACGTCACTGTAGCTTGCAGCCGCTAGAGCAGAGTGTCGTTTCTTGACTGATTTTACGTGAATCAAATGGAAAAGAATGGATAATAAAGAAATTACAACACTCGAAAGTGTGCCATATGAGTTTTACGAAACTAGTGCAAATTTATGTATAACCCTCAAACTCGTTTCGTAAAAGTCATATGACATCCTTCCTCGCGTAATATATCTCTATATAACTTCATTTTAAGGTCCTTCTGTATCTTGATGTGACGTACGTCAAACTTATGATGGAACATTTTCATTGGCAACGAAGATTTTAAGTTCAAATGTAGCAGTAGTACAGGTCTGTGAGGGGGAAAGGTCAAATTAGTGTTTCCTTTGGTTATTTATAGTAAGTTTATTTGAAATAAATAAAGCAAAACTATATATGAACCGTCTAAAGCATGTTACTATGATTTTTGCGTTACCAGCATCATTTATTTCAAAACAAGAGACGTTACCAACATCTTGTGTCGGAGTTACCAGCATCCCAACGTGATTTTAAAATTGCTTATTCTTCATGACGTGGACATTAATATGTAGATTCAGTGCATCAAATCTATTCACACCATCAATGTTCATGTGTGTGCAAACTAAGTTTGATTATATACCCCGAGAAAGCTATTAATTCGTGTTAAATACTCGCGAAGCGATCTTGCCTTCCGCCATGTTGGGATGTTGGTAACGTACGTTACCAGCATCACCTTCGGTACAGTGAATACGGGATGTTCTCAGACCTTGTGGCGAGGAATCTATAGAACCTGTTCGTATCCCGGTAGATATATTATTTTGCAAATTTTATTCCTCGTTTCTTTGTATACAGTGTGGGTTGCGCTTGAAAATAATACCTTATCTATATTTAGACTGAAACATATAGATATGTAGATGGATTTTTGTCATTTTCCCGATTAATTATCAACATATATGATGGCTCTTTAAGTGGCTATATTGGAGACAGAAAACCCGCAACACCTTTGTCGCTATATATTGACGGTGAAACCTGTGAGCATTGGCTGGAACAAGTGAACCATTGTAGGCCAGGATTGTGGTAATTGAGTTCGTAAGTCTACTCATGTCTGATCTGGGCTGCATGGTACGGTGACAAAACCTCAGTAATTGTGACACCAAGATATACCATTCTCCTCACAAACAGGTAACACAGATCGAGTACTTCCAAATACCCTGAAAGAAATGACTTGAGTAACATCTGTTGGAAGAGAATTGTAATGTACTACTCGACGCAATAGAAAACAAACATTTCGTGTGGTATCTTTAACTGTTTAATTGGTAACTCCTTACAAAGGAATACAGACCCGTATAATACGAGTTTTATACGAATACTTTACAAATATAATAACTGAGCATGTGTGAGGTTTCAACTCCGTGTGAGCAGGTTGGTTATGGTTAGTAACTTTCTTATCTCAAAAGAAAAATACAAAACTCTCATAAGCATATAGCAACACTCTTTCCTAAATATTCTCAATAATAACAAACAAGATGTGTTTGTTTAACACGGATGCCCCTGGATATACAAAAGTTATGGCCAAGGTTAAAGTTTTCTGAAGATTTCCACTGCGGCAAGGTCAAGGTCACAAGGTCAAATATGATGACCTCATCTGAAGGTCTCATCACAAGGTATGCACATGTCAAGTATGAAAGCCCTAGTTCTGAGCAATCCAAAGTTATGGCCAAGGTTAAAGTTTGTGTGGACAAACACACAGACAGACGGACAGATGAAAAACAATAGGCCTATACCTAACAATTAAGGATGAACTAATTTCAAAATTAAATATCTAATAATTCATTAATTTTGAATCATCATCCTGCTCCATCATAGCATTTGTATCCATATGTCTCCAATAATCCCTGATTGGGTCACCAGATTTAGCCTAGTATCGCTGAAGGTTGGTTACTCGCTGTATAGCATCTACCTTATCTTGAGGCGAGGTGATTTGGGGTTTAATGCCGCTTTCAATAGTATTTAACTTATATCGCGGCTGCTAGTATCATTGCAGAGATAAAGCCCGCAACACCATGTAGTTATGCATTGCGGGGAAACCTGCGAGCAACGACTGGAACTAGCGAACCATGGGTGTTACTCTACTGAAATTCAGTGTAGCATTGCACCCAAACCTTACTGCGTGTAGAACAGTTTTCTACTGCAGACGAAATTGCCGTGACCCTGGCGGGATTTGAACCATGAGCCTCTTGATCCGAAGCCGAATTCGCTAACCACTGCGCTATCCCGCCCACCTTATCTTGAAATGTGAATTGAAATTTGATCCGGGCACAGCCAATATTGCTGATTTTAGTCAGTTTAATGAATGGTTATTTATAGCGCGATACGAGGGTAATTCTGGCTACACAATCAGGAGCCATGCGGATAAAAATCCTGATAAAGCGAGGTGTTGATTCATAGAATATTTGAATATTGTGTTGATCCTTAATGTTTTTGATTAAAATATACAAGTTAAAGCTTGGGGGTCTTTGGGCAGACGGAATATAGTACCTATCTAAAGTTCGCTTCGGGTCACATACTTAGATCGCGATGGCACGTTCGTGTAAAAGAGTAACGCCAGTGAGCAATTAAAATATTTGTCCTTTGCTTTAATTTTTTTATTTTTTTCAATTTGAATAACATGTTTTATGCGACTTTAAGGAGCTTTTAGGCCTATACAATGTTCTCTTATGACGCACAAGGCTTCTGAAATGTGACATTGGCAGTGACTTTCGTTTAAATATTGGAATGTGATTTCAAACATCCGATAGAATCACCGTTAAAATGGGGATACCCTTCAATACACAAAGTGTAGTCCTTCAAAAAGGTTAGCTTCAATGGCGAAAGTTCTTGGTGAAAAATATTTATTACATATGGTCAACAGGAAACTTCGAATATATCAACAATAACACTACGAATAGTAGCAATTATATTTAAACAAGTGCATTCTTTGGTAAGAAAATGGCGGTCGGCATATCATGAACATATCCTGTACAGTGTCCTCAATATAGCTAGTGATTAAAGTTTGTTCTACAAAAATACATCGGGCAAGAATCGGACTTTAAATACAACTCAATGTTGTATACATACATCAGAGTAATGATTACTAAGTGCAACTTCCAAACACAAGGCATAACTCTTGCTAGTCTCCATTACTGGCTGATTTAAGCCTTGCAGTATTTCCCTCGCTTTGCCGTGCCAAGATAGTGGACCGCTGCACCTGAAATGCATAGTGGGTCCAGATTTCCTAGCAAAGATATCTTAAGGAAATACTGCAAAACCTAAATCAGCCAGTAATGGAGACTTGCAAGAGTTATACCTTGCGCTGGGAAGTTGCACTAGTTAAACGTTACTTTCAAGTATACGATTTATGATGACGACCTGCTAACATTGCAGGCGATAACAGCATCCTGCCCTGCCTTCACTAACCCACTGTTCGCGGCGGGCATCGTGATTTTAACACTGAGTGTTCGCGAACATCCCGGGAAATTCCGTGTTGCTGAACGCAGGGCAGGTTCCCTTATCAGTTAAGCTGCGTTACACTGTACATAGCGCAGAGTAACTGATACAGGAAACCAGGATGGCAGCTGGACGACGAGGACCGTCATAAATATCAAACTGCTCACAGTACTGTTACGTCCATTTGCCTACGGGACTATATCATATATCTTTATAACAGTCGACAGCCCTGGGGACGTGGTTGCGTCAATATATCTAGACATGTGACCAGTTATATCGATGTGAACATCATATTTCCAATATTGCATATTCATAATTTAGTATCACTAACAATCCAAACAAAATAAGTAAAATGTCGATGACATTTCTAATGCAAAACATAATATAGCTAACAATCTTAGATTTGAAATATTGCAGCTGCATTGGAGTTCTACATTCCATAGAAATCGCACTTCTGCAAAATAGTCTTTGGCTCTGTAGATCGTCAGGTTTTGTATGAAACGAATTTCCAGACTTACTACAATTGTTTTTCCAGTGTATTGAGATACATGGTAAAATAAAAGAATGGATTATGACTGTCTTTGATGTGTGGCGGTTTCAGATAGGGATATTGCATGGTGTTATTCAATTATGGAATAAAAAGCCATAATTGGTAGAATCAATAGCGGAGCCACAGAACCACATTAGTCAACTGCATAATCTTACTTAATACTAACAAGTTGATCGAGAGTGTTGATACCATATCGTTGAGGGCATCTGGTCAAGTTGAGGTCTTTCCCCTTCAACTCATCCCCAACAATAAATTCTTTTTCCATAATCTTCTGACACCACGCAATGACTTCATTGTGGTAGGGGGTGTGTACCCCAGCCACTTGAGCCAGACCCTTAGTGACAACAAGGCCATTGGGAACATCCTCGGACAAATACCTATGCTTGAAATCTGGAATCAGGAGCTTGCCGTCTTCTGCTGGTTTCATCGGGTGTGTCAGACCGTCGTAGGCTGTGTCACTCTGCAGCACGGTCTTGAGGTTGCTGGTGTCCTTGATGTAAGGTTTGTGATCCCTGAGGTACCAGTCGTACAGATGGAGCACGCCAGACAAGTCAACGTCAGGTCTCTTAGCCGATATAGCTTTCGCTGTTGCAACTAGTTCGTCACTGATGCCGCTCAGGCACTTGGCGGAGTAGTCGTTGAGGCCTTGGTAAAAGAGGGGCTTATCGGCCATAGGCTTTTTATCCCAGTCCTTCCAAGACCCATACATGATGGGAGGATGGATGATGGACTTGGTGGCCAGGATAGGCTCGATGTAGTTGTGAGCCTCCGTCAGTACCGGCTCTGGGCCCATGATCTTCTGCAACACTTCTGTAGGTTTGTAATCCGGGTTGCTGTCACCGCGAATCACACAACCCATCAGGTTAACTTTCACCATAAGAATTTTCACGAATTTACCAAACTCCTCAATCCTACATGCCCACGGTAGAGATTCGTACGACATGATGACGCATTTCTTAGCCTTGTCCTTGAGCACGTCAAAGACCTGGAACTCGAATCCAGGCTGTCCTGGAAGACCAATGATGGTAGCGTTGGCTTTAATGTGGGGTTCTATAGCCTCCAAGTACTGTTGGTGAGCGAAAGCTGGAACGGCGAAGATGATGATGTCCGCTCCTGGAACAGCCAGGGCAGGGTCCTTGGTTACCAGTGACGGCTTGCCTCGGATCTCCTTTTGCTGGGCGCCCTTCCGGTCACCTTCGTCCACGGACAGAAGGATGTCGTTGTCTTTGAGAATGTTGCTCCATCTTTCTGCCTCATCGGAGAAGGTTGTGAGGACTCGTGTTTCCAGGTCGTCGTGGACTGCTGCTAGAGCTGCCGTCACATGGGCGCCGTTCCCTCCTCCACAAACAAGAACTGTCAGCTTCCGGCTCATCCTGATGAGTCTGTGTCCTCGTCGGCACTATCTGCAATGAGAACGTAAAGTTTAACACCATTGTGGGGAAATAAGGTATACCAACGAGTATGTAAAGAGACTTATAAACGTCGCTATCCTATTCAAAATTTATGTATTCTCGCTACATTATGTTTCGCATTTTTTGGGTTGCAACTAGTGGAAGTTTTACTTGCTTTAGTTTGCTACGCAGAGCAAAATAATATATACAGTAATTTAACCAAAATTTGAATCAATATTTGCAAACATCATACAGTTAAAGTGACCCGTCTATTGCCAGTGGGTAGTTTTGGGGATACTAAGTTGCCGAACATGGACAGTTTACCTTCTGTTGGCGACTGAGTAACCTATTTTGAAACCCATGACTTAATCCCTGTCGTGTACAAAGATAACAGTTGCGAACCAAAACATTAGCTAATAAGTTGTAAATGCCTATGAAACATCTTAACCAATCTTTAGTCGCTCATATTATTTATGTGAAAATCGTTATATCATCGGTAATATATCCATGATTGTTTCACATACCAAGTTTCATTGAGCTCAGTCTTACGGGTTTGAGCACTTTTCTGGAAACCATCGTTTAAAAAATGTGCATAAAGCAAGTACATGACACTTTTTAGAAATGGGCGAATATACCATCTTACAGAACCGATCATTAAAACAACACTGTTATTGACCGTTTGAGTGATGACAGTCCTAATTGGCGGCAGCTTTCACAGAAATGTAAAATTTGTCGAGTTGACACTAGGAAGAATTCGCCGCTTAAGCACAAGTGTAAGCCCAAGGCTGCTATACTTGGCAGTGTGTCTGGTACCGTGGGGAAATCGATTACAAGACAAACATCAATGGACATATGTTGATTGCTCTGAAGTCGTGTTCGACACGACACTGTCTTTAATGAGATAACTGTAGTGTTAGACTGGTATATGGTTTGTTGTAGAAATGCTAGTCCAGTGTATTTGTAAGTATACAGAGCTTACTCATACCATTCCACGTAACCTCTAACAATTCTTCGATGTTTCTGTATTATTGAAAACACCCCTAGCGGTGAAAATATGCAAGATAGATTACCTCACTCATTCTTAAGTATTGGAATTAAGTAATTTTAATTTAGTTTGAAAATCAGACAATGTCCTGTAAGTGCAAATCGATTTATGTTATAACGCGACCGGGACTCGTCCTCGGGTATTCCACATGATGAGCGGAAACTCTATATCCCCGGATTGCGCAACTAACGTTGATGATAACCCACAAGATGTCGTATTACAGAGATTGTATGTGGAAACAGTGGCGGGTCCAGATATAACGAGGCTCTGTTGTACATACGAAATGATCACATACTAACATTCGGACAGGTAAAACTTTCGATATTACAATAACTTTCCACGAAATTTAAAGAATAAAGTTAAAAAGTCAAGGGAAACCCTTTCGCATCAGCAGTAAGTTTGGATAAAAAATAGAGCCATGGCCCTGTAGCTCATCAGGATTTCATTGATTTATTATCTAAGGTTGAATATCTAAGTTATCAAGTAAAAACAATTTATACATTGTTAACAAGCAAAATAATATGACCCCTGTGACCCACATTTGGAGTCACAGGGTCACCAATCCTACAATTTAGAATCAACTTTGACTAAAGAATCTCTATACAAAATTTCACCTTTCTAGAGCTTTACATATAAACTGGAGAAGAAGATGAAAATAGGTTTTTGGGTCATGAACCGTGACCTAGATTGGGGTCACAGGGTCACAAAATCTACAATTTAGAATCCCGGTTGGCCAAGGAGTCTGCACACAACTTTTCAGCTCACTAGACCTTTTGGAACTGGAGAAGAAGATGAAAACAGGTTTTTAAGGATGTGACCCCTGTGACCCCAATTGGGGTCATTGGGTCACGAAATCTACAATTTAGAATCCCCATTGGCCAATGAGTCTGCACATAAAATTGCAACTCTGTGGAGTTACTGGTTCTGGAGAAGAAGTCTAAAAAGCGAAAAGTTTACGGACGGATGGGCGGATGGACGAACGCCGGACGCCATGTCATGCCATAAGCCCATCGGGCCTTTCAGGCCAGATGAGCTAAAAAGACAATTGTGTGGAACTCTTCAGTTTGAGGTAGGTTTGTAAGTCTCATGCGAGAGTTCAGACAGAAAGATGGTTGAACATTCAATAATTGTACCACATTTAGAACTCTACTCTGATAGTTTAGGTATAGCTAGCGTGAACACCTTAAATGGTCGTTCGTTTTAGAACTATTTACTTATTTACCGTTTAGTAAGAGCACTTTATTTCAGAAAGAACGGCGTGCTACATCACCATTAATCTCCTAAATGTAGGCCTACACACCCAAGGATGCAGAGTCCCCTTTCCCGTACATCTTATAAACTGACGTAACGCTGAACAATTGTAATTCAGAAAACAAGTGAGTGACATGGCGGCATCTCATATATGTGCTTATTTCAATTTATCGATGATTGATGGCAGTCAAATTACGATTAGGACCCTTGATAATAACTAATGAAACACGATTACCACTGAAATTACCAGCTTTACATATAAACTGGAGAAGAAGATGAAAATAGGTTTTTGGGTCATGAACCGTGACCTAGATTGGGGTCACGGGGTCACAAAATCTACAATTTAGAATCCCGGTTGGCCAAGGAGTCTGCACACAACTTTTCAGCTCACTAGACCTTTTGGAACTGGAGAAGAAGATGAAAACAGGTTTTTAAGGATGTGACCCACGAAATCTACAATTTAGAATCCCCATTGGCCAATGAGTCTGCACATAAAATTGCAACTCTGTGGAGTTACTGGTTCTGGAGAAGAAGTCTAAAAAGCGAAAAGTTTACGGACGGATGGGCGGATGGACGAACGCCGGACGCCATGTCATGCCATGAGCCCATCGGGCCTTTCAGGCCAGATGAGCTAAAAAGACAATTGTGTGGAACTCTTCAGTTTGAGGTAGGTTTGTAAGTCGCATGCGAGAGTTCAGACAGAAAGATGGTTGAACATTCAATAATTGTACCACATTTAGAACTCTACTCTGATAGTTTAGGTATAGCTAGCGTGAACACCTTAAATGGTCGTTCGTTTTAGAACTATTTACTTATTTACCGTTTAGTAAGAGCACTTTATTTCAGAAAGAACGGCGTGCTACATCACCATTAATCTCCTAAATGTAGGCCTACACACCCAAGGATGCAGAGTCCCCTTTCCCGTACATCTTATAAACTGACGTAACGCTGAACAATTGTAATTCAGAAAACAAGTGAGTGACATGGCGGCATCTCATATATGTGCTTATTTCAATTTATCGATGATTGATGGCAGTCAAATTACGATTAGGACCCTTGATAATAACTAATGAAACACGATTACCACTGAAATTACCAGCTTTACATATAAACTGGAGAAGAAGATGAAAATAGGTTTTTGGGTCATGAACCGTGACCTAGATTGGGGTCACAGGGTCACAAAATCTACAATTTAGAATCCCGGTTGGCCAAGGAGTCTGCACACAACTTTTCAGCTCACTAGACCTTTTGGAACTGGAGAAGAAGATGAAAACAGGTTTTTAAGGATGTGACCCCTGTGACCCCAATTGGGGTCACGGGGTCACGAAATCTACAATTTAGAATCCCCATTGGCCAATGAGTCTGCACATAAAATTGCAACTCTGTGGAGTTACTGGTTCTGGAGAAGAAGTCTAAAAAGCGAAAAGTTTACGGACGGATGGGCGGATGGACGAACGCCGGACGCCATGTCATGCCATAAGCCCATCGGGCCTTTCAGGCCAGATGAGCTAAAAAGACAATTGTGTGGAACTCTTCAGTTTGAGGTAGGTTTGTAAGTCTCATGCGAGAGTTCAGACAGAAAGATGGTTGAACATTCAATAATTGTACCACATTTAGAACTCTACTCTGATAGTTTAGGTATAGCTAGCGTGAACACCTTAAATGGTCGTTCGTTTTAGAACTATTTACTTATTTACCGTTTAGTAAGAGCACTTTATTTCAGAAAGAACGGCGTGCTACATCACCATTAATCTCCTAAATGTAGGCCTACACACCCAAGGATGCAGAGTCCCCTTTCCCGTACATCTTATAAACTGACGTAACGCTGAACAATTGTAATTCAGAAAACAAGTGAGTGACATGGCGGCATCTCATATATGTGCTTATTTCAATTTATCGATGATTGATGGCAGTCAAATTACGATTAGGACCCTTGATAATAACTAATGAAACACGATTACCACTGAATCATATTGCCAGGAAGTATAAGAGTACTATGATAAATTAGTTCCAATTGAAGCCGCCGTCTCCATGACAACGGTATTCATGTTCATAGTCGTTTAATTATTGACTATTATCTTTTAGGAAATTGTCAGTCATATCACACCAGCTAGCGAATGATTTGTACTGCGCTGAAATTCAGTGTAGCATTGCAAACCTTACTGCATGTAGAACTGTTCTAAAAAGCAGACACGTTTTCGAGCCCCTGGCGGGATTCGAACCCCAGACTTCTTGATATAAAGCCGAACGCGCTTACCACTGTGCTTTATATCTTCATAGACAACACACGCGTTCATTTGTGAAGTTTGATTCTCAAAAGCAGAGTGAATTTTAAGTGTTGTTCTTAACTTTTTCGGTTAATGAAAGAGGAGGAAAGAACGTCACTTAAAGACGAGGTGAGGTGAGGTGAGTTAGGGTTTAAGGCCGCTTTCAAGAATATTTCACTTACATCACGGCTGCTATAGTATTTCGGCAGGGAGAAAGCCCGCAACACCATGTGGCTATGCATTTCGGTGAAACATGCGTACATCGGCTGGAACTAGCGAACCATGGGTGGTACTACGCTGAAATTCAGTGTAGCATTGCACCCAAACCTTACTGCGTGAATAACAGTTCTCTACTGCAGACAAAGTTGACGTCAATCGAATGTCATTTCAATTCAGAAAGACGACACGATGGTACGCGAGTTGATTTGTGGTTTACCTGCCGTTTAAAAACATGTCACTTGCAACAAGGTAGACACAAATTTAGTGTATTTTATCATTACTGTATCTTCATCCTTTTGATTATATATTTTTTTAAGTTCCATTATTCAATTGATCTAGACTTGCTGAATAAAGATCTAGACTGTATTAAAGGCTCTTAGTTTTTACACAGTCATGGGGCAGGAATTACACCAAGGCTGCTAGTATTATTGCAGAAGGAAAGCCCGCAGCATCATTCTGGCAATGTATTGCATTGAAACCTGCGAGCAGTGGCTGAAACTAGCCCACCATGTGTGGTACAGCGCTGAAATTGTATTGTATGTGCGATAATTGCATTTACAACTGTATATAAGGGAACATCTCACCTTACAAATGACGGTTATTCGCCTACAATAAGATGGATAAAACAGTAAGGAGATAAACACATGCTAATGTTATAAAACCTGTATTCACATGTACGCATGTTCAATGCAACATGCTGGAACACAGCATGCTAGAAGATTAGCAGTGTAATATCGACAACAATAGTTGATGCAATTCTTTTAAACCATCTGTGAAAATAACATTTAATTTATATATTTGGTGACATGACCCCCGCCGCATAATATTAATTCAGAATCAAAGTAGAAACAAAGTAGAGGTCATTATATTTTATTCTTTTACCTAGATCCTATCTTTGAAAATTCACCATGTTGGGTATACAAAGCGGAAGGTTTAATGTATCCCGTCAACACATCAACATTACAAAATGTCATAATGTGAATCTCGCTATCGCTCACTGTACATTACTAAGCCGGGTTAAAATCTTTTAAAACATCCACTTTTCAAATGTCCGTGAATTCACATCCTCATTACATTCGACATAGATATATGTATCTAAAACAGCATATATCATATGACACATCCTGTTCCCGAGGATCGTGTTGCACACCTTGACAGTTGCAATCCACACTTAACTTGGTCTGTTGCACAGGTGCTTAGTTGCACTAATTTAGGAAATCGCATACATGTTTGATATCATCACAGCCTTTTTAAATACAGTGTAAGACAAGGAAATATTGGAACGTGTTTTGTATTCTAACAAATAATTCGGGACTAAATTTGTTTTTACATCAATGTTAAAAGCGGGTTGGGGAACAAGGAAAATATGGTTGAAACATATACCTGTACGAAGTAGTCATGCGTGGAGCCAGTTACCTGTCTAGTACACGGGATCGTGACTCGTGACTTATGGTTACAATTTGTTTTGTAAATTAACTTATTCATTATTAACTAGTGCATTATTGAATTTAACCACTTATTAACATTATTACCATCATATAACATAACAATCTTGTTAAACATATTTAATGTTATACGCCCCCTATTATGGCGGACATGGGGATGTATATTACATTACACCTTTGCAGATCCAGATATTTAGGCGAGGGGTTACACTCACTGATTCCCCCTACATCTAGCTTTAACTACATTGTTTATAAATACTTGGTCTCTTTTCCATTTAGGCATGAACTTGCAAACGCTTAATGAACGCGTAGCTTTCAGGTCAGTATTGAGATATGACTTGTATTCCATAGACTAAATGTTGGTCTATTGGGTTGAATGACCCTCTACTTAAAGACCGGTGTGACTCTTTCCGGATAGTTTCCTACATTGTTCGATCACGTGACTAACGAGGAATGCACGATGAGACGGAGAGAAATACTGTATTGTCTCCTAGCAGCATGATTAAGTGACATAAACATCTTTGTTTTTAAATATCTGTCTGTTTGACCTGTGGTCCTTGTAGTGTCATGTCAAGTTGTAAGCTGAGGCAATGATGTGAAAGGGAAATGTTCCGTCACGAATTTTTTTTTACATTTATGGTTCGTTGATGAACCGATACTGACTCACAAGTTACTATAGTCAACTTTTCAGTTTTCAATCTTTCGCTACGGACAATTCTCCGCGATTAAAACTATAGCTTGATGGCACAATCTAGGCAATTCATTACTTACAACAGACAAATATCAGCTTTATATAGATACAAAAATACATCACAATAAATAACATAACGAGATCGCTCAAGGACTTAAGTCTGAAACAAAATTTACACAAATAAAAACTTCCAAACGAATTGCAGATCACAAAATACCTAGTCTAAAACAACTTTTGAACATGTTTCTAGTAGATATTAATTCAAGACAGAGTAAAAGCATTACTTGTTACTTACAGTTAAGCGGCAAAGTTTCACCGAGGTAGACACTATTGCCTCTCTCAGGGTCACCTTACCGCGTACAGTACACCGGAGTGACCTTGAACTTGGAGAAACCTGCTAAACTACCACAATGCAACATGCACATCGAGCTCACGCGCTTTATCGCGCATCGTGCATTCTAGAAAATGAATACAAAGCCAAACTTAGTAATGAGAACTTTTACAAAGCCATTGATGTTGCCAATAAACATGTAAGTAAACAATACACTGGAACATGCCTCTGTCATGCTTTGCTTGTTTCCACAGAGGGAATGATTAATCGTCTATCTCTGCGGAATGTCACTGTCTTTCCCGGTGTCTGGTGCAAAGCAAATTACTTGTTTCCAAACTTTTCTGGATGTGAATAAATATTGACAACAGTACGCGGACAAGAAGGATGCATTTGGATAGAATATGTCGATGAATATAAATATAGTTTGATTCATTTTAAAATAATGTTTACTGCACTGGAAGAGTGGTTAAATTCAGTAAATTGACCAAAACCTAATAAGTACACTTATGCCGCTCCACTATTCCCTGACGCCTACAGTACCTGGCCAAAGTGAGTCATCATGGGTGTAATGTATTTACAAACTCAGAAACCTGCGTCACTTTTTATGATTTCACAATATGCATAAACAATGCACAACAAACACATACTAACCTATCCAAATTCAAAAGTATCTAATAATTATAGGAATACTTTATGTATAAAGTACATATACTCCGTAGAAAAGGTAATATTATACTTGATTTCAATAGTAATCTATTTATTTAGCAATAAACATTAATCGAACAATACATTAATAAAAAAACTGAATATGTTAATTTCAAGATGAATTCAAGAAAGACAACGAGAAAACCTGTCGTTCAACATATTGCAAACTTCACCAGTCACCCTCCCAGTCGATAAATGGTACCACTGGGTACTGAAGCTAGGACGATACTGAAATGTACCAATCAGCTGAACGCAGAGACACAGGTGCTCGGTATGTTCAACATGGCCCGTAAATTTCCCAGCCAACTGCCGAGTGGAGTAGAAGATAAAACTGTCACTATAGGCGGTCTGCTGTATTCATCTCCCGACTCAAAGCCTCCACTGTCTTGGAACTGTTTCATGTACACAATGTTGATAAAAGTTGCATAACTATCAGGATCATTAAAACATTGTTTACAGAGAGAGAGAGAGATAATGTTTAATGTTTAAAATTTATTTACATGTCTGTATCAGGTTTTCAAGTAGACATTTGCATTTGGACCAGAAACTGGTGAGGTGATTTGGAGTTTATGCCGCTTTCAAGAGTAGTTCACTTACTAGTATATCACAGCTGCTATAGTATTATTGCATGGGGAAAGTTCGCACTATTGTGACTATATTAACTGCGGTGAAACCTGAGAGCATCGGCTGGGACTGGCGAACGATGGGGTGGTACTGCGCCGAAATTCAGTGAAGCATTGCACCCAAACCTTACTGCAATTCTCTACACAGACAAAGTTGCCGTGCCCCTTGTGTGAGAAGCGCCAGTTGACTGTTGTTATACTTGGAGCAAATAGCTTACTCCGGATACGTCACTATTTCAAAGAACAAGTCTGCAACCCAATTGGAGCTATATGTATTGCAGTGAAGCCTTTGAGTGTCGGTTGTGACTAGCGCCGATGTATTTTTGCACCACGTCACAGCATGTAGAATTGTTACGTACTCCATTATGAAATTAAAGTATTGAATATTCAGGCGATAGTCGAACCCCGACTGTTTAATGTAGTGGTAAAGATAACGTATATATACTCAAATACGGTTCTTCATAATTCAAATTATAGGGAAAATGTTGGATTTTAAAGTTCCCATTTCTAAGAGGCTCTTCTGTACATATTTAACAAGAAAAAAGTGAGCATGGCTCACATACCCCCGCCATCCGCTATCCATCCATTGAGAATTATAGATGTGAAGGGTACTATGTATAAAAAAAAAGCTTCAAGCATCATAATATTGTCCAAAATATAATTTTAGGAACTGACTGTTATTACAAAATTTCATTCACCCAGATGTAATATTTTTCAGGTAACTTAATTTTTCCCATTAGAGAATCACACCGGTAATTTGTACCAAGTTCAATTACAGATTCAAGGGCTTCATAACTCCGTAAAAAATAATATTTCGGAACTGGACTGTGAACTCGATGAAGAGTATCATCTGAACTACCTACATGTTAAATTTCATTCACCTAGATGTAATAGTTGCCGTAAAAACTTGTCCCAATTGGAGCATCACATCTCTTTTGGTACCAAGTTCAATTTCGGATTCAAGGGACATAACTCCGTAAAAAATAATATTTCGGAACTGGTTTTCGAACTCGATGAAGAGTATCATCTGGACTACCTCCATATTAAATTTCATTCACCTAGATATAATATTTTCCTAGAAAACTTGTCCCCATTGGAGCATCACAGTTCTTTTGGTACTAAGTTAAAAATTTCGGATTCAAGGGCCATAACTCCGTAAAAAATCATATTTCGGAACTGGTTTTCGAACTCGATAAAGAGTATGGTCATGAGTACTCACAACCAAAATTGCATTTACCTAGGTTGAACAGTATCCGAGAAAACGTGTCCCCATTGAACACAATAAAACTAAGTCCAAAATGTGACGTTTCCATGGAAACGACAACAAATTTAAATCTCAGAAAATTGAAAATTAATGTGCGCGATCAGAAGAACATGGTTAACAACTGTACAAAGTTTGGTTGATGTACCTTTGACGGTTTTTGAGAAAATTGACCGGACGGAAGGACGGGCGGAATGACCGCTATATCTCCCGCTTACTTCGTAGCGGGGGTATAATAAAATGGTATTTTTTAAGAATACATATTTTTCAGACACAGGGCGTCAGATACGAAGATGTGGCTTTAACATTACAAAACACAGACTTTTGAATGTTAAATCAGACACGCAAACAACCAACTCTACTATTCATCAAACGTCTGCATTCTAGGTTTATAGAAGTTGCCTGTATTAGCAGTCTTGTAAATGGCATCTAGATAACATACTGAAGAGCGAAAGAAGAAAGGTATTTTCAAAAAATATCTCCGAGGTTTTATACAGTATTTATGAGGAAGCGTTATCTCCAATTTTAAACTTAAATTGTTTGCTTTCCACAGAACAATTTCACCTGTCTTGCATTCCTTGTTAGAAATTTTGACAGTTATAAACTTGATATTTAAGTTGTTTTGAAAGGGCGAATAACGTCGATAAGGTTTTATGAAATGTCAACCCTTTCATATGTTATACAATACGAAAAATCATCAAAATTATGATATTCATTCAATCATTGTATCGTGTATGCATGGACGTTCCAATGTCAACAGGTCATAAATCAACACCAGTGTTTTCTCATTGATTATGAATCAGAAACCAAATCTCTCGTTCTGAAGACTTCCAGTGCATTTCATCAGTCTGAAGAATATATATAGCTGATACAACAATATTGACTGGTGAATTAAACATATATAGCAATTGACTCTGCAGCTCATCCGTCATTGCGTCATTCTCTAAAAAGACTTCATATCTTGTAATAAGGCATTTGTTATTGATATGTTTTGTACAGTCACCATTTATAATGGACATATGGTCAACACACAATCTAAGCATTACCATTTGTATTTATGCAAGATGCAGCAAGCAGATTTTAAGGGTTTGATCTCTATTACATTGTCCATAATGAAAAAAAAAACGTAAACTACATCTTGATCAGTTCTACAAAAACTTACGTAAAAGTTCCGTCGTCTGCCTTTGCAAACAGCTATGGGAGACATGAACACGTAAGGCGTCAGATCACGTGCATCTCGTGCAAACATCAGTCACGTGACAGCACGAGATGCACGGACCGAATAGAACGACATTGCATGTGCACAAACTATGTTGCCAATATCGTAAATAACAAACGCACGCAGAAAACAGAATCCAGTGTGAAAAGCAACTACGCAGAGATTTTGTTAGGTCGTTCCCATTTTCAAGAGAAAGAGTATTCTTATACACATGCAATTTTGAACCTTTTTCAGGAGAGAAATGTAATGAAAAAGTCACACAACGTTAAAAACGTAGATGTTTCTTGTGATAGTATTTTAAAGGGGCAGTGGCACGTTTTTTCGCTCACATACGTCGATGAGTAAAAAAAAGTAAATATAAATGACATAAACTATCATTATAAATGGGAAATTTGATAAAGTAAAATTTGCAAAAAACGTGCTTCAGCCCCTCTAAAACTGTTTCTTACTTCTCATTACTTATTTATGGTGAATAATCAATATACCCATGTCTATATATATTATTTAACTGTAATATAATATAATTACTGTTATATAACTGTAAAGATCAATAAATTCAGTGTTTTGCAAAGGCAAAACCTGGATGATGTAACAATTGAAGAACGCGACACATCCAAAGTGAGTGCTTCCCCACTAACTATAGTCATATATTTCCAGCATTTCAATGAGTATAGTGGTTAGTGTGCTGGTCTAATACGTCAAAGATCTGGGTTAGAGACCGTGTGTTGTGTCCCTGGACAACTTCGTCCACATTGCTGACAAGCTAGCACAGAAAAGGTAGCGAAATGCAACAAGACTTAAATTAGCTAGTAAAGAGTCGAGTTTGTATTGTTATCCAGAAGTTATTTCTCATTTGCTGAAGTTGCGATTATCATAAGTGTTATCAAATATCTGTCACAGCGCAAGAATAGATGACGTCATACAATATGTGACGTCATACACAAGAATTAAACCGGACCCTTGCTGACTCATTTAACAACTTTGTTCTTGACAAAGTTGACATGATGCGACAAAATCTCTCTGATGATATCACAGTGTCTCAAGATGTTGATAATAGCAGTACTCAGTACAGTGTGCAACCCCTGACTGATCTCGCTTTATTCACAGACTCAGAGATACGTAGTGTTATTCGATCATCAAAGCCCACTACCTGTGTTTTGGACCCAATCCCAACCAATATTGTACTCAAACATTTGGATGTAATTCTCCCATGTATTACGAGTATTGTGAATAAGAGTATCGAAAGTGGAATGTTTCCAGAGTGTTTCAGAACAGCTGTAGTGAAGCCTCTCCTCAAGAAGGACAATCTGGATCCATCACACTTGAAAATTTTTAGACCGGTCTCAAATTTGACATTCCTATCCAAAGTCATTGAAAAAGCTTTTCATATTCGACTTAAATGTCATCTTGCGGAGAATGCACTCATAGAAAAGTTCCAGTCAGCTTATCGCAAATTCCACAGTACTGAAACAGCCTTACTAAGAGTCATAAATGATATTCGTGGAGCAGTAGATCAGGGCAATATGGCAGCTCTGATATTGCTGGATTTGTCTTCAGCATTCGATACAATTGACCACAATCTACTTCTGGACAGACTCCGACATCAGTATGGAATAGGTGGGACAGCACTACAGTGGATATCATCTTATATTAAAGGAAGATCACAATTTGTGATGATTGGAAATGACAGGTCATCCACTGTCAACTTGAAATATGGTGTCCCACAGGGATCTGTACTTGGTCCAGTGTTATTTGTTCTCTATTGTGGCAGTACTTCAAACATCATCTCACAACACCGCCTCCTCCACCACTCATATGCCGATGACTGCCAGTTGTACAATCACTTTCATCATCATAACTCAGAAGAAGCTCTTTTGAATATAGCTAATTGTACCAGGTCCTTGAATTCTTGGATGACAGAAAACAAACTCAAACTGAACAGTGATAAAACGGAAGCAATCATTTTTGGAACTAAGCAGCAGCTAAAAAAAGTGGATCTAAGCACCGTTAATGTGTCAGACACGGACGTTCAGCTAACCAAGACTGTCAAGGATCTCGGTGTCTTGCTAGATCCAACACTCTCAATGGAAGCTCAGATTAACAATGTCTGCAAAATATGCTACTTGAACTTACGTGTGATTGGAAATATTCGTCCTTTGATCACCATGGAAGCTGCACAATGTCTAACCAGATGTCTGGTACTGAGTAGACTCGACTACTGTAACAGTCTTTATGTCGGACTCCCGGATATTCTCCTTGACAAACTTCAAAAGGTACAAAATACAGCAGCGCGAATCGTGACTCTAACATCTAAAGGATCGCACATTACTCCTGTCCTTAAACATCTTCACTGGCTTCCAATAAAAGCAAGGATTCAACTCAAAATTTTATGTCTAATGCATAAATCTCTGCATGATCAATCGCCTGCCTACATATCAGAGTTGATATCAGCCTATGTCCCAACACGGGAGCTTAGATCACAACATCAGAATCTATTGACAGTGCCGAAGTGTAACCTCAAGTGCTTTGGTCAGAGATGTTTTGAGCATTTTGCTCCTAACATGTGGAACTCTCTTCCCAAAAATCTGAAACTATGTCCAACATTTGAATCATTCAAATCAAGTATAAAAGCCTATCTTTTTGTTCAGTTTTATGGTTCATAAGGACTTTCACAATTGCAACAATTGTACACATTGATTTGTTATTGCTGTTTGTGTGAAGTGAGCACATTCAAATGTGCATCACTATTATCATTATTTATTAGCATTATATGTTTAGCGCTTTGAGCATGCTTTCGAGCGTGGATATGTGCGCTTTATAAATATGCACTATTATTATTATTATTAATTAGTTCAGAATCTGCTTCACATGACTTCTAATCATCTACTTTATTTCACGATGTACAACTGTCTCACTAAATGTGACAATATTTTATTTTTGTTTGACCACAGGGACTCCAGAATAACCCTATCGGTAATCTGCAGAATCTGCATTCCACAGATTTTTTTCATAGCCTGAAATGTCGCGATCGGGTTCCATAGTCTATACTTGAATCCTATCAGGTAAACAGCATATCAATTACATGCAGTCAATATGTTTCGTTACAAGGTCTACCTGAAAACTCTATATTGACAAGATTGACAACGGAAACGGATATCTCATGGCGTCAATATTGTTCACTGGCTAATACTGTTGTGATTGTGAACCGAATTAATATTATTGTACGCGAGTCGACAGCCCACTGTACAAACTAAATACACTTCCTGATGTTCTAAATACGCAATATGTGTTCATTATATATGCTTGGGGTGAGATGAGGTGAATTGGGGTTTAACGTAGTCCAGCATATAACTAGACTATAATTTCGCACAAGTGCTACATATATAGGCCTTGGTCGTGTACGATATTAGATGAACTAGGGTTTAACGCCGCAAGGATAAAGCATTCAACACCATTGTCATTATGAATATTAGAGCACAGGGGCTTGTATCGCTGACAACAAACAGTTCCTAGGTCCAATACTACGATACGACATACCTATACTTCTTTATTTATAAGTATAGGTATGTCGTATCGTAGTATTGGACCTAGGAACTGTTTGTTTTCAGCGATACAAGCCCCTGTGTATTAGAGAAACCTGCAAGCATAAACTTAAGTAAGCGAACCATGGATTGCATTGCGCTGAAATGCATTGCACCCAGACCCTTACTGCATACAGAACAGTTCTCTACTGCAGACAGTAGCGGGATTCGAACTCCGGATCCCTCGACCAGAAACCGAACGAGCCAGCCACTACGCTATCTAATCACTGTCTTTAATAGAAAATACTATACTTTTCCATAGTTTCACGCCAGTAAATTTCAATTTATTTTATAGTTACCCAACTTCGCTAAGGTGAGCGGAATTTTAACCTGTTAATGGCGCTTTTATTTTCACTTATTCTATATGGCGGCTTCTAGCAATTATTAATATATTATTGCACAGACAGAGACAACCGTATTTCCCAGGTGAGGTGAGGTGAGGTGAGGTGCCTTGGGATGTAACGCCGCTTTCAAGAGTATATCACTTTTATCGCGGCTGCTAGTATTATGGCAGGGAGAAAGCCCGCAACGCTATGTGGCTATGTACTGCGGTGAAACCTGCGAGCAACGGCTGGAACTAGCGAACCATGGGTGGTACTGCACTGAAATTCAGTGTAGCATTGCACCCAAACCTGACTGCGTGTAGAACAGTTCTCTACTGCAGACAAATTTGCCGTGCCCCTGGCGGGATTCGAACCACCGACCTGTTGATCCGAAGCCGAACGCGCTGCGCTATCCCGCCCCCTTGATGATCCGAAGCCGAAGTATTTCCCTGTGTGTCTCTGCATGTGTATTGCGCTAAAATTATTACAGCATTATACACAACCGTACTGTGAACGCTTTACAGCACTTTCAGTGTCAACGGACAGAGAATGAGACATGTCCTGACGAAATTTTCTCGCAAAGTAAATCGAACTGATTGCCAATATTTATTATTTTTGGAAATATTTTCTACCGACACTGAATATAATTAGCTCATTTCGCTGATGTTGCAATGCTGATACAAATACCAATAATATACAAAACTATTACTCACGTTATTCAAGTACAGTGTCCTATGCGATGACTTGGTGATAATGGTACAGACGATGTCAATTACTGTAGTCACGTGACTGCACAAGTTTCACGAAGTTTTCGAAGAACAGAGATGCACGTGTTAAGCGTGCCCTGTCGCTGTCAAAACATCCGTCAGTATTCAGTTTTGATTTTGAGCTGTAGTTGTACATTTCGTATCTGACGCAGTTGGTTTCCTTTATTACTTCCGTGATAGAGTTATATACGAGGGTTGGATCACGTAGTTAAATCGTGTGTCTTAATTGACAATATCGTATCATTGCAAGTGCAACTGTGTTGTTAAATGGTTAAAAGGCTGGAATTAATGTTCTTTTCGTAGATTTCTCATGATTTATTTGGTATACATGTATCAAATCCGTCGTGTTATATTACACTTTACACGTGAATTATCCTGTTGTTGAAAGATTGAATAGTAATTAATGACCCGGGGTCGGGACCGGAGACGTTATGGCGTATAAACTCGCGAAGGCTAGCGCTTTAGCCCGAGCAGAGTTTATTGCCATAACGCGAGGCAATCGGGTCATTATTTGCCTTACATTCCCGCGGAAAAAAATAATTTGATACACGCCTTTTAAAGAGATAATTTGCTGATTTATATGACATGACCATAATTGTTTCCAATACACTCATGATTGACTTCAAACTGAATTATGTTTTCCTTACACGTAGTAGATATAACCTACCTATCTACTACCTATAACTATATATTCATATATATATTGGCAAAGGCGCGGCTCGGTAACAAAGAGGTTCAGGGTTCGATTCCCACTTTCGTTACTTGCAAAATTTTCATTTCTAATGTTATAAAATTTCAAAATTTTACAAGTCATAAGGGGTTCAAGGCCGTTTACCCTTATGCATCCTCGATAATCCAGCGCTATTGTTCCGATAAATCTACACACAAGCGCTGGAAAACAGTAAGGGTATTTATCCCTAACCTAGTTACCTCCCTTGCGTCCATGTTATCCAATCAGAAACGAAACGCAGACACTATCTGCGTAAACAACTCGACCAATCAAAACGCATCACTACCGTTGTATATAGAAACAAACATGGCTCGCTCACTCGATTACGATAAAATTTGTAACAAATTCAGCGTAGAAAACCTGACAGAAACTCTAAAGAAAGTTTTAAGAAGTATGTACGTGAGAAGGGTGTATTCAAAAACGTCAAAACGGGTGGACGTAAATGATTAAAATCCCTGTGCTGTGCTGTGCTACTGCGAAAGCCAAGATCCTGACACGAGAGTGCTTGTTATTTCACCCTTGATTTCAAGTGATCTCATTGGTTGTTAGAAAGCAAGCGTTTCGCTGAGTCATTGCGAAGGGAGGTAACTAGGTTAAGGATAAATACCCTCACTGTTTTCCAGCGCTTGTGTGTAGATTTATCGGAACAATAACGCTGGATTATCGAGGATGACCCTTATGTGAAATATGTTGGTCCGAAAGAGCATTGGCATGACATCAATGATTAAAAACAGTTATGAAATTAATACGACAGATAACAGGGCCTAGATTTTCGAAGATCTCTTAGCACTAAGATAGTCGTAAGCCAATGTTAAATGGTACTTACGACTGTCTTAGCGCTAAGAGAGCTTCGAAAATATAGGCCCAGGTGATTAAGTCAGATGTGTGTAAGAATCTGATGTAAACGATAATTGTGTATTAGCCCTGTTTCATAACCTAAAATAAGAGCCTTTCATACAGTCTTGGTCTTTATTCAGCTAGTCAAGATAATGCAAGACCAAGGATGATAGACTATTATTTACTCTATTATGTCATTTGTAGTGGTAATAACGGTGCTGCGTATAAAGCAAAATTTGCATGGCGGCCATTTTATTGTGAACACATTTTATTGTTTCGAAATGACGAAAACGATTCCCATGGCTTTGCGGAACCATGTACAGTACACTCATTTTTCAACTTGAGTTTCCGAAAAGAAAAGGGTGTTTTACTATTGGTGACATCAATTTTCAAATACATTTCATCGACTTATTTCAGCGAAAAAACGTGTTACTGCCCCTTTAAGCTAACAAGGTGACCAATAAGTTGTTCCTGACTAAAGGATCAGAGGTATTAGATGTTCGTTCAAAGGTTGTTGTCCATTCTGGCTCATTGAGTATGTTACGCTGAGCCTCGACTGGGAGCCAGTCGAAGCGCAACGTAACGCTCTCAGAGAACCAAAATGGGTGATGTCAAGAAGACCTATCGATTGTAAAGAGACGCCGGTAGATTAATGGTTTTCTTACACACGTTGATGTGGACCTTCCTAATTCGAGTTTTATTAGTCCATCGAGCGCCATGGCCTCTTAATTAACACAGCAACTGACCGACAGTTACTTGTAGCACAGTAGCACTGGAGGTATTTTAATAGAAATGAAACATCGTCCTCTGACGTCCTCTACATATGTAGGTAGCTGTCAGAGGACGAAGTTGTTGAATTAGGACGTATTATTTTCAGCAATACCAGCCCCTGTGAATGAAATTCGAGGGTGTGTTACCGTCCATGCTTTTAATACTCATCGATGCATCATTTCAAGCAATATTTAATTTCAAATGGACTTCAATAATAATATCATAAATTTACGAAAGAGAATGCCCTCTCCAATTCCGTTTCCACAAAACAACACATATTGTCTCTTTAATTGAGGATAGTAACACCTCAGAAGAAATGATATGACCTTGATATGATTATAGGATATGATGCACGTACCATTGGTTGGTCAAAGTTTGTGAGAAATCGGCTTGACATTACCCTTGTGGGCAGCAACTTCCAAACGCAAGGCATAACTCTTGCTAGTCTCCATTACTGGTCGATTTAAGCCTTGCAGTATTTCCCTCGCTTTGTTGTGCCAATTTAAGATAGTGAATCGCTGCACCTGAAATGCATAGTGGGTCCGGTTTTCCAAGCACAGAGAAATACTAATCGCCCATACTAATTTCCCAGTTGTGAATCCTGAGCGGGAGGGTGGGATCGAAACCAGTCTCAAACTTATAACCCATTTGGTCATTCAATAAATACAATTTTACAACTTAAAATTCTTTATGTGAGAACCAGTGATCAAAATAATATTTAAAGTTTTAGTGATGCGTTGCGCAGCTCTTCACGCGGGAATTATCATGCTCTAAGCTGATTTGACGTAATTTCATGACGTCATTTTGGCTAGCCTTCACTTTTGATGCTTTTATCGCCACTTCAATTTCGGATCTCTAGGCGAAAGGACGTTACAAATTGGTATTAGAAACCTCCACCTCCCCAGCCTCCTCCTCTTTTGTTACCTGTACGTTTAACATGTATTTATAGGGCGCTAATTTGCCCTCACCTTTGGAGAATAAATTTGTCAATTACGTATATATTGAATGTTTAAATTCAAATTGATAAATTGGTACCAATTGGTACCCTCACCCTGCCTTTGTCCTCTCATCCGCCTCCCTCCGCCTTAACTTACTACTTTCTGGTTTCCTTGTTATCACAACTTCACTTGACAACCATTTATGTCATTGTTACCTCATCTTGTTGTATTTGTTATCTCTTTATCATACCAACATGTATCCTGTATATATAATCTCCTGTTTCACCATCTCTTCCATATGCTTGATAACGGTGTAAGGATCTATACCGAAACGTCGCTATTGTTAATAAAGAAGTTGATCATCCATAAAATATTTGTCTTCTTCATGTTATATATTGTTATAAGTGCTGCTCGAACTGAATACGAACTCATATCGTTCGGAGGTTTCCTTGCTACATCGTCTGATAACAGCGCATAGCCTTGCATATTCTGACTCTATTCAGGTAGCCAATCACAGAACGTCGAACAAAAGCTTTCGGTAATTGAAACTGGCATACGAGAAGCTAACAGTCATACTTTCGTTGGTTTCTGGAACATGAGGAACGTGTTAACGAATCAATCCAAATGTTTCAAAATGGCAATTTTTAAAAACCGTGATGTGATTGGTCAGCTTTGTGTGTGGGCTTTATTTGCTCTGAAATGGTACAGAACGCACGCCTATATACGGGGTGTTCTCAGACCGTGTGGAGAGGAATCTATAGAACCTGGTCGTATCTCGGTAGATGCATTATATTGCAAATTTTATTCCTCGGAACAAGGTAGATATATAATCAGACTGGATTTGTCCTAAATTGAGCCAGCGTTTTTATGCTTATTTTAACATGCATTTGAGATCGCTTCTATCAGTGTAGAAAACTGAACAAATCCAAGCTGGACTGGTAACTAAAATAAATGACCAATCCGGGAAAAAATCTAACTTCACATTCACATAATGTATAACTTACATCAAGTACCAAACATGTATTATACATCATCTGGCCGTACATTCTTTAGTCATCAGGCCTTTATTTAAAAAAGAATGTTGTATTGCATATTGTATTTGCTAATATAACTAAACATCTGGTCGACAAATAAGTTGAATTTCCAATTACAATAAAACACCAGTAATCTACTGTCAACGGAATTAATTAATGCTTGACATTTAAGAGCCATTTTAAGCAACATATTATTTTAATAACAGAAAAGATAAACTGGTTTGTGTTGAAATTGCATTGACAAAGAATACATGAATATAAGACACATTGTGAGTTGAGTACAAACACTTAGAGTTGGTATACAAATTATGTGTTTGACATTTAAAGCACTTTACATATAATAAGTAAATCAGACTATATACATTGATTTTTTTTCTATGTATTTTAAATATCATCGATTTCTCACTAGTTTCCTTGAATATTTTGAGTTTATTAGTCCATCTCACGACCGATGTGACATTGACAATTACTCTGACTTGAAAAAATGATAAAGATGCATAAATTAGCATCGATATGCAAGTTAATTTGGATAAAATACCCTTCTGTTCTTATGATAGATACCCCACTTCCACTATCAAAATTTTCCAAAACTAATGTTCTTCAGGTTGAGAAACACTTTGGAATAGAGATAAAAAAAATTAAAAAATCAAGTTAAAACTGAGTGTACATGGCTGGGTAAATCCATTTGAATCGCTTTCGTGATTAGAAATAATAAAATGTGTTCACAATAAAATGAACGCCATGTCACCAATGGTAAAACACCCATCTCTCTTCGGGTAAACAAGTTGAAAATGAGTGTACATGGTTCGGTAAAGCCATGGGAATCGTTTTTGTAATTCAAAATAATCAAATGTGTTCACATTAAAATGGCCGCCATGCAAGTTTTGCTTTATACGCAACACCGTTATTATTACTACGGATAATTGGTTTGTGTAATAAGATGCTAAACCCTCTAAAGTAAATTTAAATGACACAAACTATCATTATAAGTAGGAAATTTGAAAAAATAAATTTGGCAAAAAAAACGTGCTACAGCCCCTTTAAGACGACCATCGGAAGGTAACATCAATTGGATTCATTATCAACTAATCGTAGTCGCAGTATATTGATAATTCACATTTATCAAACAAATACGTTTTTTGTTGTCACCTTCAGGGAAACGACCTAGCATTTATTCTACTGAATGTAGTTTACATCCGCCAGCAAACATTCGACGTAGAATTTATTCTACAAAATGTTGGCGTACATCCGTCACATTCATATAGACGAAAAATATAAACAGAGATTGTCATCTAATCTAGCTTGCGGAGTAGGCTAAATTGAACAAGAAATAATCGATAACCTCAACAAATCAACAATCGTATACTCTGATCCATCAACTTGGGCTTAATGCAGAAATGAGAATCGATTTCGAATAAACATGCCCACATGCAGCTTCCACAACGGATTCGCGATTTCAGTTTGTTACATCAAAGTGACTGTGAGATTCTGCCATTTGATAATAAAGATCTGAAGTTGATTACGCATAAACATCCATGTTTACAGGTTAAAGGGGAGTAAACTCGAATGTCAACGAATATAAGATTCGGGTTATTACAAAGTGATTGAAGGAATCTGCCTTTTTGAATAAAAGAAGTTGATCACGAATAAACATCCATATATACAGTTAAAGAGGAGATCAACCTAAAAAACATTATACGATTTGAGTTATATCAAAGTGATTGAGGTATTCTGCCATTTCGAAAGTAAAGAAGTTAATCTAGCATAATATACATCCATCTATACAGTTAAAGGGTAGCTCAAATTCAGCTGTCAACGAATATAGAATTTAAAGGGGCAGTAGCACGTTTTTTCGCTCAAATAAGTCAATGAAATGTATTTGAAAAATAATTTCACCAATCGTAAAAGACCCTTCTCTCTTCGGAAAATCAAGTTAAAAATTAGTGTACATGGCTCAGTAAGGCCATGGGAATCGTTTTTGTCATTCGAAATAATAAAATGTGTTCACAATAAAATGGCCGCCATGCAGTTTTTGCTGTATAAGCAACACCGTTATCACTACTACGGATAATTGACCTGTGTAATAAGATGTTTTACCCATTAAAGTAATTTTAAATGGCACAAATTATCATTATAAATAGGAAATTTGAAATTAATTAAAAATTAATTTGGCAAAAAACGTACTACTGCCCCTTTAAGTTCTAGCAAAGTGATTGAGGGAATCTGCCATTTGAAAATAAAGAAGTTGATCATCAATAAAAATACATGTCTCATCTAATATACCGCGCATTTTCTAGATTGCCTCTCAAACCACGGGGCAACGTTTTGTTGAAAACAAGCAATAAAGCTCCTTTTACAATACAAAGTATGTCGACAGTAACTATACTAAAATACTCTGTCATTCAGTCTGATTAAAATCGACCGTTTTCCTAGGAAGAAAAGTTAAAAAGTGCATCTACCGGGATAAATACTCATATCGTTCTGAGGTTTCCTCTCTAAACCGTCCTTTTTTAAAATTTAAACATGTTCGAATCCCGGTAGATGCATTTTTTTATTCCTCGGATGTAAATCAGACTGGGTCTCATACCTTTTTTACTTTCATTGCCAAGGAAACATGCCTTCTATATACATTGCTGCTGGTGTATAATACTGCATACTGCCTTCAATACGAGAAATGTAGATATTCTCATTCCAACGGACCCCGGCCTTGTAACATCAACCATACCATGAAGAAGTGTTAGCTTAGTCTGGTGCTGATGGTGTGCGAGATGAGTAAAACACTTATGACAAAACACGTAATGAAGAAAAACAATCATCAGTGGGGAAATATGAAACAGACATCGTGGAGGCACTCTCGAGAGGTAATATTCTGATACACAAATACTGGCACAGACCAACTTTCACTTGATACTGATTGTCAGATCGGCAGAATCCGTCATCTTGTCTTTTTGCATTGCGTGAAATGAAAAACACGCTGTGTTTTAAAACTGTTCATTATAAAAACATATAAACTGACATGCTCCTTCCCACAGAGGTTACTCCCTTCAGATTTAGGATCGGGAATCTGAAGGGAGTAACCTCTGTGGTAGCTAAGGTACATAGCTCTGACAGATGTGGTGGAAACGATAGGGAGAACGGAATACCGGTATATTCTCTTAGCTACCTCTATGGGAATGATAAATGATAGAATATCCACAAAGTAACACGGGATTTATCGTTAGACCAGAGATTAATTGTCTAGTTAGCTGAGAATCCCCTAGTTAGACGATCAACAATGTCATGCCGTAGTGAACCGTTCCCCACTCGTAACACCAATGTTTTCAACGATGGTGCACGGGTCTTTGTCAACTTGTCAAATATTAAGTAATCCATAAAAGCCCTCGGTTATCTGGTCAAACTACATTGTGTTTTGTTTAAGTCATGTGATCATAACATTTTTGTGTAAACGGGAATATTATCTCGAATTACGTTTCCACAAAAAGTATTCCGAAAGAACCCTCTAACAAGCAATTGTTGCTAATCGCTAAGGTGACATGACCCCAAACAACAAAATATCAATTCAAAATTAGAGAAAAATATAGAGGTTGTAATTTAATAGATATTAGATTTCAACAAAAACATGATCCAATCTTATTTTCTTGATATGTTTTAGTGAGGTTGATGAAAATAAAAAAATATTTTCAAACATGATTCAATGCCAAGGTCGGGATGTTTCATTTTATCACTGACAGTAATTGACAGTTGCAAATACCTTTTTTTAAATTGATGATTGAGTAAATTTAAAAAATATAAAAATTTCCGCGATCTGATACATAGTAATCTGTTTTGTAATTGGACCACTTCCTGTGACCAAATGTTTGTGTTATACATCACGTTATCAAGTTTTCATCAGAAATGCGCGCCATTTAATAAACAAATGTAACAATGTTTTATTTGGGATCACGATGACCGAGCTGGCACGGTCAATGCTGGCGATTGTTGCCTGACTGAGGGTTTGGGTTCGAATCCCACAAGGCGCTCGTCTCTAGTTGTACTTGATAGTGGGATCCCGAATATACATAGAAATGTTTTATTGTTTTATTTCAAAAAGGGGCTCCGCTTATAGTTTGGCTCAGAGAGACACCAGTATTTCAAGCGTTCAATATCATATATTTGAAATACCCAATCGTTTCAATGTCATTATATCGGCTCTGTGGTGTTAACTTTACATCATGTTACTCAAGCTCAATTTTCCAGAATAACATTCTTTGCTATCTGTCTTTTGTTTGTTTGTTTGTTCATGTGATCTTGGTCCTCTCAAATATGTGACAGGGTATCCACACCCGTTTTAAGTCATTATTAAGGACTATTTGAAGCGATTGAGGATTTAATGATTTATAGGACTGAATATATAAGCTTCACGATGTAATATATAACCTAGCTATTTTCAATGCCATTTAATGCATTTTGGCCAAATTTGTAACAATTTATTACTTGAAAGAAAAATCATTTTAGAACCTCAACCTCAGAAAATAAATCCTCCAAATTCTGTTGAGCTACAAAGCCAATGGCTGTATTTTGTTTATCCGCTATTGCCTATTGTTTCTCGTCATTTATTATCAACATTAATGTCCCTGTGGTACAGGATATGTAAGCCACGAAGAAAGATGGCCGTACGTATCCGGTCATTCTGACCCAGATCTAAGTTCAAAACGCAATTTCACTGTAAACATTTATATGCGTATTCATAATACACGGATTCGGTTTGTACAACATTACGAAATTACCATAGCTTAAACGGTCAACACGACATAATCATGTTCTATTCTAATTACTTGAAGATGGGCATGTATTTAAGCGTAAATTGTAATTAAAATATTTCCTGTCCTTGAACCGTGCTCCTGTAATTATTTTACGTTGTGATATACATGTACAGAGAGGTCCCGCTCATTTGCGATGTGCTTTTTCAGATCGACTAATCAAAGAAATTTCTTATACACGTGGAAAAAAATCGACTCATACTTGCATTCTAAACATAACTGAACCTCCGTGCATGTCGAAGCAAGTTTAAAGAAGGAATAATATTTTGCACTTCTTAAGAAGTTATTAAGATTTGAATCTCTACAGTTTCAATTGTTGAGCCACAAATTAGTTAGCAACATGGTAGTATCCCTAGATGTATGATCGACCTTACGGATAAGACATTACAGCTACACTATGGAAGTGGGGTGAGCTGATTTGGAGCGTAACGCCGCCTCAAGAGCATATCTTTAAACGGCTAGTATTATTTCCGGGAGAAACCTCGTAACTCCATTATGGCTATGCATTGTGGTGAAACTTGCGAGCATCGGATGGAAATAGCAAACAATGGATGGTACTGCGCTGAAATTCAGTGTAGCATCGTACCCAAACCTTATTGCATGTGTAACTATTCTCTCATTCTCTTCCCACAATGGTTACTCCCTTCAGATTTTCGATCCTACCCTACTTCTGTGAGAAGAGAATGCTATTCTCCTCAGCAAAGTTGCTCGGGATTCGAGCTCCGGACCTCCCGATCCGAAGTCGAACGCGCTAATCATACTGCGTTATGTCTACATCACTGAAACAGTTCTGAATTTGATCATGAATGTACTTGGTAATGAACTACATGCTGTCAACAATGAACCTATTATCTACAAGAGTTCAGGTATGTCTGTGTATAGAAATAACGTGTGCCTTTGAAGGTACTTGGCAATTGACTGCATGTTGTCTGCAAACAACTCACAGTGCAAGAAAACCTATTATCTGCAAGGGACCAGGTATGTGTGTATATATACTGTGTTACAGAATGCTGATGCAGTATCCAAGGACGTTTAATGCAAGTTTTTGGCCTCCATTCAAAGAAGCAGATAATTACAAATGCATCTGTATAATAATATTTATCCATGTGATTTGTGATTGTATTTCCAGTACACAGGCCTGTAGTACAATACATGTCAATGATAATATGTACACGCACATTTAATACAATGAAGATGATATTCAACAATTAGGTATAACTTATATTATGTGTAGAAATATATTCCGTTCTGAATACCATAGCATGGTAAACAAACATAGCAAGATCTTGAATAACTGCAATTTGTGTGTTACTTAACAAGTCTACAAATTTATAAAGGTTCGGATGGACATGGTAATAGTTTTTAATATTCAACTTCCTCAGTGAATTATAAATAGGGCAAATTAAAACGAGTATTCATCTTCTATTTGATTATTATTACAAAGTCTGCATATTCGATTCTCTCTTTGGACTGATTTGAATCTTCCACTTTCGATATATAAATCATGTGATGAACATCTTAAGCCCTGTTTATACGGCGAACTTTGCACATATGCAATGTTGCTTATGGTAGTAATATATACACGTTAGTAAAAGTAAAATTACTGTGCGTTCATACGTGTTTAATTTCTGCCTAAGCAAATGGGCTTCCAACTAATCTAATATATGAATAGAGAATTTCCTAAACATGCCAATGAATATGTTTTAGATGTAAACTAATTAAATGACATAAATGTATTATCTGTCAACATTGGTTTGACTATATCGCCCTAATTATAACGAAAATTGGATAGTCAGATGGATTTCGAAGGTCACCGCGTGCAAGAAGGAGATTATCCTATATAGAGAATTTGAAAAACATTATTAAGAGTTTCTAAAGGTCTCTAATATATTGTCCCAACCTGTGTGAAGTCACTATGTCTGTATACGACAAACCTTTACTAGAATAGTGGAAATACCATATTTACTCACGGTAGTAAACATTTGCACCTGCCCTTGGCTAGGTGCAAATTTGCTAACGGTAGTGAAATATTTGCTTACGGTAGTAAAATATACATATGCGCAAATGCGTCCATACGGCGAATTTTGCTCATATGAGCAAATTTGCATATGTTTAATGGTTTACTCATATGTAAACGCTCGCCGTATAAACAGGGCTTATATCTACTTAACGCTATCCTAAACTTTTTGAAATTTATACATGAAAGATAAATTTCTGATTCTAGAGTACATTTAAACATCCTATAATACAGACACTTACTAGAAAGGGATATGTTTTCAGTCCATTCTTGTAAATAAATATATTTTAATCTCCTCGTTACTTGACAAATAAAGTCCTCGTTTGAATCAACACACTGGTCTATCCACACAAAACCAAAACCCGTTTATATGTGCACTGATTCTAAGATTCAACGAGGCCACGAGGGATTCTTCATGACGCTATAACCACATTGTAACTGTAAATTGTCATAACATCTTTGAATGCAGGTTTAAAGCGGCTGTAGCACGTTTTTTGAAAATTTTATTTTTTCAAAATTTTCGATTTACAATGATAGTTTATTTCATTTATATTGACTTTAAAACATCTAATTTCACAAACCAGTTATCCGTAGTGGTAATAACGGTGTTGCGTTTAAAGCAAAAATTGCATGGCGGCCATTTCAATGTGAACACATTTTATTATTTCGAATTACAAAAAAGATTCCCATGGCTTTACCGAAACATGTACACTCATTTTTAACTTGATTTTCCAAAGAGAGAAGGGTGTTTTACTATTGGGGACATTATTTTTCAAAAACATTTCATCGACTTATTTGAGCGAACAAAACGTGCTAGTGCCCCTTTAACAGTGCGAGATTACCTATCAGGGGTATTACCGATTATCCCGTACATCCTTTAACAACTCTCCAAGGTGATCCTTAATGTAACCTTAGTGCAATATTAGATAAAAGGAATACAATGGTTGCCTTTATGAAGGTTGCTTTATGAAAAGAACCCCATTATAGTTATACCATGGTCTGTGGAAATTATACGGTTGCAATTATAGAAATCACTTGATGTGTCAATGTCATATCATAGATCTGTGTGTACCATAAACAGAAGGCCACGTGAATTGAAAGTGAAACAGTGAAAAGTTGACGAGTAATCCCAGCGGCTTGCACGTCGACAGACACGTTATTTAACTGGTACCTGGAGGTATGACCTGTTCTTTATCCCTTTGATGTAACGATTATACCGACTCCATGAGGTCTACCAAGTGACCAGGTGGTCAGTTACTGGACATATGGACACATGGCTTATATCAGCCCGTTCATCAGAAGCAGGGGGCATACGTTGGAGTAGGGTGAGAGTTGGACTGTTCCATTTTCCCAATGGGTAACAGCTTTGTGAAATGTATGTACTCATACTAGGGCTTTCTAGTGTCTGACAACTAGGGCGTCTGACCATTGGGAGACAACAGGGCAGGTTGTGACACGTCACCTATCATTTCCTGGTACAGATTAAAGTAAATCTATGGAAATAACATCATGGTACGAATATAACTGGCAAGCCACTGTATGCTTCCGACTGAAACATACATTTCGAGGACATACTGGTCTTGTTCATTACACATAGATAGATAAATACAAACAACTAGTTTTCATACAAGGATAAGCATCTTTCTTTGTGACTGATGAAGGTGTTCGTCAAAAAAGCATAACGTTATCCTTTTATTAAAGGCACAGATGGCGTGACAAGGTGAGTACTATACTAGCAACTGGTGGGTCCTCATTTTCAAGTAATGATCCTCTCTGCTTACCTGTAGTTCCCACAGGTAAGCGGACAGGTACATTACCTGTCAAGCGGAACACGTCCCCTATCCATTACCGTGCTACCTGCAGTAAGTACATACATCTCACGTTAACCTTGACACCGGCCTTCACCTTGACCAGACCTTGACAGGAAATTCTACACTTGTGATGCATTGTTTACTTGTAATGGACACTTGACACAACTCTGACAAGTATTGGGTCTTGAATCTACAGCAGTTGTTAAAATTCGTATTTCAGGAAATATATATAATTTGTGAATACTAGATCTTATATGTAACAATGCCTCGTCCATTATATAATTTAACCGTGCAAATATCATACCATATATTCCATTGGAATTTAAGGAAGATTCTGTCCAATACTAGTACATTTTCCTGTCACAAAACTTAGTTTTATGTATACACATAATCGTGATGGAGATTAAAATTTAGCCTATAGGATTTAATAGTTTCTCTACCTTGAATGTGACTTTATTTCATTAAGTTTGCAGTTCCCTCTAGAATTGCTGAATAAGAGACAAGACTGCAGAAAAGGCTCGACTTTAAAACACAGTCACGGGCCAGCAATAGCTACACAGAGCTCGGACAGTGCCGCATTCGTCGTATCTGCTCTCTGACTATCATCTTACACAACATAATAGTGGATGGGAAGAGGCCACAAGTGTATTGCTTAAAGAACACATCCTCTCATTCTTGGTTAGTTATAGTACCAAGTCCGTCCATACGTAATTTGATCTATTGATCCATCCAGAAGGACGTCAAGGGCGTACTTCACCTTCAACACGAGAGCGTATCAAGGACGATTTCCTATTCTTATGTCTGCCACCTAGAACTTTGATCAAGAAGAAGCTTTTAATTTTAGCAAATATAAATAAACAAATTAAGGGTTTTCGGAGAGCATATCGTGAACGATATCCTTTAATGCACGATGTTTTCTTATAGGTCTCTCATCTAGAACTTTGATTAGAAAAAGAAGCTTTCAAGTTTAGCAAATATTAAGTAACAAATGAAGGGTTTTCTGTTTTATTTCAATATTTTGAAAGATTAAACTTAAAAGTGCAATTTCAGAACCAAATATATAGTTTATGTCTATGTGTTTAGTCTAGGTTGTGTATGTTCTTGTTTTCAATCAGATTGGATGCACAATGCAAGCACTGTACACAAAGGTGTATGTCACAGGAAAGGTGTATATCGAGATATCTAGGACCTATATAAAGATCAGACCAGAGCTCAACGATAACATCTCAATGCTGACATATCATTGACCATGTTTCTGGCATAGAACACTCACTCCACGAAACATTCTGTCACGATGCACGACCTCGCTATATACAGAACATAACGTGATCTATAGTAGTTATCGTGACAAGGACTTATCATTCACAGTGCTGACAACAACATACACAAGATGATGGCCACTTCCCTTTTCACCTACACAAAAATTATCTTAGTTATAAGATTATTGTCGTGTTATTTCAAAATGATCGTAACATATTTATCGTGAAACATGTGCTTTCTGTCACAAATAACATTCCATTATGATATCATTTTGGTCGTGTTATTTCAAGATTGCCGTAATTAATTTATCGTAAAACTTCAACTTTCCTTTCTGGTCCTCCAACGGTACTCCTTTGTAACAAATAACAATCAGATTAATAATAAAAAAAAATATCAGATTTTGGTGGTGCTATTTCAAGATCATGGCCGTATCATGTTTATCTTAAACTACAACTCTGGTCCTCCAACGAAACCTTTCTGTTACAAATAACAATCTATCATTATCAGATTTTGGTCGTGATATTTCAAGATGGTCGTAATTTATTTATCGTAAAACATCTGTCCCTCGTATGTCCTCCAACGAAACCTTTCTGTCAGAAATAACAATCCATCAATATCATATTGTGGTCGTGTTTTTTAAGATAATGGTTTATAATAACGATTAGACTCCCCGAAGCCGAATCATGCACAGAGGAAGAGTAATGTGAAACGCTAAGCAGTGTTGAGATTGGAGCCAATCGATTCTGACCTGGTTCCAAGACCTTGAATGTATGCGTAGGACATGGGGTTACCTTCAACAACAATGAGCGCGATATGTATGGTGAAATTACTCCAAGAAACGCAATTTTTTTTATACAACCCCAAAACGTCCAGCAACGCTGATAATATATTCATATTATGGGGTGCATATTAATATTTTTAACAGCACTGAGAATATATTCATGTGATGCTGTCCTTCACAAGCTCTGAAGAGATTTTCATTTGATGCGGTCTTAACCTTCAACAACACTAAGAACATATTCATTTAATGCGGTCCTAACCTTCAACAACACTGAGAATATATTCATTTAATGCGGTCCTAACGTCCAACAACACAGATATGAAATTAATCAGATGATTAATATTTTTAGAAGAAGTAACATAACCTATGAACAGACTAAGTGTATTATATATGATTATGTGTTTACAATGTCCAAACTTCCGACATGCATGTATGTATGTATGTATGTATGTCTGTATGTCTGTATGTATGTATGCAAGTACATGTATGTATGTATGTATGTCTGTCTGTCTGTCTGTCTGTCTGTCTGTATGTATGTATGTATGTATGTATGTATGTATGTATGTATGTATGTATGTATGTATGTATGTATGTATGTATGTATGTATGTATGTATGCAAGTACATGTATGTATGTATGTATGTATGTATGCAAGTACATGTATGTATGTCTGTATGTATGTATGTATGTATGCAAGTACATGTATGTATGTCTGTCTGTTTGTATGTATGTATGTATGTATGTATGCAAGTACATGTATGTATGTATGTATGTATGCAAGTACATGTATGAATTGTATGTCTGTATGTATGTATGTATGTATGCAAGTACATGTATGAATTGTATGTCTGTATGTATGTATGTATGTATGCAAGTACATGTATGTATGTCTGTCTGTTTGTATGTATGTATGTATGCAAGTACATGTATGTATGTATGTATGTATGCAAGTATATGTCTGTATGTATGTATGTATGTATGTATGTATGTCTGTATGTATGTATGTATGCATGTATGTATGTATGTATGTATGTATGTATGCAAGTAGATGTATGTATGTCTGTATGTATGTATGTATGCATGTATGTATGTATGTATGTATGTATGTATGTATGTATGTATGTATGTATGCAAGTACATGTATGTATGTATGTATGTATGTATGCAAGTACATGTATGAATTGTATGTCTGTATGTATGTATGTATGTATGTATGCAAGTACATGTATGAATTGTATGTCTGTATGTACGTATGTATGTATGCAAGTACATGTATGTATGTCTGTCTGTTTGTATGTATGTATGTATGCAAGTACATGTATGTATGTATGTATGTATGCAAGTATATGTCTGTATGTATGTATGTATGTATGTATGCAAGTACATGTATGTATGTATGTATGTATGTATGTATGTATGTATGTATGCGATAATAACTTCTGCGCGCATAGTGCCACTGATAGAGCAGGAATCCGATCCTGACGTTGTCCGACAGAGAAGACAGACAATGACAAACTCCCCCCAACTATGCACAGGGAAGGTAGATATGTGGATAGGTATACAGGGTTCCTCCGAGAAGACATGATTCAGCAGGAATGTTCCCTTGTCTCTTTCCGTTAGAGAAGACATAAAATAACGAGCTTGGCAGTCACCTGAAGTTTGGGCTTATTTTAGCTCCCCTATCTTAAAGCACCGTTGATTCCATTTTCAAAACAGGAGATGAGTATCTGTAATTGCCTCGTGTCTGAAACTACTCGCGACTTATCTGTTTGTTTAGGTTTCTTATTCCTGGGGCCGTATTTATAAAGATTCTTAACATGTTTTTATAAATACGGTCCCTGGTATCGAGACTATCTAAACGTTGGCTATTATCATTTTAATTATCATGTATATATAATTTATATATATATGATAATTGAATGTGTCTGGGTTAAATATTGTAAAGGATATTCATTCAGAATTAATATGAAGACCAGATCCTTAACAACTTAGTTTCAGACTTACATAAAATACATATGAAAAATTATCCATGATTCTGGACTATTATGATCCCAAAAGAGAACCAAAATCTGAGTTTAACGATTATCAATAAACCTACGATGTCAAGAAATCATGAACGCTAGTTCCACAAATATAACATGATAGGCAACAGGGGTTCGTCTCCTACAGAGAGACACTCACTAGCAGAGGAGTCTCTTACCTACAGCAATGCGCAACTCCGAGTATCCCAATCCCGAAACGGACAGACCTCTGTTCACGATATGTTGCACTGGACTGTCTCGGTACAAGCCTGAAAGCTTTCAAGCGTCCGCGCATGCGTATCAGAATCTCTCTCGTTTCACATGTCAACTGGTTTTTTTCTGTGCAGAGAACCTCAAAAAGTGTTCGTGGAAGTTGCATTACATACATAATAGATACAGCCGACATTTTTAGAAGAACTTGATTTGGTGAATGGTGTTTATGGATTTACCTAACGGTAATTATGATTGCGACGCATACAAATAGAAAATTATAGAAATATAGTACGACATGAAATATATCTTTTTGCTATTAATTTACACCATTCTCTCCCGGAGGAGGAAAAGATAATTAAACGAAGTAAGTATTTTTAAGCACTAACACATCAATAAAGATATATGAAGTTGGAAATATTATCAGCTTGTATTGGTAACCATGGTAACTTCTCCTATTTTAATATGAAATAACAAAACTGATGGACACTGATCACTTAATCGATATTTCCAAGAGGAAGGAATGGATCCTATTTTTTAACAATGTTTAAAGACTAAGTCTGCTAAGGGTGGGAACAAAAGCTGATTTTAAACAACTAAAATAATTAAAACATATTTTTTTAAATTATAGAAAAATATATATCCTTATGTAATATAATATATAATTATACTTAATCTATTGATATTAAAGGGGCAGTAGCACGTTTTTTTTCAAATTTTATTTTTTCAAATTTCCTATGTATATTGATAGTTTCTGTCATTTATATTAACTTTAGAGGGTAAAACATCTTATTACACAAACCAATTATCCGTAGTGATAATAACTGTATTGCGTATAAAGCAAAAAATGCATGGCGGCCATTTTATTGTGAACACAATTTAATCATTTCGCATAACAAAAACGATTCCCATGGCTTTATCGAACCATGTACAATCATTTTTAACTTGATTTTCCGAAGAGAGAATGGTCTTTTACTATTGGTGACATTATTTTTCAAATACATTTCATCGACTAATTTGAGCGAAAAAACGTGCTACTGCCCCTTTAAATTAGATGTACATGTAATTTGGTTCTGATAAACTAAACTTAAAATTTCATTTAAATGGATCCGTCCACGAGGTTAAGCTAAGGAGCGTTCTTCACTCACCGTATTTTACTTTGAATACAAAATACCTCATATTATGCTGTACAAACGAAACCGTAAGTAAAGCATGTTAACCCCTTTTGTTGGTTACCCAAAATTTAGCTTCATAACTTCACACCCCATCATTCAAATACATTTTTATTTATTTTGATGTTGTTGACATTTAATTTAGATGTTTATGGAGGATTAGTGTTATATGCTTAAGAAAATAAAAATAATGGCTATTAAATTCGAATGCATTTTTAAAGACTTATAATTATATGAATCTTTCTCCTAATGTATATGTTAAGGTTAATCACCCTCACAATGTAGTGATGGAAATCAACTCTGCGAGGGCTTTGCTCGAGCCGAGTTTATTTCAATAACTACCGTAGTGAGGGTAATTAAACGACTTACACCACGTGGTCATACTTATTAATTACGCGTGTAGCTTATTAGGTGTGATTCTAAGCATCAACAAAAGTATAATTTCACTTTATCTTATAAGATAACCTGCCCTTGGTCAGTTATTGTTTCCGCCCCACCGTACAGTACATCTAAACACAACACTCAGCGACCACGTGGTATCAAGCGCACGTGATTCTCGTGCAAGATTGTCAACACATTGTACTGAGGTGTGGCAAGATGCATTCGGAATCAAACGAAGGTCGCAGGACATGGAAGCAAAACTGTAGCTAATTAAAGAAAGTGGAAATTCAAAAGGGCGACGATAATCCATTTTTTAATAATTCTTATTTAGATGTATGACAGTATGACAGGCATATGCTATTCCAGAAAATACCCTGAAGAAAGACACATTTAGAATCCCAATTAGCCAAGAAGTCTGCACACAACTTTTCAGCTCTCTAGACCTTTTGGCACTGGATGAGAAGGTGAAATAGGTTTTTGGGGTTGTGACCCCTGTGACCCCATTTGGGGTGGAGGGGTCACCAAATCTTCAATTTAGAATACCCATTAGCCAAGGAGTCTGCACACTAAATTTCAACTCCCTAGACCAAGTGGTTGTGTAGAAGACGAAAATGCAAAAAGTTTACTGACGGACGGACGGATGGACGGACGCCGGACACCATGCCATGCCATAAGCCCATCAGACCAGATGAGCTAAAAATTAGATGTTCGTAATACAAAAATATATATCATGTCCAAGTGCACATTTTCATTTTAATTTGGATTTGAATGTGTTAATGTTTCAATATTTATTGACTACATTTTACCTTTTCCTGCTCTTTTTCAGTTCTGTGAACCTATTTGAAAACAGATTACGAGGAACGAAGACCCGTCGGTGCTATCTTTGCCGCGATCTTGTTCCACTTTGTAGATCTACCATCAGTCACATGGAAATGTAAAAATAGAGCCATGGGCTCTGTAGCTCATCAGAGTTTATTTTGTTTGATGATGAAGACAGAAATATGTTGTCTCAATATAATGTACAATCCCTAACTCTGACAAATCTTATTCTTGAAATTGAGAGAGAGCACTCAACAAGGTCAACACACAGGAGATTATGCAATATTCTGACCCCTTGGCTCTGGTTACAAGCCAGCTGTGTTTTTTGTGTTTTACCGCCAAATTATGTAATAGACTCTTTAAACACTGGCAGCACTGATCTTACTGTATAAGGCTTAAAGAGAACAGGCAATGTGATGAATCTCATGGTACATAGTACAATTTAGAATCACCTTGGCTAAACAATCTCGGTTCTAAGCCTTGTCATCCAAACATCTAAACATTCTGAACAAAATATTCCTTCTAGTTTGTTCTGGATGAAAACAGGATTTCAGGTAATGGCCTGTGAGGCCCTTATTTGGGGCTACTGGGTCACCAAATCTACAATTTAGAATCTCCATTGGCTAAAGACTCATTACACAACATGACAACCTTCTAGGTCTTTTCGTTCTAGAGGAAAAGATGAAAATAATCTTATCTTATCATTTCATAACCAGTCATATGCAGTTCACATATCTCATGTAAAATAAAAGAATTCTTAACTCCTCTTCAATTTAGTCCTTTGTGGCTTGTCACAATTTTCAGTTCATAGGCTATTCAATAGTTCTCATTTCACATTGATTACATCAATTTGACAAACATGTCCACAATGTAGATTGTTATCTCAAGTCGACATATATTTCACATTCCTGCTGATTAAGATTAACTGCAAAGTTACTTTTTTTTACAATTCTGCATTTCTTAAACCTAAGTTAGGACTCATATATCTAAATGATGATTTTATTAGGGATCAAATAAAAAGTGATTTGAAGTGCCATAAAATATCAGTTCAAAATTCATTTTTAAAGGTTTTTAAGGCTGTGGCCCATATTGGTAGTCACAGGGTCACCAAATTTACAAGTTAGAATCCCCATTAGCTAAAGATTTTGCATACAATATTACAGCCTTTTAGGTCTTTTTCATCTGGAGAAAAAGATGAAACAGGATTTTAGGTTATGACCCCTGTGGCCCTTATTTGGGGCCATAGGGTCACCAAATCTACATTTAGAATCTCCATTGGCTAAAGACTCTTTACACAACATGACAGCCTTCTAGATCTTTTCGTTCTAGAGGAAAAGATGAAAATAATCTTATCTTATCATTTCATAACCAGTCATATGCAGTTCACATATCTCATGTAAAATAAAAGAATTCTTAACTCCTCTTCAATTTAGTCCTTTGTGGCTTGTCACAATTTTCAGTTCATAGGCTATTCAATAGTTCTCATTTCACATTGATTACATCAATTTGACAAACATGTCCACAATGTAGATTGTTATCTCAAGTCGACATATATTTCACATTCCTGCTGATTAAGATTAACTGCAAAGTTACTTTTTTTTACAATTCTGCATTTCTTAAACCTAAGTTAGGACTCATATATCTAAATGATGATTTTATTAGGGATCAAATAAAAAGTGATTTGAAGTGCCATAAAATATCAGTTCAAAATTCATTTTTAAAGGTTTTTAAGGCTGTGGCCCATATTGGTAGTCACAGGGTCACCAAATTTACAAGTTAGAATCCCCATTAGCTAAAGATTGTGCATACAATATTACAGCCTTTTAGGTCTTTTTCATCTGGAGAAAAAGATGAAACAGGATTTTAGGTTATGACCCCTGTGGCCCTTATTTGGGGCCATAGGGTCACCAAATCTACATTTAGAATCTCCATTGGCTAAAGACTCTTTACACAACATGACAGCCTTCTAGATCTTTTTGTTCTGGAGAAGAAGATGAAACTAATCTTATCTTATCATTTCATCACCAGTCATATGCAGTTCACATATCTCATGTAAAATAAAATAATTCTTAACTCCTCTTCAATTTAGTCCTTTATGACTTGTCACAATTTTCAGTTCATAGGCTATTCAATAGTTCTCATTTCACATTGATTACATCAATTTGACAAACATGTCCACAATGTAGATTGTTATCTCAAGTCGACATACATTTCAAATATAGTGAATGAAGTGTCATAAAATATCAGTTCAAAATTCATTTTCAAAGGTTTTTTTTAGGCTGTGGCCCATATTTGGGGTCACAGGGTCACCAAATTTACAAGTTTGAATCCCCATTGGCTAAAGAGTTTGCATACAATATTACAGCCTTCTAGATCTTTTTGTTCCGGAGAAAAAGATGAAAACAGGATTTTAGGTAATGGCCTGTGAGGCCCTTATTTGGGGCCACAGCTTCACCAAATCTACAATTTAGAATCTCCATTGGCTAAAGACTCATTACACAACATGACAACCTTCTAGGTCTTTTCGTTCTGGAGAAGAAGATGAAAATAATCTTATCTTATCATTATCTCATGTAAAATAAAAGAATTCTTAACTCCTCTTCAATTTAGTCCTTTATGACTTGTCACAATTTTCAGTTCATAGGCTATTCAATAGTTCTCATTTCACATTGATTACATCAATTTGACAAACATGTCCACAATGTAGATTGTTATCTCAAGTCGACATACATTTCAAATAAAGTGAATGAAGTGCACATAAAATATCAGTTCAAAATTCATTTTCAAAGGTTTTTTAGGCTGTGGCCCATATTTGGGGTCACAGGGTCACCAAATTTACAAGTTAGAATCCCCATTGGCTAAAGAGTTTGCATACAATATAACAGCCTTCTAGATCTTTTTGTTCCGGAGAAAAAGATGAAAACAGGATTTTAGGTAATGGCCTGTGAGGCCCTTATTTGGGGTCACAGGGTCACCAAATCTACAATTTAGAATCCCCATTGGCCAAGGAGTCTGTACATAAAATTTCAGCTCTCTGGAGTCATTGGTTCTGGAGAAGAAGATGAAAATAGCTTTTTAGGTTATGACCCCTGTGGCCCTTATTTGGGGTCACAGGGTCACCAAATCTACAATTTAGAATCCCCATTGGCCAAGGAGTCTGTACATAAAATTTCAGCTCCCTGGAGTCGTTGGTTCTGGAGAAGAAGATGAAAATAGCTTTTAAGGTTATGACCCCTGGGGCCCTTATTTGGGGTCACAGGGTCACCAAATCTACAATTTAGAATCCCCATTGGCCAAGGAGTCTGTACATAAAATTTCAGCTCTCTAGAGTTATTGGTTCTGGAGAAGAAGTCGAAAGAGTGAAAAGTTTACGGACGGACGGACGGACGGACGGACGGACGGACGCCATCCCATGCCATAAGCCCATCGGGCCTTTCAGGCCTGATGAGCTAAAAAAGCAAACACGTTATTTGAAAACGGTGGTTCACTTCAATTAAATGCTTCAAATGTGTGTTGTGTTTTCTCTTTCCAAAGTCCGTTTTGCCATAGTTTAACTTTCATTTATGTTCAGGCGGCAGAATATTATCCAAGGTATGTTGAGAGGCAATGTCCAAGAACAATGGACATACCTTACAACTGTATTTGTTAAGGTAGGTTATTTTGGTTATGTACAAACTGAAGGTAGTTATCTCAGGTCGTTTTCATAATTCAGAAACCCAACTGACATTGGGAATTTTCGAATATTGACTGGAGGCGAAGCCGAGAGGCAATATTCGAAAATTCCCAATGTGTAATTTTCGAGGGAAGATACCAAGTTCCAGGCGAAAATGTTTTGGCAAAGATACAACCGCCTTCAAATAACGACCTCGGACGCGTACATAACCAAAACAACCTACCTCAACACAATCGGATAACCGAGGTTAGAGTCGGTTATCCAGAAGAGACTCGTCCGAACAAAGGAAATAACTTTACCTAGTGGTGTAAAATATGATAAAATATCACTAGTTTGAAACTCACAATATCTATTGATCATGCCTCGTTTCGATCGCATGACCCTTTGCCTGCTTACCAACGCCCTTATCAACTGAGCTACGAAGAATCACGATACCGACGTTTGTCAGTATGAACCTTTTGTTATACATAGACCATCCTCGGTTACCCATGGTTTTATATATGCTCCGTTACTCTTCACTATATCACCCATGGGAAGCCTTATCAGGGGAAGCTGTACTCAAATTACCCGCCCTTGGCCGGCGAGCATATATAAAACCATGGGTAACCGAGGATGTACATAGACGGGTAGCGTGTGCAACTCCCGTGCACGGCATGCATGTAGCACGTGCAGATCATGGCCGTGCTCTTTTCGCATGACACCTGATCCAAATAGTAGTAAATACCATTGAATTCGTGAAGAAAAAATATTACATATTAAATATAGCATCGGTCGGTTCATAAGTAAGATCAAAACCCTCAGCCTCGGGAAATTTTAGCCGTCGGCCCTCCTCAATTTCCCTCTGCCGAGGGCTTTCTTTCGCGAACAAAACCCCTAGTACAGTTTTGATCCCTAAATGCTAGTATTATTGCAGGAAGAAATTCCGAAACATTATGGTGGTTATGTATTGCGGTGAAACCTGCAAGCATTAGTTGGAACAAGCAAACCATTGGTGGTACTGCACTGAAATTGAGTGCAGCAGGTCACCCAGACCTAATTGCGTGTAGAACAGTTCTCTGGCGGGATTCGAACTCCGTACGTGCTAACCACTTCAATATCCCGCCCACGGCTACAAATTGAGATACCTTATGGTTGCATTCGAAGTTAGTTGTGCAATCAGTGACGCTGTTGTAAAGTCAAAGTCAAAGGTTTATACCTTTGAAGCAACTCGGTCGATGCAGTCAATGTAAGACGTGATTTCATTGGACAGAAATACACCCAGAAACTTTGTCCAACTCGGGTATGGACGTCAGCCATAATGATCAGGAATAGTTTCATGATAATACTTTATTAATATATATATTTTCGATGTTTAAACAACCCCCTTTCCAGGTACCCAATATACTGCTTTGATTATAGGGACACTGTACTAATACTGTCCTTTTCCTGTCTTTCAATTCACCAGTCAGTGTGAGGAAGGATTTAAACCATTGAAAACCTCAGATTAGCCTAAGACACGTTCGTTGTTGCTGGTTTATTACGATGTATATCGCGCAACAAGCATGATTCTAGGCGTGGGTATGTGTGCATATAAATAAACCATTATTATGACCTAAACGGTCAAAATGTCGAGTTTGTTATCTAAATTTGAAGCAAAATGGACGTCACGAACGATACAATGACGTCACGTCTCTTCTAGTGCAACAGGTCACCAGTCTGTTTGAAATAGAAACGTCTGTATCTTACTCACTTTTACAACTTCGGTAATAATTTTCAATTTTCGTGCACATTTTCATATGTATAGGGGTCGGGATAGCGCAGTGGTTAGCGCTTTCGGCTTCGGATCAAGAGGTCCGGGGTTCGAATCCCGCCAGGGGCATGGCAACTTTGTCTGCAGTAGAGAACTATTCTACACGCAGTCAGGTTTGGTCTCAATGTTACACTGAATTTAAGTGCAGTAACACCCATGGTTCGCTAGTTCCAGCCGATGCTTGCAGGTTTCACCTCAATCATTGCCGTTGCGGGCTTTCTCCCTGCCATAATACTAGCAGCCGCGATATAAGTGAAATACTCTTGAAAACGGCCTTAAACCCCAACTCAACTCAACTCAACTCATATGTATAAATTCGTGCCTCGCTCTCGCTAGTGATACGTAAACCTTTAGACACGTGTGTCGTAATTATGGTAAGGTATGGGCATGCATGTAATATTCTCAAATTGAAATTGGAACGTTCCGGGTGAAATTGTCACAGTGATTCTTCTAACATGGTTTCAATTCCTAAGAAGTTTTGAAGTACATGACTTGCTTGTTCACCTGTGACTCTTAAATATATGGGTCTAGTCCAGACACGTAGAGGATAGCCATTACCTGTACTGACCATGTCAACGTCGTCCCGACAGGAGGATAGGCGATACATCTCTTGGTGGGAAAATGTGATGGTCTTCATTAAGGACATTCTGTACCCACAGAGGTTACTTCCTACAGATTTCCGATCGGAAATCTGATGGGAGTAACCTCTGTGGGAAGAGAATGCATTAAAGAGTAACATATAGTTTCCGAAAAAGATTTGATGGTATTTTATTTCTTTTTAAGATGACATACTATCAATTACTTGAAAGGAGTTCAACTGATCTTTAATATATTTGAGCTGACTTAATTATTCTCGATTATTTGTTCTAGATTTTAGTAGGCTCCATTTAATGTTGCTCTAAGGTCTGTATAAAAGAAACTGGAAACTGGAAAATTTTGCATCTCATCTTTCTAGGTCATTACATTCTGGAGAAGCATTACATTGTGAGAAAGGGTTTAGATCGCGGCCTCTGTGGTCCTTATTTGAGACAACAGTCAACTGCCAGTCAACCTACAACTTGCACTTTTCATTGGCCAATGATTGTGTACATCCCCCACTCCCTCCCCCGATTGGTTCCTAAACTTTAAAGTAACTGCTCGCATGCACTAAATTTACTCCTATGAGCAAATTTGCTCATAAGTAAATATACTCATGTGAGTCTAAAGCCCCGTTCATGCGTTCAGACACTGGTGTACTGTGGAGACAAAGGGGGTGTTATCCCTTTATGATGATGATATAGACGGTCATCAGTAATAGCAGGAGTTGGGATATCTTTCAGAAACAGTTCTAAGAACCATATTGTTCAAAATTACACAAATGAATAACGGATGTCACAATAATCTTTTGACTATATCTATATATAAGCACAACTGTCTGGATCCCTGGAAAATCAAACAATACAAATTAAATGAAACATTGTCTGTTAGACTTCAAATAACAATAACAATCTACTGGCGTGCAACAACAGCTGAATATAGAACTGTTGCCTATCTTTTTGGTGTTGCCAAATCTATACGGCTGTGACATTTGTTCAAGAGTCTGCAATGATTTGATGGAGAAGATGGCGCCTGAAGTCATCAAGTTTCCAGAAGGGGATGTACTGCGGGATGTTCTGATGGATTATGAGCAGATTTGGGGTTTTCCACATTGTGCAGGGTCCATAGATGGGTCACACATCCCTATTATTGCACCTTCACAGGATCGTGGGGGTTTTATTCGATTGTGTTGCACGTTGTCTGTGATTGTGTATTAGGCCTAGCTGGGAAGAGCATATTAATTATGCTCGTATGCTTTGCAAACTCTGAGATCTTGGAATGGTAAATAGACGGAATGAAAACAAAATATAGGATGTCCTGATCCTTGTCTTGAAAACATAATTAAAATGTATCTCAGTCACTTATTCATAACACAAGTGCTTTGATCCTGAATGATCCTATGGTAGGTTTTGATTTAACAATCCCCATAATCATAATGAGATATGTTGAAGTTACAGGTACATGTAGGTTCCCCTCCCTGCTGCCATGTATATGCTCTTGTCATGCTTGCTAGGGAATATGATGGCTGTGCAAGAACACTCATGATCATGTTCATCATTCGGTACTCTCTCTCTCTCTCTCTCTCTCTCTCTCTCTCTCTCTCTCTCTCTCTCTCTCTCTCTCTCTCTCTCTCTCTCTCTCTCACACGTGCAAAAATACATTTGCACTACCTCTTGACTCAGTGCAAATTTGCATACGATGCAAATATACACATGTATGCAATTGCGTTCATGCGCTACGTTTACATACCTATGTAAATATACATATATGTGTATTTCTGCACATGTATGTAAACAGTGGCGCATGAACGGGGCTTAAAGCCCTGTTTATACGGCGAACTTTGCATATATTCAATATTGCTTATGGTTGTAATATACACACGTGAGTAAACGTAAATTTACTATGCGTTCATACGTGTTTAATTTCTGCCTCAGCAACGGGCTTCCAACTATATGAAAAGAGAATTCCTAAAACTTGCCAATTGATATTTATAAGATGTAAACTAAATACATGACATAAATTTATATCTGTCAACATTGGTTTGACTATATCGCCCTAATGAAAAATCGGATAGTAAGATGGATATCGAGGGTCATCGCGAGCAAGAAGGAGATGATCCTATATATAGAATTTGAAAAATAATTGAAAAAGAGTTTCTAAAGTTCTGTAATATATTTTCTCAACCTGTGTGAAGTCATTATGTCTGTATACGACGAACCTTTACCAGAATAGTGAAAATACCATATTTACTCACGGTAGTAAACATTTGCACCTGCCCTTGATTAGGTGCAAATTTGCTTACGGTAGTGAACAATTTGCTTAGGGTAGTAAGATATAAATATGTGAAAATGCGTCCATACGGCGAATTTTGCTCATATGAGCAAATTTGCATATGTGTAATGATTTACTCATATGCAAACGCTCACCGTATAAACAGGGCTAAAGCAAAATACTAAGCATTCGCATGGCATTGACAACAAGGGGGGAGTATTTCATTGTTTTATGTTGTTAAACTCACGGATTTTCTATAACCTGAAGAAAAATAGAGCCATGGGCCCTTTAGCTCAACAGAGTTTATATTGTCACAGTTGATGATGAAGACTGAAATAGATCATATTGTTCTCAATTTGATTTAGTCTTAGGCTCAGACTCTGAAAAAGTATTTATTCTGAAAATATCACCACATTATTAAATATTGAAAAGGAGCCCGTAAGAAATGGAATTTTCAGAAAAAGAGGCTCCCATTCAATATTTTTTCAATATTCTTTTACAGATTTCAGATTCTAAGTAACATAATTCATAATCCCTAGGCCTAAAAAACCTCTGTCTTTTCAGTGCATAACAAAAAACATGACTTGACACTAAAGTTTGATAGAATTGGTTGTCCAATTATCACAGTTGCTGCAAAGATATTAAAGTAAAGGTGATCCTCCCAAGTACAATAGCAATATCAAGTACAATCCCTTGACACGACATTGAAAATCGCGAGAGAAAGAGGGTGGGGAAGGCAGGGAGGCGGAGGGTTGGAGAGGGAGAGAGAGGAACAGGCGAGGGAGGGACAGTGGGCGGCTGACAGGCAGGAGTGTGGTGTGTTGCAATGCATCATCCATAACGAGATATCACTGACCAACACTCCACCTCTCTGCATACTATCCCCCTGTTACACAGCATTTTGCAATATTCTCTATTGTCCCTCCCACCCTGGTTTGGCCTGCTAGAGGGGAAAATATTTAATTTTATGATAGCTCTAAACTCTTTATTTTTTACATTTGAAAAGGTTGTGGTCTCCATCATACAAATATGATCTACTCAAATTTGAGCGTCCTAGCATTACTAGTTCCAGGTGTGAAATTTAAGATTTGAGTTTAACACCCTGTCACGCCCAGATTTAAGAAAGGATTTTGACCAAATGAACAAACGTAAGCTTACATATTATAAAGATTGTAGCTTTCCGATCAAATGGGTTTTGAGAAGAAGTTGTTTAATGAACTAAAAATGTGATGGGATGACCAATTTACTCCTGTCAACAAATTTACTCATGAGTAAATATACTTTTGCATGACCCCTTGACTAGGTGCAAATTTGCTCATGGAGTAAATTAACTTAGGTGAGTAATTGCGTTCGCATGCACTAAATACTCACGTGAGTATATTTACTTACGTGAGTAAATTTACTCAAGTGAGTAAATCGATGCATGCGAATGGGGTATATTATAGACTGATATACAATTCAAATCCAGGATTCGATGGTGCCGAATTCGTTTAATGAAATTTACCATGTTTCGACTTATCGATTTACAATAAACTGGCGCCCGTGCACAGAAGCATCCTTTATGATTTCCATTTAAATGGAATTGAGACTGAAGAGGTAATTTTTTCAATTATAACTATATATTCTTTGGGCAATACATAATTTTCCTCTTTGAGAGTATTAGTAGATTGTAGCGTAATAGGCCATCTAGATGGAACTACGAGAAACATTTATCATTTGAACATTTGGTATCAATCGTAATTGCCAGAAACATAGTTTCAGATAATGGACAACTTCTTGAGCCTGCATAGGTGCCAAGCTGGAGGTTAAGAGCTTGATAAATGCAACCCCCTCCCCACCGCCCCCTCGGGATATGCTTGCCACGCCTACATGTATATATGGCGGGAGGGATGACAGTCAATGACAAAGATCACTAGATGCAGAATACCCCACCGTAAACAACCTTTAAACATGAATACTGTAGCGGCCATGGTAGCTGATATGTTTTGCTTTGAGTGCCAGGTGTCTAACAAGTGACCTCCAAGTAATAAGGAAACATTTCCAATCTCACTTAAATCTGATCGAACGCAACGCTTGTTCGTCGATCTGGTTACTGCCCCGCAGAGGTCATGTCACGTGACCTTCATTGTTATCTTTCACCCAATTCAGCCAATCGGAGGCTTTCTTAGATATGGCATTGAATGTGGTGCTTCGTATGTCAACAAGGCGGTCCGATGGCTTTCTAGCTACGTCGCTGATTGGCTTGAGTAAAGGTCACCAGACATGACCCCTATGGTGAAGTACTCAGATCCGGAACGAGTGTAAAGTTCGATCTGATTTAAATGAGATTGAAACTTTTCAAACATTAGGAGTTATATTCACAATTTCAAACACATGAGTCAAATATCAAATTAAAATTTATTACAAATGACAACATTTAAACAAATGTGACGATTTTTTCATTTACATTATACTAATATATATACTATACTAAGTATTCTTACATATTCTCTTGCATATCCAGAAATATGCACATGTTATTTTATGATTGAGCAAATGAAACTTATAATGAAGAAATTACGAGTATTTGTAATTGTGATCTATCCCAAACCTGAAGAGTTGTTCATCATTTTAAGCAATTTTGCTAAAAATCTACAAATACAATTCTGCTAGAATTTTAATGTATACTTCTAAAACCTATAAAAAAATTCCCTGAATATATGTTCACAAAATAAACATAGAATATTCGCAATATTTACAGCTTGAAATGTAATAAAACAATCCTGTATAAATATATATCACAAAACAGTTTTAGGCACTTAATCGAAAAATAATAGTAATGAAACATCATTTACCCATGTCAATTGTACAATGTTATCAAGTTTATTGTTAATCAATTCAACATCTAATCCCAAAATACTCTGTAAATAAATTGATTGCACTTCCTTAATTGAAATGATAATGAGCGAAACGGAAAGGTTGACAATTTAATCGACCGTTTTTGGAGGAGTATAAATTGCAAAATAATGCATCTACTGGGATACGAACTCGTCGTCCGGAGGTTTCCTCGCCTTGTGGAGAGAAAACTACTGAACTTGTTCGTATCCCGGAAGATGCATTATTTTGCATATTTTATTCCTCGGATCAATGTCGATTTTAATCAGACTGGATACACGAAAGTACAAATTGATAAATCTACTTGAACTGTCATCATTATTCAGTAAATCCAGAGTCCAGAAAAGCAGTGTTTCGAGTTATACAGTACGTGATGACCAAGCAAGCATCCAACCATAGTACCAGCATCCATAAAGTCTCAAACCAAACGCATGGAAACGTTAAATGATGTTTATAAGATCGTCCAAGGTCTCGAACCCGAACCGTTGAGGGCATCTGGTTTCTCCTATATCCTTCCCCCTCAATTCCCTCCCAACAATATACTCCTTCCCCATCTTCTCCTGGCACCATTCAAGGACGGAGTTGTGGATGGGGGTCTTAACGCCTACAATGAGAGCAATACCCTTGGAGATGGCGATACCCCGCGGGACATCCTCCAGGAGATACCTGCAGTTGAAATCTGGTATGTACTCATCATCCTCTGTGGTTATCAGAGGATGATAAACTCCATCGTAGGCCGAATTGGTTTTCATGAGAGACAGGAAGTTGGTTTTATCGCCGATGTTGGCAGCAAATTCTTCACAGAAGAGTTCATAAATTGGTATCACCCACCCGAGCTCGATTTTGGATTTCTTTGCAGTAATAGCCTTGGCAATTTCCACGCACTCCTCGCTCAGGGCTTCAATACACTTGGCGTCCTGTTCTGAGATTCCCTGGTAGAAGAGGGGTTTCTCTTTCAACGGCTTCTTGTCCCAGTTCTTCCACTTCCCGTACATAATCACGGGGTTGAGGATGTTGTTGGTGGCCAGAAGAGGCTCCAGGTAGTTGCTGTACATCTCTAGGATCGGGAACTGCCCTAAGATCGCCTGCAGTAGCGCAAAAGGGTCATAGGGCGATTTGCTCTTTCCTTCGATTAGAGTTCCTCTGTCCATCTCCGTAATCCCTAGTACAGTGACGGTCTTGCCGAACTCTTTTGTCTTGCAAGCATACGGCATGGTCTCCAAGTTCAAGATGGCACATTTCTTCGCTTTCGTCTTCAAGCAGCTGTTGCAAAGGAATTCGAAGCCAGCCGTTCCTGGGAATCCCACAATGATTGTGTTTGCGTCTAGGTGCGGTTGCATTGCTTCTAGATATTCTTTTTGCTCAGTCGGTGCAACAGTAAGAATGACCATGTGAGCTCCTTTCACTGCCCTTTCCGGGTCTTTAGTTACAACCTTTGGTTTTGCTTTGATTTTACTTGGTTCGTCTCCTCCGTCGTTTATTGTGAGTTCCATGCTGTCTTTCTTGACAGCCGCGCTCCAGGTTTCAGCCTCGTCTCCGGTCAAGCTCAAAATTCGGGATTCCATGTTCTCGCGAGAAGCTGCGAGAACTGCTAGAACGTGCGCGGAACTTCCGGTACCACATATCGATATTATGACTTTCGGCATCTTGGATTTGGAATGGATCTACAAAATAATTGGGAAAATAATTAATTAGTTTTATACAACCAGAAAGTGGATATGATATTGTTTTACTTATATCATTCAGCTTAGATATTACGTTTAAAATTATAAGAACAAAAATATAAGAATTAGTAAGCATAACGAACATGCATGTGTAACTGTTAAAACATCAAACGTCATGTGTAAGTACAAAGTTCAGAAAGAAAACAAAGTTCAAGAGTGACATGGCAAGCAATATACAAATATAGGACTGACTTTTAAAAGACGAATAAAATGTTGTTTTTAAAAGGTGTCATTCTGAAGAAATAAATAAACGGTACCACACGATTAATCTATATGATAATCCATCTTCGGCAATTACATGATCTTTCAGAGAACAATTCAGTGGCTAAATTATGAAGTGCATTTTGCAAGAGAAGTAATTTATGACAATTTTCTTTAACAGGCTTTACATCAAAGAGTGATACAAATGTTTTAAAATGTTGATAAAATATTAGTAAAAAATCAACGTATTTTTTCCAAACAAAACTAATTATGAACATGAGCTTGGACGCGTCTTGCTTCTGACTGGAATTCTGAAGTTAATCCTGAGATCACGTAGTATTATCAGAGGGCTAATCCTTCCCAAAACAAAACGAAATACGTAGTGAAGAATTGAAACGTACATAAAAGTATACGAATACGAATCCGGCTGAAAAAGGAAACAATTTACACATAAAAGCGATTAAATGTGACCAGGAAGAAGGTTTGGGAACACATTAACCTAACTTTATACGTATATACCATACATCCCCTGTCTTTGGTATAGGCCTGAAATCAGGGGTGAGCACACAGTAGAAACAGAATAGCATGGGTGCTATACTCACGTTGGTTCCTGGTAGTTGTACCATTATTCCAAGACATTGCTGCTGTCACTTCCTGTTAGTATCTATCCTCCATGCGTGGTTTGGCGTATTAGTATTAGTAACATTCTCGGGTGAAAGCAAAATGCACGTTGTTTTCTATGGTGGCAACACGTGTGTTAGTTGGAAAGCAAAATGCACGTTTTCTATTATGGTAATGTGTGTTAGTTAAGAAGCAAAATGCACATTTCCTTCAGATAAACGTGTGTTAGCTGGAAAGGTAAATGCACACGTTTCCCGTGTTAATAAGGTTAGTTAGTTGGAAAGCAAAATGCACATTTTTCTATGATGGTAACGGGTGTTAGTTGGAAAGCAAAATGCACACTTTTCTATTATGATAACGTGCGTTACTTGAAAAGGAAATGCATATTGTCTATAATGGTAACGTGGATTAGTTGGAAGCAAAATGCACACTTTTCTATGAAGATAAAATTAACATGTGTTAGTTGGAAAGTAGAATATAGTATAGCCAGAATTACCAAGCAAAGGAAATACACACGGTTTGTTATTTTTTTATATGTTAGTAATTTCTACTACCCCAAATCCTAAGACAAAATAAAGGGTAGACTCTGTATTGCAAGCAAGCTAAAATGTCATATGAAGTAAACGCATGGCCAAAAGAAAGTATAGGTACAACAACGCAATATATTTTAATCAACGAGTGATGAACAAGATTGAAACATAGTTACACCATGTCTCTAAAAGCAAACTAACTTTGTCTGTAAATTTTAAAACATTATCTGTTCATTATTCTGAAAAAAAAACGGCTGTTTAAAAATCGTCGTTATAGAATCTCCTTAACCAGGCGAGATAGGGGAGTGAAATATGACTTTCTCGCTTGTTTTATGACGTCCTACAGCAACGATGCGACATTGATTTAAAGTCAAAGGAAGTACATAATGTCGATACCATCTTGTACTGACATAATTTCCATATTTCATAAAATTTTACCTTAAATACCCAGAATTATTTCCCAAAATACCTTTTGAAATAGATATTTCAGCACCCCGTGTGTACTCGAACAGATATAAAATATTAAGTATCATACTCTCATGAATGAAATTGTGTATAGCTCTTAACGAGATATATCCTCATCACAAACATTCAAAACCGAGTTTATCCGGCAGAAATATTTTGTGTTTGACTCTATTGAAAATAACATATACTTTCTTTTGCCCGTGAGTTTATGTTTGTAATGTAAGTGATGACAAAATACAAATCACAATTAGTGTAGTAACTAGCGTGATTTAAAAAAATAATTAGGTTACTAATGACATTATTGTAAGGATAATACAGACTACTAGGCCTAAAAAAGTATTTGTTTCTGGTTTCCACCCGCGTCAGTTTCAAACCCACGCCTCGGGTCTTTTTTTATAGGTCTTAACAAAAGAAAGGGGCAGATAACTCTAATTCTTTAGCCTAAAAAAACATTGGACATTGAAAATGTCACTCGTTTTTGTTGAGATGGAGTGTGTGAGATTATTGGCCATTTGGAATAATAACACATATTTAAGAGGGTTTGTGTTTTATTCATATAAATAATGTGTTATCTTTTTAATTTGTGAGAAGTTTGTTTGAAATTGAATTTACCTCTTCATTCGAAAAAAAAATGTCGTAAAAAAAAATCGCGTCATCGCATCATTTTTGTCAGCCTGTAAAGTCCAGAAACATTTTATTTTTAAATTTTAGGCCTTAGTGCCAATAGAATCACTGTAAGCCATCTGCATGTAACTAATGACATATTTGTAAGCACAGTCCAAAGTTTATGTCACATTGCAGAGTATTTGCATGATGCAGAGTAGTTTGTAAGGCAGTGCTATGTCTACTGTATTGCATCAGATCTACATGGATGTGCCAAGCATCCTCTATATATCAAACTACAACAAAACAAAGTCAATAAATAATGTGTATGTGAATAATGTACATGTAATACTGTTCTTAACATTATGTTTTTCGATAGCAAAACTTGCTTAGGAGATGTCAATACTTATAACTGTTTCCTTAATAATACACTGTCTTGGTGTAGAACTAGAATGATAGTTTGCATACTAATTAGACTAACCAATAGTTTGTCTTAATTAGACGAGATAAATGAATGAAAGATACAAGATGTACGATGCATACTGTCATTCAGATCCATACTTCTTAAGAACTTGGACAAGTATAAAATAAAACTACCTGCCCAGATTAAGACATTGCAGAGGTTTCTTTAATTTAATAAACCTTTTTATTCAAATTTGATTTTTCTTTTAAAAATCAATTCAGAGACTGAATGTCAGTCTAACTGAGAAGGACTATGCCAAAGTAGTCTTCAAAACCCTATATTTTAAAGGGCCAAGGTACTCTTGGATCAGGGCCAGATGGAGAGCTAATTAACTACACACAGTGTATACTGCAAGCATCATGTCTAGTCCCGCTGTTATTCATGTTATTGCCTCCTCGTATATCGTAGCTGTCGGTGGTTACTCTCCATTGCTTAATATTGTGTAAGGTACGACCTTTCATGAGATGAACAGACATTTTTGGATTAGGCGAAGATTGGCAAGGTTCGAGATCGATTTTCCACGGATTGTATGAATTTTCTGGCACACCAGGATACATATCAGCAAGATCAGTTAGAATTACGCAAGTAGTGTTCTATCTACACTATTTAATCTCTTTCCTAAAAGGGGGTCGGGGGCATGCTATGGTTTTTTTTTGGGGGGGGGGGGGGGGGGGGGGGGGGATGAGGGGGATCATTCTCTTCCATCAGGATCTCATCAAATTTCTACATGTTATATTTTTTAAACTTAAATGCCAAACAGTCTGGTCAAAAATGTTTTTGAAAAAGCGATTATATCACCTCAAGAGTATTGAACAGACAAAAGATAAGAAAAGCATCATACTCTGCTGATTGAAATTGAGAAGCCATCTCAACAACACATGTCTATCAAAGACATCTAAAATCTACTTTCTCCTAAAGCAATAATTCACTTTATACATTTTTGAAAATGTGGTAACGTTTCTTTTGTTCGTCAATATATAAGGTTGCACGTCCGTTGCACTACCATTGACTAACATTGACTCTAAACAGATTCCAGTTACCATTCAATGAGACGCATGATTGCCACATCGTTATAATTAGCACATGTCAGTCATGCCTGTTTGTATTCAGGAAGATAATGAAAGGGGAGAGGGGGGGGGGGGGGGGGGGGGGGGGGTGGGATGGAGGGGGTCGTTGGCAGATAATGTTAGGGAGAATGCTGGGGTGAACTAGCTGTGACTGTGTGAGTATCTGAGGAATAAAGAGTGTTTGGAGAAGGTAACTACAATGCAGTATTTGGCATACAACCAGGACATAAATCCCAGCTAACATAGGTATGAAAAGTACTTGGTACATACAGTATACACTAAGTAATAAATTGTCAATCTACTCAACATGTTACTGCCATCCCCCTATATATACTGTCTACCATTTAACAACATGTTACAATATCGTACATTGAGAAACATATGTTGATGCATTGCAGTAATATTTATAAATTTCAAATGTAGATTCATTATTCCGACATTACACGGCACTCTGGGCACCATACACCAGACAGTGAACTCCTGAAGGCCACCAGACAAGATCGATGTATTCTATTCCATCACGGAATTACAACTGATAACAGGAAGCTCCATCGCATAGCAATGCAATATTAGCACATCCATCTATCGAACAAATAATAAATCAATCACATTACACAACAAAACTTAATTTCATATCATGCCAGAAAATGTTGTTTTCAGTTCCGCGGATTATAGCCTCTCTCAAGGTCCTGTATTTAATTATTTCACTTCATCCTATGTCTGATCATGATGCTCTTCTAAACACCAAGTCTAGCAATGTGCACGGATTTGACAGTCAGTTCTAAGGCTCCTTTCCAGTATGTAATAAATAGGTTATATCTCCTTTGATACACATGCACAAACATGTGCCAGAGCGAAGATTAAGATCTAACCATAAACAGAAGTGCAAGCGAGTTTGATGTTATTATCTGAGGCTGTGAGGCTCTGAACTTCTGAGGCCCTGAGGCTATTAGATTATGAGACTCTGGGGCTTCTAGCCAAAATTAAATATAATATGTCGAAATCAAAACTTTAAAATCTTTCTGAATGTGAGATTACATCCAGGATCATTTCTAATATTGAATATAATATGTCGAAACCAAAACTGATATCTTTCAGATCGTGCTATTAGATCGAGGCTCTTTCCGATATTGAATATAATATGTCTACATAAAAACTCCGAACTCTTTCATATCGTGAGATAAGACCAAACACGCTATCCCTGACAATAAACCTTCCTATCATGGAATTCTATATAGAAAGAGGAACGCCATTACTTCCGTATACCAAAATCCACAGACAATTTTGATTGATGAATAAACTGGTATTCTAAACTCAAATAATTAGTGACTCAGGAGTTTTAACATGCCGCATTTACTCATACAGTTCCATCGATACAGCAGAGACCAAATTGAATGGTCGATGAACGCGGCCACCGTTTTAATATTGTTACTGTGTTAGTAGAAATAGGCATGGAAACAAGGTGGAGGAGTTATAAATAGAAATTCTGTGAAACATGAGCTTTTGAAAATCGTTGCTGGTATTAGCAGCGGAGGGAGATTCCGGAATAGTTTGTACATTGAAGCAAGACAGTTACTTAAAATCATGCCCGATATCCTCAAAATGGTCCACTTACCTTGTTCTGATCGATTTAGATGCAGCTAGACGCTGGACCACGATGTAAACCGGAAGCTATAGCGAAGCAGACGACACTACCAAACGCCTTGACCTCATATGGGAAAGAGTCCGCGTAGGAATACATTCCCCTCTCCTACGCTTTCGTCCTTGGCGTCGAATGGAATGGTGCTGTTTCATGGTACCGTGTTGAGAGTTATGGTTGCGTGGTGTGGCACCAGGCTGAAGTGCTAATTGAATATGGGAACCTTAGACGAACTATGGGCTGTTACATAATTCGAATTGCCGAAATGCAACATTCCTTTGCTATTGAACGCGTTTTCTAAGCAAATCATTATATAATTATCCAGTTATTACACCAGAACATTCTTCATGTGAGCATGTAAGAAATAAACAACATCATTTTTTAATGTTCACTATTACCAACATGTATAACAAAATTGCTGCCCACGCGTTCAATTTTCAGAAGAGAATCGTCAAATTACATTTGTGTTTAGCTTATCTTCAGAAAAATCAATTTTCACAACTCTTTAAGACAGCTGTATCCGTATTCACATTCAAAACTATTGATAATAATTTATATAATATAATAATATAGTTTTTTCACAATTGCAATCAGAACTAAAAGATGAGGTTTAAAAATAATTTCCAGATTTCTTTGGACTAGAACTAAGGCTATGTGAACACGGGATTAGATGAGGAAAACCATCTCGAATTTTATGCTTTTGAAAAACCAAATATATGGCATATTTATTTTGGCGATATGTCCTTACATTCATTCAGAAGAATGGTAAAATTGTACTTTTCTATAGCTTATCTTCAAAAACACGTTTCCATACTTCAACATTTGTATATACACAACACTCACATACATTCTCTGAATATTGCAATATTTCCAGGCAATGTCTCTTCCATGGGACCTGTGATGTGAGATGAGTATAGTATGATATACTTAATGTCAGATAATAGCTTCGACTACCATGCATTCTCTAGAGGACCTGGGCGACTATAAACTATCGGTCAATGCGTCTGGACAGCACAGACCAAACGGCTCGTCTGTTGACGGCAGCCCAGGGAGATGGATCTTAGCTCATTTAGCTCCAATCTTACGATGTATCACCTAGTGTCTATGTTTGTAAATAATATGTGTATAAAGTATATGTGGAAACGCTTTGTTCCATTCTTATATTGAAGGTTTATTATTACGGTGATCAACGGATAAGTATTCTCTTCAAACAGGTTTTGTTCAAGCCATGTCACTGATGTTTTAAGACAAACGAAGCAATGAAGATCTTTAAAACAAAAATGAGTTAAGTTAATTACTTGATTGATAAAAACACTGTCAGTAGGCTTTATGAAAGTGTTGGATATGAAGTAACTGTTAATTAATTGCCGTTCACATATCTGGACAGAGTTTTCGATGGTGGTTGTTACTCCTTGGCATGGCATTATAATAATGAGGATACTTATATCGCGCTGAATTCACACAAAGGGCCATGCTCAAAGTGCTACACACATTATTACCCTGGTGTAAGGACCAATATCGTTCCTTTTTCATTCTCAACTCCCTTTGGAGTATTCAACCTGGACTACCAATTAAGGCGCTCGAGGGTTATCTGTCACATTGCCTGCACTTCCAAACCAGGTACTCAATTGTACTGCTGAGTGAACAGAGGCACATTTCGAATAAAGTCCCTTGCCCAAGGTGACACCATGAGCCTCTGAACTCATGTCTCAAAAACGTAAATATATATCACCCTTCAAACACTCAGTTTTCATTCAGCAATGAGGCGGGTAACCCACCCATCCAGCGAGCCACGCCCGTTGTTGCTGAACTATACTGACAGCGGTCGACTGAGCTATGCACAGGACCACGTGCCAACATTATAAGGATATTGAATTTGAACTGGTGCTGCCCTGTGGTTGTCGGGTACCAGGCTCACAACAAGAATTTTTAACATGCATGTACATTGTAACGAGGACAATAAAGTTGTATCTTTATGAAACAGCCCCTGAAGTAGTTGATGAGCATTTTGTTGACCTTCCAATAAAACCTAGGTAAAAATTTTCAGGATGAGAAATGGTAGCAACAAGGAAACGAAGAAACATTTATACTTTTTATGACTGTTATAATAACCTATTTAATTCCACAAAGGTATATAAAGCCATATAAATATTCGATCAACTACTACCATAGACATTTGCTGAATCGTAAATATATATTCGAGTTTTTGCCAACAGTAGCTTAAAAGGAAGCGCGGTGCCATATTTCATATGATGTATAATGAAACTATTGTTATGTATAGTGCTGTGCAAGCTGCCTTTTCCTTTTACTGTGTATTATTAAAGGCACCATAGCACGTTTTTGCACTTTTTTTTACAAATGTCAAAAACCACAGTCATTATAAAAAAACCCCCAGAAGAATCAAATGAAAAACGATATTTCAAGAAACAGTTTATTAAACTCTCCATACAATACACAGATCGTTTAAATCAACAATAGCTAATTGAGGAACTAATAACATAAAATAAACGTTCTATTCTTATACAAATGGCAATAAAAAAGGAATGAATGTAGAACTGGTGTAACGTCCATCACTAACTATAATTAACAACAGCAAATTATTTCAACATCCAAAAAATAAATGAACAAAACATGCATCAGTCATTTATCTTCACCATAGTTACACTGCCGAGACAATGTCCTTCAGTTTGAATAGACAGCCCAAACAAACGTGAAAAGCGAATTCGTAAGTCATTTTACAAATTAAAATAAATGTTACGATAATACACAAAACTACCAATACATATTCCTTGAAAGACCGGACTATCGTTTTGCATATGGCGTGCTTGTTTAAGTGGACAAAAGAAACAAATACAATAGAAAACAATATTTTTTAGATAACAACTTGTTTAAAGGTGCAGTAGCACGTTTTTTCGCTGAAATAAGTCGATGAAATGTATTTGAAAAATAATGTCACCAATTGTTAAACACCTTTCTCTCTTCGGAAATTCAAATTAATAATTGAGTGTACATGGTTCCATAAAGCCATGGGAATCGTTTTTGTCATTCAAAATAAAATGGCCGCCATGCAAATTTTACTTTATACGCAAAACCGTTATTACCACTACGGATAATTGGTCTAAAGTAAATATAAATGACATAAACTATCATAATAAATGGGAAATTTGAAAAAATAAATTTGAAAAAAACGTGCTACTACCCCTTTAATGTAAACAGCAACTACGTTTTCTGAAGAGAGAGCATTTTACGTTGGATAACTTGTGCCCGCTCCATTTCTTGAATGAATAGATTATGTTTTAATCAAACACGACGCTTCAAAGTATAAACCTGATGAAGGAGTATACACAATCTGAAACGTCATATCTGTTCACAAAAAGAAGTTGTTATCCAGAAAATCTTATTTTTTCATGTATTCCACTTCCACTAAATACATGTCTAGGCACTACGGTGGTTCACAACACACCATATCGGGTTATTGTTACTTATCCTAACTTCAAACGCAAGACGATAACCGTACTGGTCGTGACAGGTTCATTTGCTCTCTTGCCAAAGTTCACATGCTTTTTCGCGCCTTTTTTTACTTAACAAGGATCCAACAAAACTCGAGTTGCAAAATCTACATCACAGATGGACAAAGTTATCTGCAATGGCGAGCCAATCGATTAGCCAGTGTTCGTCTTGCGTGAGTGGCTCATCTATTGTCTGTGTACAAAACCTATATCTTGTGTACAGCTGCGTTATCAACGCAAAATGTACATGCAACGAGATTTGTGCACATATTACTGTATTACTAATAATTCACCATTCATATCACATTCCTACTATACCTACATATGTATATACTCCGTATACTTCTTATATTTTGTAGCAACTATGTATATTTAAGGCAAGTTGCTAAAGTAACATAAGCAATGGAATACAACGGCATATAAACGTAACGCACTAGTATATGTTTGGTACCATACCCAAGGAAGGCCTGAAAGCCTTAAAGAGGTGACGTCGTTAAATGCTAACCGAGCTCACAGCACCGAATATACTTCCAGACATATCCTATCATGTCCCGATTTTCGAAGATGTTTAAGCACTAAGATAGTCGTGGAGTGTCATACATTAACATCAACATCTTAGAACTAAGAGAGCTTCGGAATTGTGAAGCCTGTTTACTTTTAATTTCAAGGCCTTCGAAAATATTAAGCCTGTTTTCCTTTCAATCTCAAGGGCTTCGAAAATGGGAAGCCAATAAGCCTGTTTTCCTTAAATCTCAAATGATCATATCTTATTTAAACTTGATTTATAAATGACTACTGCAAATGGTAATTTTCGGAATAGTAGACCCACTTCTGTTGTGAAAATTTAAATAATGCCATATATCTATCGATAAACGCCATAGGGCGTGAATAATTTCTTCTGGGCACTTCATGTTTCCAAATAGAGTATTTATGTCCTTTCTTATTGGTACCATCATTGGTCACGTCCCATTCCATGAAGTCTACGGCCAAACGTATCGATAACAAACATATATTTCAAAATATGAAGACATGAAATCCAACCAAGAGACACCTTCATGACCTCTGCCCGGATTGTTCTTAACCAATATTTTTTAAAACAATTTTGTTAACTTTTTTGGGGGGCAATAACATATTAAAAAAGAAGCAGTGATAAAAGTTTGATCATGGAGCCATCATGCACAGGTAGTAAGGTTAAACTATTTGGAAATTTGTTGATCACTGAATCTTGCTGACAAGCTAAACTCAACTGTCTCTATAGCATACTGGCTTAGATACACCCCTGTCCAGTTTGCGTTCAAGATAGCGCAAAAAACCCTCAACCGAATCCTGCTTTCAGTGGCAGTCGACTTCACACATTCTATTTGAAAAGTTAAATTGCTAACTCAAATTCTATAACTAGTTGATACTTCAAATTTCAAAATTAAATTCTTTTTCATCTCCGATTTATCAAATTGATACTTGGCCAGATACCATACTTGAACTGTGCCGTCACCTTTTAAGCCAGATCTGCTGCTGTAGCGGTCCGTTCATTATTGATGCGCTGTTTTGGCAAAGTCAGCGATCACGTCTTGAACGTACTTGAGATTATCGAACAATCTGAATGCAATATAAAACTAATTACAATGCATTCTGGATCTGAGGACATAATCATATATAAATATGTAACTCTTACTTAACGAACCGCTGGCTGTATATACAAAGTCCTGAAAGCCAAGGTGAGATCTGATACCTAATTGTGTCATCTGGGTTACCACTGTTTCCAAATGAATGTTGCAAATATTCAATGCTTAACGGAGAACAGGTTCAAACAGGTAAATGTTTCAACTAGAGAAATAGAAAGAGGATGTTCCTTAAATGGCCCTTTTGTCTGGTAAAAAAACTTCTTTAATCATTATCCCTTAACAGTAGCTTACATTTTCCTTAGTTTCAGTTTTCAATAAAGGGCGGAAAACTCACAGAAGGAATTGAATTTACACCAGGGAAATGAACGTCACAGGTTCAGGGATGGACCATTTGGGATGAAATCAACTCAGTGTCAAATCTCGACTAAACCAGATGATTCTTGTTCGGGCATGTCCTCAGATCTAAAAGACACCATACCGTTAAGTTTGTATTGTACCAGATTGCTATAGCAGAGTGTGGTGATCTACTTGAGGCGCAGGAGGTCGTCCAGAGTCTTGTAGCCGTACTTCTGTGGACACCTCGTCTCATTGATGTCCTTGCCTGTCAGATCCCCGTTCACAAGGTACTCCTTGCCCAGTTTCTCCTGGCACCACATCAACACCTCGTTGTGAAACGGAGTCTCCACGCCCGCCAGCAGAGCTACACCCTTAGTAACCACGATACCATCGGGGACATCTTCCTTCAGATATCTGTAGCCGAAGTTCGGCACCAATTTCTGGTCGTCAGTCTTCAGCATTGGGTGGACGAGACCATCGTAGGAGCTGTTGGTCTTCATAATGGTGTACAGGCTGGTGAAATCTGAAACTGTATCCGCGTAGTCAATCCTGTAGCAGTCTTCCAATAGGGTAACCTTTGACAGATCTATTTTTGCATACGCAGCAATAGCGTCGGCTGTGGCCTTACATTCCTGACTTATGCCCGCAAGATACTTGATCTGTTTGTCGTCCAGTCCTTGGTAGAAAGGAGGCGCCTTGTCAAGTGGCTTGCCATCCCAGTCTCGCCACACGGCATACATGATTGGAGGATGTACGATGGACTTGGTGTCCAGAATTGGCACAAGGAAGTGCTTGTCGACCTCCAGCGCAGTTTCTGGTCCCATGACCCTCTGTAGAATTTCTTTGGGGTGTATAGAAGGGTTACTGGAACCTTTGATGAGCGAGCCTTGCAGATGACATTTCATACCGAGAACCGTGGCACTCTTGCCAAACTCGTTCATACGGCACGCCCAAGGGAGAGATTCAAAATTGATCATTGGACACTGGTGTGACTTCGACTTCAGAACATCTATGCATTGAAACTCAAAGCCAGGCTGTCCAGGCAGTCCAACGATACTTGTATTGGGCTTGATGAATGGCTCGATCGCCTCGAAATAACTCTGATGGGCAAAGGCAGGAACGCAGAAGATGATCATATCGGCTCCTCTCAGAGCCTCCTCTGGATCCTTGGTGATGAGGGCGGGTCTAGACTTGATCTCCTCCTCATGGTGGTGGATGTGGATGTGCACAGTCAGCTCCTCGGTCTTCATGATGTTCGTCCACCGTTCAGCCTCGTCCTGGAACATCGTCAGGACACGCGCCTCGATGTTCTCACGGGCTGCGGCGAAACCTGCGGCCACATGGGCGGCATTTCCGGCACCGACGATCACCACCACGGCTTTCGGTAACTCTACCTGGAAACGAAGGAAACACATCTTAAAACACAATTACAAATAGATGCTTTGATAATTATTCAAAATTGTTTTTAAAATGTTGTATTATATCAAATGATATCTGCTAGATTTTCTGTTTGTGTGGCGAGTAACACTTTCAAGATGAAAAGCGATCAAAACTTTCATAATACACTGCTTTTGAAATGTTATCGAGTTTTTAACTTCAAAAAGTGTTTCTATTTCACTTCAACGTTTACAGTCAATTGTTAAAGCCCGAAGGAATTGCAAGTCGTCCAATCTAAAACCAGCACAACAATGATTAATATTGATTGCATTGACACTATCGCGGGATGTTAGATTTCTGAGCACCAAATGTATTTCCCATACTGCCGGGATATCGATTTGTTCATAAAACTCAAGTTCAAGCCATTTGTTGACTGTAAAAACCTACATAGACTCCATTATACGTTATGAAACGTCATTTTGAAGTGAAATTAGATATTAATACATAAGAAAATCACGTTTTTCTGGAAAACAGGCATTTATTGTACATTCAAGACGTTTCATGGGATATGATTGACGTTTACAGGAGTTTGAAAAGTGGCCCAAGCGCCGTGATGACCTTGAAAAGAGAGCCAGAGTTTGCAAAAGGAAGTAGTCTGCCATCACGGTTTATTACGCGTATAAAAAAACCCGGACAGCCTCGGAGGTGACTGAATACCATAGGAACTCGATATCGTAATTAAAACGTAGGGGAAAAACCTACACCTTTACCGACGTTTTATCTACGTTTTAATTACGATATCGAGTTCATGTGTTGAATATGTAGTCCCCCCTCCAGCGTTGTTACGTAAACATTAATGGTACTTTTTCCCAGACTCAAGTGTCCGTTGAAGTAGAAATGACCTGATGATTTGAAGTTTGGTACGAAAGTCAGAGCCTATGAATTTCCCTAGTCTTACACCTAGACTCTGAAAAAAGTATTTATTCTGAAAATATCACCATTTTATTAAATATTAAAAAAGAGACTGTAAGAAATGGATTTTTTTTCAATATTTTTTCAGATACATTTTTATTTTATTTTCAGAGTCAAAGTTTTAGACGAGAACTTCCCTAGCGGCTTGAAGTAAGCTTAGGTAAATGTCATGGTGACCCGGCCTGGCAGACAGAAGTGCACTCGAACTGAGATAACTCATTAGCTGATAAAGAAGAATGTACACGCACTGTCACTGTGTGGGCTCATGATTCTGCGGCATTAACATTTTACAGTGTATACAATAGTTGGAAAACAAGTCTATTTTCATCTTTACATATTAACCAGACCATAACATTTTGTCATAAATAACGTGAATACAATATACATGTATATATCTTTGATATATTTAAGGATACGCTTTTGTGAGAGTACTCTGTGAGTACTCTTAATCTGTGAGAGTACAGATTCAAGTACTCTTTTGAGGGGAATATTTTGCAGACCCTTTCTTACTTCTAGAAAGTTTATTCAAGCTGTAATGTCTTGCATCAGAGTCAGTTATAGCACATGTACAACGCCAAAAACACATACAATCCAATGATAGAGACGTGGAAACACGAGTGTATCACACTGAGGCGGTAGCTATGATTTATATTGCACTGTGCAATGTATTCTTACGTTGTCATGTATCTGACCTATTCTAGCATGTTAGTAACATGGGGATGAGGTGATATCGGGGGGTTCACGCCACTTCCAAGGGGATTGTATTAGTGCTTGTATCATTGCCGAAGGAAAGCCCGCACCATCATTTTGGGCCGGTAAAACCTGTGATTTGGCCTACCTGGAGCATGAGACGCCAGTCTCCATAACTAATTTCAGCCTTTCTGCATTTCGTTAACTTTTCTGTAATGGCGTAACACATACTTTATAATTTCTGTATCGTGTAAGGCTTATGAAATATAACTTCATCATAAAAATATGAAATTGGTGAAGATATAACTAAAGAATTGTAAGAAAGGGACAAACGTTAGTGACGAGAATATGATGTTGTGTGTGGCCTGTATGTAGGAAACGTTTAATTTACATAAGTTCTAAGTATATGCGACTGAAACCCAGTCTATCATTAGACCGTTGACCTGGATTTTAGCGTTTTTCAACCCTAAGACTTCAGTGAAGCATTCGTAAAGTATACTGCGCAAATGGATTCACCTGTATGCAGTATATACGATCAACTCGACCATGAAATCAAACCAAGGGGAACGAGAGGGTTGAGAAACACATAGACCACCGCTGGTATTTGTGATACTCTCACAACTCAATGATATGAGCTTGGAATCTCAGTTAGGGCTGCATATTGCATATTCATAACAGCCGGCCTATGGTCAATGATCGATATTCCTGCAAAACAAGCAGTACTTTCAATGCATGTACTATGTAACCTATATACAAAACAGCCGGTCGGTGTCGCTGCTTATGAGAGAAGCTCATTATACATTCGCCAATACATGACCTTGACTAGATTTACGGTCGACATAAGGCCTAGGCGATTTCACTTGAGAAACTGAAGACGTGCAATGCGTTTAGCTAAATATAAAGCAGCGTATATCGGCGAGAAAACACAGCACACGTCGAGTAGGAAATAGAGAGTATAACTAGAAGTGCTCTTCGTTTTGTTTACTTAGCAACCCGGATCATCCGAAGCATTGAACACGGTTAGGTCAGCGTTGCTATTTACGGTAAATTTATGTAGTTAATCGCTCAGTGCAAGTCTATGAACGCAAGACAAGTGTGTCTACAGCTTTGCCTAGCAAAATGCTTGGTGTCCATCACAGCTTCCCCAAACTTGCTACGCCCCATTCTCACACCCCCTCGAGTGTAGGCCTGCACTGTTTGTTGCAAAACAGGAATCTTCGGGTTTAATTTCGTCAGAAGACCTATATCTAATCCATTAACTACAAATTGCCTACCTGTTGTTGCTGTTGCATTGCGGGTGGGTAGCTTGTGTACGATGTAGACCCTTATCTCAATATGAACTCAATGAATCGTCAAGCAGACGATAACCTTTGACGTTTCACCTTTGACCTCTTCGTGTCAATGACCAGTTTCATTGAGCAGACGACATTTCTGAAATTGACGCTTGTTGCTGTGTGAATCAAAGATATAACTACGCTATTAAATAAGGATATGAAAATGCCTACCAGGCGGTTATATGACTAATTAGATGTAGATGTATGTAAGTGAATCTTCATGATTGCAACAGCATGGTTAGACTGACATTCAGTCGTCAAAATAATATTTGTATGTAATTTTTTTGTTTTATTGATATTCCTTAATTGAGGTACATCTTGTATTGTATTAAAATTATATCTCATAACAAAATTGTAACACTCTAGTCCTACTGAAAACGTCACATTTACTGCACGGCTTGATGAGAGATAAGGGAAATTCGCATGTTAGCTGAAAGTTGTCTGGTTAAAACCTCCTAACATTCAACCCAATAGAAAATGGGACGGCTCATACCATTCACCTGATATTTCATAAAGTATCTGATAGTGGCAATTTGTGATACATGAATATAACATTGTTAAATGTTAATAACTTGACAACTTTCAATATAACCAATGGAATTAGTATGTATATATAAATAAAGTGCGATTCACAGATGTTTCAGGAAAAATAAATTAACCACCCTTTAATTTTTTCAGTATTTAAATTTTGATGTAATGTTTAAAAACTATTTCAAATTTGCAAAAGTTACATTCTCAGCAAAGAATGAACTAATTTAAAGACTCTTTGACTATTCACCGGATGTAGGAGTAAGCATATACTCCAAACGTCCTATCTCTTCCAAGATGTTGTATCCAGAAAACATACTTTTCTAAGAAAATATAAACTGTTTTATTTAAGAGTCATATTTCTTAATCTTACCAACAACTGTCTCAATTACTGCTGAATGAATTTAATTAATTGTCATAAAGGAAATAATAAAACATTCTTGATAGCTTTCAAAAATTTATATCCAGAAATTACAAATGCATGCAACATATCATATTCTCCAAGCAAACAGTGATTTTATGGCACTTCACAAGGTATTGGTTCTGGGCTAGCAAAGTTGGCCAAGTAGTCTAAAACTTAGAAAATATATCTTTTCTAAAAATATCACCATTTTATTAAATCTTGAAGAGGAGCCACTGTTTCCAGAAACCCCCATTTCTCATAGGCTTCTTTTCAATATTTGATAAAATTGTAAAAAAAAATTCAGAGTCGGAGTAAAAATTCATGGTCACCATAAGAAGTATGTATATGTAAAGCTTAAACATTTTTTTTTTATCAAAATGCATATATTCTACAGGCTAAAATTATAAATAAAATACAAACAATAATTATTTTTTACAAATATCTCTTTATTTGAAAAAAACTTTCAGGCATGCAAGTTACACTTTAAGACATTGTGGTTTCAATGCATAGGACAAATGGACATAATTTTATGGCATATAGTTATATAATATGACTCCTGAGCAACTGTGTCAGATCTATATCTGAATCTCAAAATTATAATATTCAAATGCACTTATATGACAATCAAGAAGAAAAATTCATAGCGGTGACCTTTCATATTTGTAATTCAATAAATATAAGTTTGGAAAAATACGAAAAATTATCAATTATCAAAATATAATTTTGGACAGAAACATGCATAGCAGTGACATTATTAGCTTGTGAAATCATGCACATTTTGTAATCTAAATCCGAGACAGATAATGATAAATATTCATAGCTGTGATAATTGTACATATTCTCATTCATGCAGTTAGATAAACTCAAATTTTGACATTGTGAAAGTTCATAATTTAAATAGAAGTCTGATTAAAATCAACCTTATTCCAAGGAATAAAATTACAAAATAGTGCATCTATGGTGACCAGTAGCGGCTCATGGTGAATTGTGTTTTTTCTGTGGCAAAAAATAATTTTTTTTTTTTTTTACTATACCTTGAATTCTCTAGGGGTGGTGGTTTCAAAGGTCATATACAATACCGGTACTTGGAATTCTCTTGGGGGGGTCAACCCCCTCACCCGTCCCCCCGCCCCACCGGATCAGCCAATGCCCTAGCTTCTTGCACAAACAGCTTATGTTGGAGGACTTGTGATTGGCTAAATAAATTTGTTTCATAACATGTGAGCACACAGACCATCTTCTGACTGTTTGGAGAGAAAAACTCTGAAAGACCCGAGTAAGTATTCCAGTAGATGCTGTATTTTGCAATATTTATACAGTCAATTTTAATCAGACTGATTTATATACAGTTGTAGTATTATCCATACCAAACTGAACACCCCCCTGAAATGCATAACTGACGCCAGTCTCTATCATCTATCACTGGCGGAATTAAGCCTTGCCACATTTCCTTAACTTTTCTTTACAACTGTCATGATCTGGCTTGAGTTCATATAATTCATAAAACATGAAACTTGTTTCTTAACAACAGTAATATATATTTTCATATATAAAATAAATAAGGTGAGCAGGACTCACATTAAATGAAATTGACTTATCAATATTTTTAGAAACAAACATTATTAACCGATTTTCTCAACATCTATTTTTCCTTATTTCTATCATATCACTCCAAACTTCTACCTACAATAAGCAACATGCCATCTCATTTAACATTGTTAAAGTATTCAATTCCAATCTTTCAAACACTAGGAAGATGTATACATGTATTAACAAAACCGAAAGAATGTAAAAACCATAATCGGATAAGAAAATAATTTAGCAATGAAATTCTTTTTAAAAATAATAATGATTTAAGGCTATAATATGAATGAAGTATTTACGAGAAAAATTTGAAAAATAAAAGAAATATTACTAATCAATGAGAGACCTACAACAGTTACACACATTTTGTCAGGAATTATCCATACACAACTAAAACATTTGACATTAAAACAAAGACAATGTAGTTTCTGGATAACAACTGAGGGTGTTTTTCACAAGAAATAAGTTATTATCCAAAACCCTAGTCTTAGTTAATGTCCAATGATTTGGCAAAACAAAGCACCAAATATGTTTGATTTGTCTGCACAGAATATAAATGACCCATTACACTACAACATTAATAGCAAATTATGCATCAAATATGAACACAATTCATTAATAAATATATAATCGTTTCTGTACGGGATATGACGGGATGCAATTAATCTCTTATGAGACTAAAGTCAGTCACCATATTTTGTTGAAATAAGGGCAGTTATCTGTGACACGATTCATTTGTATATGATCTCTGTGCTAATTGACATGTGATATGTTGTGATTCAATGTTTTGTTCTGTTTTATGTGTTCTATGATGTACAAAAATCAAAATCTTCTTCGGGATAAATAGAGTATTATCTTATCTTGGTAAAGGTACAATAATGTAAAAGGTCAAAGGTCAAATTATTGACTTCTTTGAACAGCTAAGACCTACAAAAGATTTAATAAATAGTACAACAGATCTAAAGAAATAACACAAAATGAAATGCAAACAACATTTCACAACATACAAATCATGCCAAATTTTGTCATTAAGTTGACAACCAGAATCTTGTTTTTCTCATGCAACATAGATATCAATATATATGGAATTGACAACCAGAATCTTGTTATTTTTTCATGTAATATAGATATACAAAACTTCTCTTAATTATACCATGTATACCACGAGGTAAGTAAGGTTTAAGACTAGGGCTGAGTATCATGGGAAATCTCACGATACGATATGTATCACGATACAGACAGGCGATACAGAATGTATCACGATACATTGTTTAAAGTATAACTTCATGCATATTTTGTGAAATTTTCAAGATGGTGGAAATTTTGTGTTATAAGATGATCGAAAATCGAAGATTAAACATTTTTTTCCTTCTAAAAACAGTTATTTATGAATCACATTGCTTCATGCTTACTGTAGTTACTGTTACTGCAAAACAATAGCTGGTTTTATAATGTTCATTTAGTTTTTCTTTTCATTTTAAGTAAGTGAAATCTATATTTAGTGTATCACGATACAGGAAGCTCACGATACAATAATCACGATTTCCCAAGCTACGATTGTATCGTAGGTATCGATGAATCGTTACAGCCCTATTTAAGACACAAAAATAGATTGTCAATATATGCTGTCTCACATCCTAAAAATTGGCAAACCATGACACATATTCAATTATTCATCAACTAACATGATCATCACTAAATCTATCATGTCTACTGCCCGACAAACTTAAGAAAATCTAAATTGATAACTATCCTGATTCAGGGCCTCCTCATAAATATATAGGCCCTGTAACCAGGATATTTATCATTTTAGGGTTTTCTTAAGTTTGTCTGGCAGTACACACATTTCTCATCATAATTGGTTCCTTGTTCTTGACTAGAGTTGTGACTTAACATAACAACAGAGTGAAAACATATCAAAGTGACCATCAGTGTTTTTCATAATATTTTATTAGGCTTTGATACGTGCCAATTATTTGTATGTGCCGATTGCCGTTTAAATACTTGTCAAAGTGATAAATTTAATTAACAGTCCCCCATTGTTACTGAAAAACAGATTTTCTTTTGCCATTATACTAAAGCTGTTCCTTGTCTAAACTTGTTTATGCCAATAGAAACCTTTGTTACCCTTCATCAACGTCCAATAAAATACCATTTTTTGTTCAACACCTTTATATTATTATTAGTTGACAACTATATATGATAAACTAGTTATATGATATTTATGAAATATAAATTCATGAAATATAAGTTTTGCTATCATAGATGGTGAGCTGTGAATCCACCACTAGTTATCAGTTTTACAATTGAATATCTTGTATCTCGATACTAAGTCTTTGGTATTCATATCATTATAAAATTATTCGATATATTTTCAAGGACTTAGTATTTCATGATAATCTTTTGAAAAAGTATATCACATAACTAAGATATATGGTTTTCTTACAGAAGAGAAATTATTGTTTCTCCGGTAAATGGAAATTAATCTTCATATCAGAGAAAACAGAGTAACAAATCATGTCATAAATACAAACAATGAAAACAAGCATAAGGATAATCAAAACGAACATACATAGAAAACACAACAAAACAATTTTCCTTGTAAAGAACACAAGAAGGGCAGATCAAGGTTAATAGTTTAAATGTGCATCCCGAAAAACCAAATAAAAGACATGCAAAAATATAAAACCATTTTAAAGGTACATCCATTGTGTTGTTGGGGATCACATTTTGCAAACGTTATAAATAGTGTTACTTTATCGAGAAGTACAGACCATTACCGAAAACTACCATTTTGATGATAGTCGACTTAGTATATTGACGATATGAAGGTAAAAGTAGTGAATTCTGATCGAAAACCGGACAATGCACTGCGTGTGGCGCGCGTCAATGAGTCAAACGTAATTTTGGAATCTTATTTATAACAGACAAAAAGACCAAATTGAGTTGATAATGTTTAATAGGTCACATAACTACTGTGCATGTAAATGGGACTTGCAGTTTCGGTTTCTACACATGCATAATGATGTTACTCGATTTTAATTGGAAACTAGTAATTATGATATATTTGGCGATTGGGGATAAATATGCAAGCTGAGTGAATGTATTTGTACTGTAGACAGTACATGTGGTGATTTGGAACGTATTAAAGCCAAATAAAATTTTATGAAACACAATGAATGTACCTTTAAAGAGAGGGTTTTATTGAGTATTTTAATGGAAACAAAATTTGAGTGGATTTTCCTGTTTACACATGTTATTAATATATGATTATGATATAACGAATCACTGAGGGTAAACATTTTAAATTCAAATTTAAAAAAACCAGTGCACGTTCACAAGTAAAGCCATGGTGTCGTTACAAGTGTAGAAAGCTTTGCTACGGTTATTTATCAATTTGTGGATTTTCTATCAATATATAAGTTTTATTATTAAAAAGTTGTTAAATTAGTATAAATAAACCGTTCTTCCCTTTTTATGTATTATATTACAAAAAAAATAGAGCCATGGGCTCTGTAGCTCATCAGAGTTTATTTTGTTTGATGATGAAGACAGAAATATGTTGTCTCAATATAATGCACAATCCCTAACCCTGACAAATCTTAGTCTTGAAATTGAGAGAGAGCATTCAGCAAGGTCAACACACAGGAGATTATGCAATATTCTGACCCCTTGGCTCTGGTTACAAGCCAGCTGTGTTTTTTGTGTTTTACCGCCAAATTATGTAATAGACTCTTGCTTGCACTAAACACTGGCAGCACTGATCTAACTGTATAAGGCAAAAAGAGAACAGGCAATGTGATGAATCTCATTGTACATAGTACAATTTTGAATCACCTTGGCTAAACAATCTCGGTTCTAAGCCTTGTCATCCAAACATCTAAACATTCTGAACAAAATATTCCTTCTAGTTTGTTCTGGATGAAAACAGGATTTTAGGTAATGGCCTTACGGGGCTCTTATTTGGGGCCACTGGGTCACCAAATCTACAATTTAGAATCTCCATTGACTAAAGACTACAACATGACAACCTTCTAGGTCTTTTCGTTCTGGAGAAGAAGATGAAAATAATCTTATCATTTCATCACCAGTCATATGCAGTTCACATATCTCATGTAATATAAAAGAATTCTTAACTCCTCTTCAATTTAGTCCTTTATGCCTTGTCACAATTTTCAGTTCATAGGCTATTCAATAGTTCTCATTTTACATTGATTACATCAATTTGACAAACATGTCCACAATGTAGATTGTTATCTAAAGTCGACATACGTTTCAAATAAAGTGGTTGAAGTGTCATAAAATATCAGTTCAAAATTCATTTTCAAAGGGTTTTTTTAGGCTGTGGCCCATATTGGGGTCACAGGGTCACCAAATTTACAAGTTTGAATCCCCATTGGCTAAAGAGTTTGCATACAATATTACAGCCTTCTAGATCTTTTTGTTCTGGAGAAAAAGATGAAAACAAGATTTTAGGTAATGGCCTGTGAGGCCCTTATTTGGGGTCACAGGGTCACCAAATCTACAATTTAGAATCTCCATTAGCTAAAGACTCTTTACACAACATGACAACCTTCTAGGTCTTTTCGTTCTGGAGAAAAAGATGAAAATAATCTTATCTTATCATTTCATCACCAGTCATATGCAGTTCACATATCTCATGTAATATAAAAGAATTCTTAACTCCTCTTCAATTTAGTCCTTTATGCCTTGTCACAATTTTCAGTTCATAGGCTATTCAATAGTTCTCATTTTACATTGATTACATCAATTTGACAAACATGTCCACAATGTAGATTGTTATCTAAAGTCGACATACGTTTCAAATAAAGTGGTTGAAGTGTCATAAAATATCAGTTCAAAATTCATTTTCAAAGGGTTTTTTTAGGCTGTGGCCCATATTGGGGTCACAGGGTCACCAAATTTACAAGTTTGAATCCCCATTGGCTAAAGAGTTTGCATACAATATTACAGCCTTCTAGATCTTTTTGTTCTGGAGAAAAAGATGAAAACAAGATTTTAGGTAATGGCCTGTGAGGCCCTTATTTGGGGTCACAGGGTCACCAAATCTACAATTTAGAATCTCCATTAGCTAAAGACTCTTTACACAACATGACAACCTTCTAGGTCTTTTCGTTCTGGAGAAAAAGATGAAAATAATCTTATCTTATCATTTCATCACCAGTCATATGCAGTTCACATATCTCATGTAAAATAAAAGAATTCTTAACTCCTCTTCAATTTAGTCCTTTATGACTTGTCACAATTTTCATTTCATAGGCTATTCAACAGTTCTCATTTCACATTGATTACATCAATTTGACAAACATGTCCACAATGTAGATTGTTCTTTCAAGTCGACATACATTTCAAATAAAGTGAAAGAAGTGCACATAAAATATCAGTTCAAAATTCAATTTCGACAGGTTTTTTAGGCTGTGGCCCATATTTGGGGTCTCAGGGTCACCAAATTTACAAGTTAGAATCCCCATTGGCTAAAGAGTTTGCATACAATATTACAGCCTTCTAGGTCTTTTTGTTCCGGAGAAAAAGATGAAAACAGGATTTTAGGTAATGGCCTGTGAGGCCCTTATTTGGGGTCACAGGGTCACCAAATCTACATGTTAGACTCCCCATTGGCCAAGGAGTCTGTACATATAATTTCAGCTCTCTGGAGTCATTGGTTCTGGAGAAGAAGATGAAAATAGCTTTATAGCTTATGACCCCTGTGGCCCTTATTTGGGGTCACATGGTCACCAAATCTACAATTTAGAATCCCCATTGGCCAAGGAGTCTGCACATAAAATTTCAGCTCTCTGGAGTCATTGGTTCTGGAGAAGAAGATGAAAATAGCTTTTAAGGTTATGACCCCTGGGGCCCTTATTTGGGGTCACAGGGTCACCAAATCTACAATTTAGAATCCCCATTGGCCAAGGAGTCTGTACATAAAATTTCAGCTCTCTAGAGTTATTGGTTCTGGAGAAGAAGTCAAAAAAGTGAAAAGTTTACGGACGGACGGACGGACGGACGGACGGACGGACGCCATCCCATGCCATAAGCCCATCGGGCCTTTCAGGCCTGATGAGCTAAAAACAAAATGACGGATACTCCCGATAGAACCCTCTCTTTAAATGGCAATGCAAAGTCTCAGTCGGAGATGCATATAACCAATTTCCAATTGTTTTAATTGGATAAAACTTTGAGCTTCTCCTAAACAAGCTGTTTAAACAAAATTGTGAATTGTATAATCATAACAAATTATGAGTATAATTTTGCACTAAATTCCTCATCAATCTCTGTTACAAATTCTGATATGAACACTAAGAAAATCTTTTAAGGACACTTTAAATACCCTGCTTTTGAACAGTAACAGATCTATAAAATAGAAAGAAGTTTTCATGATTCAGGCATTGTAATTGTGTATTATAAATTTTGTAATATGTAAATTAAAAATTACAAATAAATAAACTGTGACCTAACAAAATGAAGAAATATGAAAGTGTAGAATCAAACAAAGGATTCATGTTAAATACTGTCAATGAACAAATAACATTTACAAGTCAAGTCTAATACTGCATGTTATGCCATCATCTTTACTTATCTCTACATATAATCGTCAAATATAATGTCAACTTTTCAAAATCAATTTGTAAAATAAGACTTCAAGTTCGCACATTACCGAATGAAGAGTTTATACTATCCATAATATTCTCGAAGATCCAATAAATCTCCCTTAATACACAATATTATCTGAGGTAATTGATCAAAGATGGTGCTAGCTCATTTAGGAAGCTGTTCCATAATTTTTTCAACCGGATCCACTAAAGGATACTGAATGGTACGGCTAATGACGAACATTAGAAAGATTAGAAAGAACATTGGAAGATAAAATGTATGACCTCGACAATATAGATGAACTTTCCTTGCAAGATAAAACCATTCTTCATCACTTCTTTGCTGCATTTTGTTAACTTTTCTGTCTAGCATAGCAGCACTCTTCACCTTAACTTCATAGTAAGATCTGCTATGCTAGCAAAGAAAAGTACTTGGTTAATGTAACACTTTTTTCGCCACTGTGTAGGTAATTGCACTTAAAATTTTCCATTTGTTATGACATAGATTTACTTGCATTTGAGTAATCATACAAATATATATAGGCATTCATTCATCCAACTGATGTCCGACCAAAATGTGACCTTTGCATATTACATATTGAGGTGGTTTGAAAGCCATTTTCAATATTCTTTACAAACATTACAATTTCAGTAACATAAAGATGCAATGATATTTCCTGACCTCATCAACTAAATCCAAGGAAATTGTGGACAGTTGTTGATAGGTTCATCAGGCCTAAGAATGGTATAATAATACAAATAAACTCATGATCATCCATTTAATGTTATACTTTCAGTGCCTGGCTGATTCCAAAGTTTGATATTCATCACAAACAAATTTCCTTAGATCAGAGGGTAACGAAAAAGCATACAGGGATTGGAAATAGGTTTTAAAAAACTTCTTAAAATTAATCAAAGGTATTGAATTTGAAAGTCTAGAACAGAATACACAATTTACTGAGTGCTACATGAGGTCGCTAAAAGACAGAAATCAGCCCTTGAACATATGCACGCCTCAGCATACCGTCTTGCTCCAACAGGTTATCTGTACTCAATTTTTATTAGGCTCCTTCAATTTCCTGATTGTCTTCATAACATAAAAATAGTAAGCCAATGAAATGACTTTAAATTGAGAGTAATGGCAGTGCTCAACTGAGAAGACCGATTGAGCATTCACATTTCAAATCACATGTTTCTTTGACAAAAAATAGTGATGAGTAACAAGCCTTCAACAATACAAGTGAAAAGCTGCAGAGACAATCAGTAGCCTTGCAGATACAAATACTCTGATGGAGCAGGATGTGTATGAACTCAGGTCCTGCTTTCTATTCATAACCTGGTAACTTCTGATTGGATTTTTTTGAAAAAAGTATTGAAAACTAAGTCTGGCAGTGTTACATACAGTGTATCAAAATAAGATTGACAACATGACAAGGAAATAATTCAAACAGCAGTTGGATCACGGACCGGATGATGTTTGCCCTTTGGTGGTGTTACGCTGATTTCCATGTTCAGCGGATCTCGTTTGACCTTCTCGTCCTCATCAAGGTCATGACATACCAACTCGTAGCAGGTATTCCGATCACACGGCAGACACGTTTTAATGTCCCCTGTCGGATGACAAAGAGTGTAATACATGATCTGGAAGAACACATGCAAGCCGAACAACAGTGCCACTGTTGCCAACCCACCAACATGGAACCATTCCCCAACGTGGGATGAATACATGAACCAGACAGTCAGCATGGAGAAGCTCTCCACGTAGAATATGACATAGAAGAGAAGATATCGAAACCTTGTATGACCTTCTTTCACGTTGAGGAAACAAAAAATCATCACATAGCCACATATGATGTTGAAAACAATCTCAAAACCTCTGTGTCCATAAAAGCTGGTTTTCTGACACATGAGCCATGCTGATATAACAAACCAGTGTATCCCAATCGGGATGAAGACAATGGCATGGAAAGTTGATGCGAATAAACAGATGCAGAGGACACGGTTCCCGACCTCGCTGGTTCTCCAGATGAAGTAGAACGGTATGGCTCGTCGCCTCATTATGTCCTTCTCGTTGCGGGAGTATCGGAGAGAGCGGTGGTAGGACACGAGGGAGACGGACAGCGCTAGCCATGAGGACATCAGGGTGAAGATTCGGGTGTACACTGTAAATAATTGTGGTTAAATTCAGAACAATTATTATATCTGATACACAAAAACTAGGAAAGTAAAGTAAAAAAAACAATAGAAGAACTGACTTGAAAATATAGAAAGTAAAATATAATTTATAAGTAACATTGTTATATTTGAGATCACCCGATCTGCAAAAGTACAAATTCTTTAACTTTTTTTTTTTACTTTTTTTTCTGGTCTTCGTAGAAAAAGCCCAGAAGATGCATTAACAGACAGAAGTTATTTGTATAAAACCTGCCAACTTTGTTGTGGCGTGGAATATTTGTGCTTAACGGTATATTCAACCACATAATTATCATAGCTAATTGTGATTATTCAAACTTTTTAATTGATTTTTTTTACAACAGCCTTTGAGGTATGAAGATGACGCACATTTTGAAGCTTTAAATCAACAAAACATTTGACCAGGACGGTAAAGAGAAACTGACGAAAGTGAGACTGAGAAGTGTTGCCTGATTATACCTACATCATTGTGATCTCGAAGTATGATCCACACAGAGCAGTAACATTTTACTTACATCCAACCACATCATTGTGACTCGAAGTATGATCCACACAGAGCAGCAAAATTGTACTTAAATTCAACCACATCATTTGAATTTCAAAGTATGATCCACACAGAGCTGCCAAATCTTACTTACATCCAACCACATCATTGTGATCTTTAAGTATGATCCACACACAGATTGCCAAATTTTACTTACATCCAACCACATCATTGTGATCTTTAAGTATGATCAACACATTCAGCTGCCAAATCTTACTTACATTCAACCACATCATTGTGATCTTTAAGTATGATCCACACATTCAGCTGCCAAATCTTACTTACATCCAACCACATCATTGTGATTTCGAAGTGTGATCCACACACAGAGCTGCCAAATCTTACTTACATCCAACTACATTATTGTGTTCTTTAAATATGATCCACACAGATTGCCAAATTTTACTTATATCCAACCACATCATTGTGATCTTTAAGAATGATCCACACAGAGCTGCCAAATTTTACTTACATCCAACCACATCATTGTGATCTTTAAGAATGATCCACACATACAGCTGCCAGGTCAACTGCGGCGCAGATTCCAGGAAACTCTCGAAGAGTCTGAGTAGACAGGCATCGACGTCCTCATACAGCATCTTGTTGTGATAACGTTTCTTCTTCTCTTCAAGGTCCTTTATTGTCTTCCTCTCTTCCAGTTTTTCATCATTCTTCTTAAATATCTTCTTGTGCATACTCCTCTTCTCTACATCCAATTTATCAGCTGTCTTCTTCGACATATAGCCGTAATACATGTACTCTGCAACCCTGTGAAAAGGTCAAAACTCTAGTTATTATTTCCAGATGCATAATAAAAATCACAGAATGGTTATTTTTCACTTTATAGAAAATTCACATTAAAGCAATGAAATGGAGAAAGAAGTTATTTAAAGAATCCTAGGACATATAAACTCCTACAAAAAGTTACAAAATCACTTTTTATCCCACCGGTATGCAATACTGTTCCCTTAGCGGAACTCGAAAACAGTTCATGATATCTTTGTGAAACTTTCCATGTGTATTACCCACCAACTGAAGTGGTGCTATTTTATATTTACAGTTTTGAATGAATTTTCTGAATATTTTTTTCCGTTTCTATAGAAACGTGTTAGATTTTGACTTTGTTCAGGGATAGGTTCGTTTCCAGGCACAACTCAAAAACTTTTCCTCATATCTTCTTGAAACTCTGCATGCGTATAACCGACCTACTGAAGTGGTACTTTAAAGAAACACAATTATTTTTCAAAGATGTGTTCTACAATTGTGGGACCAGTTGGATATTTCATCTTGTGATGACTCTTTAGGACTGTCAGGTTTTGTATTTTAATTTTATTCAAACTTAAAATGAAATAGAAAGCATAACATTTCAGTAAGCAAAAATTATTTAAAAAAACAAGATTTTTACCTGATGACTGGACCAAACTGAAGAACTGTAAAGATGAATCTAAGAGCCCACTGACAATTGGATGTCTTCAGTTTCTTCAACTTCTCTAGTCGTTTAGAATTTTGAGATTTTTTTGTCAGTTCGTCTTGTTCTCGTTTGAAATCCAAGATATACCAGTGCAAACCAAGGAAACATGTGACAAGTGAGGGGCCTGCCGTGAGAACTAAAGACACAGACCCATAAACTATCTCTCTTTCAAGAAAGTACTGAACAACTAAGTTTATATCTGTTCCAAAATCAGCAATAAAAACAATGATTGACCCAAAACCAATCACCAATTCAAACCACCCAAACTCATAAACATAATCCTTTCTTTGTCTACATTGATGATCTTCTTTAGAGAAATTGACCCCTGCCTCTGTTGGTTGAACGTCTTTTCTGGCCACCCCTAAATCGCGACTGTCATGAGATGATCTTGGTGTTTCTTCTTCATGGTTCTCGTAACCTCCAGTGATAATATCTCGTTTATCCCTCGGGAGGAAGTCAATGACATCATTATAAGGTTCATGTTGGAACAGTTTGGCTCTGTCCTGTCGTTGAATTTCTCCATCAGGATAATCCGATTTTCGCTTCTGACCACTTTGAACTGATGAACTGAACTTTTCATCGTCGTGATCGTCGTCTTCGCTTTCTGAGTCGAAATAATATCTGAAGCCTTTCCGCCGGCGTGTAAAAGGCAGTTTATCCCTCGAAGACATCTCGCCGACTTCTGCTATGTTATCATGCTAATAGAAGTCGGTGACAATGTGCTAAGACTCACAGGTTTGACATTTCAGCGTTGTATAAATAAACTTTTGCGGAAGTAGAAACTTGAGCAAAGGGAGGTAACTCAACTCGTTTGTAGATTGCTACGGACCACAAAAATAATTTTTAACATAAAACGGATGGTCTTTATTATCTATGTAGGATAAGATAAAGTTTATTACTCTAGAGGGAATTATTTTTTACAACAAATAGAGAAGAGCATGATATGTAGGCCTCTATATAATGATATAAATGATTGTATTAGCACTGTTTCGGAAACCATGTGGACAGGAGATAATTAATAACTACATCCTACCAAAATGATATATACGCTTGCATTAAACTGTCAAGTAGATTAAAAACATCCGTAGACCAAGGGCGCATATATCAACTTCCTTGTTTCAAATAAATTCAGAAGTGTGTGTAGTTTAATTTCATTAAAATGTTATGGATGAAGATGACATATACGCCCCCGTGTAGGCCTGTATGGACATATATACAGCTGCTTCCCTAAAGTTTGTTCACCTTCTTGTGCATTTTAGTGCAAATCTCATGTGATTTTTAAAGCATCGTAGGATACCAACGCGACAACTAGACCGATCATTTCCCATTTTCGTAAGAAGGAATTAGAATGTTCCATAACATAATCCACAATTATACACCAGTTTTGGCAGCTTTTTGAAGTGACCAAGGGTCGATATTTTCAAAACTACACGTTTTATTTTCTTCTGTGAAATATCCAGTAAGTGATCAGCTGGGCAGACTTGCACCATATAACTATCTCTTTATAAAGAAGACAAATATTTTATGGATGATCAACTTCTTTATTAACAATAGCGACGTTTCGGTATAGATCCTTATACCGTTATCAAGCATATGGAATGGATGGTGAAACAGCAGATTATATACAGGATACATGTTGGTATGATAAAGAGATAACAAATACAACAAGATGAGGTAACAATGGCATAAATGGTTGTACAAGTGAAGTTGTGATAACAAGGAAACCAGAGAGTAGTAAGTTAATTAGCCAGGGGGTGGCGGATGAGAGGGGGTGATGACCTTTACGAGCAAATCCATGGTCTACCCATGGGGTCCCCTCTTTCTCCCATCCTCTCCGAAATCTATATGACCTCCTTCGAACAGCATGCCCTCAGCTCCTCACTAATCCAACCAACCTGCTGGTTCAGGAAGGTTGACGACACCTTTGTCATACTCCCTCAAAATAATGACCCCCTTGCCCTCCTCCAGCACCTTAACCAACAGCACCCTCGCATCCAATTCACCATTGAAACTGAAACCAACTCACAACTTCCCTTCCTTGACATCCTAGTCAACCGCACCTCTGACAATGCTATCCAAACCTCTGTTTACCGCAAACCCACGCACACTGACCAGTATCTCCACTTTGACTCCAACCACCCACTCAGAACTAAAACCGGCATCATCTCCACTCTAACCCGCCGTGCCATCAACCTATCCTCTGTCACCCCTGATTCTGAACTTAAACACCTCCGGCATGTCTTCACCCAACTTAACAACTACCCAGCAAAACTTGTTGACCGTGTCATCAACTGCACCCTAAACCCACCACCCAAACCCACTACTAGCAAGCCTGCCCCTGCCCCTATTCGCATCTCACTGCCCTACATTGGCAAAACATCACATCACATCAGTCGTCTACTCAAGCAACAAGTAGGCATAGACACTTATTTTTCCTCGGCCACCCCACTCAAAACCATCATTAAGGCTAATGGTAGGAAATATGCCCAAAAACAACAACAACCTAAAGGTGTTGTTTACAACATTAGCTGCGACTGCGGCAGCAACTACATTGGGGAAACATCAAGACCGCTCAACACACGCATCAAAGAACACAAAACATCAACAATCAAGGGAGACAACAAATCAGCCATTTCGGAACACATCACCAAATTTCCTCAACACAACATCCATTGGGACTCTGTCAAAACACTCACAAACAACAAACATGACTACACTCACCGGCGTTTAGCTGAAGCCGTGCATATTGTTAGACATAAGCCCTCTATGAATAGGGATCAAGGCTATTTCATCCCATCAGCTTACAACCACTTAATCCACAAATGATTAATCCAATCTACTCACTCTGGCTTCCACCTACACCACTAATTGGTACCCTCATCCTGCCCTTGTCCTCTCATCCGCCACCCCCTGGCTAATTAACTTACTACTCTCTGGTTTCCTTGTTATCACAACTTCACTTGTACAACCATTTATGCCATTGTTACCTCATCTTGTTGTATTTGTTATCTCTTTATCATACCAACATGTATCCTGTATATAATCTGCTGTTTCACCATCCATTCCATATGCTTGATAACGGTATAAGGATCTATACCGAAACGTCGCTATTGTTAATAAAGAAGTTGATCATCCATAAAATATTTGTCTTCTTCATCACACCAACTTCTAGAATGCCTCTCAAACAGTTTATCTCTTTATACTTATTAAATGTATTAGTGATAAATCTGTTCTCTTGAATCGATATGAAATTTGTTATTACAATGGAAGACAATTTGCATGATATTTGCACTAAGATACACAAGTAGGCGAACAAACTTTCGGGATGCAACTGTACAGATCACTTTATCATGCCGTTCCATTCAAAGAGAAACGATACAATATATTCAACATATTACTTCGTGGTGCATGTTATTCTGATTATTGTAACGCTAGAACATGTTAACTATTTATATACAACGATTACATCAGCATAATCCGTTGGAACAGTAAACACCGTCTTATCTCATCTCATTAAATCACCTTAATCCGACACCTGCACGTGTGTGTATTGGAGAGATTTTTTAACTAATCTACTAACGATCACATTTACCCTTTGGACCTTTATTCCAAGCATACAATAACGGGTTCAATATACAGACGTAAAACCGGTATACAATGTAGTAGGCTTGCCTTGTTCGCTGGTCTGTAATACCGTATTTCCTCTAAAAGGTCCCCGGGCCCTTAGTAACAGTAAGGGCTCTTACACTGCCCAAACACATGTTTCTGTGCAAATAAATCCTCTCCTCTCCTCTCCTCTCCTCTCCTCTCCTCTCCTCTCCTCTCCTCCTCTCCTCTCCTCTCCTCTCCTCTCCTCTCCTCTCATCCATCTCATCTTATCCCCGGCGCTTTTTGGAATCTCGGTCCTTATTAGACCAAAGTACGCTAGTACTTGCATGCTTCGCTCTATTAGTTAAGCGTGTACTGTCAGGAATGTCAATCAATGACATCAAATCAGGCTGCTGTAAGTGGCCCGGCCCCTATCAGAGGGGATACGGTGTATAGGTTCTCTCACTGTACATTGCATTGTACATAGCCACAGGTATATTTCATGTTGAATCAAGATAACATCAACAACTGTCATCGATAAGATATAATGTGCATATATAACATAATCCCAAACAACTGTATAGCCATTTTAATCGTACATGTAATGTAAGTTAGCTCTATCAAGAAACTACAAGAAGACATCTTTTTGGACTTCGTATATATATGTTGTTTTAGTTTGGCAAATGATTTAACTCCAGTTTGTGTGTGTAACAATGCAATTTCTTCACAACGAGTGTCTCAGCCCTTGGCTTCAGCAAGGAGTTTTTATATATGGAGTTTTAATTTTCTTGGGAAAAAGAAACTGCATGCCCCACCTTCCCTCTAGTTACTACGCCTATACCATATAGTATATTTATTTCTGGGTCGCAATTAGTCGAAAGTATTCTTTCGCGAATAAGAATTTTATGTTTGATCAAATCATCTTTCATAATGAAGTTACATGTTCTCGAATCGTTCGTGACCATTGCTCAATAAACAAATCTTAAGAAATACTGTTGAAAATCTGATTAAGGCTCGTTAGCTTAGACATAAAGAAAATATTAGTCAATTATTTGTATAGGCCTATAATGATAGAATGGTCGTGTGTTACGTGCGTAATGTCCTATACAGTTATTAGATCAGGAAGATGTTCTGGACAACAACACACCCGACGTTCGGAGTATACTCACTCCTTCATCAGGTGGAATGTGATGCAGGAGTGAGTATATATGTACTCCGAAACGTCGTGTATTTTCCCAGTAAAGGTGCATCCATTGTGTTTCATAAAATTTTCTTTGGCTTTAATACGTTCCAACACACCATATGCGCTGTTTACAATACAAACAAATTCACCCAGCTTGCATATTCATCCCCAATCGCTAAACATATCATAATTACTAGTTTCCAATTAAAATCGAGTAACATCATTATGCATGTGCAGAAACCGAAAGTGCACGTCCTATTTATATGCACAGTAGTTATATGACCTATTGAACATTATCATCCCAAATTTGTTATGTTGTCTGGTTTAAATAAGATTCCAAAATTACGTTTGACTCATTGGCGCGCGCCACACGCGGTCCAATTGTCCGGTTTTCGATCAGAAGTCGATACTTTTACATTCATATCAATATACTTAGTCGAGTATCATCAAAATGGTAGTTTTCGGTAACAGTTGGTTCTTCTCGATAAAAAGAACACTATTTATAACGTTTAGCATGTTTGACCCCCAACAACACAATGAATGTACCTTTAAATAAGTTGTTATCCAGAAAACCTTGTACATGTACATGTATGCCTCTTCTAAATGCCCTTCAAAGACCTATACAGTCATTGGTTGACATTCAACATATTTTACGAACACTTTCAGAGATTGTTACTGAATAATTGTGAGACGCAAGTGGAATGTGGGCCATGTCTTTAAGTAGGTGAGAAATACAACTTTAAACATATCGGTCTATCAGCATGAGTAGGGTAATTTCAGATATGATATAATTCTCTTACATGGACATTTTTTTAGGATTTATAGGCACGCATCGATTATTCCGAATAGACTATCACGGGGAACAAACATGTCGCTCAATGCAGCTCTATGCAACTATTGCAAAGCAAGTAAAACAGGTGGAGGTCCTGTCACATGTTTTGCATGATAAAATACGTATTACGTATTTGGTCTTGATCAACTCTAAAACTCTAAGGGCGTAACAGGGTGACCATATAAGAGTGTTAATTCATACTCAAACCTTCTTCGACTTCTCTCTAGGAAGTAGTATCAAATGTAAATTTCCAGAATAACTTTGTATGATAGAGACTAAGATTTGTTAATCTCCCATGTACTGCCAAAAATAAATGCATGGCCGGATGGAACATCGTGGGTCATGTAAATTAGCGCCCGAGACTCCCTTTAAAGTGGATAAGGAGGAGGGAGAACAATAACACCAGGATGGAGGCAGGGAGTAACCACGCATCAGTGGGAGATAGGGGTCTTTCTTTCCTCGGGGGATTAATTGTGTGTAATGGCATTTTAGAACTTCTTTACTATGGCGTTAGTTGGTCCAATGAAATAACTTAACAGGTTTCTAATCGAGACTAAATAGTAGAGGGCACACCTTAAAATCTACTTGCTATTTTTCCTTAGAATGCAAAGGTTTGTAATAAATTAATTTTGTGTAGACATACCTTGACCAAAATATATTTGCTGACTGTCAAACCATAATAGACCACATACACACTGTCTTATTTGATATGTTAATCTGTAACTAAGCTTTACTGAATACTGAATACTGTTATACCGGTGAGCTGCAAAGCAAATGGCTCTATCTTTATGTTTAGAAATGGGTACTTGTTGCCATGACAGTTTGAGTCTTGTTAATTATGGAAGTAATTACGACATGGGTTATTAGCACCACGTGAAGTAACAGATGTTTTTGTCTTTGAGTTTTTAATATCACAAGGTCACTTAGGTCAGAGTCTCGCCGTGCCTCGGAATATGTTTAACAGCTACTAATTAATTTTAATCGACATCATTTAATTATGATAACCAGTAGGATTCCAATACAGCTCTCCCAACATTTCATACTCGTGAGTGCGGGCCTGTCATGCCTGTTATTTGTTGATATTAGATTAAGGTCACCGAAAAGGACTTTGATCACATGCTAACGAAAGGAAGCGGTGTTCGAGTCTAAGGTAAGATTGAATAAGGCATCGAAACCCGACCCCACGCTCTATGAAACTATTGCAAAGCAGTCAAAATACGTGGAGATCGTGTCACACGTTCTGGACGATGAAATATACAACTCGTGCGACTGGTGCGAGAATGTGTTCACTCTTTCTCCATGCTTGTGGTAGCTACTCAGACTATATAGGTCATGAAGCATGACAGGGTTGTGTCCCTTTTACAGAACCACGGACTTACAGACTTTTCCTTTTAGTTCTTCTGGCTTTCGTGGTTTGGTAATTATTGCATATACATGTATATATAAATAAAATGTCGAACGTGTACGTGTTATTAAAGTAAAAACTAGCTGCATGTTGTGACGTCTACATTCGCTAGTTGTGCCTAGAGACTCGTTAAACATTCCATACTCTCTGAAAATACCTTCCCAGATAACACACCCTCTAGTGGGCCACTAGTGGCAGTTAGTTAGTGACTTGCCACTGGTGGGTAGCAAGTGGCCCACCGGTGTGGTAGCTAGTTGGCAACTGGTGGCAGATAGCTTGTGGCTTGCCACTTGTGGATAGCAAGCGGCCCACCAGCATGGTAGCAGGTGGGCCGCTGGTGGCAGACAGCTACTAGTGGCTTCCACCGGTGGCCCACCTTCTATCAGCTGGACAAACTACTAGTGGGCCACTGGAGCAGGTACTAGTGGCCCACCAGTGGTCCACCAGTTGTGTGTTATCTGGGTTCAAGCGCCAAATGACATTAATTAATTAAATATCACCCACTACTTTCTGTCTTCCCAACCTCTTCCCCAACACCTGCATGCAGATTTATGAGTGGCCCTTTCCGAGGCGCTTGCAAGTAAGGCCCCCGAATCAATCTGTAGGTGTATCGGCTCATACACTCTGAAAAGTATAGGTATAAACTACTTACATCTGACTTTAGTCGAGTTACCGATAAGTCATACAAAGTGTGCAAACTGCAAAGGCAAACTATCAAACTGATTGGCTGGAAATTATGTCTCCCGAAGGAGGGTCGGGAGACGCATTGTTTTTTGGTTGAGTTTCCCTCGGCGTCGATCGGCGTTCTGTCCCATTGTATTCCCGACCATAAAACTACTTGACCAATCTTCACCACATTATGTATACAGCCTCCCAATATCATGTAGATGTGCCTTTTGGATGTTTCAGTTTTTTTGATGTTTCAGGTTTTTTTATGTTTCAGGTTTTTGAAATAAAAATTGTTTTGTTTACATGAAGGAAAACGTTTGTTTTCGGTGCCAATCTCTAAAGCTAATCGAGCAATCCCGAGTAAAAATACATTCTATAGTTGCAAACGTTTGTATTTCAGACCTGAAAGAGTCGCGACCATGGCCAGTTATGAAGTTGAGACAGTCATTAAAGACACAGTGACTCTAGGCGAGGGACCCCACTGGGACCAGGAGACGCAGACACTACTGTACGTAGATATCCACGCTGGAGACATACATCGGTGGAGCCCTGCCACACGCATTGATGAGAAGTTACATCTAGGTAAGGTTCTATATTGTTTTCCATGCGAATATCCAAACAGTTTAAATTAAGTTTGTAATGTGACAGCTGGCGTATAACACCCACAGGACTTCGAGAATAGCACATACCTAGTACTGGTAAGTTAGTTAAAGAAATAGCGCCTCGCAAAACAATTCTGCAACACAATAATCCAAAACATCCTGACAGTAATTAAAAACATATTTTGAAATACTGGAAGATCAAAATATTTCGATTGGAGTTAATGGAATTTATGTGAAATTATATTAAAAATTCAATTGACTCAACGATTTGGATAACAAAAGGCAAGAATGAGATTTCATGCTTAAATCACCATATGCCATATTTGAATCTATAACACGCTTGTTTATTCACGCTTTTGTAAAATTTCCATTCTTTTAAACTCATGGTTACCTTTTTAGAATTCGCTTTTATTGTACGAGTTCTGGTGACATAAGATCTAAACTACGCACGTGCAAAAGAAACGTCCCCGTACAAAATACAAGATATTTCAATCCACGGGCGATAAATATGACTGCAACAGCTTAATTTACATCATATCTTCAGAACCCAACAATACTACATTTTCAAAACATTATCTGTTCATATTTATTTCGAATTTTAAGAAATCGTCGTTTAGGAATCTTCTTAAAAATAAACAAGATAGAAGCGCCAAAAAGCGAATTTTGGCTGTTTTGTGACGTCCTAAAGTAATGACGCGTCAACAAATTTAAATCCATGAAGATTATTTATCTCGACCACAGCTTAATTGAGACATTTCTTCTGTACGTGAGTATACTTGCTCTTATTCAGATGGCACACTGGGTTTTGTCGTTCCAAGAAGCAAGGGTGGTCTGGTGGCGGGTTTGAATCTCAGTTTTGTCACGGTTGACTGGGATAGCGGAACTGTGACGCCACTAGCAACTGTTCAGGAAAGTTCAGACAACAGGCTGAATGATGGGAAATGCGACGCGGCTGGAAGAGTATGGGCAGGTGAGGTAAACAGGTATGAAATATGACCAAGGCTCTGAAATATATTTTTGACTTCTCCGAAACGAAAATGTTTTTAACATCTTGTAATCTTTACCTTTGGTTCAAGGTTTCATGGTTTTTATTAACTCAATTCCACCATCGCTGGTACAAGAGCATAATACATAAACAGTTATATACAGATTAAATCGATCAATATGGCATATGTATGTAAACATGTTATGCAGATACAAAATAAAAGTAGGCACCAAATATGTACAATATACACATACTAACTAAGAGTTTTAGTAATCTTTAGGACATGGTTTTGTAAATAATGACAACTGTTTTATACATTTAATCTTTATTGTCAATAATTGTTTCATTGCTAAAAGGTTAGAACATTGGGAAAAAATGGTCTGGGATATACTGGATACGTTGTTGGAGATGAGCTTCACATCGAAAGAGATAGTGAAACTCATCTCCTATATAGCTGGTGAATTACATAAGTTACATAAACGTTCATTTTTTTGGAATGCCTTGCAAGCGTCCGGTTTCAATCGGAAAGTAATGATTACATGTCCTAAATTTCAAAATTCGGATAATATACAGAACGAGGCATATGGAAATACTCATTTGTAAATCTGAACCACAGGGGCTGGTATTGCTGAAAATAATACGTCCTAAATAAATAAAAAAAACTTCGTCCTCTGACAGCTCTGATGAAGTTTTTTTTTTATTTAGGACGTATTATTTTCAGCAATACCAGCCCCTGTGGACTGAACCAGATCTAGATCCGGACCCCGTAACTTGCGTTACAATTCACCGGAAACTGATCATTATCTTGGTTGCGAGGCCCGTTTGCGCTAAAATTCACCTGTGGTTAGATTAATCCTCTGTGGTTGCAGGTACAATGATGTCCAACTTTTTTTCACCAAATTCCAAGAATGCTGGCAACTTCTATTGCCTGGATACAGACGGATCATTAAGGAAACCAGCTCTCGAGGGAGTCACCATATCTAACGGAATAGCCTGGAGCGGAGACAACAAAACCATGTTTTACATCGACTCACCTACTCGACAAGTGTGGGCGTTCGAATTCGACCTTGATCAAGGAACGCTTGGTAAATTGCATTCTCTTCCCACCTAAGTCACTCCCTTAGGATCGGAAATCTGAAGGGTGTATAACCTCTGTTGGAAGAGAATGGGTAAATTCTTGTTTATCTATTTATGAATTTAAATTCATAGAAACCGGTTGTCTCAGTTTTCTGAAATAATATACCCCTTCACTTCAGCTATACGTTTAATTTAAGATCACATTGAATTCTTATTTTGCTTCGATACCTGTCTCCGTTCTCTTCCCACGGAGGTTACTCCCTTCAGATGTTTAGCTCATCAGGCCTGAAAGGCCCGATGGGCTTATGGCATGGCATGGCATGGTGTCCGGCGTCCGCCCGTCCATCCGCCCGTTTGTTAACTTTTCGCTCTTTCGACTTCTAATTTAAGTTTAAGTTTAATGTGAAACAACGTCTCCGCACAACTAACTTCTGGTGCAACCAATCAGGGTTCTCTATTTCTAGTCGATAAAATGGTCGATATGTAACAGAGGTTACGATAGAAAATCTTAAGTCAAACCTCTGTTGGAAGAAAAATGTTCTTGGTCCCTAGACCAACTACGTGTGAAACTTTATGATACTCATCTGTGTCAATTGTAAAAGTTAAATTCAGTGTACCTCACATTCTCTTTCCACAGAGGTTACTACCTTCAGATTTCCAATCCTAACCTGTTGTTTGAAATCGAGGGCTGAAAGGGAGTGTCCTGATTGTTTGCAATTAAATCTAGTTGTGCAATCAGCGACGCCGTCACGTCATAATGATAAAATAAACGTAAGACAAACGTTTTCTCGTTTAATGTGTTTTCCTCGAATAATGCTATTTGATTTTGTGAAAACTATTGACCATAAACATGCTTATAAATAAAGAAGACCAAATCAGAGACAAATACCCCCAAAAAAAATCATTTGTGTTATTTACATCAGACATATTCGAAGGACATTTGCTAATGAGCAAGACCCTTAAGAGTAAAATACCTATATATCTTTGAAGTCACTCGGTCGACGTTGCCTAAGAAGCAGGCACTCGATCAGTATGAGATTCCGCTTTCCTCCGCTAGGGGATTTTGCTTCTGCTCTCGATTTCAAGCGATATAGAACATAGGTTAGGATCGGAAATCTGAAGGGATTAACCTCAGTGGGAAGAGAAGTAGTTACTCATGGTTTTTATTTAGCTTTGATACGTGCCGAAATCCCATATGTGCTGAAGTAAGTTCCAATAAATTCATACGACTTGCATAGAACCATCCCAAATCATCAAATATAATAATTACATGTTTCCGGTGAAAACATAGCAGTCTTTCCCATCTGAGGAAGACGAAAATCTATTCCACTCCATTTACACGCACAGTAGTTATGTGAACTATTAAACATAATAACCAGCCCAAATTTTCTTTTTGTGTGTTTACGTTTTCAAAATTTGACGAAATGACGTGCGCCAGTCGCAGCACATTGTCCGGTTTTCAATCAGAAATCACTACTTTTACCCTTATATTGTCATATACGGAACCGACAAACATTAAAACGGTGTCTTTCGGTGGATCCTGCTCTTGGACCGGAAATGGAAAGTTGAGTCAGAAAACCATTTCCGGTCCTTTGGCAGGGTCCAACGTGTCGTACCTTCTGTATATGTTGTATAGAAGGGATAGGGTATACTTACATATATATATTAAGGGCATGACCTGTAACTCCAACAACATACTGAATGTCATTTTAACAAATCTGTTTTATATCATTTCAGCGAACAAGAGAATTGCTGTAGATTTTGCAACTGTACCCGAGTTGACGGATCCGAAGATTCTGCCAGACGGAATGGCGATAGATACGGAGGACAATTTGTGGGTTGCTTGTGTTAATGGAGGGGCTATGTCCAAGTTCGACTCGAAAACAGGTGTGTAATTTGTGCAGTTACATGAATTCTCTATAATAAATAGAATTTCTGTTAAGAGTACAAAAATGGTGTAAACAAAGTATCAGCGACGTGATGACGAAGACACATAATCTCAAAATAGGAAGTAAAATGCAGGGAAAAGAAAAAACACGTTTACCTGTGTTTTACCTATATTTTACTATCTAACACAAAGCTTATCCTTGAAAAGACAAAGAGCTGATTCAATTTTGGTGACCTTGACATTATTCTGAAGGTCACAGCAGAATTTCAATATTTTTCGGCATCTGACCTTTCATGTTAAGCTTCTCAACGGGATATCTCAAGAACCCTTCACTGAATTCTCATAATATCTTAAAAATAGTCAGTCCATTTTGGTGACCTTGTCATCATTTTAGCTCCTCAGGCCTGAAAGGCCCGACGGGCTTATGGCATGGCATGGCAAGGCGTCCGGCGTCCGTCCGTAAACTTTTCGATTTGAGTTCTTCTCCAGAACCAATGACTCCACAGAGCTGAAATTTTATGTGCAGACTCCTTGGCCAATGGGGATTCTAAATTGTCAAATGGGGTCACAGACGTCACATCCTTAAAAACCTATTTTCATCTTCTTCTCCAGTTCTAAAAGGTCTAGAGAGCTAAAATGTTGTGTGCAGACTCATTGGCCAATGGGGATTCTAAATTGTAGATTTCGTGACCCCGTGACCCCAAATGGGGTCAGAGTGGTCACATCCTTAAAAACCTATTTTCATCTTCTTATCCAGTTCTAAAAGGTATAGAGAGCTGAAAAGTTGTGAGCAGAATATTTGGCCAATGGGGATTCTAAATTGTAGATTTTTTGACCCCATGACTCCAAATGGGGTCACAGGGGTCACATGCTTAAAAACCTATTTTCATCTTCTTCTCCAGTTCCAAAAGGTCTAGAGAGCTGAAAAGTTGTGTGCAGACTCCTTGGCCAATGGGGATTCAAAATTGTAGATTTTGTGACCCCATGACCCCAATCTAGGTCACGGGTCATGACAAAAAAAACTATTTTCATCTTTATCTCATGTATGTATAAGCTCTAGAAAGGTGAAATGTTGTGTAGAGATTTTTTAATTGTAGGATTGTAGACCCTGTGACTTCAAATGTGGGTCACAGGAGTCATGATCTAAAAACCTATTTTTTGCTGGTTAACAATGTATTACTTGAGATAACTTAGATATTCAACCTTAGATAATAAATCAATGAAATCTTGTTGAGCTACAGAGCCCATGGCTCTATTTTTTAATTTTGATGTATGCCACATGACAATTGCTTGTTTAATTTAAGACTGAATTAACTTTGTTTTGTTTTCCAGGTAAACTTCACCGAAAGGTCGATCTACCTGGCTCGTCTCTGATTACCTTAGCTTTATTTAAGACTGAATTAACATTGTTTTGTTTTGTTTTCCAGGAAAAGCCTTCAAAAGGTAGACTTATTTGGCACCTTAGTTTTGTTCAAGACTAAATCAATACATTTGATTTGTTTTCCAGGTAAACTTCTCCAAAAGGTAAACTTACCTGGCGCTTTTGATCACCATGGTTTTATTTAAGATTGAATTAAACTAATTTTATATTTCCCAGGTAAACTTCTCCAAAAGGTAGATTTACCTGGCGTTTCGGATCGCCCTGGTTTTATTCATCATTCAATTAAACTCATTTTCATATTTCCCAGGTAAACTTCTCAAAAAGGTAGATTTACCTGGCGCATCTCTGATCACCTCTGCGTGCTGGGGAGGAGCGCACCTGGATGAGTTGTACGTGACGAGCTTAAGGAGACCAGGAATGGATGAAGAGCAGAAAGCAGTTGAATATCTTGCTGGTTCCGTCTTCAGAGTGACAGGTCTTGGTGCCATGGGGAGGCCTGCCAATGTGTACAAGGGATGAGATTTTCGAAAAAGGACGAGTATTTTTGAAATAGAAAAAAACGCTAATGTTCCGATTCCCTGAAATCCCTGCAAGGACATTGTCATACTAACCATACGTCACTTAAAGACGTATTTAAAACCTTGTAGATCAAAATGTTGTTTTCATTGTTAACAAAATGTATGTGTTCATGTAAATCTGTGTAAACTACGTCTGGAGGAAATAAAGAATGTACAAAGTGCCACTATATATATATACTGCATATAGTATGCTAGATCCCGCTTAGATCTCGTTGTTCATGACAACCGTTCATAAACGTTTCCTGTTCATTGTCGATATTAGGACTCTTTTCGTACAAATAGTCCTGATATCTGATACAGGGACGCTTTGGAAAACCTCGTTTAAACGAGGATATTTTCTTTAAAAAACAAAGACATCAACAGCACACTAAGGTAAATGTTTGATTGAATAAGCTTATGCTATATTTACCGATATTATAGAAACAAAAATATTTGTATCAACAAAGTGCTTTGGGCAGTCAGATATTAAGCTGGAAAGAAACAGATAAACAAAGCTTCTGATAAACCTTGCACCATTAAATTCGCAATTTTAAGAATGTTAGTTTAGAAATAAATGAATAAACTAGTTCGAAACATAAATAAATACCATTTATGAATATAAAATAAAAATTATAAGAAGTTTTAGTTGCCTAAATAAAAACAAAGCTAGTATAATCCATTTAAAAATCCAATTTCAAAAGTTCACACATAAGGCGTCCTTTTTCTTCAAAACCCACAACGAAATGTACAAATTGTTGATTTGTTTTGCAAATTACGCAGACGCCAACGGACTGCACTAAGCAGCACGTGCACCTAACATGAAACGCAAAAATCACGTGCTGAAAAAGCCACTTTTACCGGCTGAAGATCCATCAAGAAACCAAAATGATAACTATAGAGATCTACTGGTTACAGAGCCTCTATATGTGAAGACCCTGAATCAGGATCGATATTTCTCATTTTAGAGTTTAGCTCATCTTGCCTGAAAGGCCCGATGGGCTTATGGCATGACATGGCGTCCGTCCGTCCATCCGTCTGTAAATTGTTCACTTTTTAACCCAACGGTAGGTAATACCGTGTGATTTAGTCGTCGCCCTGTATGTCTGTCCGCCCGTCCGTCTATCCGTAATCATTTCGTTTCCGGAGCAGAACTCGAAAACTGTTCATGATACATTTCTGAAACTTTCCTTGTGTATTATGGAAGGGGATTTGTACCAAAAATGAAGACATGTTGACTTGTAACTTGTAAAGTGTAACGTGTCGTTCTCAACCATACAAGTCTCGAAAAGACAAGTCCAACCATGCAAAACTAACATTTTAATCCTGTCAATATTAACTTTCTATTCTCAACTTTTCAAAGATGAAATGTAATTCTAGAAATCGTCAAAGTCGAAAAGTCAACTTGTCATTTTTAATTATTAAATCTAAATAATATACACATTGTGTAATGTTACAACTTACGTTTGACAAATGAAAAATGGAAAATGAGGAGTTGCAAAGTCAGCTTTGTAAAACGGACTTTAGCATTTCGAGACTGACACGACTTACATAGTTACGATTGCAATGTTTCAAATCACATCTCTACACGATTTCGCATTGACCATATTTGGAATATTACGGAAATTAGCAGAAAGGAACGAATAATCCCGATCCGATAAACACAATGTTCATCAATGACTTCTCCCTTGGCAAGCATCTCTCAGCTCAGCAACTACTAACACATATATGAAAGTTGCATACTAGTTTCTCCATTATTAGCATACTGTTGACAAAAGCACATTGACTAAAACATTATAGGAGACCATCGCATTTAACTGTGGAGGAACTAACTGCCCGCCCGAACGCTCGAGACGCGGTTATTTCTGTTGCGAGCCCGATGGTCGGGCACATATTTAATGTCACATTGTGTAATCATGACCTCCAATTTTTTCCCCCATGCAAACATTTTTGAAAAGGGGGTCAGGACCCCCTCGACAAGAAATATGCTTCCTGGTCAAGATTAAAATATATGTATTTTGTGATATTATAGTATTGTATGTATGTATGATTTGTTTTTGTTTTTTTAAATATACAAGATATAGTTGGAGTAAATCCTTTCTTGCTACATGCAATTTTATATGTATAAGCTAAAACACTCCCAATCCAGATCACTGCATCTCGAATCAGTGACGTATTCCCATTTATGATAGTAAGTTAGTTTATCAAAATGTGTGAGTCAAGTAATAAGTCGTACATTTTCTTGTGACCCAGAAGAGTGTTGATTTTTTTTATTTATTTATTTTTTTTTGCATTTGATTGTAAAAGGATATACAGGATTGCACAGTTTACACTCGGGTATAATGATAGCTATACATGTATAATGAGTTGGCATAATATAAAACTACATGTTTAATGCCTTCATAAGTAAGACACTCTGTATCAATTGGGTATAAAGAAAACATTGCGTCTTTTGTAAAAAAAAAAAAATAATAACACAAAAAAAACAGTTGGTCGGAACATTTTTAACATTCGATTGTTGTTAGTTAATTTATCGACATTTTTTAAATAAATACATGATGGTAAATATTTGTAACTTTTCAAAATAAACCTTACGTAATTTCAAGTGGTTTCGAAACATAAATTTCTGTCAGTGTCCACAAAATGATTGTCATTTTCCTGTCTCAGCTTTTGGATCGTCGCAACACTGGTCACAATTCGGTATTTGTTTTCCCCGTTTCCATGGAAACGCAACTTGGATTCCTTTCTCGGGCAGAACTAAAAATCCGTAAGGTATAACTCAATGAAACATTATTTTCAAATGTTTAATTAAGTTCATTTCACAGGTATACAGACAAAAGTGAAACACACATAAAGGATGTTCAGAGCTAAGAAACAATTTTTAAACCTGGAAATAATGTTAAAATAATTCCATTTCGCATGGAAAGAAGGCGATGTTTTTAATATACGAGCGAATAATGTTTGCAACATTAGATACATCCTTGACAATATTTACAACACTTTCTATGGATATTTTAATTTTTTGGATGTACTGTAATGATATGATAATATCAGAGTATATATCGAGAATTTCACCCAGGTGTCTTCTGATATCAAATATATCAACACGAGTTCATTAAAGTTACAAATTAACTGTCATTAACTGATTATATAATGGGATTATGAAGATTTGATTTTAGCGTTATCTACAATGTAAATATCGCTTGTCGATATCGCATGATCTCACACAAGCACCATCTACTTAGGGAGCCAGTTTTGGGTGACGATTGTTCACTTTCGATTCCCCCAAAATTCATTTACGTGATTACATTTTTGAAAACATATTGGAAACTTTCTGGTTCAGATTTACAGAAAGAACAAATATTTGAATGACTTATTTTCATTTTCAGCAGCTCTCTTGTGTAGATTGCTCTATTTATAAATATATACTGAACATCTAAAATTTCACACTCTTAGTACAGTTTCTGGACTTTTCAAACACACTAATCCTTGAAATATGTGTATAAAGAAGCCCATTATGCAACTTCTAGTCGGATTGTGTTGTGTTTTTCCTTGACAACACATTAATTGAATGAACATTTCTTTTCTTTGAACTTTTAAATTAATAATTTGATATATATTTCTACTACAATGAGTTTGTTACATTAAAGACTAACAAACAAAAGTGTTAATAGACACGGCAAAGACGTATGTTTAGGGGAGACATATTGTTGTTAAACATAAATTATCTAAATAAAAATTATCATCGTTTCATATATGAGTTAATACAACACATATTTAATTTATTGAAAACAATACGCATGTGAAAGTGTACGTTTTATTTATATATTTTTGTATATCCTGTATATGTTACAGTCGATTCAATTTTTAAATTCAATAGTCCAATTATATTTTTGAAATTGCATTCTATATTCATAATTATTTTCATATTGAAAATATTGCATGTATAAGTTGAATGTTTATTGTTTAAAGTGTGAAACAAGTGATCTAGGCTTATGATTTACATTTAATACTTGAATTCAGTAATTTGATTATTTTATATAGAATTAATGGAGATATGAATCATGGACAAATATATTTCTGTCCCACAACAATACACTTTTCACTGCTTCAAATACTAAAAATATAGTTTGCTTGATAAGTAAATGAAAATAGATAAATTAACATATTCAAAACCAATAAACTAGCTGAGAAAAAATAATTAAAAGAGATAAATTCAGCTAAAGAACATTTCCCCTCGATAATTTGTCTGTAAGAATAATACGTATTGACACTCAGAACAGTTTTCAGTTATAATTAAAGTGCAATACATTTAAAAAAATTTTTAAACAAGTATATGAAGTTCCCTGATTTAGATCATTGCTTTATGGTACATTTAACATATTTTAAAATCAATAATAAAGTTATCAACACTGGCTTATGTATTTCTTTCAATTTCTTCCCTACTAACGTTTAAATACTTTCAATATCAGGATTTTCTTTATCAAAACTTGGATATTCATTTCTGAATGCAAAAGACTTTACTGAATATATACACGTAAAATTGGAGTATAAAAAAGTGAATGTTGACATGGTTGAACTGAGAGAAGATAATGTGTAAATGAACGCAAAGAAAGTAATTAATTTTTTCGGGTGTGGGATGTTTATACTGTATATGGTTTGTAAATCTGCAGTTTTATATGTAAGTGAAAGAAGTTTTATGATAACGGATCGAATACATTTATCATAGCATCAATGCCTTCAAGCTATGCGATCCTTTATGTCTGTCATTGTCATCCCAAATTTACATTTCTTCCGCATTCGTTTTGCGTCGCAAAAAAAATAATTGTTTGTCAAATGTCCTTAAAATTTATTGAAATAATAATTAGAATACCTAAGAATTAAATTTCAATTGGTATTTTTGTTTTGCATTTAATTACTAAGCGACACTATCAAACGGAATGTAAGTGACAGTAGCGTTCCGTGAACTGACAACGTGCGTTTGTTTGTAGGACATAACAAGAGTTACGTCCCTTGATTTTCAGGGGGCGTGGTCAATTCGTCCAGCGTTTGGGTCAAAATAGACTAAGGGATTCCCCATCTGGGACAGCAGCAACGGAGGTCTCGTTTTTTCGCAAATGCCTCTCGTCCTCGGAAAACAATGTTCGGGAAACTTCCAAATATGGTCAATGTTGAGTTGTAATTCGAAATATTGCATTCGCAACTATGCAAGTCATGTCAGTCTCGAAATGCTAAAGTCGGTTTTGCAACTCTTCATTTTCCATTTTTCATTTGTCAAACGTAAGTTGTAACATTACACAATGTGTATATTTTTTAGATTTAATAATTGAAAATGACAAGTTGACTTTTCGACTTTGACGATTTCTAGAATTACATTTCAACTTTGTAAAGTTGAGAAAGCGAAGTTACGATTGACAGAATTAAAATGTTAGTTTTGCATGGTTGGACTTGTCTTTTCGAGACTTGTATGGTTGAGAAAGACATGTTACACTTTACAAGTTACAAGTCAACATGTCTTCATTTATGGCACAAATCCCCTTCCATAGTGTATTACCCCAACTGAAGTGGTGCCTTTTGATATTTTCAGATTTCTGAAAATTTTATTTTTTCCCGTTTCAATAGAAACGTGTTGAATTTGGACTTTGTTCACCGATAGGTTTGTTTCCGGAGCACAGTTCCAAAACTCTTCATCATATATTCTTGAAACTGTGCATGTGTATTACCCATTAACTGAAGTGGTGCCTTTTGATAATTTCATATTTCTGAAAATTTTATTTTTTTCCGTTTCCATAGAAACGTGTTTGATTTGGACTTCACTGATAGGTCTGTTTCTGGAGCAGAACTCCAAAACCCTTAACATACCTAAAACTCAGCATCTGTAATACCCACTTACTGAAGTACGGTAGTAGATATACTATCTGTCAAAGATGTGTTTTACAAATTATGTGGGATATGTCATCTTCTGATGACTCTTGTTCGACTTCTTCTCCAGAACCAATGACTCTAGAGAGGTGAAATTTGCTGTACACACTCCTTGACCTTTGGGGTTTCTAAATAGTAGATTTTGGTTATGGACCACAGGGGTCAGGACCTAAAATGCTATTTTTATCTTCTTCTCCACCATGAACATCCCCAGAGAGTTCGAAGTTTTAATTGTGCACACTCTTTAACCAAAGGGGAATCTAAATTATATGTTTGGTGACCCTTTCGCCCCAAATATGGGTCACAGAGGCCACTAATTAAAGACATATGTAACTATATAACATAACTCCATTACTGGCTGATTTAGGCCTTGTAGTGTTTCCTTAAGAAATCTGTGTTTAGAAATCCAGGCCCACTATGCATTTCTGGCGCAGCGATTCAACAAAGCGAGGGAAATACCGCAAGGCCTAAAGCAGCCAGTAATGGAGACTGGCAAGAGTTATCCCCTTGCGTTTGGAAGCTGTTATAAACCTAGGTCGGATTCTGTCTGTTGTATCCTCTTTTCTTGGAATAACCTCTAATGAGGTCTTACTTCCGAGAATAACCCGGTATGAGGTTTTACTTTTGAAAGTAAGACCTGAACCTAAGGTTTGTTTTAAAGTAAGACCTGGAAATGCACTTAGAATAATTTTTCAGACTTGCAACTCAATAGCCAACAAGCAGCAATTATTATCGAAAATTATACACAGTTAAAAATGTCCAAGTTGAAATAGCTGGATTCGAACCTGGCACCCTTCGCTCTCTAAACTGGCGCCTTAGACCGCTCGGCTATGCAGACCGAGATGATGAGTGGAGTTGAATTACTCCATTTATAGTCGAACCTTCTTTACCTCGATATAACGCAACCGAGGGCGACATACCCTTTATAAAAAAAACGATTTGGGAATAAAAAATTATAAAATGTAAATTTTTACATTTGACGTTTATAAATAGGAAGAAAACATTCCTCCTTCGTCTTCTGCTTTTAAAATGGTCTAAGCGGAGGAATTAGGCCCTTTGAGCGTCCGAAACTATAACTCGTAAATTTTGATAGTTGACGGTTTATAAGCTGGAGAAAACACTCCTCCTCGGTCTTCTGCTCTGAGAATAACCTCAAGGTCGGGATAGCCCCTCGGGCTAACGCCCTCGGGGCTTTATCCCTCCCTTCAGGTTATTCTCAGAGCAGAAGACCTCGGAGTCATGTTTTCTCCTTAATTTACAGACTATGAAATAAGGTGACTCGCGCCGAAACTATGGTCTATACTCTATAGGCAAATTCCATTTGCACATATGGAAAAGGGACACAGTTTATGTTTTAGTTTTTATCTTCACTCTTGAAAAATAATTATACAATAATTGTCAATATGTAATTCGTTGTGTGCATATGCAAAGGTATCGTGATAAAATCTCGATTTATATTCATCGAAATCAAATGATTACTATCATTATTATGTCATAAAGTTTCCATTTCCTTCTCTAGCTCACCCAAATTTGTCATACAGTTCCTTCTCACGTATGCTATTCAGTCAGCGGATGTATACAGGAAACATACACTCAGAACTCTCGACTCGCAACCTTAATTTAAACTACAAACTGGCTGGGTTTAAAGCAAGAATTCAATTGACATCGTTTGCATATATATTTAGGCCTACCAAGTTTGTACACTAGGTAAGTAGTGGGTTGTTTTTTGCGATTTTGATAGAATACATATTATTTCTGTCAATGTGTTTATCAGTCGTAGGAATAGCATATTTTATGTCTTTGTAATTGTTTAGTTTACGGGGGAATTACCCTTTGAAAAATTATATTGTATATATAAATACTTGTATTTTATCATACAAAAATACAAATAAATTTTGATTTGGCAACGGGATACATACAATTTGTACACACTCAAAGGAATGTGCATATGAGGAACATACGACCGCCAGCCAATCAAAATCGAGTATTTACTGTACGTAAAAGATAAACATTATTTACCCTGGTGTAAGGACCAATATATTGATTCACAGGGAGTATGCAAATTATATACCAGTTAAGAGGCGTTTCAATGTTATCTGTCACAGTCTTCCAATGGTAGTGACGTTAGTGTATCGGTTGATAAAACATCATTTGATTGACACTTTGTTACCATTGAAAAGTCAAATGGTATCAGTTCGCGAAAATGCACGTCACATGTTGTCATTGTAACATGATCTGTATGAGCCTATTAAAATTCAGATTCCTCGTGCCGTAATCCGAGATCTGTTCTGTAGTGAAAAGACCCCAAATTGTGACTCTAACCTCAATCTTTAAGAAGTTAATGCTTGGCAAAAAAAAAAAAAACGTGAAATTTTCGGAAACTGGGATATTGGCCAATAGCATGCTGAACAGTTTGCAAGGACTGTAAATGTGCTCGTGGAATCGAAAAAGAATGCACTACCTTGAAGTTTCACCAAAATAAGACCAATAGAACCATTCTGAATGAAATTCAAAATGACGTCATAATGTCAAATCAACATCAGCAAAGACAGGGGTTTTGCATCAAACAACTCCATGGGAGTGTTTGCACAAGTTCGCATTGCATTTAAAAGCACATTGGGCCCTTCATCATTTGAACAGGAATGTTTTCCCAGAGAATGACTATGGCACAAGATAATACTCTGTAGAAGTTCTACACCAGTATTGACTTTTCATTATGTCTGCATGTTGTTCAACACATTATTAACTTCATGTCAACACAATTAGAATACTCTGATATAACAAAATTGCTGAATACAGCGTAATGAGAAATTACGAAATTGTTACAGTGGAACTGCGTTTCTTGTGCTGGTCAGTATATATAATTGATAAAATTAACTATTTTGATAAAGCATGGGCACAATTGGATTAATAATACTATGACAACGCACGTATACATATATGTACCCGTACACACAACGCTATGTGTTTCTCTTTTCACCAGCTTCTAATACAGCTTCTCTTTTGTACACTAAAGCAGGTATCTTAGATGATGGTCAGATGACTCCAATATATAGACTAGTTGTAAAAACATAAATAATTCAACATGTGTTGGAATCACGAACGTTATATTATTATAATTTTTCAAGGTTTCTAAAGCATTTAAGGAGGTTCCTTACCATTGTTTCTGAGCATCCTCAGTTGTTAGATTCAGAGAGAGAGAGAGAGAGAGAGAGAGAGAGAGATTTTACAAGCGCTTCCAGCAGAGCTGATCTCATCTCGCACTTAGATAGGCCTTGTAGCCACAAGGCTGGCATCCTCGGTTACCCATGTTTTTATATATGCTCCGTTACTCTCCACTATATCACCCATGGGAAACCTTATCAGAAGAATCTGTACTCAAATTACCCGCCCTTGGCCGGCGTGACGAAGTCAGTAACCAAAGAAAATGCTCAATAGGATAAGACGGAAATGGTCAAGGGAGATAACCGGTGACGGATGGCTAACACAATGACCTCGCTTGCTTTGAATGAAGTGATATGAATTGTCATTGGTTCGCAGGTCCAAGCTGCGTAGCTGTTTGATTGGCTCAAGCCGGCCAAGGGCGGGTAATTTGAGTACAGATTCTTCTGATAAGGTTTCCCATGGGTGATATAGTGGAGAGTAACGGAGCATATATAAAACCATGGGTAACCGAGGATGCAAGGCTGGATACTGTGCAAAATTTCATATTACGATATATTGCTATATACAGCACACATATTGCAATAATACTGCGATATATTGAATGACTTCTACATTGAGCTTTTATACATCGTTATGCGATTTAAACATGAAATATTTGATAAAATGCCTTTCAGATCTTACAAACTATATACAACAAGTTATTAAGGTAAATATGTAAGCAAATTCTAATGATATTTACATTTAAAACATGTCTCCCATCATTTGTCCAACACATATTCCTGCACATCAAACATGTTTTGGAGAATTAAACCATGTGTCTGTGCCTGAAGGCAAGATTTTAAACTTAATTTTACTTGAAATGCATTGGTGCGATATATTGCAATATCACAAATCATATTGCAATTATTGCAATACACACTTTGTACCGATATATACCGGTATATCGATAATATTGCACAGCCCTACAGTGTACACTTTCAGTAACAGTGTTCGTCATGCACATTAGAAATTTAAATAACTATCTGGAATATGATAATAAAATTATCGTATTATAATTGTGAAATATAGTATTTGTTGGTAAGGAGATCTATTTTGTTAATTTGCTCTACAATCTAATTTAAGGGGAAACGTCCATGCATATTGAGTTATCTCCCTTGCAACTGAAAATTTACAGTTTCTCAAAGGTTTTTTCCAATTATTATTCAAGTTAGCCTGGATACATATGATTTTTTTGGGGTTAATTTTATTGTTGAATTGTATTTCTATCAAACAGTGATTTTTCCAGCAAATCTTGAGATTAATTGACATAAATATTAATGTTTAACAGAAAACAATAACAATTTGTAAAAATTAAATTTAAGGTAAAAAGCTACAAGATAACAGTCAAATTGCATTTTCGCCTTGCATAAACGTGTAATCATAACCCTTTTATTAAAATAAGGCCATAATTATGAAATATGTGTGTTGTTTTATCATTTTGATAGTGTGAAATGACAGTGAAAAATGTAATTTTTTTGGCGCACCCCCACCTACATTGGGAGCTCATATTTTAAAAAACGAGCACGTTGACCCCTATTTTCTTATAACAGAAATGGATTTAGCATTTGTTTTTCATGTATATAGTGAAATGTTAGCAATTTCTTGAGATTTTTTAAATTGGTAAGGAACCTCCTTAATTTTTAAGAAAAAGAAATATTGTGTTTATAAAACGTGGCTCCTATGTCACATGTGGGTTCACATTGTCATAAATCTATAGTTTAAAACCTGGTTGTTAAGAAGCATGCACAAACGATTTCGACTTTTATGACTTCAATAATGCATTTTTTTAAGCTTGACCCCAAACCAAATGTTATCATCCAGATTCTTTACACCAGAAGGTACTAGATGATAATTTCATTTACCTAAAGCACGCGTGATCCCGAGATACAATATTTATTTCCTGCTAAAAAATTCAATAAATTTCTTCTTTTCTTTTACAAAGGTTGATCCCGTAAAGTCTTTCGACTCAAAATGCCTTGTCCATGTATATGCCAGGACAAATCAGACGTGAAGGGTAAAGATCCCATCATAGACGTCCAGAAAACTATCGAAGACTGGGCCTGGAAACACTTCCTTAGGACCACCAACAAGTGGAAACTGTTCCTTTGCAGATCCAGGTACATTGTGGACGTTCCTATGAACTATTATCTCTTTGAGGACAGCGATGCAAAACTCGAGGACATGAGTCCAGATCCTACTCACAAAGTGAGAGAACTCGCTTCTTCAGAAAGACACGAAGGAAGAAGCAAATACGTCAACATGGAAGCAGCAAACCCAAATACTTCCATTCTCTCCACCAACTATGTCAACGATACAGAGATGCACCAGGTGTACACGTTCCGCATGGAGAGGACAAGAAAGGCCTCAGTGAAAGTTTCCACCCAGAAAGGATTCTCCCTTGATGGACATGCCAAATTTGCCGTTGGTGTTGGGGGCGGAGGAGTGACGTCCAGATTCGAAGTCACCAAAACAAGAGAGGAGATGTTCGAGGAGTCGGTGACCTTTGAGACCAGCAGTGACATCAACGTCAAAAAGGGGACACACTGTACAGCAATGGTCGTCTTCACAGACAGGGAGACGAGGATGAGGTTCAAGCTGCAGACAAAGATGAGTCTAGCTTCCGGTTCTGCTCCCATATACATCAAACGGAAGAAGGACAAGAAGCTTGTTGCTCTGATCAAGCTGAACAACCTTCGTGCTGTGTTCAAGAACTCTGAGGAGAGGGATGCCCTGGAGCTCATTAAGGAGGAGTTCGTAGATGAAGTAGGAGATGCGTATAATGTTTATGCCGTGAGACTCTTCACTGAAGGTATCATCGAAGGTGTGAGGCTTGCTGATCAAACTGTCAAGCTTAAGGCATCAGCGATAGAGAATGGGGCAGCTGTAGCGAGTAAGAAGGATGAATCAGAATTGAAGGATGAACTGGAATTGAAGGATGAACTGGAATTGAAGGATGAACCAGAATTGAAGGATGAACTAGAATTGAAGGATGAACCGGAATTGAAGGATGAACCAGAACCAGAATTGAAGGATGAACCAGAATTGAAGGATGAGCACCAGGAAATGCAGAATCCATAATAATAGTGTAGAATCTAAATAAAGCTTGACCCACAAGTGAATTTTAGCGCAAAATGGTCTGCGCGATAGAGCTGAAGTGACCAGTTTTCCTTTACAAGAACGTCTGCGCATAGGGAAAACTGGTCACTTCATATCTGTTGCGCTTCTCATTTTGCGTTTATTTCATCTCTGCTTTTGTGACTGAAGTCATGTTGCACATTCCTCTTCCAAATGTGGACAATATCTTTGATACCTCTTCCTTAGTTCCAAAGTAAGTTTGCCTGGATATACTTACGTTGCATTGTCCTCTTGTTATTGCCTACTAGATAAAGGAGACAGTACTTGCAACTGAAGTAAGACATACACAAACATTTACCTGTGATATGAATGAATACTTAAAGATACATCCATTGTGTTGCTGTGGGTCACATATGCCAAACGTTATAAATGATGTTAATCTTTCGAGAAGTACTGACTGTTACCGAAAATTGCCATTTTGATGATAGTCACTTTTGTATATTGACGATTTAAAGGTAAAAGTGTCGATTTTTATATCGACAACCTGACATGCACCGCGTGTGGCGCGCGTCAATTTGTCAAACGTAATTAGGACGTATTATTTTCAGCAATACCAGCCCCTGTGGCGCAGGATGATTATATAATAATAATAATAATAATAATAATAATAATAATAATAATAATAATAATAATAATGGGCATTTATAAAGCGCTATATCCATACACAAGGTGCATGCTCAAAGCGCAAAGGCTTTTCCTTTAATGTTAGAGGTATTTGTAAATTTAACCTATGTTTGGCCGTTATGGATTGACTAAGTTAAGTGATAAAATGGCGGTTTCCCGCTGCCCGATGACCGGACAAAGAGTTATGATTTATCTTACAAGTACTGGGAAGGTTGTTGTTCTCGCAACTGATTCTATGGGTGGCGCAGTCGATCAAGCCATACGAGGTGGACGTAGTCAGTCGTGAATATTCTGATAGGGTGGTGGGTATGAAGGTGTGAAACACGAAATAAAGATTCCTTAAATAACAAGTTATTTATTGTGAACATACAAAACGTTTCGGGGTATATGCTTACTCTTTCATCAGGTGGAATCATCCAAGAGATCTTGCTTTTCTTATGTATTTCACTTCTACTTGACCTTTCAGTGACGGATCCAGGAATTTTGTCATCCCCCCCCCCCAAACGTTTTTAGGACGTTCTTATGAATTTATAAATGATTTGTACATTTTAAAGGGGCAGTAGCACGTTGTTTCGTTCAAATGAGTCGATGAAATGTATTTGAAAAATAATGTCACCAATAATAAAACACCCGTCTTTCTTCAGAAAATCAAGTTTAAAAAGAGTGTACATGGTTCGGTAAAGCCATGGGACTCGTATTTGTAATTCGAAATAATAAAATGTGTTCACATTAAATAACCGCCATGCATTTTTTGCTTTATAGCAACACCGTTATTACCATTACGGATAATTGGTTTGTGTAATAAGATGTTTACCCTCTAAAGTAAATTTAAATGACCTAAACTTTCATCATTGGAAATTTTAAAAAATAAACTTGGCAAAAAAACGTGCTACAGCCCCCTTAAGCTATCAATATGTATATATATGTATGTATGTATGTATGTATGTATGTATGTATGTATGTATGTATGTATGTATATATATTTATCAAAACTTTGTTCCACAGGAGATATTGCTTGTGGGAGATCAAGCGATATCTCCTAGGAGATATCTTTTTGGCAGTAGATTTTGAACAATGCCCTGTCACTGTGAACTGCATGACATCACAATGCTTTTACGTCATCGAGTTATGACATCACACTGCTATTTTCTAATGCTATGACCTCACCGCACTGAAAGTCAAATGGCAGTGATGTGCACTTTTTTCACTTAAATGTAATCAGAATGATTAGGGCTGATAAATAGAATCTCACCCTCGTGTCCGCTGATATCAAATATATCAACATATATCGTGTTGATATATTTGATATCAGAAGACATTTGGGTGAGATTCTCTCTCTCTCTCTCTCTCTCTCTCTCTCTCTCTCTCTCTCTCTCTCTCTCTCTCTCTCTCTCTCTCTCTCTCTCTCTCTCTCACTCTCTCTCTCTCTCTCTCTCTCTCTCTCTCTCTCTATATATATATATATATATATATATATATATAGATAAGATAAGATAAGATAAGATAATTCTTTATTGCCCTTGGAAGGGAATTTGAATTGTCATGAATTGAGCACATTTGAAATACAAACATATATAACAGGATATAAAAAGGCTAAAATATACAATAACGAAAAAATTAACAATAATCACATGGCACATATATATATAACACCCGCAAATTTCAGCGTTAAACTAATTTTGCGGGTGTTGAATAGCAATGACTCCCGGAAATTTTACAAACGCAACTATTTATCTTATGTTATATAAATATATTTTTAAATTTTATATTTGATTATTATATACATTATAATACTTTATATATACATGGTTCTTCCTGTTATGCATAAACGTATATATATAACTTCAACAGGGTATGACTGTAACTCAGTCCTCAAATATACCTTTCAACCGGAATAGGAATAGGCAGTCTGTAGTTATGTATAGCCTTGCTTTTCAGTTTCACATATACGATATTTACATGTATAATATTTATATTACATTACATGAGTTTCCTGAGATATATAAATACATACACAATATTTCTGTTTTATAACATGATTTTCCGCAAAGTGTCACTATGTTGATTTATAAATTTGTTCATAAATAAGTTCATACATCAAAGTATTTTGTCAAAAAGTTTCACTTTTATAATAAATATGCATCAAAGTATTAAATTAATGTAATGAATTTAATTTAGTTCATAAAGGATAATAAGGTAACACATGTTACTAATTTTCCTCTTTGTGTTATTACAATGTATAGCTATACTATTCCCTGGTTTTCGCTGTTTATTTCGTTGTTTTCATATCAATATATGTATGTTACTCTCTGCAACTTCCCCCACAAGGCATAACCCGCACAAATATCTATCACTCGCTAGTAAAAACCTTGCTGCATTACGTCTCCTTGCTGTTAAAGTGTGGCAGCCGTGAGATCAATCTAAGCCAATGATAAAAGATGGGGTTACGATTGATCTTAGGGCTAAGATCGGTTAGTGGAACCGGCCCCCGGGTGCAGCACGCTGTCCCACTTAAACAGAAAAGGGGGCGAAATGTAGCAAGGTTTATTAAGCCAATGATAGAGACTGGCTCAGGTTATGCCTTGCCTAAGAAATTGCTGTCTCCATATAGGTTACCCAAGTTATATCTTACTACATAACCGTTGTTATGAATATACTGACATCGCTGTATTCCCTCATAAACGCCTATGCATTCTGGAACAGGGCAAATGATCAGCTATTTGAAACAATGTTGCTGATTTTACAACGCTTCCACTTCAAATAATCACATGCATCATCGGTTAAAGAGAATATGTAGCATTGATAGCATAGTTTTGGGAGAGAATTGGCTATGAAAAACGTGCTACTGCCCCTTTAACGTTGAGTCTCATTTTGAAACAACACTGCTGCATCTGGAGATACAAGTAGATGCTTAACTGCCAGGCAAAAAAAAATACTCAGTTCATGTTATCATATGTATGATTTTCAATTGCAAATATCTCAAGTTTTCGATGTCATAATCTAAAACTGAAAAGTACAGGTGTGTAGTCAGCAGTCAAAGAATACTTCTACATGTTTTTTTTAAAAAATTTATTTTGTTTTAAATGAAATTCTAAATTTTTAATTTCTTCAAAAACTATGTTTGATGATACACAACTAACATATAAGACATATTCTTTGTGAAAAGTGTTAAATGTGCCTGATTCTGCACTCATTTACAACATTTTAAACATGGTAGTGGTCATGTTGGTGTGAATTTCATTTCTTACCCCTGTCTTCATTTAACAAAGATAGTTTAACTAAAATTAAACCACAGTCACCAATTAATTCATTCAAACTACTGCAGATAAGTATTATTGTATCATGCCTAGTCAAATGCGTCTGATTTCTTTAAAAATGTTGATTTAATCGAAAGCAACTGAGGTAAGTACTTTCTTTTGCTTATTTTCATCCTAAATTACGTTATTCATCTGTTGAATGTTGCGTTTCCCCACTTATCTAGGACTCTAACACTGTTGCGCAAATATCATGTACGAACTAGATAAATAGAGATTACGTTACGACGGGCCATGTAATACAGTTTAGTATTAACGTTAACGACAAAGAATTGGTCATACAATGAATATTTATAATCGCTAATCAGTTCTTCACACTCAATAGTCTTTACAAAGTGGTGAATTAAAAAACTCTTACGCTCTTGATTTGGACACTGAGCTGTGTGATATTATCTATAACGCAATAGTATAAAGCAGTGCGGCAAACAAACTGTTTGTTATAGTGACCTATATAACAGTAAATCAACCTACTAGCCATATAACGTGATACTTGAAACGAAAATCACCCGGTACGAGGGACAACAGTGTAAGTCCCTCCAGGAAAATTACTACCGTATTTCCTCTAATACAACCCTGCCCTCTAATAGAACCCGGGCCTCCAATACAACCCCGGGTAAGGGTTGCTGAGGTAAATACAACCCGGGTCTCTATTAGAACCCGGGTTTCACGTAACAACTAAATACTCCGTGTTGCAATATAAAATACACTCGTTTTGAGGAGAAATATTGGTGTGACCGTGTGAGATTCAGCAAAACAGGTCCATGATAACAAATATCCGTCTTGTTCAATTAATTCTCTTTTTACAATAGGTCACGCCAAGAAGATTGCAAACGTCAATTCATGTCTGAAAAAATATAACCCGGCCTCCAATACAACCCGGGTCTCTAATAGAACCCGGGGGGTAAGGGGGTGCTGAATGAAATAGAACCCCGGGGTTATATTAGAGGAAATACGGTATATCGTGTCATAGTCAAATGCATCTGATGTCTTTTAAATATTGAATAAGTCGAACCCAACTGAGGTGAGTACTTTCTTTTGTCAGGTAGTTTTAGTTTATTCAGTCTCATTGAAATCAGATCGTTATTTTGATGCTTTACGTGTGGCTGCTTTTCTCTTGTGTAATCCTCTCTGGTTTGATTAATCGAGATATAGTCGATATATTGCTGCTATCTTTGTATTTTTAGCTGTGAAATGGTGTTAATTTATGTGTTTATATATATAATACATCTATGTCTTTATTTATACACCCAAACATAAACTAATAAGTTAAGGACTCTCTGATCAGATAGCATATAGATCTCTGATTAAGTCTACCCGTAAATTCAATCACTCGCGTTTGATACGACCCCAAGAAGTAGAGTAACAGGCAAGTTGAGCGTGACGGCTGCAGTGCAGCGAGCTTGGTGTCTTTTCAAGTAGCGGTGGATTATAGTGAGTATTCTACTAAAATTAACTTATCTGGTTTGCAGATTTAAGGAGATCCATTCAGTGCCACTGTCAGTAAATATTTGGTTGCTGTCGACAAATTAAATAGTCTAAAAGTGTGGTTTGAAAAACCACGTTCTAAGGAAAAGAACTGGTCATTTCATCTCTGATGCGCAACATACAGACCCGTGCCAGTTATATTCGGACACTTACGAGTTCCGTAGCGCGACGCGTCAAGTCTGTAATATTTGAGGCGTCCGTAAAATCGTTCTAGTTTCAACAGAAGTCTCAAATCTCGTTATTACGTCACGTGTCATATGCTTTGTCACGTGATGTTGTCAATCTGTCGTCTGCTTGTTTACATTGACGTCGTGTGAAAGTTTCAGACGATGGGTCGAAAAAGTGAAGAATTGGCGGATAGCTTGAAAAGAGGTGTTGTGAAATTAAATAAGAATGGATCAAGTGTTCGGAAGATCAGTGATATATTAGAGATACCTAAGTCTACAGTTCAGTCAATTTTGAAGAAATTTCAAGCGACGGGTTCGGTCGAAAATCTACAAAGACGGCCAAAGAGGAAATCGCTGAATGACCGAGATTGTGTACAAATTTTGCGGATCACGAAAAAAGATCGTAGGAAGAATTTGAGGGACATAACCAATGAATTTAACACTGGAAAGGATGTCTCATGTTCTACACGGACTGTCCAACGTGTTTTGCACTCAAATGGATTTTTTAGACGGGTTGCAAAGAAGAAAATGGTGGTAAAGGACATCAACAGAAAAAAACGTAGAATTTGGTGCCGCAAAATGAAAAACAAAACTGTTGAAGAATTTTGGCGAAATGTTATATTCTCAGACGAATCACAGGTTGCTATCGGTGAAAATAAAAGGATATATTTGTGGAGAAAATCAGACGAAAAGTACAGACCAGAATGTGTGTGCCCAGCCAGGGGACGTGTTGTGAAAGTAATGGTGTGGGGCTGTATCACATTTCAAGGTGTGGGTACACTTGTGGCCGTAGATGGCAACATAAATGCTGCCAAGTATATTGATATACTAGATACCCAATTGTGGCCTGTTGTAGTGAGGCATTTCCCCCAAAACAACTACATTTTCCAAGATGACAACGCGCCTGTTCACAGGGCCCGTATCACCAAAACGTTCATGCAGGAAAATGCCATTGACCAACTAGATTGGCCTGCACAGTCCCCTGATTTGAACATTATTGAAAATATTTGGCTTAAGATGAAAAAAGCACTTGAAGCAAGCGATCGAAACATTACCACCTCCGATGAACTTTTTCATGTAATCCACCGTGTGTGGCAAAACCTCTCCGTGGAGTACATTCAAAGCTTATATGAGAGCATACCTAGCCGGACAAAGGAAGTACTGTTGATGAAAGGCCACTTGACAAAATATTAGAGGTAAGCGTTAATTATTTATTTTCCAATTGACCACCAAAGTTTTGAGTCGAATGTAAACACGGCCGCCATCTTGCGCTAAACTTGGCCTGTGAAGACATCGGTGTGTTGACACTGAAACAATGTGTGACTAAATTCAACTTTAAACAGTGTTAAAGCCTTACGTTCTTACTGTTTTGTTCTGTTTGTCTCACATTGTAGAACAGTAACTGTTGACAAGAATGTCGAAAAATGTTTACATGTGTAGGTCAACATCAGCAGGGGCCGTATATATCAATTTGTTGGTAAATTGTTTACTTACAAATATCAAATTGTTATTTTTGTATTTTATAATATATTATGTGTTTATCATTTTCAATATAATGATATTTGTTACAGATAGTAAATGGAAGTTATATGCATGTCCTTCATTAATTAAATTGATCATAATATTTTCTTAATTTAATTTAATTTAATTTAGAAATTAAAAAACAACACACATCAATGTATGAAATGTTATCAGCCTGAAACCATGAGTTTGTAAATGTTCATGGTGAGATACTAACAGTTAACTAAAAGCTAAAAGGAATACCAGTGGTATGGACAAAAGTAACCAGGTTTAAATACTGGCCAACTTCCCTCCCCAAGACGTAACTCACATCAGTGTCAATCACTGGCTAATTTAAGCCTTGCTGCATTTCCTTAACTTTTCTTTGCTAACATAGCAGCAGGCTGTACCTGAGCTGTCTATACAGAGTGGGCTCAGAGTAGCAAGCACAGAAGAGTTAAGGAAATACAGTGAGCCTTAAACTAGCCAGTGATAGAGACCGGCGAGGATTATGCATAGCGGGGGTAATTAAGTTGGCTACCAGCTGTCTAACAAGCCTTATTTCATACATTGCTCACATGATTCAGAAAGCCAACAATGTCTTACAAAGTGGAGACAGTTATCCCTCACGCTGCGTCAACGTTAGGCGAGGGACCTCACTGGGACGATAAGACACAAACACTGCTGTACGTGGATATCAACACGGGAGACATTCATCGTTGGAACCCCAGCACGCGCAAAGATGAAAAAATACATCTCGGTGAGGTTCAGCTTAAACGTGTCCATATTCCACAGGGTTCGAAATTCTTACCATATTACCTCTAATAAATGCCCAGGTGCTCAGCAAACTCTAAGACCACATCACACGTAAACTAAGTTACGTTATTTTGTGAAACTGGGTCCAGGCACTTATTCGAGGCCCGTCTGATATTGGAGACCCAGTCGTTTAATCAAAGCTTCAGATGAAATATGAAATAAATCCTCCATTAGTATCTATCTGAAAACTTCGAATTCATTGTAAATATGTGACTGAACATCTCTTATTAGAGGCCATGCATTTATTGGATTTCCATGTCTTATACTTTAAAAAAAATGCTTTATCCCTGAAGCTTATTTATTGAAAAGTTGCTTTATTTATTCCTGTTGATTATTGGAGTCCGGCACTGATTAGAGACCAAATCTCAAAAACTCTATAATAATCTCATTATAATCATATAATTGATTCGTTCCCTGTTGTTATTAGTGCAACCCAAATGATCAAATAAGCTAAGGGAATGAATCAATGATTTGATTTTAATGAGATTGTTAGAGACCCGATGGTTATTAACCATCGTACCAGTTTGTATTATGCATGTCAAAATGTTTAACTAAAGGGTGTGAAATAATCAAAATCAACCAAATTTGTAGATACAGCTGTTTTATTTACAAATACAATTTTTTTTTTTTTTTTTAATTTTTCAAAAGATATTTGGTTTCAAAGACGGTGACCCACCCACCCACAGTATTTTCGCCCAGTTTTCTTGTTCAGATTCATTTGAAAATTGTACATAAAACCATTCAACCAATTTCAGATGGCACAGTGGGTTTTGTGATTCCAAGTAAGACTGGCCTCGTTGTGGGTTTGAACCTCAGCGTGGTTTCAGTCGACTGGGACAGTGGCACAGTGACTCCAATAGCAACTGTGGACGAGGTTAAAGAAAACAGACTGAATGATGGGAAATGCGATGCCTCAGGAAGACTGTGGACAGGTGAGAGCTTTATATAGTCTGCCATTGGTCTTATTTAATCGCTATTTATCCTGTGGGGGCACGTGGTCCTGTGCATAGCTCTGTTATTAGTGAAGTTCAGCAACAATGGGCACGGCTCATCATATGGGTGAGTGACCCACTTCACTGCTGGAGATTCGAAGGATGATTCCCTGTCTTCCACTTAGACATGAGTTGAGAGACTAATGGTGTCCCCCCCCCCCCCCCCCTGGGTTGTGACCACATTGACAATGTGCCTCTGTTCACCCAGTAGAACAAATGGGTACCTGGTAATGTTCAGTTTGTGTTGGAGGTGACTTTCTAGAGGCATGTATGTCTTGCCTTGAGCATGCTCTAGGGGGAAAAAATAGTGTGCAATACACAAAACCCGTTATTACAGGTATTTTATAAATCCCTGTAACAAAGAAAGTGTAGTGTAACATGTCCAGTGATTTTGAATGTATAAATCTTCAAATTCAGCCACCAGCAAAATACTACAGTTAAACGTAGTCAATGTAAATTGTTTTCAGGTACAATAAATCTGCCCACTCCTCGGTCTCCGGTGTGCAAACTGTACTCTGTTGACTGTGACGGGACCCTGAAGAAACACGTGGAGGGGGTCACGGTGTCCAACGGTCTGGCGTGGAGCTCGGACAACAAGACCATGTTCTACATCGACACGCCCACCAGACAGGTCTGGGCTTATGACTTCGACCTGGAGAAGGGGACTATGAGTACGTATACAAATTAAATAGAAATTCAAATATGTTAAAAATACATAGAGGATATCTGTCTTTTCTTGACTAATACCATGTTTATCTCAAGTGAGGTTGAACGTTTATATTTTCACAATATTTTCAAAATATATAACTTTTCTACCTCACGAGGTGACTGAGATGAGATAGCATGGTATTTGTCAAGAATCGACAGATATTATATTTATTAAATGATTTTATCCTCGTAATTACGCCAGAACAGGATCGTTTTCGTGTTGAGTGGCTGCTAGGAACACACGATCACCAAGATAACAATGTGACGTCATAAGCCAATTCGCTACGTCAGGCTAAATATTAGTAAATAGGTTGTCTGGGATAATGATCTTGAACAAAAAAAGGAACATGTTTTCAGTCTTGCAATGTTTTACTATATCCTCAATTATAAAATGTCAGTCAGTCATTAATCGAAATCTTTCCAGTAAATCAGAGGGTCGCTGTTGACTTGGCCAAAGTTCCAGAGTTTGACAACTTATCACCGCCGGCTCGACCAGATGGGATGACGATTGATACAGACGATAAGTTATGGGTGGCATGTATTGACTCCGGGACGGTCTCACAGTTCGACCCGCAAACTGGTATGTTTTAATGATAATGAATGAATACATGATTTATTTCGGGAGGGGAGCAACTATCACAGTGCTAACATCTACACATATATTCTTTGTAACTTGATATGTTACTATGTATTTTGTTTTGATATTTGTTATTGTCCCCCGCCGCAACGCGGAACGGGGGACTATGTATTCAGCGGCGTCCGTCCATCCGTACGTCCGTCCGTACGTCACATTTCTTGTTTACGCGATATCTTATGAAGCGTTGCATCCAAAGTCTTCAAATTTGATGTCTGCCTACATTGTGGGAAGACGCAGACACCAGTCAATTTTGGTGACCTTGGCCTTATTTTCAAGGTCACCACGACACTTTGACAACTTTTTGAATTCTTGTTTACGCGATATCTCATGAAGCGTTGCATCCAAAGTCTTCAAATTTAATGTCTGCCTTCATTGTGGGAAGACGCAGACACCCGTCAATTTTGGTGACCTTGACCTTATTTTCAAGGTCACCACGACACTTTGACCACTTTTTGAACTCTTGTTTACGCGATATCTCATGAAGCGTTGCATCCCAAGTCTTCAAATTTTGTGACTGCCTACATTGTGGGAAGACGCAGACACCAGTCGATTTTGGTGACCTTGGCCTTATTTTCAAGGTCACAGCGACACTTTGACCACTCTTTGAACTCTCTTTAAGGCGATATCTCATGAAACATTGCATCCCAAGTCTTCAAATTAGTTGTCAGCCTACATTGGGGAAAGATGCAGACACAAGTTGATTTTGGTGACCTTGACCTTATTTTCAAGTCTACCGCGACACTTTGACGACTATGTATTCAGCGGCGTCCGTCCGTCCGTACGTCCGTCCGTACGTCCGTACGTCACATTTCTTGTTTACGCGATATCTTATGAAGCGTTGCATCCAAAGTCTTCAAATTTGATGTCTGCCTACATTGTGGGAAGACGCAGACACCAGTTAATTTTGGTGACCTTGGCCTTATTTTCAAGGTCACCACGACACTTTGACCACTTTGTGAACTCTTGTTTACGCAATATCTCATGAAGCATTGCATCCAAAGTCTTCAAATTTTGTGACTGCCTACATTGTGGGAAGACGCAGACACCAGTCGATGTTGGTGACCTTGGCCTTATTTTCAAGGTCACCACGACACTTTGACAACTTTTTGAATTCTTGTTTACGCGATATCTCATGAAGCGTTGCATACAAAGTCTTCAAATTTAATGTCTGCCTTCATTGTGGGAAGACGCAGACACCCGTCAATTTTGGTGACCTTGACCTTATTTTCAAGGTCACCACGACACTTTGACCACTTTTTGAACTCTTGTTTACGCGATATCTCATGAAGCGTTGCATCCCAAGTCTTCAAATTTGTGACTGCCTACATTGTGGGAAGACGCAGACACCAGTCGATTTTGGTGACCTTGGCCTTATTTTCAAGGTCACCGCGACACTTTGACCACTCTTTGAACTCTCTTTAAGGCGATATCTCATGAAACATTGCATCCCAAGTCTTCAAATTAGTTGTCAGCCTACATTGGGGAAAGATGCAGACACAAGTTGATTTTGGTGACCTTGACCTTATTTTCAAGTCTACCGCGACACTTTGACGACTATGTATTCAGCGGCGTCCGTCCGTCCGTACGTCCGTACGTCACATTTCTTGTTTACACGATATCTTATGAAGCGTTGCATCCAAAGTCTTCAAATTTGATGTCTGCCTACATTGTGGGAAGACGCAGACACCAGTTGATTTTGGTGACCTTGGCCTTATTTTCAAGGTCACCACGACACTTTGACCACTCTTTGAACTCTCTTTAAGGCGATATCTCATGAAACATTGCATCCCAAGTCTTCAAATTAGTTAGAAATTCAAATTAGTTGTCAGCCTACATTGGGGAAAGATGCAGACACAAGTTGATTTTGGTGACCTTGACCTTATTTTCAAGTCTACCGCGACACTTTGACCACTTTTCTAACTCTTGTTAACGCGATATATCTTGACCGGTTGGACTCAAAGTCTTCAAACTTGGTGTCAGTCTACACTGGGGGATGACGCAGACACCATGGGATTTTGGTGACCTTGACCTTATTTTCATGGTCACTACAACACTTTGACCACTTTTCGAACTCTTGTTATCACCATTTATTATGACCGGTTGGACCCAATGTTTTCAAATTAGGTGTCAGCCTACATTGGGCGAAGACGCAAACACCAGTAGATTTTGTGACCTTGACCTTTTTTCAAGGTCACCGCGACACTTTGACCACTTTTCAAGCTCTTGCTTACGCGATATATCATGACCGGTTGGACCAAATGTTGTCAAATTTGGTGTCAGTCTACATTGGAGGATGACGCAGACACCAGTCGATTTGGTGACATTGACCTTATTTTCAAGGTCACCTCTACACTTTGAAAACTTTTTAAACTCTTGTTAACGCGATATCTCATGAAGTGTTGGATCCAAAGTCTTCAAATTTGGTGTCAGCCTACATTGGGGGATGACATTATGGTGACCATGACCTTATTTCCAAGGTCACATCAAAACTTTTAGAACTCTTATTAATACGATATATTATGAACCTAAGCACCCAAAGTCTTAGAATTAATGCAATATATAAAGTAGCTCCAATGATGTGCTTACTAACTCAATGTCACCGGCGGGGGACATTGCCATGTTAGTGGCAAACACTTGTTTAGATTGATTCTCACAATGTCCATTTGTCTCTTGTAGTTATCGCCTGAGGCTATCACCTATCTGCAGGTTTAATCTTTTATGCTTCAGTGATTATCTATTCTTCATTATGTCCCCCGAAAATTTTTTCAGGAGACATAATGTTTTCGCCTCCGTCCGTCATTTCGTTATTCCGTCATTCCGTTATTCCGTCATTCCGAAATGCTTTCTTTTCCGGGCCATATCTCAAAAACCATTCAATATTTTTTCACGAAACTTGGTATGTGGTTAGACCTAACGGTGGAGTGGTGCCTTTTGCTATTTTGGTTATTCTGAATTTATTTTTTTCTGGTTTCCATGGAAACAATTTGAACTTAGTGCAAATTGGGGGTAGGGACTTTCTCCAGCCTCTATTTCAAAATCTATCTTGTATTTCTTTACGAAACTTGGTATTTGTTTAGACCTAGTGGTGGAGTGGTGCCTTTTGCTATTTTGATTATTCTGAATTTTAAATTTTTTTTCTGGTTTCCATGGAAACAATTTGAACTTAGTGCATATTGAGGGTAGGGACCTTTTCCGGCCTCTATCTCCAAAACCGTTCAATATTTGTTCACCAAACTTGGTATTTGTTTAGACCTAGTGATAGAGTGGTGCCTTTTGCTACTTTGGCTATTCTGATTTTTTTTATTTTTACTGGTTTCCATGGCAACATTTTCAACTTAGTGCATATTGGGGGTAGGGACGTTTTCCGGCCTCTATTTCAAAATCTGTCAAGTATTTCTTTACAAAACTTGGTATGTGGTTAGACCTAGTGGTGGAGTGGTGCCTTTTGCTATTTTGGTTATTCTGAATTTTTTATTTCTTCTGGTTTCCATGGAAACAATTTGAACTTAGTGCATATTGGGGGTAGGGACCTTTTCTGGCCTCTATCTCCAAAACCAAACTTTTTATTTGCTTAGACCTAGTGATAGAGTGGTGCCTTTTGCTACTTTTGCTATTCTGAATATTTTATTTCTCGTTATTAATGCAGTATTGAACTTAGTGCTTAGCATAAGTGAAAAATAAGGGTAATATGACTAGGTTGGATTGAAAGTTGGAGCGGGGGACATCACAGTGCATCACATGCACATATTTCTAGTTGTAGATCACTTAGGCATTGAATATACAGCAATTGTTTTATTTAAAAATTAGGAAGTAGGCCTATCTTGCCAATCAGACCCTATGATGACATTTTATTTGCCTAAGGGCTCTATAGCCATTGGTCCTATGAATCCCTTAATTAGAGACAGACAACAGACAGATAGAGATAGAATTGGACTTGGATAGAGACTTAGACAGAGATAGAAATAGAGAGGACCAGCGGAGACTAGACCCGGGGAAGACCTACAAAAGCTTCCTTGGCGTTCACTATGTCTGACCTCAGCTAACCTTCAACTGTATATGTACTTATGTAACTACCACCATGAGGCAACAGCAAAATAAAACATCATCTCCATGACGTCATCGTCTTATATGTGTGTCTCTCATCATGTGCTCTCTCCAGAACGTCCGAGGTTGATTCCCATAGCATCAAGTTAATTCCCTGGGATAAACAATGCAGACAGGCGTTGGCTCGCAAGATGGTAACGCCTATTGTCTTGCGGGCTGGCGCCAGGTTTGTGTTTCATCTCTTATGTCACTCAATATTGAACAATTGACAGGCAAGAAACAGGTCCTCAAGCAATTCATTCACCCATCTGGATTAAGGGTTGAACAATCTTTTCAATGCCAGTAAGTCATGTAGTAGAGTGGTTTGGTTACAATTTTATTCAGAATTGATACTTGTACTTGGTGGCATAAAATGAACTTATCACATTTTTTTCCACCAAGTCATCTGGAAGTCCTCCCACATTGGTAATCAATTGTTTTGAAAAGGAGGCAAGTCACTGATTTTTGGGGGATTCTTAAAATTTGGTAAGTCAGTGACCTGGGCCTTACAGATTTGCTAAACCCCTGTGGATGCGACAATGATAATTGAAGAATCTGGGCCAAAACCGAATGTTCTGAGATTTGTCATGGGTCACACGTAGGCAGAACTGTCATTTTCTAGTTGATTACCGTCTACCGGTTGGGTAATAACAATTAATTAAGTTAATTATCATGTTTCAGGGAAGTTGCTACAGAAAGTCGAGATACCCGGAGCATCAAGAATCACGTCAGCGTGCTGGGGCGGACCCAACCTTGATGAGTTGTATGTAACTAGCATCAAGGTGAAGGTCGACACAGAGGAAGGGAAGAAAAAGGAAGAATTCTCTGGGTCGGTGTTCCGCGTGACTGGTCTTGGTGTACGAGGAAGACCTGCTTATGTTTACCAAGGACAACAGAAGTAAATTGACTTTGAAAAGTGCTAATGTGCTGAGGACATATAATAAAACAAGCGAAAAATATATAGCAATGGGCTCTGTAGCTCATCAGGCTTTACATGCTTTTTATTATCAATATAATCTCCAAGTTAAAAATTATGTCCTTAAATGGCTTAAAAGCTAATGAAAACAGGTGCAGAGCAGCAGAGACAAGTCTCTTTCAAGTCAATACATGTGCCAAATAAGCCTAATTCTGAAACTAGTCTCAAATCAAAGCACATTTTGTCATGTTAATGTTATGACTTATTAATGATGTGATGAGTAACAATGTGAACCACATCTTCCCACGGCAAGGTGAAAATGTATCAAGATCTTTCCATTTTTTACCTTGCCTTCAACCTAGCTAGAAGTGGTGAAACGAATCAGCGACACCTATTGTGATCACGAGTTACGTCCCTTAGCATCTGCTAACATGCAGCCAATGAAATCGCTGTTTACATTCGGAACCAATTCTAAATAAGCGACGATCTACACAGTCACAAGGAAGGGGGAAGTCGAAGGAAGGGGGTTCAGAAGAATCTTCCTTTCCGACGTTAAGCTGGTATGATAAGATCGACGAGGTTTACCGCCACTTTCCGGACCTCGAACGGCCTCCAGTGCAATCACAGCCTATTCACAATGATATCAGCAGGGGGGTACCCAAGGTGAAGGCTGCTCCAGCGAATTCTCTTCCTCCTCCAGAATCTTCGGCTCAGCTAGCGGCTCAACTCTCGGACAGGGTCGGGTCTCTGGCCTTTGATAAACAACCAGCCCGGAGCTCCTTTTACAGGTCTTTTCCTTACAAGACCCATAATGCGAAGTTTGCCAGTACAGAGGAGACCCTGTTGGACGACAACTTCAGATAACCTTTTGGGCAAGGGCACACCCTCGGACCAGATTAATGTGCATGATTCCCGTCTGAGGGAAGTGGAGACGTCGGTCCATAAAGCAATGCAAACCTCCTCTTACATCCATTGGTTCGCCGCCACCGCAGCCAGACAGTTCCCCATCATCCCGGATTCGGCGGTTCCAACTGGCTCCACCTCAGTTCCGTTTTCATCTCTGGCCAGCGCGTTCGCCTTCTTCGACTCCCTAGGAGAGGCAGTTCTCGACCTGGACAGACACCTGCTTTGGATCCAGTCTCAGCTCACTCTCCTTCGCCGGTCTGCTTACGTGAAGCAGCTACCCCAGAATACAGATCCTAAGATTAAGGAGATGCTGTACCAGGCTCCTCTGTTCGGAGGTACTCTCTTCGGGGACTCAGTGACTAAGGCCTTAGAACGCAAGGACAAGGAGATGGAAAGAAAGAAGAATGAGGATATCCACAACCTTGTCTTGTCTGCTTCTCCCAGAAGGAGACAGTCTCCAAGGAACAAGCTGTCCACTCCGTCCAGGAAACAAGGCTACCAAAAGAACCAGGGACCCTCTACGCCCAAGAGGAATTTTGACAAGTTCCCTCGCTACGATAAGTTCTCGACTCCCAACAAGAGTGGTGGACGAGGCCGAGGCAGAGTCCAGCAGCGGGTTTGACGACCCAACACCCGTTCACATCCAGTCATCAACCCTTGTCCGCCCCCCGACCTTCCTGTTTAATGTAGTTCCTGGTCAGGTCGGGGGTCGTCTTCAACAATTTGCCATCAATTGTCCAATTGTTTCAGACGACCCCTGGATCCTGTCCGTAGTCTCCCAGGGCTACCGACTGATTTTCGATTCTCTTCCTCCGACAACTTTCATCCCGGAGGGGCCCCGTTTTCTTTTTTCTGGTCGTCCTTTGGTGGCAGCAGAGGACGCAATTCAGAAGCTTTTGCTGAAGGAGGCAGTTATAGAACTGGATCCAGCCACGGTTTCCCGCGGGTTCTATTCTCCAGTTTTTCTGGTTCCGAAGAAGGACACGGACGAGTTGCGGATGATCATAGATCTGAAGATTCTGAACCGGAACTTCCTGCAGAGACCTCCGCACTTCAGGATGGAGTCGATACCGGCGCTGAAACTGGCTCTAAGACCAGCGGACTGGATGGTCTCGTTAGACCTCAGGGATGCGTATCTCCACGTCCCGATTCACCCAGCGTCCCAGAAGTATCTTCGTTTTGCTCTCAACGGCAGGCTGTTCCAGTTCAGGGTTCTTCCTTTCGGGATCTCGATAGCACCTTGGCTTTTCACTCGCATCACAGCTCCGGTCCTGAGTTTTCTTCACTCCAGGTCCATCAGGATTCACGGGTACCTGGACGACTTCCTCTTACCAGACCAGTCTCATCGCGGTCTGGATACGAACAGAGACCTTGCCGTTTTTATCTTGGAACATCTGGGTTTCATCGTCCATCCGGAGAAGTCAGACTTCACTCCGTCCCAGAGAGTAAAGTATATCGGAGCCATCTTCGACACGGGGATCTCGAAAGTTCTACCACCGGAGGACAGGGTCACGGTCGCTCGGAATTTGATCCATTCCATGTCTCAGTCTCCACAAACCTTAAGGCAATGGATGTCCCTGTTGGGCAAGCTCACGAGCATGCAGGATTTGACCAACAGGGGGAGGCTGAGACTCGGTCACTTTCAGTTTTGGATCAACTCCGTCAGATCGCTCGAGCTTTCGACTCTTTGTTGTCCTCCTCCAGAGATTCTCCACTCGCTTCGTTGGTGGCTTCAAGACCAGAACGTTCTGCAGGGTGTTCAGTTGGTCCCTTTCATGCAGGATGTTCTGCTGGTGACGGACGCTTCAAGTGTGGGTTGGGGAGCTCACCTGATGGACCAGATGATTCAGGGATCTTGGTCTCTGGAAGAAGCTCCTCTACACATCAATCAGCTAGAACTGTTAGCCGTTCTGAAGTCTCTTCAGTTCTGGCAGGACCAGCTGAAGGGAAAGAAGCTGATGTTGGCCTCAAACAACACCACGGTAGTGGCTTACGTCAATCGCCAGGGAGGCACTCGATCAAAGGGATTGCTAGACCTCTGTCTTCGACTGTTCGACTGGATCGACAGGAACGGCTGTCAAATCAGGGCCAGACACATTCCGGGCCATCTGAATGTTCTGGCAGACAACCTGTCTCGTCCGAACCAGATCCAGTCAACAGAATGGACTCTGCATCCCACATCTTTCAAGATGGTCTCAAACTTGTGGGAATCCCCGATGATAGACCTGTTTGCGACCAGACTCAACACACAGCTCCCGGTCTACGTCAGTCCAGTTCCGGATCCTCAGGCCTTCCCCGTAGACGCAATGTCGATCAGCTGGGACGGTCTCCATGCTTACGCCTTCCCTCCGCCAGCATTGATTCCAGCAGTATTGGAGAAGGCGAGACGTCACAGTTGCATCATAATTCTGATTGCTCCAGCGTGGCCCAATCGTCCTTGGTTTCCGGATCTGTTGACGGCGTCATCTCATCCGCCGGTGCAACTGTCAGTCTTTCCAAAGTTACTAAGACAGCCAAGGTCCGACAGGTTTCATCGAAATCCCGAGTCCCTTTGTCTTCACGCTTGGAGGTTATCCAGCGTAATCTCAGGAGTAGTGGGTTCTCCCAAGAAGTTGCAGAAGCTGTCCGTGGAGGGCTCAGAGCTTCTACCTCTGCCCTCTATGATTGCAGATACAGCAAATTCACCGAGTGGAAGCAGCAATTCCAGCCTGATGCTGCTATCTCCATTCCGTTCGTCGCTGAGTTCTTGCTCTTTCTAAGGAAAGAGAAGAAGTTGAAGGCTGGGACGACCGATGGCTACAAGTCAGCTTTGACATCTGCCTTGGCCTTACAAGGTGTCGACTTGGCCAGAGACCAGACCATTCATCGCTTGGCTAGATCGTTCCAGTTAGAGGATCTGAAATCTCCCAAGTTTCAGCTCAAGTGGAATTTGTCTGTGGTCCTTTCAGCTCTACTCGCAGATCCGTTTGAGCCTATTAAAGATGTTTCCCTGCAGTTCTTATCCTGGAAGACAGCTTTCCTCTTGGCGCTGGCTTCCGCAAGCAGGGTTTCGGAGTTACATGTTTTGGACTATTCCACCATGACGCATTCTAAGAACTGGCAGTCTGTTTCCCTAACGACCCTTCCCGGTTTCGTAGCCAAAAACCAGAAGTCCATTGCTGGACCTTTGGGAAGAAGATGCTTCTCTGTTCCGGCTCTGTCCGCTGCCATTTCAGACGGCATGGAAAAGGATCTTCTTCTCTGTCCAGTTCGAGCCCTGAAGGAGTACGTGAACAGAACCAAGTCCTTTAGAAGGGGTAGGCATAGATTGTTCCTTCCATGTCTCCCTACTTCCGACAAGGACATTTCCAAGAACACCGTTTCAGCTTGGCTGAAGAAAACGATTAAGGCAGCCTATCATAAATCTGCGTCCACTCCGCCGATTTATGGTAAGGTGTCTTCACATGAGATTAGAGCCTGGGCTACGTCAGCCCCCCTCTGGCACTCTGCCTCGGTTGAGGACGTCATCTCCGCTGGGTATTGGGCCTCCTCGACTACCTTCTCAACATTCTACCTCAGGGATGTCCAGTCAGATCTCCAGGGCCTCCACCAACTGGGACCGTTCGTCGCAGCCGGTGCAGTCCAGTCATCCAAGCAGTAGCATAGGTAATTACAACTCTTATTTGAAGAGGTTGTAAGGACGGAGTTCCTCCTTCTCGCTGAGAAATCCTATGTTGGCCTCGGCAGTTAACGGTTGTAAATCCACGACTGTCCAGGCCAGCCTACCATTACTTGGTTTAGCAGGAACTTCGTTCTTGTGACCTCGGTTTTTGGTTAAAGGCATGATCTCTTTTGAGTCACAGCACCGCTAGCTGATCTCCTACCCTCCGCCGATCTGTGGGAATCTGCATATAAGTTTAGAGGTAGTGAATGAAAGAAATTTAACAAAATTACAAGTATTTTGTATATTTTTGAATGATACCTACCTCTAAACTTATAGTTTGTAACCCGCCCGGACCTCCCCACGGAACGGATACCAGCTTCTTTGGGTTGCATGCTTCAAGGAAAGTGGTCTCTTAGGCTGAGGGATTGTGGGCGTGAGTTTGTCTTTGCACGTGCTAGCTCGTGCGACTGCTGTGACTCAAAAGTTTGACATGTCTATTTCTAGACTTGATCAAGGTATTGATTGTTGTTATATGTTTGTAAACAAACAAGGAAATGCATATAAGTTTAGAGGTAGGTATCATTCAAAAATATACAAAATACTTGTAATTTTGTTAAATCTTTCAGCGGCCATGTAGACAAAGTGACTTCAAAGATCTTGCTAATTGGCATATGTCCTTCGAATATATGTCTGATGTAAATAACACAAATAAAATATTTTTGGTATTTGTCTCTGATTTGGCCTTCTTTATTCATAAGCATGTTTATGATTTATAGTTTTCACAAAGACAAATAGTATATTTCGAGGAAAACACATTAAACGAGAAAACGTACATCAACGTTTATTTTATCATCATAACGTCTCATTGCCAAATATCATTTTTACAACGGCGTCGCTGATTTCATTCAATTGCAACCAATCAGGACACTCCCTTTCTGCCCTCGATTTCAAGCGAAAAACAACAGAGGGTAGTCTGAAGGGGGTAACCTCTGTGGGAAGAGAATGGCTTTAATGGTTCTTAAGTTGTTTGAATATTTTAGGTTTGACATCCAGTCATGCCCGCATATGAGGGGGGATCAAAACTGTATGAATAAACTTAAGTTCCCATGTAAACAAGACGGTATAAAACGGAAATTTTCAGCTTTCTATGTCAATTGGTTTTGGAGAAGAAGCAGTTGAAGGTTTTTTGGGGAAACGCTATCCTTACCTATATGTGAGCAAGGCATAACTCTTACTGACTGTTTTAAGCCTTGCAGTATTTCCCTCTCTTCGCTGTGCCAAGACAGTGAATCGCTGCACCAGAAATGCTTAATGGGCCCGGATTTCCAAGCACAGATGTTAAACAACGTAATTAAATGCAATATGAATCCAAAAATATAATTTATAAAATAAAATTAGTGTCAGAAATTGTAATTGAGTGACTAGTTCATAGTATTAACACTTAAAAATGTTTCAATGGGCAAATTATAGCCGAAAGTATATGTCTACTCTGGTGTATGATCTAGGCTACATGATATATATGCGAACAAAAATAGCGCTTTATGAAAGACGTACCATTTTGACATGGATTGTAGCGCCAGATGTTACAGTCATATTGAATTATACCAAACTATCCATATTCAAAAAGGTCAGATATCCGATATGACTGAATAAAATCAATTAAAAATGTTCATGTTTGCAATGTGGTAAATATTTCTTTCAAAAATGCAATAACGCAATTGAAACAAATAATTGTATGGACATAGTCAACTTCCAAACGCAAGGCATAACTCTTGCCAGTCTCCATTTCAGGTTTTAAGGCCCCTGGGCACAAATACAGGGATACACAATCCAATATTGTGTATCCCTGTATTTGTGCCCAGGGGCCTTAAAACTTGAAATGGAGACTGGCAAGGGTTATTGCGTTCCTACTGAATAAGATTAACCGAAAGTTGCTTTTTTCTCAATTCTGAATATCTCAATGCAGAATGCAACAAGTTTTTAAAAATTCAAAAGGTAGATAATACGAAAACACACAATTCATACTGTCCATTAAGCTTTTTACATCGTCTGCCGTATGCGTAAAAAATAAAATGACTAAATTTGTTCATTGATCATTTAGTGTTATTCTGGTTATACACTAGTGTTACTTTTGATTCTGAACAGCTGTAACAACCAATCGTCGGTTTTCTTGCAGGATGCAGTTTCACCCTTTGGTGTGAAATGTATAATCATCAGTCTCTCGGACTTAAAGGGACAGTAGCACGTTTTATCGCTCAAATAAGTCGATGAAATGTATTTAAAAAATAATTTCACCAATAGTAAAACACCCTTCTCTCTTCGGAAAATCAAGTTAAAAAATGAGTGTACATGGGTCCGTAAAGTCATGGGACTCGTTTTCGTCATTCTAAATAATAAAATGTGTTCACTATAAAATGGCCACCATTCAATTTTTGCTTTATACGCAACACCGTTATTACCGCTACGGATAATTGATTTGTGTTATTAGATGTTTTACCCTCTAAAGTAAATGACGCAAACTATCATTATAAATGGGAAATTTGAAAAAAACGTGCTACAGCCCCTTTAAGTGTCATTTTCATTCGGCTTCTATTGAACAATGGTACGGAGGATATTGTCAGAGGCTCGTTCAGCAACAGTTTCATAGCAGAAAATTGTTAAAGAAAAACAAGAACATCTGCAATAGTCCTTCGTGATGATATAACAGGTCTGGAAAGAGAATCATCTCTTACCGCATTTTCTCCAAAGCAATATGTGTTGCTTTGCGGATTATCAATTAATGGCTGTGTTGGGTTTCTTTTTTCAATAAACAGTTGTAAAATACAGCGTTTCTCTTATTTCACAATTTGCACAACACATAATGGAGGATACTCCGGTAGAACGTTCTCTTTAAACGCTGTCTTGTCGAGTATGACAGAACAAAGCTTATTTGTCTATTTGTCCTTGAGACCAATAGTACATTGATCATAAATTACAAACAAAGGCAGCAAACAAGAAGAGTATCTTTTCAAATATAAGTTATCTCGAATGACCTTTTACCATGACGCATTGCATAGCTTCAAGGCTGTCGCTTATCACCTGTCTTATCAAAACAGGTAACAGTCAACGCTACAGGTAGGAGGATATCACTTTTCAGGTAACTATATGTTGATTGTGTAAGCTGAGAATAACTGAATAATTCATTGTCAACATTCATACGCTCCTCTTAGTGGCATTCTCTTCCCACAGAGGTTACTCCCTTCAGATTTCCGATCCAACCCTTGTTGTTTTACGCTTGAAATCGGGGGGCAGAAAGGGAGTGTCCTGATTGGTTGCAACTGAATCTAGTTGTGCAATCAGCGACGCCGTTGTAAAAGTGACATTTGCCAATGGCACGTCATTATGATAAAATAAACGTAAGACCAACGTTTTCTCGTGTAATGTGTTTTCCTCGAAATATGCTATTTAATATTGTGAAAAGTATTGATCATAAACATGCTTATAAATAAAGAAGACCAAATCAGAGACAACTGCCCAAAATAGTTCATTTGCGTTATTTACATTAGACATATTCGAAGGACATATGCTAATGAGCAAGACCCTTAAGAGTAAAATGACAAGATCTTTGAAGTCACTCGGTCCACTTTAGCCGCTGAAAGATGAGTTTTCATTGGTTAAGAAGCAGTGATAGAGGATGAAGTTCAGCTTTCCTCCGCTAGGGGAATTTGCTTCTGCTCTCGATTTCAAGCGAAAAACAACAGAGGGTAGGTATAGGGTCGGAAATCTGAAGGGAGTAACCTCTGTGGGAAGAGAATGCTTAATGCTATATGCATTGCTTGAGAGCTTGAGAGCTTTTCTCCAATCTGATTAAAATCGACCCTGTTCCGAGGAATAAAATCCGCAAAATAATGCATCCACCGGGATACGAACAGGTTCTTTAGATTCCTCTACAAAGTGTTTGGCGAGGAAACCTCCGAATGATAGATGACGATCCCGAGAGATGTCACTTTTATTCCTCGGTAAATAGTCAATTTTAAACACACTGAGCTTTTCTCTTTTGTTTGATAGGCATTGCTTGTTTTGTCATGCATCGACTATTTATAGAAATTAGGTATATATACAGGGTGTATCTGCAAAGCTATTTTATCCTCTGATTGTCTTAGCAGATTATGCTTCGTATCACTGAAGATTGGTTACTTATCTCGTAAGGCGTATCCAGAGATTTTCAAACATGCAAACATTTTCAAGTGGTTGTGCTATCCCATTGACCTTTGACCCTTCGCCGCTCAGCCAATCAGTAACGCAATCTAAATAAATCTAGATCGACATTATTTTATCATGTTTTTCGCAAGACACATTTAACCTTATATCATTGCATCTTTAAAATAGAAGAAATGTAATAAATACATACATGAATATAATCATCCAAATGATGTTGGACACCAAAACACTTAGTCTAGTTCATCAGAAACAGACCAGGAAAAACGTTAACTGTCACTATTATCGAGTATACTTTGTGTATGTATGAGAAGGAGATATGTATGACGAAAAGATTTAGTATCCATATTATTGAAATAACTGAGCGAATATGTTCATATGGAACACATCATTGATCAATCACGTATTATAACAATAACATATAACAAAATGTTAATTTCGTTTAGAATTAAAGCAAAGACTTCAAAATAGAACGGTAGAAATATATCTAAATCTTGTATGGCAATCCATGCAAATCTACCACAACCAGTCAATGAAAACATGTTTCACCATGTTTATAAATTCATTGGAACGAGTCAGCGGTTCAAATGATATGTAAATACAAATGTATGTTTCATTCTTATTCATAATGTATTTGTCATAACAGTAATATTTCTGATAGTATCATGCCTTCATAATGTTTATTACATGTTTGATCACGGAAACTATGTCTACTTCACATATGTAGATGTTTAAATTCTCTTCTGCATGAGTTATGTATTTTAGCCTTGTTAAAATATTTGTTTTCAACCAATATAACAATAACAATGTGGAACTAATTTGCAATCTTAGTTGACCAAGATGTTATCACGCGTGTGTGGTACATGAAACTTATAACAGCTATACATTTCGAATTGACAGACAAGATTGTACATATCGCCATTGATAAAACCGATGATATTCGCTAATGTTTGTCATGGTGACCATCGGAAACTATTGATAATATAGAAATTGACTATTTAACTGTGTTTATAACACTTGTGTCTGAAGTTGAGTCAGAACTATCATATGTCGCTTTGGTATGTCAATATATAGTAGTTTAGTCACTCGTGATGTAAAATCGATATAGGACCCAAGCTTGTTGCGTCGATACCCTTGATGATATATATTTTATTCTTCAAAGAGCATTTAGAAACTGAAAACCTAAGAAAAACCTTTCTTTCTGGATGACAGAGTCTCTATAAGTGTCCTGACCTTTGTCGTTAAACGCCATTACAGATTTTCTTCGTCGTGCTTCAATTATATAACATCGTCCATTTTCACAATGCAGACGTTTGTTTTGAGAACTCTCCGTTTTGCTTTATTTTTTCGACTGCATATTAACCCACAGGTGAAGTTAAGCGCAAATATGGTGCGCCACAGAGATGAACGACCAATTTTCCCTATGCGCGAACGATCGAAGTTCCCACATAGGGAAAACTGGTCGTTCATCTCTGTTGCGCAACATATTTGCGCTAAACTTCACCTGTGATTGAACAATACAGTGTTTAAAGAGCATCTAACCAAACACTTGACAATGCTCACGAGTTTTGCTTCTGGCATTATAACAACACTATCAAGTTTCAATTAAGAGAGGTTCCATTAAAGGTGCATCCATGCATTGTGTTTCATGAAATTTTATTTGACTTTAATACGTTCTAACTCATCACATGTGCTGTCTACAATACAAATAAATTCACTCAGCTTGCATGTTTATCCCCAATCGTCAAATATATCATAATTACTAGTTTCCAATTAAAATTGAGTAACATTAATATGCATGTGCAGAAACCGAAACTACACATCCCATTTACATGCACAGTAGTTATATGATCAACCCAAATTTATCAGTGTGTCTGACGCGCGCCACACGCTGTGGATTGTCCGGTTTTCGATCAGAAATCACTACTTTTACCTTCATATCGTCAATATGCTAAGTCTATAATCATCAAAATGGTGTTTTCGGTAACAGTCGGTACTTCTCGATAAAGTAACACCATTTATAACGTTTGCAATATGTGACCCCAACAACACAATGGATGTACCTTTAAGTACCGATTTGCTCGGAGGGCGTCTATTAAAGGAAAAACGGTATGACTAATTGACTCCAAATATGCTTTTATATTTCAGCAAACTAATTTCCTCGAGTAAATTAAACAATAAAAGAGAATACATTAAAGAGGTAGAAAACAAACTACAAACATTTAACGAATTTTTTCCAATTTGGTAATATTTTGTAGAAAATGTATCCTGAATCTGCCACATCATACACTACATCATATTTGTCGTTTTACAAGTTAGTGATCTGTTAGCATTTGCCGACCGACTCATTCTGTACAAGTTCATATGCTTGCAAGCTAAAACGTCAATAGAAGCCTGTATCAAGTCTATGTTTATGACAAGGCGGTAGAGGCAAGCGACGACATTTTGCACTTGCATTGCAGTTGAGAGGGGCGTTCTCACGAAACGAAGCAGGTTTGCGATTTTTATACATTCAACAATTGACATAATGCTTATCCGTATATCGTGTAGAATACAGAATTTATCTACCTGCAACACAGACCAACGACAAAGACCTGACATTGACAAAAACGCTATTTCCGCACAAGCAGTTCACTGTTGCTATTGTTGTAACCGACCCAATACATAGACTTACGCATGGCTTCTGTTGACAATATAATGCTTTCTTAGCCAATCTCCCATATATAATCCTTACAGCTGATCGCAATGAAGTAAACGGTCTATAACAGTGCTAATCCCTAGCCTGTTACCTGTTTTATACAATGGTATAGCCCAAACAGTGAGGGAACAAGTAAAAGGATTGTAGGTATGGTAGGTTGTAGGGGTGTTTGGAATATATAAACCGATCTATTCAACATTACGGACACAATCACTTAGGTCTCTTCGAATCATAATATACATAAATGTACCTATTAAACGTTGCACTCGTGTAGTAGTAGTAGTAGTAGTATTAGTATTAGTAGTAGTAGTAGTAGTAGTAGTAGTAGTAGTAGTAGTAGTAGTATCATATGACTGAGCATCTTCCCAAGGCAAGGTGAAAATGTATCGAGATCTCTCCATTTTTTTTACCTTGCCTTCATTTGCTTCAACCTAGGCAGAGGTGGTGAAACGAATCAGCGACACCTAAATGTGATAACGAGCTACGTCCCTTGCCATCTGCTAACTTACAGCCAATGAAATCGCCGTTAACATTCGGAACCAATTCAAAATAAGCGACGATCGACACAGTCACAGAGGCAATTCAACTGTCTTCTGATTGTCTTATCCGATTAGCCTGCAGTACGTTAAAATCTTAGCACTAAAAATGCGAGGGTTGAGGTCAAGGGCGGAATGAGAAGATATGGAAATCTTTTCGTTGCGCCTGTGACGTTGTGAAGATAATGACTGAGTAATGTTTAACGAACTTGGAGACATATACGACTCCATATATGTTTGTGATGTAGAGTTGTGTACTGCGGTCAATGTGACGATACCTAGCGATACAATATATATCACGATATCAGTTTAACCTAGCGATACAATATTTAGAGGTTATAACGTGTCATTTTTCATAGCATATTCATATAGCATATTATGGGGTATGGTATGAAAAATGACATGTTGTAACCTTTTTATCATATATCATACTTTTGTTCCTAAAGGAAGATAAAACGTTTAAAGAATATGTTTCCATGCGAATATTTACCATTAGGAGGCAAATGAAAATAAATCCACTATATACATGCAAGTTGGTTTTTAAACATGTGTAAGCCGTATCTCTTATTCAATTTTACAATTAATAGTATATTTGATTTTATGTTGATAAAATATGTTAAAAGCATCAACTTAGCATCCTTGTTTACTCTGAAACGAATTAGGCTACTCTGACAATGCTTCGCTTATGGCTTTAGTCGCCTTCGTTACCTTGTGGTAGCAAAGGGAAATCACTCTAACCTAACGTCACCCAGGCTGATATTGATATGGATTTGCGGACCGGGCTGATACGGCTGATGTCGATTCATAATTCAACATTCCATATCATTGATAAATGATAAATCGCGATATCAGTTTTACCTGGCGATACAATATCACGATATCAGTTTTACCTGGCGATACAATATCACGATATCAGTTTTACCTGGCGATAGCCTACTATAATGTTATTAATTAAGTATTTTCGTATTGGCCCAGTTACAGGTCCGAAGTCCGTTGTATTGGCCCGAGACGAAGTCGAGGGCCAATACAAGGGACCGAGGACCTGTAACTCGGCCAATACGGAAATACTTAATTAACGACAATTTTATTAATTATCTTCTTTTCATTCTATTTGCACAACACTAGACATCTCATTTATATTGAAATGATAATTATAAACAAGATTGGTGAACAAATAGCACGGGTCAAAGTTGTGAAGCGACAGCTTCGGGCTTCCTCCGAATGTGCAACTGCGCATGCTCAGACTCATATTGGTCCAGTTTTTCCCGTATTGGCCCAGTTTCCCCGTATTGGCCCAGTTTTCGAATCATATGGTCTTGGCCGTAAATGCCGTATACGTGCCATAACATTGATAGTTAATTAATAAATATAGAATACTAAACGATGTCCCGTTTGATAACATGTTTATGAAACGAGTGAATGGTTTCATTTTTGGTTTGGTATTTTAACGAGCGAAAGCGAGTTAAATACCGATGCCATTCACGAGTTTCATTAACATGTTATCAAACGGGACCGAGTTTAGTATTTTATTTATTACTGAATGATGTAAATAGCGCTGAAGTGCAAGAAAATCGTGACGCTCACTTGCAAATAGGTCACCCGCTATTGCAGTCGAGCGGCTAACATTGTGACGTCAACCAAAAACGACTATGACGTCACGCGCCGATTATGACGTTACGGCAGCACGCGGTGGTATCACACGTGTGTAACCAGCTCATTGTTATCTAATGAGTGATCTCACCACGGTTGAGTAATAAAATATATTGAGCAAGTATTGATAGGTAACATACAAGCAAGTATTACAACGATGCATAGGTGGCGATACGATATATACCGTAGTTCCTCTAATAGGGACCAGGCCTCCAATAAGGGCCGGGTCTCTTATAGGGGCCCGGTTTATATCGCATTAATGATAACCCCTACTAGATAATATTCCCCATATATGTTCCCAGGTACTAAGAGGGTTAAACTACCACGCTAAATTAGGTTTACCTCAAATGGCGAGGAGTTTGTGTTATTCTAAGACATGTTCGTCAGTTATCAGAGATTATCACGTGCATTGGTCAAACCTAATAATAAAATAAGGGTCGGGCCTCAAATGAGAGCCGGGCCTCCAATAAGCGCCGGGGGATAAGAGCCTTCACATGTTAATAAGGGCCCGCGCGGGCCCCTATTAGATTAAATACGGTATGCCGATTCCTGTTTATTACTTTGAAATGCATGTGAATTCACCTAAACGGTTAAACCTAACATAGACTGTGCTAATATTATAAATGTGAAACTGAAATTAGCTGATGCAAACTCTTTGCAACTTGTCATTTTAAGATATTCAACTCTGAAAGAAGACATTTAATTGATTGATTGTTTTACCTTAGTACAATTAATTTGAAAGCGAATTCATCGTCATTGATACATCGATGTATTGCCAAATAACCTTCCCGATACTTGTATCATGATATATTGTCTGGATTGTTTTTGCATCGATACTTAATATTGCGAGGGTCACGATATCAGTATCGCGATACCAGGGCTCTGTTCCATAACAGTGAGCGTTTATAATCGCTCACTGAGCGCTCATTCCCTCCTGAACGACACGCCCCGTGAAGGTGCGATGCCTCGAGGTTTTCTCGCTTTGCCCATAGTCAACATGGCCCAGAATGTATTGTTACACCTTGTGAAGTGTCAACTATATAATGTATAGGCATACACCAAGCTTGAGTGTCATACGTGCTACAGAAAAGTCTTTGAATCAAGGGTGGGGTAAAATACCAATGCTTTGTATATTTACAAGACATTTTGAAACATACTGATATACATGTATATAGCAATCACAAGAGCAACCTACAGCAAGAAGATAGTCGAGAAGATTCATTTGCACGTGCGTTGTCTAGTGATTTTGCAATTGTCAAGCTCGCAGCTTATACAATTCTTATTGTGTGCATTATAAAATACGCAGATTAATTTTTTTTATTACTTTACATTTAAACAGTGGCGTACCTGAGAACACTGATATTTTAATCGACTATAATTGACCAACCAGGTAACTGACCTACAAAGGATGCCGGCCTGACCTTGCTGATAACTGTCCACTGATTAACAGCGTCTGATATAAACTTACATCTGTAAGCTAGACCAACTGTCCTTGTGGCGAATCATTATACCGTAAATCCTTGAATAATCGCCCGGAGATTAATAATTTTAAACACAAATTTGATCCGGCTATTGTTCGAGGCAAGCGAATATTTCTTTCGAAGTCGTAATATCTGTATGCAAAGTTTAAGATTTAAAAACATCGTTATCGGATTAAATATTGTAAACGAAGTTCTTGTCATCGGGTTCAACATGACATAACTATGCCTTTATGCCGGAAGCATTTGCACACACACACATCATTAGTTTGTTTAGATTTGCTCAGGCCCGGCGTTTATTTGAGACAGGCGATTATACCATGCATGCATTTATTCAAGGTTTTACGGTACACATCGATATGATAATTGTCACGAACGTATGAGATAACGAGGAAAGAAGTAAACCGCTTACAGTCATTTCTCACGTAGATACATATACATACAGACACACGCACACCGTCACCGTATATTATATGCTTACACGTTAAACATGATCAAGCTAAGAGGTCCAGGATCGAATCTCAACTTTGTCTGCTGTAGAGAACCGTTCTCATGCAGTTCACGCAGTAAGGTTTAGGTGCATATATATATATATATATATATATATATATATATATATATATATATATGGTAATGATTGTACTAATATATATATTGATATTTTAAGCATTTGGGGGTGAATATGAAAGTCGAGTAAGAAGATATAACGTAAACCAGCACCTATTGTTATTTGGTATATTTTAGGACCAAATAAAATATCATGCAAAACTGAGTACATGTATCTTTAATTATAACTCAACGTGTCTCCCTCCAACCAGGGACTTTCTGATTAGTTTACCGGCGTGGCGAAGTCAGTAACCAAAGAATAGGATAAGACGGAACTGGCTCGCAGGTCCAAGATGCGTAGCAGTTTGATTGGCTCACGCCGGCCAAGGGCGGGTAATTTGAGTACAGATTTCTCTGATGAAGTTTCCCAGGGGCGATATGGTGGAGAGAAACGGAGCTTAAATAAAACCATGGGTAACCGAGGATGATTGAATCCCTGCTCGAACTATGAGCATGTTGGAGTGAAATAAAGAACATGTTGAATTGACGTGGTAACATAATCTACCATATCGAGATGTATATAGTCATGTTCTTGAAACGCTTGCTTTGACTTTACATTTTTGGTCTAGTTTCACTAAAATACGCACTATACAGAAGACAGGATGTTCTCGTTAAAGGATAGGGTGATTTAATGTAATCCAGAACTTTCTTCGTACAAAGAAGGAAAGGAGATAATAAGTAGTCAAGAGTTGAGAACATACGTTTATATAGCAAATTTACATTTGGGATAACACTACCTTCAAAAGTACACATTCTTGTACTTTTTCGGGCCGAGTCCCATGCGGAATTCTAACCCACACGCTCAGAGTAAGGTAACTATTGCCAGAACTGACCGTGCCTACAGCTCACCACACGACCATTTGACCAAGGGCGGATAATTTGAATTCAGATTTTTCTGATAGAGTGTCCCGGGGGTGATATAGTGTAGAGTAACGGAGCATATATAAAACCCTGGGTAACCGAGGATGCACTTTTGGGCGATACTTCTTCACGTACAACTCGCAATGATACAATGCATTGATCTGATATACATATGTACACATACCCTGTTGGTGGTACAAGGGTGCACCTATCATCTACAGCTCCCCACTAATGGATGGGGACTTCGTTGTTGTAAAAATAAGATGGATAGATAAGTGAAGGTAATTTGGAATACATTTATAGTAACTACATTTATTAACACAGTATTTATTCCACATATTTAATACCTATACCTGCCATGGTTAAAACACATATATGCCTAAAGCCAAGCGTGTTGAATATATTTCAATTTGAAACTTGACACAAAGCAGAAAGAGGAAATTACTTCGCACCATACCATTGAGGTGTGCTTCAAAGCCTATGTCGGAATACGAGTTTATATGAGATGAATTTTAATAGATATGGGCTTATTGCAAATATACATGTTAAGTTTTTAAAATTCTTATTCCAGAGTAGATAAAGTTAACACCCTCTTCACAATGTCCTACAAGGTTGAGACCGTTATCAAGCAATCGTGCAGCACTATTGGCGAGGGGCCACACTGGGACGATGCATCGCAGTGCCTTTATTACGTGGATATCACGGCAGGGGACGTGCATCGATGGGACTCGAATACAGGAGAAGATAGCAAAATCTCACTTGGTTAGTAGCAAACTTTTAACATGTATGAACATTGCAAATACATAGAGATCTACTAAGTTAACTCACGAAAAGTCGACACCAAGCTTTGGATTGAGGTGGGGGTTTACCGTTAGCGTTACCTCGCTTACGAACAGGGAGACATTCCTGATTATGTAATGTTATTAATAAATGATAATAACCCAATCCAGTTGAAATACATCACTGAGAGTAGTAGTTTCGTGTCTTTTAGAGTTGTCAAACTGACAAAGAATAACGCTCATTCATGCAACACCACGATGAGAAGCCATTGGGTGTGGAAAGCTTGGCTATTGCTCATGAGACAATGTTGTTAAGTCTAATGACAACATATTTCTTCCTTTGTAAATATCATATTAATATAGATGTAGATGTTTTATTATTTCAAAAAGGTTAAAATAAACAAATGTGCATGCAGTGTATTTTGTCAGTTCACGTAATTCACAAACACGATGGTGAATAGCACCCTGCAGCCATTCCGATGTTGGGGGTCACATGTATCACATGTGCCAAAATTATAAATGCTGTTATTTATAGAGATGTTCTGACTATTACCGAAAACTGTCATTTTGATGATAGTTGACTTAGTTTATTGACGATATAAAGGTAACAATAGTGATAGAAAACCGGACAATATAACTTATAAATACTGGCATGTCACTGGGACGTGTAGTTTCGGTTTCTGTACATACACATATACATGTGTATAATGATGTTGCTCGGTTTTAGTTGCAAACTAGTAATTGTGATCCATTTGGCATTGGGGATGAATATGCACGTTGAGTAAAATCATTTGAACTGGAATCAGTACAGTCATATGGTATGTTGACACGTATTAAAGCCAATATATATTATGTAACTACATTGGATGCATCTTTAACCCCTGGATAGACGATTCCACACCATGCGATCTCATTGGCAGGAGAGTACGCCACTGTGGTGGTACCGAGAAAGAAGGGGGGTCTGATGGTGGGTCTTGGCCGGAAACTGGTCTGTGTGGACTGGGACAGCAAGGAGATGGAGACGTTTGTCGAGGTGGACCAAGGCACCAGCAACAGGTTCAACGACGGCAAGTGTGACCCCCGGGGCAGACTCTTTGCAGGTGAGTTTAAGTGATATTTATTCTAGTGAAGACCTGTAAGAACAGAAATCCGAAGTTCTCTTAGCTTAATTTTGCTTCTGCTTCAACCTAGGAATTTTTCTTTCGATGGTGTGGCAATTATTTAAAGGACATGCATTTGTACAATAAACTATTGTAAACATCGATTTATAAGTTAGATAAAACATCAACTTCGGCATATACACTTCAATATGTTAATGGTCACGAACATGTGAGATAATGAGGAAACCATTAAAGCGATTAGTAATTTCTTATACAGTATACAGTCATTGCTCTTGTAAAATCGCTTCAAAAGTGAGATAAAACCCTAACTTCGGTCAATTTAGAGACTAAGGTCCTATCCTACAGCAGTAAAAACTACCACATGGTATAAGCTATCCTTTTGAGATGAGGATTAAATTGTACCATTTGGTTCCAAGGTACTATGGGTAAAGAAAAATCACCGGCTGTACCCGAGATGGAAATGGGGACACTTTACTCGCTGGATGCCGACCGGAAGTTGAAAAGTCACGTGTCGAAGTTGAACATCTCGAACGGCCTCGCCTGGTCCAATGATAACAGCATCATGTACTTCGTGGATTCTATTCCTGGAGCCATATACGCCTTCGACTACGACATAAACACTGGAGAAACATGTAAGATTTCTCACCTGAGCCCGTTTTTATTTTCAAAATCAAATACAAATTAAAATTATGAAAACACTTAATTTCCTTCTAAATCTAGATCAATCTAAATAAATTTAGATCCAGTATCGTATCATGGTTATACAGTCGGTATAACCGAATATTAAAAAAATTGATCTAAATTTATTGTCCCCCGCCGCAACGCGGAACGGGGGACTACCCAGCTAACAAATCTACGTAGTGATAACGTTGTGACAACGTCAGCTTTACGTTGTCCTTACGAAGATCCTGACGTTGTGGCAACGTCAGTTTGTAGACTCCCAAACAGGTTGCTACAACGTTGATTTTCTACGTAATTACTACGTTGTGAGAACGTTATAACGACGTCTATGTTTACGTTGTCCTTACGTAGATCCTGACGTTGTGACAACGTCAATTTGTAGACTCCCAAACAGGTTGCTACAACGTTGATTTTCTACGTAATTACTACGTTGTGAGAACGTTGTAACGACGTCTATATTTACGTTGTCCTTACGTAGATCCTGACGTTGTGACAACGTCAGTTTGTAGACTCCCAAACAGGTTGCTACAACGTTGATTTTCTACGTAATTACTACGTTGTGAGAACGTTGTAACGACGTCTATGTTTACGTTGTCCTTACGTAGATCCTGACGTTGTGACAACGTCAGTTTGTAGACTCCCAGAAAGGTTGCCACAACGTTGTGTTGTAACGTAATTACGACGTTGCGAGGACGTTGTAACGACGTCTATGTTTACGTTGTCCTTACGTAGATCCTGACGTCGTCACAACGTCAATCTGTAGACACCCAGAAAGGTTGCTACAACGTTGTTTTTCTACTTACATACGATGATGTGAGAACACGAAAATGCCGTCTATCTCACGTAGTTTTGTTGTCTCTCAAACGCATTACGACGTTGCCATAACGTCCTTACAGATTCCATTTGTAGACTCATGAACATTGAAGCCTACCCAATTCAGACGATATACATAAACAGTCTATCAACTCATATTGTCAAAAACATTTAGTAACATTTCTTGTAAGTTAACCACCGCTATAAAATAAGTTATAACAAAAATATTATGAAATAGGGCTTTCTAATTTTGCCAAATAGTAACACAAATTTTAAGTTGACAGACTGCTTATTCTAAGGCATTTCATTTTTAAATGGTAAAATCGTTTGTCATTTGTTATAATGTTCTTCACGGAATGATTGAAACTGCATGACAATATGAAAAGCTATGTTTTCAGTGTTCTTGTCTATAAGTTCGAGAACACAAAGATAACAGAGAGATGAAACTGTGATTATACTTTTAATTTGATTGAACTTAAAAAGTTAGCTTTTTCCTCCGATAACCTTGTTTCCCTGCCCATTATCTTGTTCCCTTGTCCATTAGCTTGTTTTCTTGTCCATTAGTTTGTTTCCTTGTCCTTGGTTTATTTCTCGGTTCGTGAGCTTGTTTCCTTGTTGGATGCTGCTCTCTGCAAACAAATAAAACACATTTATAAACTTTGAATTTTTTAAAACAAAAGAGGTAAGGGAAATCAGTAATATATTGTATCAAGCATATTGATGTAGGTATGCATCTACGTTTATATAATAATTCTTCTTTCTCATACACAAATTTTGTATTATTTTATTATTTTATATTACATTAATCAAATTTACGGCGATACCTCATTACAACAATGTAGCACTTATTTAACTAATGTTTGAGGATGATAAATAAACAACAGAGGTTTAATTGAATAACGTGATAACTATGAATGTTACAGGGAGGTATGATCGTGTAAATTATTGCAAAAATAGTAACTACGACAAAAAAAAGTTACCTGGTGAAATCGAGGCCCGGCATGTTTAGATGGAGCATGTATTAAGCTTTTCGAAACTTCCCCCTCGACATCACTTCCTTCGCAGTAATGTTTTTCATGTAGGCTTCTGCAAAATAAATCAACATGTCTAAATGTTAAAAAAGGATTAAAAAAACTATGAGTTTGAAAACACAAGTATATTGCTTTTTATGATGAAAGTTATTGCCTTCAAGAAACTTAAACCACAAAAACTTTATACATTCATCTGAGGTTATACATATATGATGAAATGATTGAATTGAATTTGGGAACAAACAAGCAGAACCGTAAGATAATTATTTGTATGAATTGGCAATCATTTTAGATATCAATTGTATGACATCAAGCGAATATATTCCAATATTGTTTCAATTGAATTGTCATAAAGCTAAGTCATAAGTAATTGTGAAGACATTAAATGTGTAGTTTGGAAATCTTTTGTTTTACCTTTTAAGCAGTTTGTCGACATCAGGTGATTTGTCCCCAGTTTCTTCATCACGCGGCGAACACAATCGCCTCCAAAGTCGTTAGTAACCGGAGCTATAAACAATACAATAGCAAAATTGAACCTTTGTCTTCATTCAAAATAGCATGTTATTATAATATAGGTCATAGGTTAATATGATATTAGTAATGATGTATACGGTCGTAAGTAATCGTTCAATTACACATTGGACTTAGAGACTCGCTCCAAAAATATTTACATACACCATTAGTAAAAGAAATGGCTAGGTCTACTAACGACTTAGACTGTAGGTGTGTCCCTGTTGGTGTTAGTAGATGCCTTATAGCATTCTGAAGTAAATGAGAAAAAATGTAAAGAGATAGACAGTGAGGAAATACATTCTTACCTAAATGATATCATATACGGCGTCGAAAACGAAAATGGTGTTGATCAACTGCACTAGCAGATTTGGCGCCAGTATTGTCTTTCCTCCAAGTGCTGCATGTTTTAGTCACGTGAATACACTGTGATTGGTCTTAGTCTATCCCCCAGCCATCCCGAAGGGCCAGCTGACATGGGGCTGATGAGTGCAACAGATGTGAACCTGTGACCTGTGTCACTGTATGACCCATTTCTCACGAGTAAACTGGACAGAGCTGTATTACATTCAGATACATGAAATCACAAATCTGCACTCTTTACATATGATAAATAAAATATCTGTCAGTTGTTGACAAATAGCGCACTCGATGAGATAAACATGATATTATAAAATAGCAGATATGACCGCTACTATGTAATGAGTAATGAAATAATGAGATTTTAGTGAACTATAACTTCTTACCACAGTGAAAATATGTGTGATTGACGTGACTCGACGGTGTATGGAACTTAATTCGAACTGATATTACGTCATTCTAACGATCTATATTTAAAAACTAATATTTAAATCACACTTTGAATTTATATATACACTTATTTGTTTTCAAAATTCATTAATCAATGTCTGAAAAATCAGATAGGACATGTGGAGTCCGTTTGGATATCCCGATACGATAAGAACAATGGATCTATATTCAAAGTCATCATGTATCAGATGATATATGTCATGTGAAAGGTGTTGGTAAAAACCATCAGAAATATTAATTGAAGGAAGATGACGGCATATTGAAAATTGCCTACTCACATAATAATCATATCCGTTTATTGTGTGTGAAGTATTGTTGATTTTCATAAATATTGTATTTCACCATCATGTATCTAAATTGTTGCGTTTATTTGGAAATATTTTCAAAGTATAGCCATTCACTGCAACTCAATGTATAGTTTTGGTGTTTTGAAAATGCACTGCCGAATGTAGGGTTATTGAGATCTAACAGTAAGAAAGCAACATTTGTATTTACTAAAATTGTCAGAGGATAGAACAATAAATATTACACCAAACAAGAAATCATATCCAGTTTTTAAAAAAAAACATCACTATCATTGATTGCATTCAAATCAAAATACATGTGTATCTTAAAGCCATCATTCAATGAATTCTTTGAATGTATATAAGCTAGTGTTATTACATCATGCTGAAATTCCTGCAGCGATAATTGATGACGAATTGAATGCATTTAATATTCATCTCGTTATTAAATTAAGATTATACGCTGATTGGTCGTACTTAATATTTCTTTTGAAAAGAACAGTAATTTTGCACTGAAATCACACACATTGATTCAAAGTTACCTTTCTGATAACAAATCAAAACAATGTTGTGTTTTACCAATTGACGTCCTAAAGAAAACACATTATAAAATAGATCTTAGAAACTTTGTTTCACATAAGTGTTTTCGCTGAGATTCATTTTAAGTTCATTTCAATATTAATCATTACATATGCCATGACCAGAATATGTGTTTCAAGTATTTTCTTCAAATATATTAGGATGATAGAAAACTATGGCACCGAAATATAGAATTACAACTAGTTTTGCAATAATCAACTATTAAATCGTTGTGGGGGTTGGACTTGAGGAAAAGGACAAATTAGTTTTATGTGTCATGTAATTATTCTGCCATATATTCTGACGCATGTGAACGCGTTAATGACGCGAGTTTGCAACAAGCAAGCTATTCCAAACAAATGAGAAACCATTTAAACATAATGATATAAGATCAGTACAATGGTTACGAACAATACTCTGGACAATACGTACCACTTTCGGTCGTTTTGATACCCAACCATTCACAAGGAGGAAAGCATTCTTGTCAAACGCATTTTATGTGTAAATATCATATGGGCAATACAATCATGTTAACATTATAACTTTGCAACGCCATAGCACTGTTATAGTTGTGCCCTCAGCGATGGAATAGTATTGTCAAGTCATTCATTGATGATCTATATACTATAGTATGTAGATGATATCTGTCTTCCCTTGCCACATACCATGTTTATTTCAGGGGCGAAGCCACGAGTGAAATACATACTTTTCTACATCAGGAGATCAGATAAACATGGTATTTTGCAAACATAGTACAAACAGACATTCCATTTATCATATAGGTTTTGTGTTTTATGTTGAAAATGAATGATTGCAATGGTAAATGTACGACTTTGGCAAATACACGTCACTCTGCTGAGTGTCGATAAAGGTTATCATCACTGTAGAAGGTACAAGGTTTATTTCACTGAGTAACTGTTTCTCACACCAAATTATATGATAAGGTATTATGACAATATGTTTTTTTTATGTGTTTGACGTTGAAATATACATATACCTGTCACAGAAGACGTGTTGTATGAGATCTCATTGTTTTCCAATTACACATAACGAAGATATTCCTTCGGTATTTGAGGAAACATAACCTATAATAGAATCCATACGAGATTTGTAAAGACACTGATCGCTGTGTGTAGTATTTATACAGATTATTATCCGAGAAAGTATGCTATATTATCATATACTGTACACGACTGGTACGAAACAAGTGGGATTTTAATTGTTTTGTTACAAGGTTACAATGGCAAACGTGATTTTTGTGTTTGTGCTCGTATTATAAATGTCAACTCAGTTAGCTCATGTTAACTCAGAGATAATACTAAACGGTGTCATGTTCAATAGCATTTTTTATGAAATTGTTGATTTGTATAGAACGAACGATCGAAAGCTAGTGTATTGCAAGGAACACATTTAGCTCGTTTCATATTGTATATTCTGAGATAAAGAAGTAAAGACTGGGTTAAACAATTTCTAAATCATCGACATTTCCCTGGACCATTAAATGTGAAAATGGCTCCAATTATGTGATGTCAAAACAACTGACCATATGATGACATCAGACCATGGAAACGGCATTCAAAAGAATGTTCTTTAAAACAAATTATTATGAGGGTAATTTCAACATTCTATTCGTGTTCACAGCTTACATAAAAGTAACTACAGCTCTCAATTTTGCGTAAACTCTAAATATTAAGAAAATTACACAGTTAAAAGATTATATTCGCAATAACATGCTCTAGACAAATTTCGGGATTTCATAATTAATCAACATGAGCCTCTTTTCATAATCATCAACTAAGCATATATATAAGGTACACGTGGAAATGTATTCACAATATATTATAAATTGACTTATTTTTCTCATTATATATTCTAAGAAAGAACGTTATTATTGGTTCGAGGACGTAATGACCAGCGTTTCTTTACTACGTTTTAGTGACGTGACAAGTACGTTAACTACAACGTCGTCACAACGTTGAGAAATTACGTTAGGGTTTACGTACTAAATACGTTGCAGCGACGTCGAGATATCATGTTACCAATATAAAGGCTTTACACGGCGGTTTGGTCTATAGTAACCGTTTATAGTGATTCCAATGTATATCTAAAGAATGACCATGAATATATGTTTGACCTTTCTTCTCACTAATGCTCGAGTTACTTGCATTAATTTAAATCGAATAAGTGTCGCATTGAATCAAAGATTTCACAGAAAATGCGATTTTGATGGAGATGACATACTTTTTTTTAGTAATTGAGTACTTTCATTGGGAATGAGTTATCTTATATATTCTGAGATAAGTACGTTATTATGACGTTGTAAGGACGTGAGGCCCAACGTTACATTATAAGTACATAATTATGAAAAGTACACAATTTACAATGTCGCCACAATGTTGAGAAATAACATTACAAGAATAAAGAGTTTATCCATCATGTGGGCTGTACAAACTGTTTATTCTGAACCTTGTCTGTATTTGAAGAATGATTAATATGCATATATACACATGGAAATAATCAAGCACCTCCGTATTCTAAAGTAAAATGTGATGTTGTGAGAGCGTTACTGTACTTGAATTGAATTAATCACTTTCGATACGAGAAACTTAGGTTTAATGAAAGATTTCTTCGTGCAAATTGTTTGAACTATCATTGGAAAAATTGCCGTATTCATGTTTTTTCAAAACATATTGGATTCTTTCCGGTTCAATCTGTTAATAAAGCGCATTTCTTTGCTGTAGGCTATTACAGTAAACACTGACAAGATTTCGTCAGTAGACTATTTTTATTGAAATTGTATTTTCAAAATTTCGTGATTTTGATAGTTCATAGTTCATACTGCGCCCAGTCCGAGTCACGTGACCATGTCACCAGCACGCAACACGTTCGCCATCAGCGGGCTCATTAGCCCCATAGACCTCCTTTAACTAATGACTTCTTTTGACCAGTTGACTTGAAAGAATGAATTGCTCACATTAGAGCAACCAATATTCACTTTAATTTCTCAGAATAACATATAACGCTAAACTTTTCCCATGTGTATATGTTTGATATAATTGACTTACTGTTAAAATGTTATGTTCTGAAATAAGTACATGTTTATGACGTTGTGGTGATGTAAGGTTCAACGTTACAATTCTACGTTGTAGTGACGTGATAAGTATGTAAACATAACATCGTCACAACGTTTGGAATTTACGTAAGATGTTACGTAACAACAAAATCGTAGCGACGTCAAGAAATTACGTTACCAAAATGAAGGCTCCACCCACCGTTTAATTGGTCTCTAGTAAATATTCATAATAATTCTCGTGTGTATTTAAATAATGACTGTGAATAGATGTTTTACTTACTTTTATCATTTTGTATTCTGAATTAAGTACGTTTTTATTACGTTGTCAGGACGTAAGGCACAACGTAACATTACTGCATTTTAATGACGTGATAAGTACGTTAACTACAACGTTGTCACAACGTTGAGAAATAACGTTAGGGCTTACGTAATTACTACGTCGTAGCAACGTCCAGAAATCACATTACCAGAAAAAACAACATTTAACGACTGTTTGGTCTTTACTAACTGTTTATACTGATTTATGTGTGTATTTAAAGAACGACTGTGAATAGATGGTTGATTTTTTTTACTTACTTTTATCATTTTGTATTCTGAATGAAGTACGTGTTTATGACGTTGTAAGGACGTAAGGCACAACGTAACATTAATGCGTTTGGGGGACGTGCTAAGTACGTTAACTACAACGTTGTCACAACGTTGAGAAATTACGTTAGGGCTTACGTAATTACTACGTCGTAGCAACGTCCAGAAATCACATTACCAGAAAAACAACATTTAACGACTGTTAGGTCTTTACTAACTGTTTATACTGATATATTTGTGTATTTAAAGAACGACTGTGAATAAATGTTTGATATTTTTTACTTACTTTTATCATTTTGTATTCTGAATGAAGTACGTGTTTATGACGTTGTCAGGACGTAAGGCACAACGTAACATTACTGCATGTTAATGACGTGATAAGTACGTTAACTACAACGTTGTCACAACGTTGAAAAATTACGTTAGGGCTTACGTAATTACTACGTCGTAGCAACGTCCAGAAATCACATTACCAGAAAAAACAACATTTAACGACTGTTAGGTCTTTACTAACTGTTTATACTGATATATTTGTGTATTTAAAGAACGACTGTGAATAAATGTTTGATATTTTTTACTTACTTTTATCATTTTGTATTCTGAATGAAGTACGTGTTTATGACGTTGTCAGGACGTAAGACACAACGTAACATTACTGCGTTTTAATGACGTGGTACGTACGTTAACTACAACGTTGTCACAACGTTGAGAAATTACGTTAGGGCTTACGTAATTACTACGTCGTAGCAACGTCCAGAAATCACATTACCAGAAAAACATTTAACGACTGTTTGGTCTTTACTAACTGTTTATACTGATATATTTGTGTATTTAAAGAACGACTGTGAATAAATGGTTGATATTTTTTACTTACTTTTATCATTTTGTATTCTGAATGAAGTACGTGTTTATGACGTTGTCAGGACGTAAGGCACAACGTAACATTACTGCGTTTTAATGACGTGGTACGTACGTTAACTACAACGTTGTCACAACGTTGAGAAATTACGTTAGGGCTTACGTAATTACTACGTCGTAGCAACGTCCAGAAATCACATTACCAGAAAAACATTTAACGACTGTTTGGTCTTTACTAACTGTTTATACTGATATATTTGTGTATTTAAAGAACGACTGTGAATAAATGGTTGATATTTTTTACTTACTTTTATCATTTTGTATTCTGAATGAAGTACGTGTTTATGACGTTGTCAGGACGTAAGGCACAACGTAACATTAATGCGTTTTAATGACGTGGTACGTACGTTAACTACAACGTTGTCACAACGTTGAGAAATTACGTTAGGGCTTACGTATTTACTACGTCGTAGAAACGTCCAGAAATCACATTACCAGAAAAACAACATTTAACGACTGTTTGGTCTTTACTGACTGTTTATACTGATATATTTGTGTATTTAAAGAACGACTGTGAGTAGATATTAGATAATTTTATCATTTTGTATTCTGAATGAAGTACGTATTTATGACGTTGTAAGGACGTACGGCTCAACGTTACATGATTACGTTTTAGTGACGTGATAAGTACGTAATCTACAACGTAGTCACAACGTTGGGAATTTACGTTAGGTTTTACGTACTATAAACGTCGCAGCAACGTCAAGAAATTACGTTACCAAAATACGACCTTCCCACAACGTCAGGATTACGTTGTGTGTTAGCTGGGTATGTATTCAGCGCCGTTCGTCCGTCCGTACGTACGTACGTCACATTTCTTGTTTACGCGATATCTTATGAAGCTTTGCATCTAAAGTCTTCAAATTTGATGTTTGCCCACATTGTGGGAAGACGCAGACACCAGTCAATTTTGGTGACCTTGGCTTTATTTTCAAGGTCACCACGACACTTTGACCGCTTTTTGAACTCTTGTTTACGCGATATCTCATGAAGCGTTGCATCCACAGTCTTCAAATTTGATGTCTGCCTACATTATGAGAAGACGCAGACACCAGTTAATTTTGTCGACCATGGCCTTATTTTCAAGGTCACAGCGACACTTTGACCACTTTTCAAACTCTTGCTTATTGAGATTGAAGCTAGTTTTATCTAGATTGATAATGTTCGCATATTTCCATTGATAAGTTATTGAATAATACTTGATTTAATATTCATACCGTCTCCACATGGCCTTGGTGGACCGTAGATCTTGTTAGTTTGTGTATATGCGTTATGTTTTTTAGGTGAAGTGTGTTAATAATCATGAGTTGATTTAATGAAATCGTGTTGTCAGCGAACCAGAGGACGGTTGTGGACTGTGGGCCGGGGCGTCGGTTTGCGTACGGGTACCCAGATGGAATGACAATCGACACGGAGGGCAAGTTGTGGCTAGCGTGCTACAGCGTTGGTAAAGTTGTCAGGTTCGACCCAGAAACAGGTAATTCATAGTAATTTATTTTACATGATTATCCGTTTTAGGAAATATGTCTTCCAAAGATTTCTTTAGTGTCACAGTGTATGAAAGCAGTCTGTATATGGAGTCATAAGCAATTGCCATATAGTAGAACAATCGTTGGATTGTTATTGCATTCAGCAGGGACGTTAGGAAATTTAACTTGAAGCATATTGGCATATAATATAATAATCGTATATTCATAACATGTACGTATTAACAGGAATGTCCCCTAGATTTCGTTTTCACAGACAACTCTGTCTGAACCCTCCTTTAAGTGTACAATAATCCTATTATCAATCAACCAATTTGATAGTAATTTACGTTGAGATTGGCCAACAAATACCTGTCAATAATAGCAGAGAGATCCACAATACAAAACAGTTCAGATATAGTTAAATGTGAGTAAAATTATATTTAACTTTAGAAAATTGTGATGACCTCTTTCAAGAATGTTTAATCTTGGCCTACATCGCGGCTGTAAAAAAAAGATTTAAATAAAATTTTGATCCTCAAGATATTTTGAGTACAGATCATAACACGGTGTTAATTAATTAATCTCTGCTCAGGTAAAGAGTTGCTGACTATCGGTATCCCAGAAGCCACCAGAACCACTTCCTGTTGCTGGGGCGGGAAGAACCTGGACGAGCTGTACGTCATCACGTCCAAGGAAGGAGTCAGTGACCAGCAGCTCAAGACCACTGACCCTCTTGCAGGGTCCATCTTCAAGGTGACTGGGCTGGGATACAAGGGGTCACCTGCCTACGTGTATGAAGGGTAGACATCGATGTGAACAAGTACTTGTGGATGTCAGTTGATTGGTCATTGGGGAATTATTGTTTTGAGAAAGAATGATTGTTGTTTCACTGCCAGAAGTTTATTGAACTGGCAAACTGAACTACTAAGGTCCATGTCATTGTGCCCAAAGCAATAATTATGCTGCCGTTGATGTTGAGACTAAAATTATTTTTGGGTTATTAACTAACCTTAAATACCCGCTTGGTAAGGTCTAAGGATTCTGTGAAAAAAACCTTCTTACCCCATGACATCACTGTTCCTATGGTAACCTGAAAAATGTTCGTGGAATATGTTTGTGCTTATTTTTCATCTTTTTGGCAAATTACAATTAACATGGATGCAATGTTTTTAAGTGCCTTTAGTTTGAAGTGCAATGACATAAAGAGACATCAATCTTCTCCTTGAACAATCTCGTATGAACATTAAGTTTCACTTAGGATTTATTCAATCATGTTAATGAAAGTCTTGTTATTGTATGAACGTTAAGTTTCACTTAGGATTTACTCAATCATGTTGATGAAGGTCTTGTTCTTGTATGAACATTAAGTTTCACTTAGGATTTATTCAATCATGTTAATGAAAGTCTTGTTCTTGTATGAACATTAAGTTTCACTTAGGATTAATCAATCATGTTAATGATCAGTCTTGTTTTTGTATGAACATAAAGTTTCACTAAATGTAATCCAATCATGTTATCGAACAATCCTTTTCTTGAATAATTATAAGCATTATGTTTCAATTAACTGATATTATATTAAGTAATCTTCTTCATGAAAGAACAATGTTTAAATTAAAGTGATATCCAATCATTTTATTGAGCAATCCTTTTCTTGAATGAACATTTTGGTTCAATGGAGTTTCAGAGAATAATAATAGTCAAGATTGTTCAATGAAATTATATAACCAGTCTATTGTACGCAGATCATAAAGTGTTTTATTACCCATATGGTTGAACATATCCGAGTTAATATTATTGATATGAGCACATGTGCACATATCACGTTTGCCTAGCAACCATTGTTTCACCGCTACTTCCCGTATTGTGTCGTCTGTGACGTCATAAAACGATTGTTCGTGACGTCACTGTAGCTTGCCGTCGCAAGGGAAGTGGGCCGTTTCCTGCCTATTTTTACGCGAATGAAACGGAATAACATGGGTAATAAAGAAATTATTACACTCGAAAGTGTGTCATATGATTTTTTCGAAACTCGTGCAAATTTGTGTATAGCCCTCGCTCTCGCTCGGGCAATACAAAAATCCACACTCGTTTCGTAAAAATCATATGACACACTTCCTCGGGTAATAATCTCTATGTCTGTGTGTTATATACATGACATGGCTATGGAAAATGACACCAAAATCTACTTTACTTATATTATTAACTTATTACTTAATTCTTTGTTCCAAAGTAACTATTTACATACACTTTTACTCCTCACCCAATGTATGTTCAGTTTAACACTGTTGGCTCAGTCTGATTACAATGGACCCTACTCCGAGGAATACAAGTTGTAACATAGTGCATCAACCGGGACACGAACTCACAACACTTTGTAACCAATAGATGCACTATTCTGCAGGTTTATTCCTCACAACAGGATCAATTTTAATCAGACTGGTGATGACATAGGTTCCTTTGTTACCAGTCTGATTAAAATCAACTATATTCCAGTCTGATTAAAATCAACCATATTCCAAGGAGTGAAAGATCCAAATAGTACATCTTAACAGGATACAAACTCTAATCACTTGATCACCACTCAAAACCTTGAATCCAGTCGATGCAATATATTGCACAGGATCAATTTTAATCAGACTGGTGATGACAAAGGTACCTTTTGTAACCAGTCTGATTAAAATCAACCATGTTCAAGTCTGATTAAAATCAACCATGTTCCAGTCTGATTAAAATCAACCATGTTCCAGTCTGATTAAAATCAACCATAATCCAACTCGTACCATTCTGAGGTTTGCTCTCCAAACAGACTTATCAGTGTTATTCCTCAGGACAGGGTTGATTATAAGCAGGCTACTATTGCCATTATGTTTTGTGTTTAAGCACATTGTATTTACCTTACTTACCATTTTGACAGTTTTGTTTAAACATTGTTACAAGCAAAGGGATATTATGAGGGCAGGTCTTTGCTGTTGCAAATGTTGATTGTTTTCAATGTATGTATATCATGTGCAATTAACTCTTTACAAATATATCTCAAAATATGAACTTACGTTAATCTTTGTTATCTTTTCATCGAAAACTGATTCTAGATGAAAATATTGTGTTGGCCATGATTTTAATGTTACTTTCAAGAATGTTTTATTTACATCATTGAAACGCAGAACACAACACATTATTTGGATTATGTATTGCAGTGAAATCTGCAAGCATACGGAACTAGCAAATCATAGGTGCACCTGAATCAATCATTAATCCACAAAATTGCATAAAGATTTCTCACAAGATTTCGGAGGCTTCTATTATGGGTTGAAGTCAACCACTGGGCTTGTATTGTCGAAATACTAGCAATTAGAAAGCATATTAAGTCCACGATTTTTTTTATAGTATAAGGGCTGGATCGTCAACTATGCTTTCTAATCTCCAGTATTTCAACAATACTAATCCCTGTGAAGTCAACATATTTATGATAATTCGCATTGATCAAAGTAAGTCTAAACAAGTTTGTGACGATTTTTAATTGGATAGAATAAGGGTGATATCCGTGTTGTAAATTTTCACCACTTACAGATTTTGCCATTCTCTTCCCACAGAGGTTACTCCCTTCAGATTTCAGATCCTACCCTCTGTTGTTTTACGCTTGAAATCGAGGGCAGAAAGTCCTGGTTGGATGCAATTGAATCTAGTTGTGCAATCAGCGACGCCGTTGTAAAAGTGACATTTGCTAATGACACGTCATAATGATAAAAAAAACGAAAGACCAACATTTTCTAGCTTAATTTGTTTTCCTCGATATATGCTATTTAATCTTGTGAAAAGTAAAGATCATAAACATGCTTATAAATAAAGAAGACCAAATCAGAGTCAACAACCAAAAATAGTTCATTTAATGTTATTTACATTAGACATATTCGCAGTACATATGCTAATGAGCAAGACCCTTAAGAGTAAAATGCCAAGATCTTTGAAGTCTCTCGGTCGAAAGAAAGATGAGTGAGGTAGAAAAGTTAAATATTTTCTCGTGAGGTAGAAAAGTTAAATATTTTCTCGTGAGGTAGAAAAGTTAAATATTTTCACTCGTGGCTGCGCCACTCGTGAAAATATAACCTTTCTACCTCACTCGATGAGATAAACATGGTATTAGTCAAGAAAAGCCAAATATCCTCTAAGTATTTAATATGTCCTGATATTATTAAAAACCTCAAGTAGAAATTATGATTGAGTATTTAATATGTCTAGATATTATTAAAACCTCAAGTAGAAATTATGGATCAACACTGCGTAACTTTGATATCTTTATTTAGCATATTTACAACAGTTTGCCTGAAACATGATTGTATACAAAACGATGCAAGAACAAATGTTTTCTGAAAATGAATGGAGTGACAAGGAATTATAGCACAAACATTAGATTTCAGTAGAAACAAACCGTGGCAAATAAATGAGCAAACTTTGCAAACAAAATCCACTGTTTTACTTCAAAGATTTGTAAGAAACAGATGATTCTATTGAAGATTTATGACATTGATATCAAAGACTAGATTTTATATCAATGAGCCTACTTTGTTAAAACACTTTTCCAAGTGAAATCATGATACACAAATGATATTGTTCAATGATTTTAAACAATGAAAAATAAGGAGAAACAAATCTTTGAATCATATACACAGTGTGATAACATTGAGAAGTACTTGCAGACAGGCTTCACAATGAAGAATCTTCACCTTTCATAAAATGATTTTCATCCTCATTTTACTAAATATTTTCACAATATTGAAAATAAATGAGGATATAACGTGAGTATGTGGGTCATACTGTTTATGACACAAATGCTTTAATATTGTTATTATTGTATAGCGAAAGTGGGACATATTTATATTCGGACGCAAGTGTCATAAACAATGTATGGCACGAATTAAATGATCGATTTATTACCAAACTCCTAAAATTGAGGAAAAAACACAAAAAACATAAACTGGGTACCCGCCGTCATTGCATTTACATGACATCATAGGAAAGTGACATCATAGCATTGCAAAGACTTCACAACTATTTCAAAGTCATATTTTTCCTCGGGCATTGATTGAAGAAAATGAACCTTTCAATGATTAGTAGTAATATAAAGTAATAATTTGAATTACATGTCTTTGTGATCCCTTGAATTGAAGGACAGGACCCAGATGATCAAAGACATATTAAACATGTAGCTTTAGTTTGGAGTATAAACCTTTCCTACATAATGTTAACCATTCTCATAAATCTCTTTAAATTTGCATTGGAACTTTACATATGTGTACAAAATTTAAATAAAATTTTTTTTCTCATTGTCAGATCACCACCTCAGATTGACAACTATTGGTTTTCAATGTCACATATAACTTGTCATCATGACAGTGATGTTGGTCTCGTTTTATCCCAATCTGCTGTTTGTCCTCTGACATCTAGGATCTTTTGGTGCTTGGTTTCAGCTCATCGAAACATGAACGGAGAAAGATATGAGGTTTCATCTTTTGTGGGTCGTATCCCTCGTGACCCTGAAAACAACAACAATGATCACTTTAATAAAAAAAAAAATTATTTCCAATTCAAAGAGTAGTACATTTAAGTGCTGTCATTGATTAATGTATAAGTTAATGTTTAACGGTCTCATTAGTATAAAGTTAACTTGGGCTGAAACAGTTACACATTTGACTCTTCTCAATGCAATTTTACTTATATCGAAACAGGCAGAAAATTGCACCGAGAAGTGCTGACATCAACTAACAAACCATATCACCGCCACAAACATTAACAAACCATGAGTAGTAAAAGAATTATTATTTTTTACCAAAACACTTCTCACCTTTGACCAGTCGTAGCTTGAGGAGTATGCGAAAATGTTCCCTTGTGCGTTGAAGTTGCATGTTGTGATCGGCTGGTCAAACTGGTCGGACGTCTTCAGCTTGGTGCGAGCATCTTTATCCCAGAAGCTGAACCTGCCGTCGGACCCAACAGTGGACAGTGTGCCGTGGACAGGGTGGAATGAGATGTCATTTACCTAAAACAAGAAGAAATATTTCATTCTTATGTTATTGTTTGTATCAAAAGATTATTTGTTCAAACAAACCATGCTCAGGGCTCCAGATAATTTTTCAAGCTGAGGAGTACGTACTCCTCAAATTTGAAAGTGAGGAGTACTGGCACAACATAAGATTACCTCAAGAGTACCCACTTATTTTCAAGTGTGAAAAAGGTGTTTTTCCACATAGGATATATATTATAGTATTGCTTGACTGTTTAATTGCATTCACATGTGGATCATGCAATGTCTTATTGCATAAATACCAACTTTATCTTTATCTAGGTCTGCAATAAAACAATGCAAAATGGCCTGTATGATTATGCAAATAAATTATGCAGTTCTCATTTATGTTCAAGTGAGAACATAGGTTAATTTCCATTTCAGATTTCTGTATAAAAAATAAAATAAAAATACTCTGAAAACTTTGTGTTTTTATTTCAAAGAAAGTTTACTTTCACCACAGTAATATGCTTTTAACAATGTTTTTACTTGACTTTCCATCACCAACGGAAGTTCCCCGATTTTCTTTTCGGAAAAAAACTTGTAATATTTCTTTGCCCCGCCATGTTTCAATGAGAGTTGCTTTAACCAATCAAATCACTGATGTTATTCACTCGATTGAAGTCTCCATAGCAACCGATGTATCGTGAACTGTCATTGGTTCAGTGTAAACAAGACAATGTTATCGATAAAAGCAATGAATTCTGAAATCTGAAATCTGCAAATAATTAATGTTATTGCACTTAATATCAATTGACAAATCCTTGTGTTTGATTAGTAATTCGCTATGAATGTATAAAAACGTCTTCAAACTGTTCTGTTTCATTCTGTGTTATTTTGACAGTTCACCTGGCTATAGGCCTATACAGTAAAACGGAAATACTCGACTACAACGACAGAAAACAGAGCCAATGAGATAACTTCGTTTCTTAACGGAAGTTAATGAAGTAGTTGACCTATATCTTTTACCCAATGAACATGCGGCACGGAAACATTTTTGAATAAATTAACTTCGCTTGTACCCGAAGTTTTTGAAAGGGAGGTCACTCTGATGTATATCTTTGTCAAGTTACATTCGTTTTCAAGTGAAGCGAACGCAAATTTACATTGCCTCATTGTCTTTGCAACTTCACTAGTATTGCATTTATTACAATATAGTTTTGATAAGATTTGAGGTACCGCAATGTACGTTGGTAAATTACTATTTGAACGTACATTGTTAATTACAAGCGTATCTGATACGGTTCTTATTTTTTAGACGATCGTATTGACTCATTTTTCATCCGTACATACGCTTGTACGGCCCTTATCTGGAGCCCTGCATGCTGTAAATGGTTAAAACTGCTCTAAAAATCAAGTCAAGTCAATAAATCACTCATTTAAACTTAGATGTGGGTTACTGTTTAATGTAGTTTAGGCAGTATCGTAACCATTAGCGGTGATCCTCAAACTCGGCCACTAAATATTAAGTGTAAAGCTGTAACTGCGCAATAAGTTTTTCAAATACTGGCGAGGAATCAATGCGCAAAAAATTCTGAAAAAACATGTTTTTTTTAAAATATCAAAATTGAAATTGTTGAAGGTGTGTTCCAACAATTCAGTTGCTTCATATTCATCTAAGACATATAAACATGAAATATTTTCGTTCTTATTTCATCCATGAATGAAACTGTCTATTTGCTATCATTTCATATCGGAATTATTCTACATAACAGAAGAACGTCATCTGTAACAGAACCAGTACTTGGGGTATAACACATCCTCGATAATCCAGCGCTATTGTTCCGATAAATCTACACACAAGCGCTGGAAAACAGTAAGGGTATTTATCCCTAACCTAGTTACCTCCTCTTGGGTCCATGTTATCCAATCAGAAACGAAACGCAGACACTATCTGCGTAAACAACTCGACCAATCAAAACGCATCACTACCGTTATTTATAGAACCAAACATAGCGGCGGCCGACTCACTCGATTACGATAAAGTTTGTAACAAATTCAGCGTAGAAAACCTGACAGAAATTCAAAAGAAAGTTTTAAGAAGTCTGTACGAGAAGAAGGGTGTATTCATGTCCATCAAAACGGGTGGAGGTAAATGATTAAAATCCCTGTGCTACCAGGCGTTCCCAATCATCTGCGAAAGCCAAGATCCTGACACGAGAGTGCTTGTTATTTCACCCTTGATTTCAAGTGATCTCATTGGTTGTTAGAAAGCAAGCGTTTCGCTGAGTCATTGCGAAGGGAGGTAACTAGGTTAGGTATAAATACCCTTACTGTTTTCCAGCGCTTGTGTGTAGATTTATCGGAACAATAGCGCTGGATTATCGAGGATGGGTATAACACTGCTTTCAAGAGTATTTCACTATATAAATTTGACTCCATACTGTGTCACTTTTAAATCTTGTACCAATTATGTATTTTCTTCTGAATTTGCTGATTTCCAACAAGAATTTCTATGGTCACTCTTTATGCCATAAAAGATGTACAACAAAGGTATTACCGCATAGATATCTTGCATTCCGTTTGGTGTTCCATTTGATCTGTGGCACTTGAATGTGAAGTTGTCTTTAGGGTTGGTCGGGTTCACATATTGAATAGCGACTCGTCCCTCGATACTGCCGAGTGCAAATCCAGTTGGAGCGTTTGTCTTCTTGTCCAGGAAAATACTCACACAGCGGTGCTAAAACATATGATGAAACTAGTTGACATGAAAGTGATGAAAATTACATGAATTCATTAGTTTTCTAAGTGTTAGATGTATCAGTCTGATTAAAATCGACCCTCAGATTTAATCAAGGTACAAACAGGTTCTATAAGATTCCTTGCCACAAGGTCTGAGGACACCCATATAAGCGTGTGTGTTTTGTAACAGTTTAGCACAGACAAAACCCAGTGAAATAGCTGACCAATCACAACATGGTTTTTAAACAGTCGGCCGTTTTGAAAGCATTCAAAATCATTCACTAACATGTTCATGTTACGGAAACAGACGAAATGATAGCTGCATGGAGTTGCCCGCCCCTAGCTTCTCGCACAGAAAACTTTTGTTGGAGGTCTTGTGATTGGTAAACTGAATTGAGTGAGGACATACATGCTGTCATCAGACGGTTTGGCGAGGAAACCTTCAAACGATATGAGTTTGAATCCCCGTAGATGTATTATTTTGCGACCGTCCCCCCCCCCCCTTCAAATTTCCTGGATCCGTTACTGCGATCCAAGGCAATAAAGATTATCAACGAAATTGTATGCCTTCATTGGATCAGATCCAGGAAAACTGACCTGGTATTTGAGTGGGGAATCCATCCGCTTGAACTCCTGGGGCTGGTTCTCCAACTGGTAGATGATGAGCCCTCGTCCTGCCGTTCCAACAACGGCCATGGGGTATTTCTGTAGTTGTAAAACGATGACATATAATTTAAGTAATTGATAAACTCACCTCTCAATAGTCTCATTAAGTTAATACAAGAGAGAGGAAAGATGTTGACAGTTCTCATCTCCAAATAAATATCCTGCGTCTGCCCCTCCTGCGACTACCCCCACAAGGCATAACTCATACTTTGTTGCTGTAGTATGTTTTTTCGCTCAAATAAGTCAATGAAATGTATTTGAAAAATAATGTCACTAACAGTAAAACACCCTTCTCTCTTCAGAAAATCAAGTTAAACAAGTAATTGTCACAAACGTGACCATGTACCACGCCGCAATTAAGAAATTGGCTAAAAAGATGGTACCAAATGTGAAGCCTATATGTGCAGCGGTTCATAAGGAATCACGCTAAGAACATTTAAAGTGATCAAAGTTTTGTAGTGAGCTTCAATATGAAAAAGGTCATCCAAATTGCCTGGTGTCTGCATATTCCCAAAATGAAGACTGGTACTAAATTTGAAGCCTCTAGGTGCAGCGGTTCATGAGATATCTTGGTAACAAGAAACGGGGCGGACGGACGGACGGACGTCAGAGCTGAATACTATATCCCCCGCTTCGCGGTGGCGGGACAAAAATGAATGTACGTGCTTAGGTAAAGCCATGGGAATCGTTTTTGTAATTAGAAATAATAAAATGTGTTCACATTAAAATGGCCGTCATGCTATACGCAACACCGTTATTACCAATACGGATAATTGGTTTGTGTAACAAGATTTACCCCCTAAAATAAATATAAGTGACTTCAACTATCATTATAAATGGGAAATTTGAAAGAATAAAATTTGCAAAAATCGTGCTACAGCCCCTTTAAGGATTGCATCATCAATACCAGGTGCAGCATGCTGCTACACTGGCACAGGAAAGGTGACAAAATACAGCAAGTCCAAGTTAGGCAGTGTAAAGACCTGCTCCTTTTAATTTATCAAAGTTTGTTTCGAACGTTCGGTACGGGTGCAAAGTGAAACGAGTGACTACGAACACTGTTCTGGGTGAGCGGAACATTTCTATTGCTATGTGACTTGCACCTGCTTCTTCTGGGAACATGTTCCACACGCCCAGAACAGTGTTCGGAGCCACTCCTTTCACTTCACGCATGTTAGGGGATGTTCGGAACAAACACCAACCATCGAGGGAGTAAGCCTTTAGAGACTGGCCTGAGTTATGATTTGTGAGGGAAGTTGCCCATACTGATATCATTTCGATTCATCAACTATTAAATGCCTTGAGTGGACACAATGTTTCAGTATCATATTTCTATCAATATGAATTATTTTGCAAGTATGATAAAGTAGAAGTTAACAAAGATAACAAAAACAACTCACAACGTCAGCACAGTAACATCTCTCCGGCAGCTGTATGTTCAGTATTGGGTTGGGGGAACGTGTGTCCCAGAACTGGAAAACATCAAGGTCACATTTCACATTGTCATATAGCCTCATATTAATATAAGAAGTACCTGTCTGCCTTTAAAATCAAGGTCTATGAAGTCATCAAAGTTTCTACGATTTCAGCGTTTTAACTTGTGACAAAGTAAAATTTTCAAAATAAATATACAGTTTCAACTTATTTTTGTAGTCAATGTATGCCACATACCAACTCTCCTACTTTGAGTGCAAACAAATGATCTCTACAGAGGTTAAACAATCTTTTCAGTGTTAGTCAATGACCTACGTCAGATTTTTGTGACAAGCCACAGAGCTGTTCGAAAGCCAAACATTAGTGTGCATTTTTTTTCATAAACAGAGGCAAGTCATTGACTCTTGAGTGAGCTTTTGGGTAAAATTTTGCCAGTTGTTAAATTTGGACGTACTAACTGCAAATTTCTGACATATGCAGTTTCAGTTCCAGTATTTTTGTGATCAATGGGCAGTCAACTTCTATTTTCCTAATATTTGCAAAGAAATGGTTTCGAAATCGGCATTTTTGTAAGATATACGCAATAGACTTCGGTCACTTCATGTCTTTACGTCTACAGCCTTAGCTGAGGCAGTAAAAGCCCGCCACATCAATGCCTGGCATGCATGCAGAGCTAATTCTCCCAGTTAGTTTCGTATATTAGTTACGTGTCCAATGAGTTAACAGTAAGATGGCGCCCACCTTGAGAGTTTTGTCCCAGCTGCCTGTCATCACACAGTTGTAGTTGGGTGCCTTGATATAGTGAACAGTCTTGATGGGGGCATCGTGCTGAAAATGTTACATGTTACAATATGTTACAACAGTAGAAATACATGCCATTTAGATAAACAGATTGTTCTATTTGGGATCACTCTATCTGCAACAGAACAAATTATTGTACTTTTTCGGGATGCGTTATAAGAACCATCACCCTCAGAGTCAGGCACCAACCGCCAACAAGGGCTGGTAATTTGAGGTCACAGTGGCTGAATAGGTAAGCTGTTGGTACAGTCAGTGCTTTTTATGAGTCTGAATAAAAGTGACTCAGTTCCAAGGATTATAAGTTGTAAAATATTGCATCTGCTTGGATACAAACTCTCTCGGATTTTCCTCTCCACACAGTAATGTTTTGATTCTAGTTTAGTGCAGGCAAAACAGGCATTAGTGGACCAATCACAAAAGCTTTTAAAAAGATTTTCATTTTGAATGAATTCGTAATGTCACAGACATGAACAAAAGTTGCTTGGGAGTTACTTGCCCCTAGCTTTCAGTACCAAATACTGTTTCTGAAGCATTGTGATTGGCTAACTGCACTTGGCATCTTCAGACTGTTCGGAGAGGAAAATTGTAATGTTTATAATCTGAACTGGGTCAATTTTAAATTCAGTGTCAAGTTTACATGACAGGCTCTTCAAACAGTTGACAAATAAAGAAGAACATTTTCTGACCTGTGCAACTTGTAAGACTTGGTTGCTGTTCAGATCCCACATCTTTACGGTCTTGTCACATGATGCTGTGAATACTTTTGTTCCATCCTGAACGAAGGAAACGAGAGTTAATACGAGAATATGTCTCTCTAATATATCACTGCTTCCCACAATTGTCAAAGAAATTACCACATAAAAGCATAATTCATATACTGTAGGTATAATCCACAAAAAGCACATCCAGGGACCATGGTTGACATGTCTATCAAGTTTCATGGAAGTAATTTCTCACCAATTTCACTAATGAAGTTGTAACAAAATTCAGATATAGGTTATACTTATAAAATGGGAACTTAGGGATCATGGTAACGGTTCGAAACTAGAATTAGTCCGGTAACCCATGGCTAGTGAAGAAGTTGCTGGGCTAGTAATATGTTTTGACTGGTAGTCCAACTGGCTAGTTGAACTTAAAGATTTATGATCCTGAACATGGATTTGGCAACTTCAGACAGGAAACGTCAATCAAGGTGTTGACCTAATTCCATGATCATGGTAAAATGCAAAATATGTTAAGTGTGTCAAGTTTGGTGAATCTAGCATTTATAGTTTGAGAGTTATTGTTAAACACCGCTTGGGAAATATCGCAGCCATTAGTGGCGTATAGTTCCAAAGAAAACTAAACGAGCGGACATGCTGACCGCTATATACCCCGACACTTTCATATCGGGTGTATAAAAAGAACATCAGCAAATATCAGACATTATTTTCAATAAATTTTTAAGTGAAACTGGCTTTTTCCAAAAAGAATTTGCAAAAGAAAAATAATTTTGAAAATTATTTACTCAATATTTTCAAAGAGCTAAATATGACAACGTACGTCACTCCAGTCGACGTCCAAGACTGGACCGGTGTGAGTTTGTTGAGCTTTAGGGATTGTTTGACCACTCTGCTGTACTTCCCAGCATCGAACCTGTCAACAAACAGTGCAAGAAACATGTCAGATTAATTCATACACACAGTCTGATTAAAATCGACCTTGTTCCGAGGAATAAAATTTGCAAAATATAATGCATCTACCCGGATACGAACATGTTCCGTAGATTCCTCGCCACAAGGTCTGAGAACACCCTGTGTAGGTGCGTGTTCCGAACCAGTTTAGTGCAGCCAAAGCCCAGTCAAATGGCTGACCAATCACATCATAGTTTTTAAACGGTAGCCGTTTTGAAAGCATTCGTACCCGACAAAAGGATAGCTGTTTGGAGTAATCTGCCCCTAGCTTCTCGCACCGACATTGTGATTGGTTAACTGAATTGCATGGGAGTCTACGGGCTGGTATCAGACGGTTTTGCAAGGAATTAAACCTCCGAATGACATGAGTTCATATCCCGGTAGTGTCACTATTTTGCAATTTTTATTCCTCGAAAAAACGTCAATTTTAATCAGACTGTTCATACACAACATATGTTCAATTTTTACAAATGCATCATCAGATTTATTTTCAGAGTTTTTGAGTTTTAGGTTCACAATTCTGATGGCATTTGTTTTCCAAGGAGTTACTTGGGTCAATTCCAAAAACATTTACACAAGTTTTTTTTTATGGCTAAGAAGCTTTCTGTAACAACAAAAGTTTGGGTGCATTAGACAGTGATTTTGATGGAAATTTTTATAACAGGTCAAATGTCCTGAAGATGACTAAAGTTACAGGTCATTTTCAAAAAGTATAGGTCACACTCTACAAGTCAGTAACTTTACGGTCGGCTGAAGACGGGGAACAAATACAATACAGCATCAGTTTATTGTCTTTTACCAGAAAGGAAACTTTTCATTCCAAAACCTTATTTTATACACTTTCATTTAATACATGTAGTGATGTACCAAATTATAATGTATATTCAATATATTTATTTATACTGCCATTTAAAATCACATCATGTGTTTTGTACATTATTTTGAATATGATACTTCTAGCATTGAATGAATCAACTTTCTGTTTCAGTCACTTCAAAATGTTATGAAAAAAACAACATAAAAATTATTATGTGTATAATTAATTAATTATATAAACATTATTAGACTGACAATTTCAATCTTGAATATTAGTTCTCTCAATTTAAGTTGATATATTTTTTAAATACATTTAATGTTTGAAGTTTTTTCCAAACAAGAAAACTTCTTATTGATTTTTAATTGTGATTATTTGACATAACAATGTTCCTGCCCTAAATAGAAATAGAAAATTTTGCGGATTCCCTGTCTTCATTAAAAACAGAATAAGCACATGGTCTGTATCAAATGTCGCACAAGGACTTTTGTCAACATATTCACTGACAATTCCCATCTATATATGTTTTAATAATAATTTCCCCGGTTATCAACACTAAAATAAGTTTAAACAGATGTCAAAATAAAGTAAACACAGACCACGAGAAAACCGACTGAAGAGCCTGTCAATTGTAAACAAATGCCGATAACTGGCGCACGTTTGCGCTATATGATAACCATCATTAGACAGCGCCTAGTTTAGAGAGAGAACAAGAGTAACCTCCCTTTCGTTTTGGTTACCGATGGACTGTTATTGTTTTATCGGCAGTTTTGGCAATTGACATTTAAATATATATTTAGATACGTAAATGAATGAGTTAGTGACAGTTGAAAGGCAATTTCAGTTGACAGATGTACCATGAAATTTATCGGTCCTTTGACCTAGCTAGCATAGTATCTATCGGTCATTTATGGAATGAATCGGACTATGGCCGATGACCGACGCCAATCTGAATCCCTGTTAGACCTCAATAAGTCACTGTAATATCTACTGTGTCTTGACAGGGTATATCGTCAATAATAGAATTCATGTGTACATGAGGATTAGCTCCCTAAACAAAATCAATATAATTTATGATCACTTCAAATCAATACGATCAGGGGTGAAACGGTACACTTTTGTGCAGAGTGCATTTTTGGTTTGTACCGCATACCACATTTTCTGTTATTAATTTAGTACAATTTTACTAAATTTGTTTTCATTTTTACATTCATCAGTCTTTATTGAACAAAATTTGCTTTGTTGTGACTTTAATTTGTTACATTCTTAGATCTGAAGCAAACTGAAAATGTACGTAACTTAGGGTACTGTACCACAATTTATGTATACTGAACCAACCATTCCGTACCATTTCAACCCTACCTATGATTATAATTATAATCATTCACATTCAACCAAACACTAATCACTCAGAATATTCCATATATTTGAAAACAATTTTAAATTTCAAAGCTAAAAATCCTTAGTGTATTGGTTGAGACAGATATGGAGTGTTTCAACAATTTTTATTTTTATTATTGCGTAAACATGCTCTCTGTATTTTTCTACTCTTTACTCAACGGTTGGAAAGACAGAGTTAAAAGAGGGAATTTTTTGTGTGATATGAATTGTTGTTTTCCTCTGTGTTGAAAACTGGCCAATTTGAATGACATTTCACTCTGGATTGGGACAAGAAATCATGTGCATTATGCATATTCTTTTTAAAAAAAATCTTTTCTCTTTCACTTACATTATTGTCCCAGCTGCCGGCTACAAGGAATGTGGAGGGGAGAGTGCCGGGACTGAACTTGAGACAACTGACACTGTCGTCCGGAGGGGACGTCACCTGCGAGAATAATCAAGTACAACTTAAGAAACATGAAATGAAAGTAACAAGTCACAATTTATCAATGAACATAATGCTAAATAAGCTATATTTTACCATTGTGTTGACAGTTTAACAAGTAAACCATATCCCTGATGCAGAAAGTTTGTGAGCATTATAGAAATATTTAGCTCCATTGCTCTCTGATAGTATGTTATCTTTAAAAGCTTTGTCACTCGCAAATTACTTTGATGTGAAAATTAAGATGCATCCTGTTTCATCAGGGTATTTTAATAATAGCATACATATTTTAAGCCAATATTCCTTGATTTCAAGTAATTTCATTGGCCAGTTCACTCTCCTACATACCTAATTTCAACTAAACAAGATGTTATAATTGTTCCTCGAACCTTGGTTGATATAATTACCTCAATATCCTTCATTGGGTTGTAGTTAGCGCTTGCTGCGGTGGAACCAAACATATTGGATTGTCCAAATGAAGAAGTGCCACCAAATATACTCATTCTTTTCTAAACCTTCCAATTGAAAACTGTAAAAGAAAATTGGTAAATATTATTCTATGGTTGCCATAGATAACTGTTTTTTGCAGTAACCTAATTTGATTTTATTGTCTTTATTGATCGCAGATGTGACAATCCATATTAAACTGTGATAATATTATACATCGTGAAATCTTGTGGGAAACATAAGTGAATCAATACGTATCATGATGCTTAACTTATTTTGTCATTAAATTGGTGTCACAAATCATGCTTTTAAACAGGAATCCAGTAATTCATACAATGGTTTCAAACAAACCGAGTTAGTAGTCTGATGTTTAGATTATCGGAACTACTGAGTTAGGTGTGACCCCATGATGTAGACTAGGCCTATTAGCGACAATGTAAGCTTAGTATGGTGAAGTTAAAGTCTCTAAAACTTAAATTCTAAAAGATAGACAAGTGATGAAATACAAAAATTTCACATTAGAAAATATTGAGGTAAATTCTAGATATCTTATGTGATAAACAGAGAAAAAAACAAAGACACTGCCAGACAGCAGAAGTTTTCAAGGAATAAAATATACCTTTCATAGACTTATCCCGACTTATCTAACATGTAATAAGTGAAAGCGACAAGCTGTCTGATATTTATAAAGTGGACATCTATTTTTGGATCATTACGACTTCGGAAAACAGATACAAGGCAGTTGGCGCTGGCTTCGTCCAACTAAATCTAGATAATAACACATATCGTGCTGAATTTCAAAATAATGAACTTATACAAAAAATGTTATATAGTTCATAATATTCAGGCGATCACGGATCGGAGTCTAAGAAAGATAATAAAAGATTAAACTAAGAAGAGATGGTGTGTAAAGAAATTGGAACCGAAAGCAAAACAGTTTCACAAAATCGGTCTAAATATAAAACCATCCGAGGGTATAACAGCAAGAAAAGTACGCGATTGTCACACCATGGTTAGCTGTAGATGAAAAATAGTTATGAACAGAATGATTTGCAGGAGGGATTTATTCATAACATGTGAAAATCCAAACTAACGAACTTTCTTTCGCTGTCCTCAGATGGCGCTCATTCGCTAAAATATGAACGGGAATTCTGAAACGAACGGAGATTCGTTTAATAAAACACATTATTCGTTATTTATCACATATTTTTCGTGTTTTATCAATTGGACATATGTAAATGAATATGAATTATTTATTCCATCCACGTTTGTACAGAAATTACTTTTATTCTTGAATGTAATCGTATTGTTTGAACAATGTTCGTTCCGTTAACACGAATTCCAGAATTTTTACTTTGATTTTGAGATTATCTCCCCTGACTCACATGTGAGGTGAGAAGTCTTTGAATGAAAACTTGAAGATATGAATATTCAAAGAACAATAAAGTATTCTGTTGAAACCATTTAGTTTTAGCTTTTGTTCAAGTAGTAAAATCATTACAACATCGTATATCACCATTGTCACAGTTATGTTTCAGGAAATATTATTTTTAAAACATTTTGAACTTTTTTCTGAAGAATCGAGATTAGACTTAGAGGCATATTATTTATAAATTAATTCATGTATGTGTGCAAATGCAGTGCTGTTTGCTTGAGCATTGTTGAAAGATATGATTATGGCCTCTAGTACAACCAGTATTCTCAATCTGTTAGATGCACTGTTTGCAAATTTTATTAATTTGAACAGGATCGATTTTAATCAGACTGCTCTTGTCCAAGACCTGATTAAAGTTTTTGTAAATATGCTTTGAAGTATATTACTGCATCAAAGAGCATTTTAAGTTTTATTTTCCCTCTTGTCTGACTGCAGACATATATTTTTGTTCCATGCTTTCAGAACTTGATTTAACCGCCATATGGACCTCTACCATGTTCAAGCGGAGGACCTTCTGCCAGAAAAGAATCATCTTCAAATATTTGCAACAAATTCATACAAGAAGCCAATCTGACAAGAATGTATTTCTGCAGACGGCCAATCCACTGGAACCCTTATCAACAGAAGTCATCGATGTTCGAACAGAGAAAGAATATTTGATCGATCATATTCCGGGAGCCATCAATCTGCCAGTGCTTTCTCAAGAACAGCATGTAAATGTAGGAATTCAGTATTCCCAAGATGTCTTCAATGCCAGAAAACTAGGTGCAAAATATGTCTCTGGTAACATCAGTGAACACATAGACAAATATTTTCAACACAAGGATGAGAGTTATTCCCCCTTGCTGTACTGCTGGAGAGGAGGTCAAAGGTCAAAAAGCCTCGCTTTGGTTCTTTCCGAAATTGGATTCAAAGTGTTGGTATTGGAAGGGGGTTATCGGACATATCGTAAATTTGTAAGGAACCAACTGGAAGTTTTGCCTAATTGTCTCAACTTCAAGGTGATATCAGGTTTGTGCATGTATTGTATTTGTTGAACTGCAATTATACAAAAGTTGCTCGCAGGTTTCACCGAAATGCATTGTCACAATGATGTTCGTAGCTGGCTTTCTCTCTGCAATAATACTTGCAGCTGTGATATTTGAGATGTAAGTGAAAATAAAGTGGTAAATCTAAGATAAATAACTGCAATTTTATTGTATTACTAGTTCTAAATTATGGTTCATTTTGTAAGTGTTATACATAAGGTCTGTCTGACAGTCGAGTATCTGACAACTTTGAGGTCCTCATAACTTTGAGGTTTTTATTTAATTTTGTCATTTAGATTGACAATATAACAAGTAGTTGGCTGATTTAAGACTTGCTGCATTTTGTCAACTTTTTGGTGCTAGCATAGCAGCATACTGCACCTGAACTTCATGCATGCTGCTATGCTAGAGCAGAAAGTTTAAAGAAATGCAGCAAGGCTTAAATTAGACGGTGATGGAGACTGCAGAGAGTTGTAACTCTTTGGGGAAGTGATACTGAAAGATATAGATGTTCTGGAATTTCTTTTCAATTGGGATACCATCATTATATTTCAGGACTGACCGGAACTGGGAAGACAATCCTGCTTCACAGTTTATCAGAAAGAGGTCAACAAGTCCTTGACCTTGAAGGGCTGGCACGCCACAAAGGTTCACTTCTAGGTTTGTGGCACAACCAAATCCAACCGTCTCAGAAATACTGGGAAAGTCTTCTCAGGAAACGATTGAGTGAATTTGATCCAGAGAGACCTGTTTGGGTTGAATCTGAGAGCGTCCACATTGGAAAGATTGCGATTCCAAAGCGTCTGTTCGGTCGCATGACTGAGGGTGATCGTTATATCATTTCATTGCCGTTACAAGAAAGAGTGAGACATATCATAAACGATTACCCTCATTGGACAAACGATGTAGAAGCTTTACGTGATGTCATGCAACCTCTTGCAAAGTATCATGGGAAGAAAAAGTTGGAATATTGGTTCAGACTATTGGATGAAAGTAATTTTGAGGAGTTTGTTGAGAATATTTTGCAAGATCATTACGATCCGACTTACTCCAAGTCTCAAGCTAAAGCCATGTCTAGTCATTGTCAAGTGAAACAGTTTCAGCTGAACAATCTGGAGAAAGAATCTGTTGAAAGTTTTATTAGTCAAGTCTTGTCAGATTAAAACAGAATAAAACGTTTGTAAAAGGGTTTTGTGGTTTATTCGCAGCAGCACAACTCACAATATGAAGAAAGCTATTAACGTTTGGATACATATAGGTGTCTGTGAGTAATGTAGAAGTGTGAGTGGCTTTGCGCGATGACGCACAATACGAAGAAAGCAATTAACGTTTGGATACGTAAAGGTGTCTGTGAGTAATGTAGAAGTGTGAGTGGCTTTGCACGTTGAGGCATGTACCGGCCGGGGCTTTGAGGCTTATCTTCCTATTTCAAGTGAATAAATGGGGTGGTTGGGTTAGCACAGTCGTTAGTGCGTGGGCTTCGGATCAGAGGTCCGGGGTTCGAATCCCACCAGGGGCATGGTAACTTTATCTGCAGTAGAGAACTGTTCTACATGCAGTAAGGTTTGGGTGCAATGCTACAATGAATTTCAGCGTAGTACCACTACCACCCATGGTTCGCTAGTTTCAGCCGATGCTCGCAGGTTTCACCATGGCCACATGGCGTTGCAGGCTTTCTTCCTTCCATAATACTAGCAGCCGTGACATAAGTGAAATACTCTTGAAAGCAACGTTCAACTCCAAATCACCTCACCTAACACCTGGGAACTACTGCCTCAGTGATTTATTACTCCAAGTCCTACTTTACAGAAGAATCATGAACCTTGAGTAATCACGTTTTCTCTGAGTAATCCTTTCTTCCATAGTAAGTATGCCAATTTCTTGTTGTCAGGTTGTCTAATTTAATTTGAAGTAATGGATTGGACTTGAGGAGTGTTAGAAATAGCTGCCTGCCTGTCTGCTCGATGATCATGCTCGCTTTGGTCTAGCTCTCCTAACCTGAGCTACGCTCCACTGTTAATCTTACCGAAAAAAAGTTTACCGGCGACAGTAACGGCAAGCATAACATCTACCCGTCAGCCAATTGCTGGTTAACTTTGGATGGGGCCAGTTGCTACAGGGGCAAGTAAGTCTCTGGCCTTTTGGATATTTTGTGTCAACACATACCGGCAACACATTCCCTTTTCACAGAGGCAACTTCACTCAGTTCTTCATTCTAACCTTTTCTAAGATACCTATTAGAGAGTTTAAGCGATATACAAGCATTATTATTATTATTTTTATTTAAACCTCTTGTGCATATGTAGCACTTCCTGGCTAGAAGTTGTTTCAGACAGTCTGTTCCAGTAACTGTCAAAATGACCAGAGTTGCTTAAACATTACAATGCACATATCTCTTACAAGGGGGTTGGGATAGCGCAGTGGTTAGCGCGTTCGGCCTCGGATCAAGAGGTCCGGGATTCGAATCCCGCCAGGGGCACGGCAACTTTGTCTGCAGTAGAGAACTGTTCTACACGCAGTAAGGTTTGGGTGCAATGCTACACTGAATTTCAGAGTAGTACGACCCATGGTTCGCTAGTTCCAGCCATTGCTCGCAGGTTTCACCACATGGCGTTGCGGGCTTTCTCCCTGCCGTAATACTAGCAGCCGCGATATAAGTGAAATACTCTTGAAAGCGGCGTTAAACCCCAACTCACCTCACCTCACCTCACCTCTCTTACAAGAAAGAAGTCTGATGAAAATGTAGAACAATCAGTTACGGATCCAGGATTTTTGAAAGGAAAGGAATTTTGCCCATGCAAAAATATTTGAATGGGGGGGGGGGGGGGGGGAGGGATTCGGACCCCCTCGAGCCCACCCAGGATCCGCCACTGACAATGGTTGATTGGATAAAAAATTTTTTACCAGTGTTGCAAACTTTCACCGCCAGGGGATTTTCTGTGTATCATGAAATATGCTCCATATGCAACAGAGGTTATGGCGGAAGAACCGGGTTGAGTAACCTCTGTGGAAAGAGAATGCACATAGCAGGGTCTGTCAAATTTACAGAAGGACTAGATGACTTTGCAAACCATATGCCCTGCTGTCAGTAGAGACCAAAATGTACACTACACTATTGGAATTGGACCAATCAGATGGAGTTCAAATAAAACAAGTGTTTGCCACTAACATGGCAATGTCCCCCGCCTCCGTTGAGTCATGTAAAACACATTTCTAAATGTGGTTCTTTTTATATTGCATTTCTGGTAAAAAATATCATTTTGACATCAAATGTGAAGACACTGGGTGCTAAGGTTCATGACATAGCATTAACAAGAATATGGTCACAGTGTTATGCACTATAAGCGGTGTCTGCATAATTCCCTAATGACAGATGTCACCTAATTTCAAGATAATGGATGCTAAGGATTAATAACAAGAGGCTGAAAGCCGGTCAAAGTGCCGTGGTGACCTTGAACATAAGGTCAAGGTCATGCAATTTGAGTGGTATTTGCATAGTCACACATTGTAGGCTGGTACAAAAATTGAAGACACTGGATCCATCAGGTAATGATATATCGTGTTAACAAGAGTTCGAAAAGTGGTCAATGTGTCGCTGTGACCTTGAAAATAAGGTCAAGGTCACCAAAATCGACTAGTGTCTGCGTGTAGGCTGACACCAAATTTGAAGATTTTGGATGCAATGCTTCATGAGATTTCGCGTTAACCCTTAACATGCGGGTCCCGGAATTATCCGGGCGGGCTACAAGCGATTCCGAGGTACCTCAATACGGATCCCGGATCGCTTACTTAGAAGAATTCACGGCTGTCTAAGTACTTTTCTATCCCCCATACCGGGTCCCGAGTCGATTGTTTCCGCGACTCGCTGCATGAGAATGGCTGTATTTATGCCTCGCAGCCCGCAATGAGAATAAAGCTTTCTGGTCAGAACGTCCAGCAAAATTCACACCAATTTGCGTGTGCATTGTTGACCCGTAACGCATCGATAATTAGCTTTACAAAAGGCCAATTTTGTCCTGCTTCGCTCCGATGGCTACACTGCCCGGCGGCTAATTATCACCTAAGTGTCTGCACTGCCCCGGGGTGAGATAGGCCCGTACAGGCTTATCTGTCTCGCATCCCGCCACATGGGCAGATAGCCTATGCTTATCTGTCTCGCATCTCGCCACATGGGCAGATAGCCTCTAATTACGGGAAGATATTGCGATAAGCTACCTTTCTCTCGCACTTCGTGAACCAATTGGTTGTTTTAAATTTTTTTATACCAAAATAAAGAGGAAAGAATGGCCTTTATTCCCATATAAAAATCGCAATTGCGCTAACATAACTGAAAATACAGCAATCGCACAGAGATAGGTGACTTTCGCACTTTTGAATTTTGATACATGTGGCGCATTTACCCCAACATGCCTCGGCGCTCTATTTCTAAGAAACTACTTGGGATATTTTCATAATTTTTTATCAGTATATAGATAAAAGAATTGTCTTCAATTCCATATAAAATACGTGTATTTTCGGCAATAACTTTTGATGCACCAGGTGTCGCGCAGAAGGTGATATTCGGCTTTGAATAAGTGGTGCTCTTAGCATATACCATCATTACGGGCTTTATAACTTGTGAACCGCAAGTCCGATATTTATAATTTTTACATCATTGTAAAGAGAAAAACATTGTCTTCAATTCCATGTATAATGCGCATGTTTTCGGGAAGAACTCTGCATGCGCGAAGCGCCGCGCCAAAAGGTATAATTTTCGCACTTCATAACTTTTGAACCGCAAGTCCGATTTTTATAATTTTTACATCATTGTAAAGAGAAAAACATTGTCTTTAATTCCAGATATAATGCGCATGTTTTTGGGAAGAACTATGCATGCGCAAAGCGCCGCAATATTGATGTACTCATAAGTGAAGAAGTATGATAATATATAACTAAAATACTGTTCTTTTGATACGCAAATATAGAGCTTTATAAACGATGAACAACTGTCATGACGGAATTTTGTTTCCAGTTTTGGAAAAACAAATATAACATAAAAGCAAAAATATATTTGAGTACGGGACCCGCCGCTCGGGGAAAAGCCTTTTTGTGGGAATATTTCACTTTTCGGAGTTTCTAAAAATGCGTGGTCGCCACCCCCAAAACTTGCAAATTATTTTTTTTTTTTCTACTTTGAAATAAAGGTTCGTGTCATTCCGAGGTATGAAGGTTTCTGCTATATATGTCGAGAGGGCATGGGAACCCATTCCCAATAGAATCCGGGGTTCGTCCCATAGGATTGTTCCTCGGAGTCTCTCGTTCTCAAAAGAGAACATGGGAAACCTGTCCCGCGATTGAATCCGGGGTCCGCCGCGGAAGACGGGGACGGGAATTCCCGGAGAGCATGGGAGTATGCTCCCATGGGTCCGGGCTCCGCCTCGAGAGACCGCTCCTTGGATGCTCTGCTTCTCGAAAAGAGAAGTCATTCGGCAAATGACAACCCGAGTTTCCCTGACGTAGTAGTTTATTTTCCGGGCCTCGCGCCCGGTGCTACACGTCGCCGAGGAAATCAGAAAATGGTCCGTTTGACATATGCGTCGAAAAAATCGGCGCGATGTCAGAAGCCGTCGGCGCTTGCGGCGCAGTCGTCCTAGATGCGCCGGGAGGTTCTGAAACTGGCAAATGAACGTCCATGAAGCTCACATTCATTATCTCTGTATGTTTATTGTCTCTAATCACATGTTATATGTTGCATACATCTAACGCATTTTCAATCATTTACAGGTTGAAGCAGAATGCTGCGCGGACGTGGACGCAAGGCCCTGCGACGGCCTAGGGCGTTGCATACTAGGACACGCAGCTTTGAAGCCGTTTCAAGCGACGACGACTTCATCAACGAGATCCATGCTGATGAAGCCTCTGATATGGAGTCAACTGACAGTGATGGTAGCAGTGGTTTAGACAGTGATGATGCATATGATCGGGACACTGTAATAGATAGTGAACATGGTGACACAGATGGTATGAGTGATATAGAGACAGAGATTGCCAGAAAGATTCTAGCCGCCGGTAATTCCACCGAAGAAGACTTTAGTGGTTTTGAGGAGGAGTTTGCCGAAATACCACAATATAATCAAGATAATTCACAGACGTTTGATGAGTGGGTGGATGGTCCGCGGCCACGTGTAAACTTGCCTTTCACTGGTCAAACTGGGTTGCGCCAGTTCATAGAACTTCCTGAGAACCCTGAACCTATTGACTTTTTCAATTTGTTTATACATAATGATGACTATGAGGATATGGCAACGGAAGCCAATAGATATTTCAAACAAGAAATGGAGGACAAAATTCTAAGACCCCGTTCAAGAATGCAACAGGGGCAAGACACTAATGCAGAAGAGATGAAGGTATTTGTAGCCATGACAATTGCCATGTCATTGGTTGTGCAGAGAAACTTTGCTGATTACTGGTCAACAAGTGATGTTACCTCAACGCCTTTCTTCGCCAAGTGCATGCCCCGAGACAGGTTTTGGCTTCTTATAACCTACCTACACTTGGCTGACAACAGGAGGATGCCGGGCCGTAACACCCCGTGCTTTTCACCAATAAATAAACTGGGACACTTGTATAACCGGATAGTTCACCCTTTTTCAAGAGTGTATAAACCGCATCAAAACATTTCAGTCGACGAGGGCATGGTGCCCTGGAAAGGTAACTTATCTTTCAAAGTTTATCTTCCCGACAAGCCTAAGAAGTATGGGATAAAGGCTTTCATGTTGTGTGACTCGCACAACGGATACGTTTGCAAGTTCAAACTCTACACTGGAAAAACGAATGAACCGGTTTCTGAAGGTGGCAAAACTTATGATGTAGTCATGGACTTGGTGAACGACTACGTTGGACAGGGGCATCATATCTTTATGGACAACTACTATTCGTCCACAAATCTGTACATAAATTTGTGGGAGCGGGGAATAGGTGCCACGGGGACGTTGAGAGCCAATCGAAAGGGACTTCCTGATTCAGTCAAGAAACCTAAAAAGAAAGCCAAGCAAGGGGACATGACAGTTTCTCACAACCATGGCCTACTCGTTCTTCGCTACGAAGATAGAAAATCAGTGCTTCTCATGTCTCCTGTTGAAGATGCCATGTTGAACTCTTACATCATTTATAAAGAATACAGCAAAGATAAACCTCTAAAAACAAGTCGGGAATACAGGAAGGCTTTGGCGCAACATATAGTAACATTTGCGGACAAGGAACAAGTTCCATCACTTTGCAGACGTCCCCGTGGTCGGCCGAGCACGAGCGACGAGAGTGTCACTCGTCTTCATGGACGTCACTTTCCGACGAAGATTGAGCCTGTCGGAAGGAAGAAAAACGTCACAAGGATGTGTGTGGTATGCTCTAAGGCAAAACGCGCCGTCCTCGCAAAACAGATTGAAGAAGGCAATGGGCCAGCAAGGAAGAAAAAACGAGTAGGCAGAGAGTCTTCTTATGAATGTACAGATTGTAATGTTTCTCTGTGCGCCGCACCATGCTTCAAACTGTACCACACCGCCACTGACTATTCCAGGGCTTACATCACTGCCACAGAAAAAGAAAGAAATGAAGAAGGGAATGAAGAAGAAGAAAATTGAAAGTAAAGAGAGCCGAAGTGTGGACAACCAGTATATACACATTATATACATACCTTGTTAGGTCCCTAAAGCTGTTCTGCGCACAACCGCAGGTAAATATTGTGTATATTTGTACATAAATGTAATGTAATTTCATTGTAATGTATGTCATTGCAAATAAAATATTTTTTATTTTATCAAAGAGACAGAGAAAGTGAATGCGAGCTTTCATTGGAAGTTCAGCCAGAACCGCATCATAAAAAACACCCATAAATGGTGAACCAAGTGGCCGATTTTCATAAAACTTACATGCGGTAAAGAGGAAAGATTCGGCTTTGATTCAATATAAAATTTACACATGCGCACGAAAAACTAAAGTTGCGGCACGTGCCCCGATATGCGCGATAGTCAAAAAGTTGCCTCAAAGTACCGAGGGTACCTTCATTTGGCCCGCTATAGCTTCCGAACGAAGATGCGCATTTTTTTTCTTTTTACATCATCGTAAAGAGCAATAAATTGTCTTCAATTCCATGTATCATATGTATATGCGCAGCAAAAAATAAACATGCGGCAAGTGATGCGCCAGATGTCGCAAAAAGTTAGTTTTTCAAAAATGAATTTTCTAAGTACTGGGGGTGCCTTCCTTACGCTCTTCATATATTGCGAACCATTTGACGTATTCCAATAATTTTTATATCATTGTAAAGAGGAATAAATTGTTTTCAAGTATGCGCGCGAAAAAATTTGCGATTTTATAAAGCTGGAAATAAAGACAAACTTTACACCGCCCAACATGTATTGCGTTCGCCGCGGTGATAAGTGTATGCTGTGCTCATTAGTACCCATTAGTTCCACGCGCGCTCGGCTCTGGCACCCTCGAGGAGGTCTCAAGGAGGTAACGGTACTGTAATTAGCACAGTCCCGGGGGGACCAAGCAGTGCCAGTAACTTGGTGCGCGTCGGGACCATTCACGTGGTACTGTCGGGGTAGCGTCACTCTCCTTTGGTTGGTTATATTTTCTGAACCATAAGTCGTATTCTAATAATTTTTATGTCATTGTAAAGAGGAATAAACTATCTACAAGCACATATAAATTTCGCAATATGCGCACTCAGGAGTTTTGATTTCATAAAGCTGGAAATAAAGACAAACTTTAGATGACAATAGAATTATAACCATAGGTCGCATTCTAATATTTTTTATATCATTGTAAAGACAAACATCTGGTCTTCAAGTCCATATAAAAATTTCAGTAGCGCGCTCCAAATTCATGATGTTATAAGGCCTGAATTAAAGACAATCTTTACAAAGTAATAGAAAAGTAAAGAAAAATCGTAAAAAAAATAATTCAAAGATGCGGGTATAAAGCAACCATTTGTGTACGGGTGCCGCGACTTGAATTTGTATTCAACGCCCGTATATAGCCCGTATTCGCCATGTAGATGCGGTATATTTCGTAAAAACGGTACCGGAATCGCCGCCTGGAAATTCCGCCAGCAGAGCTCGTTAGTGCCTAAGCTCAAACTACTGCTGCGAGCTGCGAGCCTGTAAATTCCGCCACAGGGGCTAAAAAGGGTAAAATATATATACGCAACGTAAGGGTTAACAAGAGCTGAAAGCCGGTCAAAGTGCAGTGGTGACCATGAAAATAAGGTCAAGGTCATGCAATTTGACTGGTGTCTAGCTGGTACCAAAATTGAAGACACTGGGTCCATCAGGTAATGAATGATACATCGTGTTAACAAGAGTTCCAAAAGTGGTGTGTTGTGACCTTGAAAATAAGGTCACGGCCTTGGTGACCTTGAAAATAAGGTCACGGTCTTGGTGACCTTGAAAATAAGGTCAAGGTCATGGAAATCGACTGGTGTCTGCATAGTTACCCATTGTAGGCTGGTACCAAAATTGAAGACACTAGATGCAACCGTTCATGAGATATCGGGTAAACAAGAAATGTGACGTACGTAAGTACGTATGGACGCCGCTGAATAAATAGTCCCCTGTTCCACGTTGCAGTGGGGGACAACAACAAAATGAGGATGTTTTTAAGTAATTTACTTTATAAACAAAACAAAACACACATCATGATGGTTAAAAAATATATCATATGTTAAAAGACATAAGTTTGTTTAAACATGTACCACAAATCAAACCAAAGGAAAATTATTTTCAAAACTATTTGTCATCATTCAATGATGACATATGTAAAATGTCTAAAACAATATGTAATTAAAACTTATAAATTTATGATTTATGAATTTGACTACAAAAACCATCAACCCCCAGGTGAAAAACATTCCGAAAAACCTACAATAATACCCAGGAAGCAAGACCATTATTTTGTAGAAATTTATTATCTCCCTTTATGACTGCATTGTGAATGCAGTTAAACGTATAATTCAAAATTATCGATCTGATGTATTTGTATCTATCAGCGAGTTCTAAATGGAGATTCAAAATTATCGATCTGATGTATTTGTATCTATCAGCGAGTTCTAAATGGAGATAAATAAATTTCTTTTGATTCGACACCTGCATGTATAGTTTTAACATAGTCTCCAAATATTAAAGCTAGGGGCAACTTTTACTGAGCATGGCTGCACAATTGCATGACAAAGACACTATTTCATTGTTGTTTTTTCCATTGCATGCTAAGTGGTGAGAGACTGGCCTTTCTCAGCCGAGAAAATTTTCTCACCACTGCAGTTAGAATTGATGTCTTGTTTATGGCATCAAACTACAATCAACACACGTCATCACTGTTACTAAGAGACAGTTAAACAATGGTATATGGTCACCAGACATCACTCAAAGTGAAGAAATGGACATTATAGCACCACATTTGCAACAACAGAAGAATAAATAAACAGAATACTTTGTTAAAATCGAGTAACATCATTTTGCATGTGCAGAAACCAAACTGCACGTTCCATTTACATGCACAAAAGTCAAATGACCTATTCAAAATTATCAACCCAAATTTGTTAATTTGTCTGTTCTAAATAACATTCCAAAATTACGTTTGACTCATTGGCGCGCGCCACACGCGGTGCATTGTCCGGTTTTCGATCAGAATTCACTACTTTTACCTTCATTTCGTCAATATACTAAGTCGACTATCAACAAAATGGTAGTTTTCGATAATAGTCGGTACTTCTCGATAAAGTAACACCATTTATAACGTTTGCAATATGTGACCCCCAACATCACAATGGATGTACCTTTAATATGTCTCATTTTGTTAAGTAAAATCCTTCACTTGACACTACATTGAAATATTATGGCAAGCAGTGAGATATGGAAGAATAAAACTTCAAGCTGCATTTAATAACTGTTAAAATATGGCTTATATCATCTTCTACATTCATTAGTAACTCTATTTTCATTGTATAATCCTACTTACTACCCATATGGTTGAAAATAATCAAGTTCATATTTTCAATAAGAGCACATGTGCACATATCACATTTGCCTTGCAACCATTGTTTCACTGACTTTCCGTATTGCGTTGTCTGTGACGTCATTTAAACAATGGTTGGTGACGTCACTGCAGCTTGCAGTCGCAAGAGAAGTACCGTATTTCCTCTAATAGAACCCGGGCCTCCAATACAACCCGGGGGGTAAGGGGTGCTGAGGTAAATACAACCCGGGTCTCCAATAGAATCCGGGCTTTATGTTAACTGAATGTTGCAATATAAAATAGTTATATACACTCGTTTTGAGGAGAACTATTGGTGTGACCATGTGAGATTCAGCATAACAGGTCCATGATAACAAATATCCGTCTTGTTCAGTTAATTTTCCTTTTACAATAAGTGACCCAAAGAAGATTATAAACGTCAATTCATGTCTGAAGAAATATAACTCGGCCTCCAATACAACCCGGGTCTCTAATAGAACCTGGGGGGTAAGGGGGTGCTGAATGAAATAGAACCCCGGGGTTGTATTAGAGGAAATACGGTTATTTTTTTCTAGGCTGCTTTTATGCTAATCCATTGGAATAGAATAGGTAATAAAGAAATTCAACAAAGTGTGTCACATGACATTCACGAAACTCTTGCAAATTTGTGTATAACCCTCGCTCTCGGGCAATACACTAATTCACTCTCTTTTCGTAAAAGTGATATGACACGCTTCCTCAGGTAATAATCTCTCAGTATACAATACATAACTACAACAAACAATACAGACTGACTGAACACTGCACTTGCTAAAATGTTTGGTAACCTATTATATTCATTGGCAACAGTTCTTCAAGTTCTTCTTTTGTTTTTCAAGTCTGTTTGATTTCAAAAGATGCCACCCAATCATCTTCAGCCAATTTGTATATGCAGCACTTCTTCAATCCCCTGATACTCAAAGCAGTTTTTACCTCGAATCATGCTATAAATAACATGCCAATAAAATGATTTAAAAATGAGCTGTATTGTCAGTGCCCGGATGAGAAATCCTTTGAGTGGTCTCCAAATATAAAATCGAGGCATTTCATTGGCTAAAAATACATGCTATATATAGCGATGTTATCGATGGTACGAGGTAAAATATGCTTAGAAAATCAGTATTTAACTATCATCTGTGTGACTGATACTGTCCGAGTCTGCTGGTGATTTGAAACACATGATCCCGTTTCAATAACTCTTTCAAAATAGCTGCAATATTCCGACAGTCATCTGAAAATAAGAGTTTTTGTTTCATCTTTATGTTTCTGTATGATAATATTAATATTTACAAGCTTTTTTTTAAATATGATCTTAAAATACAAAGACTATTTAAGTTATTGTTAAGTGTAGTGCAGACTTTCATTAGCAGAGCATATAAGTAATAAGAATGTTTACCAATTCCACTGTGATGACGTCCAACGTGTTTCAGTTTCATCATCGATAACATTGGCATCATACCCTTCGGAAACACCCCCGTAACTTGAACAAAACTCTGAAAAATAAAATTTCATTATTCTACCGGTAATGATTTATAAACCTTGGACAAATTTTGCTCATTGTTTTGTAGGTTACTTCTTTTCTTGCAATAATCTCTCAAGAGGTTTTTCTTATATAAGAATATTTTACTCACCTTCTTAATGTTAATCCACTGGTTGAAGTATGCTGGTGGCTGGATGTTGAAATATTTACATTGGTTGTGAAGCCTGAAGGAAGACAAAAGTAAATGAATTAAAACATACACAATAAATGAAGATTACCTTAAAGGCGCTGAAGCACGATTTCTTGAAAGAGTCCTTAAACGAATGTAAATGGTTTGGTAAAGCCATGCGAGTCCATTTCCCATTGAGCGGCCATTTTAATGTGTTCACATTAAAATGGCGGCTGGAAGGTAGTTAGAACGATCTGAATGATGTAGCAATGCCCAAACACTCAAGATTAGAGTTTTGAAGATGGTACAATGATTGAATGGTCAACCATCTTGCTGTCTGACCTCTCACACTGAAGAGTTCCACGCCACTGTCCCTTTATACGTCGCACAATTTTCTTCAAATATGGATAGGCATTTTCTATGGATATGGCTTATCGAGTCATGTAATGAGAAGATTTATCCATTAACGTATCAATATATTGTATAAACTTTAATATTAAATGGCAAATTTGAGAAAACATAATATGCAAAAAATGTGCTACAGTGCCTTTAACCGCACAACATGCAACAATCAGCGTTTTGGATCCGGGAATTTTAATAGGGGGGCACCAAGAGGTAAAAAAATTTACATGCAAAATTTTCAAAAGGAGGTGGGGATTCAAACTCCCTGAACCCCCTTTAACACACCCCTATTTGGGGTCGCCACACCTCTGTGTTTACAATACCTACATGCTTTTCAGATCCCAGTCTCCACATGTGACAAATGCTGAACTCTTTCCTCCATCAACCAAACCCTCTTGTTTCATCCAGGCATCGAACCTCTGTAAAATAAATAGAAATGCATTAAAGTGTCAGCCATTTTGTCACTTTTGTCCCAAAATGTTTGTAATTTGAAATGTTGCAAACATCATCATATATATATGCGTAACTCAAGAAGTTAAAAATAATGAGAAAATATATTGTTTATTATTTGAGCAAAGGTCAAACAAAAGTGGAAAGTTGCATTTTAGAAATCGGAATTCAAATAAGGTCCACTATTTATAGATAACAAGTACTTTATTCCAAGAGTATTACAATTCCATACAGATTCTCATACCGGTATACTTAAATGTTTTTTTTTCACAAAGGCATTCAGAAATTGGTCAGATTGAAGAGAAACAAGTTCTATGGATATACAACTTCTTTATTGCAGGAATGTGACTAATACGGTGTACATGCTAACACTGTTATCAAGCAATTTCTCCTTTCTCGTTTCTCCTTTATACTTATGTAATTTGGATGTGTACACAAATAAATTGGTAAATTCATTCGTAAGATCAACCTATGACCCCACCAAGCTAGCACACATCGCTGTCTATTAGAAAGGGATCACAACACACATCAATAATGTTGAAACTTTGCTTCTGACTGCCAATGAAAATTTGACTTACCTGCAAAACTTCCTCCAAATGAGGCTGACCATCCACCATGTCTTGAATTATTCCTGTTAACTGTTAAGAAAATAGATTAATCTAAAGGGACTTCTTTTCATATCTTAAAAACTTACGTCTAAAATAGCTCTCCATTGGCTCTTGTAGCTCATCAGTCTTTGCGAGATTTATCATCACCCCTCTATACTTATAATGAATTACCTCCCCATACACACCCAAGCTGAAAATTGTTTTACAGTTATTAAACCGGTGCACCTCATATCCTGCCACGCCTTTTTTTGGCAGGAGGACAGTCAAAGATACAAATCATATTCTCCATCCAACAAAGATGATATTCTAAAACTTTGAGCTTTCTAGCATGACTGGTTCCTGGAGAGAAGTCGAAAGAACCTTTGTCACACCCATCTTTGAGGGAGTGGGGGAGAGGTCATGAGTACATTTGAAAACTTAATCCACCACATAAATAAGATGCCATTCCCCAAGATTTTAGTTTTCTTGTCAATGAGAGAGAGTCGTTTGGATATTGCCTACCATGTCCATATTTCAAAATGAAATGTTCAAATTTCCTATGTGCCAAGGAAAAATTTTCTGAAGGAGAAGTAAGAAATGTGAAAAGTTTGTGAACACAAGCCCATTTGGTCTCTTAGATATAATGACCTAAAAATAGAGCCATTGTCTCTGTAACTCACTAACTTTGAATAATAATACAATTTTAATAACTACTTTTGTATTTAGGCCAGGTGAGGCCATCAAACTTCTCTCTTGAGTTAAAAACTTGCTAAGATGTAGGCTAGGTGGCACCTTCACAAGAATTATATTTCATATTCTTATATTATTAATAATTTAATACTGATGTCATCAATTTAACTTCATTATTAAAGGTGCATCCATTGCGTATCATAAAATTTTATTTGGTTTTAATATGTTCCAACACACCAAATGTGCTGTTTACAATACAAACAAATTCACTCAGCTTGCATATTCATCCCCAATCGCCAAATATATCATAATTACTAGTTTCAGATTAATATTGAGTAACATCATTATGCATGTGCAGAAACGGAAAGTGCACGTCCTATTTACATGCACAGTAGTTATATGACCTATTGAACATTATTACTTGCTCATTGAAGATATCGCAGTTTAATAAATCTACCATGTTATTACACTTAGTGTAATAACATCGCGTGCTGCCGATTGACGTGACGACATAATGGCAAAAATATGACGTCACAATGTCAGCGCCGCGGTCGCAATGGAGTGTGTCCCATTTATCAACGAGTTTGTGGAATTAAATGGCATTTAACTACCATTTTGATGATACTCGACTTAGTATATTGATGATATGAAGGTAAAAGTATCGATTTCTGATCAAAAACCGGACAATGCTACGCGTGTGTCACGCGCCAATGAGTCAAACGTAATTTTGGAATCTTATTTAAAACAGACAAAATACCAAATTTGGGTTGATAAATAGAAAATACTAAACTCGTTTCCGTTTAATAACATATTTATGAAACTCGTGAGATGGTATTTGTATTTAACTCGCTTTCGCTTGTTTAATACAAACCACTCACTCATTTCATAAATATGTTATTAAACGGAACGTTGTTAAGTATTTTCTATTTATCAACCCAAATTTGGTATTTTGTCTGTTATAAATAAGAGTCCAAAATTACGTTTGACTCAGTGGCGCGCGACACACGCGTAGCATTGTCCGGTTTTTGATCAGAAATCGATACTTTTACCTGCATATCATCAATATACTAAGTCGAGTATCATCAAAATGGTAGTTTTCGGTAACATTTGGTACTTCTCGATAAAATAAGACCATTTATAACATTTGGCATATTTGACCCCCAACAACACAATGGATGCACCTTTAACATGATTAAGGTTACATGTTACGTATAATTGACCAGTGTATGAAATAAGGTCTATCTTACTGTCCAAATCCATTTTTGAGGTTTTTGTTTACATTTAAATTGACAAACAACAGTTTTGGATTTGCTAGTCTTCATGTATATATATTCTATACGCCTTGCTGTGTTTAAATTGTTTACAGATAGTACTGACCTCTATACAAAAGTTGGACAGCTCTCTGTGAACCTTTGGCTGGACATACTGATGAAATTCAGACTCTATAATTCCTGTCTTCGCATTCACTTTGAGACATGGAAATTCGATGATTTCCTTGAAAGAAACGTGATAGAAAATTAGAAATGCTATTTGAGGTTGTTACAAACAAGATTCTATTCATAAAACTTCTGTTTAGATATAATAAATCCTGATGTTAATTCATGAATTAATTAATTTCTCCTAAATACATCTCTACCTTGAGTAAAAAGAAAATGAAGATAAAATATGTACATATATGATCTTATTTTTAAACTTTTTAATAAAAGGCCGAACAACTTTGTCAGTTGATCATATTAGTTGTACATCCAAAACAGAATGACAATCTTAGTAACCCTGGTAAAACCTTTGGCATTGTTAGTTTTCATTTTATAAGATTAATTTGACAAATTACCTGTGTATTACAAATCCCCATTGTATACCATTCTCATGCATGTTAATTAATCTCCCTGATTGAGTTTCCTCACCATTGTTTTGTGTCCTATATAAATGTACCATATTTTGTTATTTCCTTACATTCCACCTGATGAAGGAGTGAGTATGTACTCCGAAACGTCGTGTATTTTCACATTAAAGAAGTTGTTATCCAGAAAATCTTCCTGTTCTTAAATTACCTGTGGATGAATTTGTCTCTTATTGTCACATGTTGCTTCAAAATCTAACACCAAAAGGTAATCAAACTTCTGTTCAACCGGCACTGGTTGAGAAAATGTCGCCATCGTTCTGCTTATTAACCTAAAACTATTTGAATGACTGACGATTGCGACAGTTCTATGAATACATTTCGTTGTTAAAACGAAACCGAACATGCCTCAATGTTTATATCGTGTTGTGTAAACTTCCGTGTCAATACAGCGACGACCGATGCCTAAACAATCGTTATTGATATGCCGCATGCGATGTGTGGAATACACACATTACGGTATTTTCTTTTTATATGTGCGCTGCGACGTAGGCCCGAACCAAGTTTACCTAGATAATGGTAACTTGACAACAATCTATATCTTCACTGTACTGAGTCAGCCTTCTGATGGTTGTTGTAAAAAGACATTCGACGAACTAAAAATATGTATGATATACAGATACAACAACTATGCTAATAAAGAAGTAATCAAATTTAAAGCGTTTTCAGGACCATACATAAACCTTGCATCGGTTATCCAACATGTAAAGAAATATGACAATTCTTTTTTAATGTACATATATTCTCATTGAAAACCATGTATATCTCATCGAGTTAGGTAGAAATGTATATTTTCACGAGTGGGCCAGCCACAAGTGTAAATATATTATTTCTACTAAACGAGACATGTCAAATGTTATATTTATTAGATTTAAAGGAAGGCTGAAATGAATTATTTTCTATTGAATTCTTAACTGCAATTGGTTCATCAGACTATTTTGTGCAAAAAGAAACCAAAAATAAATCCATATGTTGTTCCTATATTAAACTAGAGCGGCTTAAAAACACCCAAAAACATCGTCTGCTTTTCATCCGTGACCAACAAACCAAAAATGGGGCGGGGCTTAGAGAGTTGGAAGATACCGGAAGTGACGTACGTGAAGGGACGGGGTGTAAACATTCGCTTACTATTTACAATGGCAAACACTGGGGAATCGGTCAGTTAATCTGTTATATCTACGCTTTGCAATGATGCCACATCGCTGTTCTGCTGTGTAATCTGTTCGAGTAATGTTAGTTATCAAGTTTCACTTTACAAATGCACCAAAATATCGTTATATATATCAAATCAAATATGATTGGTATAACTAGTGAGAGACGGTGGATTCATAGACGTTCGTAGACATAGGATAAATCAATGCTAATGATATATAAGATGACAAAATGAAACCAAGATATGATAATATGAACGAAGTACAGTTTAGACAACGAAATCAGATAGTCGGTGTTGTTGTTATTTTTTGTTAGAGATTGTTTGTGTTTAAAATAAAAAAACAAACGTGAGATAAGCACGCCGGCGAAGTAGACCCTATTGTGAGCCATCGACAATAAAGCACTTCACAACATCCTGTTTTTAAACATCGTTAATCAACCGACAACCTAATTTACTAACTGTACATTACAAAAATCAAAATAACTCACCACATATTTTAAAACGATTTAGTTATCACTTATTACACATTAAAACATTCAGAATTTCATAGTTTATAAGATAATGGTTTCAATAAAATGTGTGGTTAATCAAATATAATCAAATAAACATCGTATTAAATTGACAATTCATCAAGAGTGTCAATTAATGTAAGAAACTTACCTTATAACCGTATCCAAAAGGACAATATGAATATCCAAATGCACATTAGACACAAAATGTTAACCTATAATTCCATCAATGACAGTACTTGGAAACAGAAGATGGTCAAATAATAACCCTCTTTCAGCAAAAGTCTTTTCGCAAATGGCAAGATAGAAAACCAAATAGTTATGATGATTTTACACTAAAAATAATTTCATTGGTACATTAGATTTAAACAAGAGTTTTTATTGGATAACTTGATAGAGATATGTTCATTGGCTGAAATTTTTAGACTGAATGTCGCGTTAAGTGTATTGTGTGTCACCAAGACAGGACGTTGGCAATAAACATGACATGCTGGTCACCGACTTGTGTTATATAATTAAGTCGGTCCAGTAAACTTGTTATCTGTACAAACATAATTACACTCCTTCCTTCTCACATACTCAGCTTCTTAATTGCGTAAACTAATGTGCTGTAACAACACTTCTCCCCTTTGATCTGGAAGAAACATCTATATGGTCCGCTAAACTGAGAATTGTGTGTTGATGTGCAGAAGTGACACATAAAAGCTATCAGACTATTAATTAAACCATTTCGTTTTCATTAACGATATGTTCATTAAAATGCTTCTGGTAACATAATTCTTTTATTCGATAATGTTCGTTGTCTATATCAATCTGTGTATATGTTTAGCGTGCACAATAGAGCGATCTTCATGTAAATTTCATTGAGCTTGTTGACCAAAACAGTTCATTTATTTATTCATGAAAGTGAAGTGAAAATGGTTTGCATTCCGTTACATCATATATAGAATATTTTAATTGACAAACTTAAAATACAGTAATCTTTTATATTAAATACAAAATGTTATTTATAAATCTGCAACGTTGTCTCGCTTGTTTGAACAGTCAATCGTTCAGTGTATATGAAGTTATACCTACCATATATATTTATTTATTAATACATACAAAACAAAATTAACATGCCGATTATTCAACATACTTTGATCAATTGATGCTACTTAATCTCTGTTCACCCGATTCCCGCGATAATCTTCTTCCCTTGTTTCAGTGTCACTTGAACTGTCATACCTTCCCTTCTAGTTCCGCGATTAATTGGTACAAACATACTATACAAAAGCGCAGAATGCACTCTAATAAAGCACGCCCCGGTTGTTGTAACCATATAAAATCGCTAGTTGAATAGTTTAGTAATCCGTTTATCGAAAATTTGGGTTGTTTTGATGAAGTTTTCTGTCTTATATGAGCAGTTTAAAAGTGGGGAAAACGCGTTAAATTATGATTAGCGGCCATGTAGAGGCTCCTTCACGTACGTCACAGCCCGATACGCTTCAGTGACCACCCCGCCCATTTTCATTCTGGTCGCCGGGGCTTAATTGGGCACTTTTAAAAAAAAGCCGTATATAAGTTATTTATGGGTCGATTTCAAAAATTTAAAATCTAGCAATTGTCAAATTGAAACCCCTTTTCAACGAATCCGAAAGTGACCATATGTCATTTCATCTAACCTTTAACAAATAATGCATAGTAAATTGTAAATGACGTTCATTTTATGAATGGAGCCTCCGAGATCGCATTACTTTCCACAGCCATCCTGTGACGTCATCATATTGTTACGATGACTTCATATGATTTAAAGTGTTATTTCACTGAGTAGAATAACATGTCATTTCATTTGAAAAAACGGATTTATTTTTTAACTCATAAAATTTAATGGCGTATTTCACCACAGAAAATATAATAAAAGTATTTTTTTTATTCATAACTTTTTGTCATTATTTGTTTACTGCACCGTCTATCTTCTCATCTTCAGCGGCATCTGTTAATCGTCAAATCACTGCTAATGTAGTTGTTAAAATGAATAAAGGTCATACTTACCAAATACCTTTATTTATTCAAACAACAAACTCAATACATATTCAAAATCAACATTGCCGATCATCCAACATAATAAAAAAAATCCTCCTACAAATCCACTGTTCAATCCTCCTACAAATCCACTGTTCAATCCTCCTTCGAATCCACCGTTCAATCCTCCTACGAATCCACTGTTCAATCCTCCTTCGAATCCACCGTTCAATCCTCCTACGAATCCACTGTTCAATCCTCCTACGAATCCACCGTTCAATCCTCCTACGAATCCACTGTTCAATCCTCCTACGAATCCACCGTTCAATCCTCCTACGAATCCACTGTTCAATCCTCCTACGAATCCACTGTTCAATCCTCCTACGAATCCACTGTTCAACCCTCCTACGAATCCACCGTTCAATCCTCCTACGAATCCACCGTTCAATCCTCCTACGAATCCATCTATTTATCATCCTACGAACCGGATCGTCCTACGAATTCACCTACACCCCTAAAATACCCCTCAAACTATTGCTCGAATAAGTGATTTCAATAAGGATGTTGTAAATTCAACATGTATCAGAGGAATGATAGGTGTTCTTTCTTCAAATGAATGAATTCTCTATCTATATATATGGTATGCTTATAAATTAGTGTAAAATTCTTCACAGGAATTCAGAAGTTGGGATAGTAACGAAATCTTATGGATAGCATTTTTTATATTTGTTTCAAACGACGTTTCCGAGTAATGTCTTGCCACAGGAATTCGATATCGTAATTAAAACCAGGGACATTATATTCACCATTTTGTTTTCCTGACTTTAAAAAGAGGGTGTATTGGAAGTCGCTGCTTAAATTAAAGATTAGTTAGGTAATAAAAACCAACATTGTTGAAGACACATACATGTTTGTGTGTACGTGTTTGTGTTTTAATAAGTAACATATTATACCAACAATATTTCTTTAATTCGTTTATCATTAGACTCTTTACATGGATTTATTCATACCTGTGAATCGAGTTTCCTTTGTTTACCTGTACCCCGCAGATCGTTACTCATTTTTATAACATGATTATATTTGGGATAACACTTACCCTCAAATAGTACAAATTCTTGTACTTTTCGGGCCGAGTCCCTTGCGGGATTCGAACCCACACCCTCAGAGTAAGGCAACTGACCGTACCAGCAGCTTACCACACGACCATTTCGCCTCGACAAAAATAGAGGTCCAACAATTTTACATTCAGTACCCCTCTGATAGATATAAATTGGCGCAGCTACCAAGGCTGAGAGCATTAGAAATGCTTGCCATTTAGTTAGTGAAGAAATATAACATGGTTATATTTGAGATAATACTCCCTTCAAATAGTACAAATTCTTGTACTTTTTCGGGCCGAGTCCGTTGAGTCCGTTGCGGACTCAATTAGCGCAAAAGAAATACCCCTTAGCCCAGTCTTTAGTAAAAACCATATGTTTGAATGAGATGCACGTGCGTTTCTATAGACCTGTAGTTTATTCGATTTACTTCCACGTTTTGTTCCAGTGAACAATAACAATCAGGACAATTTATATGTCCTAGACACAGGTTTATTAATTCCAATTATAGTATGACATTGCAATGCTTAAACATATAGTTGGACCAAGTTTATTAAAATGGGGGAGGAACATGTTGAGACAAGAGGCATTGGATGATAGGAAAGATATCTCACATCTTGTTTTGCTGAGAATCTTTTGAGCGACCGTCGTATTTAGAATAAACTCATCATGATTAAAGGTGCATCCATTGTGTTTCATAAAATGTTACGGTATTTGGCTTTAATACGTTCCAACGGAATACACCCGGTCCGGCCGCTAGGCCAGTTCGGCCGCTGGAAGTAACCCAGTTCGGCCGCCGGTTCATCTAGTCTCGCTGATATCCTACCCATTTCGTCCGCCGCATGTCCGATGGTTAATAATAAGAGGATATTTGACTCTTTTCGGCCGCCGATAAATGTTTCGGGAATGGGTACATGTATTTCAAAACCGGATATATTTATCCGAAAAATAATGATAATGATAATGAAACGATATATCTCTTCATATTCTATTCATATAAAAATATACTGCATATGTATACATATAAAGTTCATCTTACATTTCATGTTTTTTTTTATTTACAACACATGTGTCTTCATATTTTATTCAGTATGCATTTGTCACACGAGTCGCATTGACGACATTGTTGTCTGAAAGTACACTCTCTAGAGCAGTAGACACAAGGATATCTTACTGGTTCCATGGTGATGAATTGCACAATGTTTCTCATTTTTTAATATCATTAAACAGTGAGTGAACTCTTATCATCACTAATTATCACCAATCATGTCCTTGAATACACACAAACGGATTATTTCACTACAAAATGATTAACACTCAATTAATTGGTGTCATCTTATCGTAAGTAATTATGAAAACACTTAGAAGAACAGTTCAGTGGTAGATATTTTAATCCAATCAAATAAAAACAACAATCGATATGTTGTGTGTTATTGAGAAATGAAATCACTGCTTACATTTGGATCTGTAAATCATTTATTGGAATGAGTTTAGCTTCACATGTTAACATTGATACCAGGTAAATTTGTTGAATTTTATGATTGAGCTCTCAAATATGATATAGATGTGAAGATCATGCAAAATGTATGCGGACAGTGACGTTATGTAAATAGACTTGTATGTAAATTTAGTCTAGGATAAATACCTTTTACAGAATAGATTCAATCTATTTTTTTCCAGCTTGATTTGAAATAATTTCAGCTTGGCCTACATAATTTTTATGAATTTTTCTTACGACAATTTTACTAATGTCATCCGATTTATCTACACGTGTACGTTAAGTAAAAACGTTTCCCATAGACCGCCATGTTATAATGATTTCACATACTTTATAAATGTGAAAAGGATCTACAAACAATATTTATTCTAAACGAAATTAGCATACAAGTCAATGGAAATATTATGTCACCGTTCGAATACTTTTTGGCACATAACGCATACAGTACAAATATTGCGATCGTCTGTATTGGTCCGAATAACTAGATCTTTGTATAAACGTCATGTGACACCAATATTTACGACCTGCTAGTTTATATTCGTTGTAGATCATTTGCATAATGGTAAAAATACTTACCAGGCGAATTTTATTGACAAATGGTTAGCGGACATAGTGGCGGACGAAACAGGTTGAATATCAACTAGGCTAATTTCATTTCGGATGTAGCGGCGGCCGAAATGGGCAACATATGCAGCGGCCGAACTGGCCAGCGGCCGGACTGGGTGCTATTCGTTCCAACACACCATATGTGTTGTTTACAATACAAATAAATTCAATCAGCTTTCACATTCATACCCACACGCCAAATATATCATAATTACTATTTTCCCATTAAAATCGAGTAACATCTATGCATGCGCAGAAACCGAAAGTGTGCGTCCTATTTACATGCACAGTAGTTATATGTCCTATTGAGTATTATCAGCCCAAATTTGTTATTTTGTCTGGTTAAAATAAGATTCCAAAATTACCTTTGACTCATTGGCGCGCGCCACACGCGGTGCATTGTCCGGTTTTCGATCAGAAATCTATTCTTTTACTTTCATATCGTCAATTTACTAAGTCCAGTATCATCAAAATGGTAGTTTCTGTAACAGTTGGTACTTCTCGATAAAGTAGGCATGGTAAGACAATTTATAACGTTTGGCATATTTGACCCTCAACAACACAATGGATGTAGGCCTACCTTTAACGCAAAGAGGAATCTATTAAAATTTCTTATAACAGCAAGTGAACTTATAGCAGGAAATGGTACTGTTAAGATATCAGTTCCAACTCTGTTCTACATGATCATATCCATGTCATTTATTTATTTCAATTTCCGACAGAGGTCTTTAGGTCCATATTCTTATTATGATATGTCAAAAGGAAAATAGTACATACGCGATAAATGACAAACTCGCATAAATTAAAACCATTGACACTTAAATAAAGATTTGATTGCGTCTATTAAACAATAAATATAACTGGGCGTCAATCTTGTACTGAAAAACATGTTTTAATCAAATCAATTTACAACAAGAATGACATCATCGCACTTCGTCCAACAGAGGTCTCTGTCATCAAAATGGCGACGTAATATTTAGAGGAGAGACAACATCATACTCCATTGCGTCAGAGAAATTGGTTTTATATGGTACCAGGAAGTGCCTACCACTACAAAACATGTTGCTGCAAAAGGTGGGACAGCTATTTAACTCGTTACAACGATTATAACGTCATCATTTAACTTGTCAGCGAAATATTTGTAAACATTGAAAGGGGACTTCCTCTCTCGATAATGTCAATATTGACGATCGTGAATTACATATTAGTAAGAATTAAGTTTAGATATGAACTAATCCTCCAGTTTTATCATCATTCATGGTCAGTGGTAACACAACTCTAATTGATGGAGACCCTTGGATATAAACTCTGGAAGGACACTTTATTTTCTGATGAAAAAGCATCATTGACAAGATACATTGCACTGCAGTGACACATTGACAGAAGGAACTCCTTTTAGGATAACACATTCTCATTTCACATGTTTTAAGGAGGAAGGTAAAACTTTGGTATAAAATTTAATAATACCTAACCTGTGTGGATATACAAATGCAATAGATATCCCAAGATGGTTTATAAACATTGACACAATATGGGTGTCATGACTCCCATTTCCTTAGCAGGGACAGTATAAACATTGTTTGAATAATTTCTGTGTAAATATTCAGGAAATATTTAAAAAAATATTTTTCACAATGTGATCATTTCCTTTTTCCTAATTCACTCTACATATTGAGGCCTGAAATAGAAACATTACTACATTAGTTGAATCGTGATGTTTTGGTTTTAGTTCCTTGCATCAAAGTGTATTTTTTGGCTTGTAACGCATACCATATTATTTGCCATTAATTTAAAAACATGTAATTTATTTATTTCCTCGAGCCAAACCACACTGAAACCGAGAGTTCTATATTATGCATACAGGTTGCAAGAAATAAATTCATTGTGTTTTGTCAAATAGTTTTCAAGTCATGACCGTTGCATAAACATTATTTATATTCCATTGATAATCAAGACAACCGCAATCTTTTAAAATCACGTGTACGTACAACTTTCTTACTGGGATTAACATGTCAGTCTCAAAGGATTTATAAAGTTCTGCCATCCATTCTTATTCAAACAATAATCAGGTGCGGGTTAGGGCAGTGGTTCGCATATTTGGCTTCAGATCAAGAGGTCTGCAACTTTTTCTGCTCAATTTCTATTCATTTATTTCGGTTTGTAGGCCATCAGCCCATGTACAATGCATATAAACATTACTATTTTGTAGAGTAGAACAGGGCCTCCACTACTTTGTCTGCTGTGGAGAACTGTTCTACATGCAGTAAGATTTGGGTGCAATGCTACACTGAATTTCAGCGCAGTACCACCCATGGTTCGCTAGTTCCAGTCGATGCTCGCAGGTTTCACCGCAATGCATAGCCAACATGGCATTGCAGGCTTTCTAACTGCAATAATACTAACAGCTGTAATGTAAGTGAAATACTCTTGAAAGCGGCGTTAAACCCCAAATCACTTCACCTAACCACTAACAAGTTCATCTATTAGCATTTTCACTAATGGTCCGATGAAGGGGCTCTCACAATCCTGGAAATCTAACAAGCTCCATGCATTTCTGTTGCACTGGCATACTCCAGCTCACAACCTCCAAGTTAGGGCGCTCTCCCTCCGAGTAGCTCTACGGCAGTGACCCTGCCATCTTACGTATGGGCATTGTTGTCAATCTAGTTTCAGTAAGGCGATAGAGAATGTAATACAATCGAAAAAATATTCGCTTGACAGCCTTTTTTCTTGTGTCACTGCACGAAGTTGTATTGTGAATCCTACGGGTTAAAAGTTTGCATCTTGGAGCATGACAGCAGTCTCTTGCTGCACGCACTTTCTCAGGGCTTTCTCACCCGAACACCTTCTGATGGCAGCGAGTATATTAGTGATGTCACGGAGCGGTTGCTCACTGTCTGGAGCTAGTCCTGCTCATGTTGTTAACACAACTCTCCTACAAGGTATTCCACCACAGCCTCACTACCTGGAGCCCTGAGTCGGGTCAAATAGCTCCTCCAGGGAAGTTGAAGCGGTGTTAAAACCCAAACTCACCTCAAAGGATAATCACCAGATGAAAATGAATATTATGCTTTAGCAAAGATGATTTCTAAACTTTTACCAAAATTTTAAGAGATGAACCTATTACACTAACCCCCAAAATTCATGGGCATGTTACAATTTAGAATGGCTGTTCCAGATTAATGTTTAGCTGTTTAAAGGACTAAGTTAGTCAAAAACCAATTAAGAGAAAAACCAGCTTAAAGATATTTTGAATATCTAGACCCTTGTGCTTATTCAATAAATCAATAAATCAGTTGTCAAAGTTAAACATGTCTTGAAACACCACTAAAACAATTACTTATTTTGATGTATGTGTACGGTTTTCTTCTCATTAATTTGCAAACTGTTTGTCGATGCTTTTTGTCACGAGTTTGATTGAATTGTGTCATGTTTTCACTCTAACAAAATGTGTCAATACTAACTGACATGATCCTGTGATAGTAATGTTCCTCATTCATTCAATATAACTTTTGAAACAAGGCATGCTATTCCGACTCAAACTTGTATATTTTCTAAATAATCAAAGGTTTTCTATTTGCAATGGCAAATTCAAAAGTAATTGATGAGTTTGGAAGAGGCCAAAATATGTAATTCATATCTATTTCTATTGCAAAATTTCATGAACAAACTTTCAAAGTTGATTACATATTTTTTGGTCAAAATAGGAACAACATTTCCTATCACAAACCGTGTTGTTCTCCGTATCATATATACAGTGGAAGCCCTCTAAAGCAGCACACATTCGTTCAAAGACCAAATTTTTGTGCCGGAATCGAAGGGCTGTCAGTTTAGAGGGCTTCCTCTGTATTTATCATGACTAATCTTTAATTAATTTCTTTTTCTTCCTCCTGCATTCTTTTTATGATTTATTTCTGTTTTGTTGCAGTAACTTCTAAATTGTCAGTAATCAGCCATGGATTTTGTTGATTTGGACAAAGTTCTAGATGAGTTTGAAGAAGAAGGTAAGACAAATAGTAGAAAATTAGCTTGAAATCCTTTAAAACATGCATAAAACCTTGCTTGTTATCCCCGCTGCATGTTTAGTGCTAAGCGTTAGTGCCAGTTGCTTGTTGCACTATGTGATAGGGCTGTTATACTTTATAAAATACTACTGAGTTGACAAAGCTTCAATGTTTTTCCACATAAACTCTTAAGATTCCTTTGACAGTCCCTATCAGATCCTTTTTGAATATTCTGAATACATTCTGTATTACTGCGGATACAAAATGCCATTTTCTTCTTACTCGTCCCAGACCTTTTATGTGTGCTTCAAGATAACTGATGCTTTTTCACATACGCTTTCCTAAGTTTTCTGTAATAGTCATTTTAAGACCCTGTTTGAATATTCTAAAACTCTGTGTTCCTGATCTAATTCAGGTCATTGCATGCAGGTACACAATGTCATTTCTTCTTACCCACCCCAGTCCTTTTATGTGTGCTTCACTGTTAATGAAAGTAGTATTTGCTTTACAAGCTGGCTCTTCTAACTATTTATGCAGTTTATTTGTTTTCACCGAGGTGTTTCTTTTATACTTACTTACAGACCTCGTAGTGCATGGAGCACATAAGTCCTCTACAAAAGATTGCCAATATGGCCGGTCCTGAGCCCATTGCTGGATCTGACCCAATGTCCATCCTTTTCCCCTCACAGTTCTTCTCCATGTTTCCCTTGGGCTTCCTTTGTTTCTCTTCCCTTGTAGTGTCTGTCTCATTGCGATTCGTGGAGTTGTATCCGTAACATGTACCCAATGTATCGCTACTTTATTTGCAATAATACTTGCTGCCATGATATGTGTGAAATACTCTTGATAAATAAACCCCAACTCACCTCACTTTTCTTTATTTTGAGGCGTGATAGCGCAGTGGTTTACACGTTGGCTTAGGATCAAAAGGTTCTCGGTTCGAATCCCGTCAAGAGAGCTGGCTCCCTTTTCACAAAGGTTAACCTTATCTCCCATTAGTAGGCATTACACTATGGCTACCTTAGTGACTTACGATCACCGTAGATTTTTGTGAAAAAAGGCCCTATTCCACATGCTGTAACAGGCCTAAAATTGCAACCAATTTAGGAGCATTTGCTCCCTATTTTTCAGTTTGTTCCCTGTAATTTTGAGTTTGGAGCACACATGCTCCTTGGCAAAATTTGGAGTTCACTTAACAAATTCTGTTTTTTTCACCAAATTTAACTATTATCCATCACAACTGCTTCACAACAGTATTGAATATTAACTAGCTTACAGTTTAGCTTATTGTCCCCCGCCACCAGTCTTCATCTGGGGAATACGCAGACCTGAAAAGTTTTTGGAGACCTTGACCTCATTTTCAAGGTCACGGCGAGACTTTGACCAGTTTTGAAAATGTTGTTAGCGCGATATCTCATGAACCCTTCGACCTAGAGTCTTCAAACTTGGTACCAGTCTTCATCTGGGGAATACATAGACCTGAAAAGTTTTTGGTGACCTTGACCTCATTTTCAAGGTCAGTGTGAGACTTTGACCAGTTTTGAAAATGTTGTTAGTGCGATTCCTCATGAACCGCTAGAACTATTGGTTTTAAATTTAGTATCAGTCTTCATTTGGGGAATATCCAGATACCAGTCGATTTGGTTGACCTTGAAATTATTTTCAAGGTCACTACAAGACTGATTGTCAAATGTTGTTAGCACGATATCTCATGAACTGCTGTACCTAGAGTCTTCAAATTTGGTACCTGTCTTCATTTGGGGAATACGCAGACATCAGTCGATTTGGGTGACCTTGACCCCATTTTCAAGGTCACTACAAGACTTTGACCATTTTAAAATTTTTGCCCGATATAACAATAATTGAATCAAACATGTAAATGTCACTACTCGGTACAAGCTGTGTGTCCATTCTTTTAGCTTATTTCTTAATTGCGGCGGGGGACATGGTCACGTGACAATTACTTGTATTAAATAATTTATAGGTAATTTTAACAATCTTATTTAGTCATTTTATATGTGCTCGTTGCAATTTTCATTTGCTCCTAAGAATAAAATGTTAGGAGCGTGGCCGCTCCTTGAAAAAAATGTTTACTTTGAGGCCTGAGTAAGCTTTGGGTGCACAGTTACAATGAATTTCAGCACAGTACCAGTACCACTTGTTCACAACTTATAACCGCTGCTTGCTGGTTTCATCACAATGATAATCACACTGGTGTTGCAGCCTTTCCCCTGCAATAATACTAGCAGCCGTGATATAAGTGAAATAATCTTGACCTCACCTTCCATTTTATTAGCTATATGTATGTCTATCCTAGGCGAGAAAATGATTTTTAAAATCATAAATGATATAATTGTTCTCATTCATTAAAAAATCTGTTGGCATATAACACTACTTAATTTAAAGTATGCTTTGTTATAGTTATATTATAACCATTGTGTTTGTAGACGAGGAAATTGTTGTTTCCATGACAACAGTTTTTATAATATTGATCAGGCTGGTGACATGTTAGAAGGACGTGAACAAGAACGTTAGTATAATGACATTAATCTTCTCAGCTACTCACTCACTTCCCAGTCAATCTCTGCAGGATATAGAACAGTGTCATGCTATAGAGCTTGTACATTACAAATTGATGTCTCATCAATTCTATCCTTCACGTATGTAATACTAGAAATTATAGAACTACGAAAAACAAGTTCAAGGTCGGATCCTGCAATGTACCGGTCCACATAGAGTACTGTGCAAAAATTTGTTTCACCAGTAATGATAAATTTTGTGTGTGAGTGTGTCAATTTCATAACTCTGAAAGATGAATAAATCAAGCTACGGTAAAATGTAAAGTTTCTATTTCATCTTTGAAAGCTTGACATTTTATTTCGTCACTATCACTGGCTATTTAAAGTCTTGCTGCATTTCCTAACCTTTTCTGTGCCAACGTAGCAGTGTATAGTATAATAAAAAAAATGTCTGACACAGAAAAGGCAGCGAAATGCAGCATGGCTTAAATTAGCCAGTGATTTAGACTGGCGTGAGTGCCTTGACTTAGTCCCGAACAATCACTCACATGTTTTCTCATTAAAAGTTTTCTTGTTATGAATAAAATGGAATTTTTTTGTTGTTTTGAGATTTTTCAGTGTTTTTTTTTAACAAATTGACGAAAAACATCTTGGCTTCAATTAATTTTACTTTCATAACTAAGGTATTTTTTAGCAATACATCTATAGAAGCTAAAACAAAACATATTTTCAAAAACAACTCTAAAAATACACAATTTCTCAGAATTCACAACTGGACAAACAACATGATATTCCCAACCATAAATATCCCAATACTGCAGAGGTAAAAGGTATTGCCTGTGAAGGTATTCATAAAAACGATCCCATATGATCAATACCGCAATATCGGATCATGTAAGGCTGCCCTAATTCTCCTGTAGTGACCTATCCATATAGAGTACAACTTCATCAGCTGCTTGTTAGAAACTCTGGCTTCGTATCGTGGACATGTTTTGATGTTCCTCGTAATGTTCCTATTCCGGAGAAGGGAAGACGTTAATCTGTTCTTTCATGGTAAGGAAACATGTCTGGTGGTATATATGAAGACTTTCTCAGAGTCCGTAGTTTCTTACTTTGTGTTCAGCATATTGGTGTTGTGTCCTATTCCACTGTAGCACATTTCTTGCATTTTTTATATATGTTCAAAATTTACTTAAATTAAAACTACATTTGGTGAGGCACTTGACGACCTGTCTAAAAATATGTGTGTTGGGGGGCTAACAGCATGAGGATCCACTGAAAGATTATTATGACGAAACCGACAGAAGTTGGGTAAAATTAAAGAGCAGGAGTTAGCCGCACGAGGAGGAGGAGCAGGAGCAGGAGGAGAATGTGTGTAGTTACATGTTACATCAGACTCGGTCTGAAACCCCCGAAACATATAACTACATAACAGACTGGGATTGAGAATGCATGGGAATAGCAGAGTGACTTGTCAAAAGCATTATTTATCTAGCAAGTCAACCAGACATGTCAGTGAATTTTGCAACTGACCGAACAAATTTAATAACCAATTGGCTGTCAGTCAGTATATTAAGTTGACCCCTATTTGCAGCACTGAGGAGCTTGAGATTATGTGTTTTGTTGACTGTTTTGATTTATTTCAGCAAAAATAATGGTACAAAACCATTCTGTATGCAAAGGCAAAGTGAAATGAAGTGTTAATGAATTACTTGATTTCAAATTTATTTACCACTACAACAATACTAAATTTTATTACATAGATGTTTATATTTAAAATAAAAATATTATTTGAGGCAAAATTTTGATACTGATAGTTAACACCCAAATCGTGTTTGATGCATTAGATTAGAAACGTCAAAGCGCATTCGTCAACTCAACCCTGGTGTTGTTAAATCAAACTCAGCCAAGATTTCTACTTTGGTGACCTTTACCTTATTGCTGCCTTATTGTCAAGGTTATTATGACACTTTTTTTTTTTTTTCATGGGCAGATATGGGGAACAAAATTTTGGACCCTCCTTTTCCATTTCAAAATTCTTGGATCCGTCACTGCATTTTACACTATCCAGTTCTTTTGCATTTAATTATATGTATGAAGTCCATTTCTGAGCATCTTTCTGACTTGTGAATCTCTTTTGCAGAAAAGGCTGCTGACTCACTGACCCCAGGACAGGAAGTACGTCCTAGCGGATACTCAGACTACATCGAGTCGCGGAGTGACAAGCCATGGGAGTCCATGTCCGAGATCCCGGCAGCCGGGAATGGCCTCCATCTTGGATTCGGCATCACTGGGAAAGGAGTGCCTGGAGGGTCCGTGTATGACTACGACATCCCATATGATGCTGGCGGGAGGAACACAGAGTACATAGAGTCTGCCCATCTGACCACTCTAAAGAAGAATGTGTCAAGTATAGAGTATGGCAAGGGAGACTTGAACCTTGGTGTGGACAACAATCTGGATAGTTTGCAGAGTCAGAAGTTGAACAATGGCGGTCATGAAAGTGATCTTTACACCGAACCTGCGGCTGGTCTGACGTTGTCCACTTCAGGTCATGCTGAGAAGGAACACTTAAATAATGCCGTGGATGATGTTGGTCATGATTTTATATTCTCAAGACCCAATGGCATCAGTCATGAAGATTACAGAAGTGTTGAGAAAGGACTGAAAGCTTCCCAGGTCATTGCAGTACAAACTGATGCTCTTACTCCACGAACTGAGAAGGAGTTGTCTTCGGTTCCGTTTCCAAAGTCAGACATTATTGTTGATGGTCATGAGAGTGCAAAGTCTTTGTCCAGTTATGATTCCTATAGTGCGTCCGAACAGGCAGACAGCTGGAATAAAGATGCGCAACTGGCCTATGCAAAAGTTGAACCGAACAAGCTGGACTTGCAGTCTATGAGTGAGAATGTGAGAGTATCAGATGAGTTGGACTCGAGACAAAGTCTTGCTGGTCAGTCTTTGAATGGTGTGGACAACAGTGTGGCTGCCGTTGGATTCGCTACTGTGACAGATGACGTAAATGAAGATGAGATTGATCAGTATCTAAACACAGACATTTCTGACAATACACAAAACCGTGAAACCACTGACACTAACACAGCCATACAAAACCATGTGTTTCCCGACACGGGCATGAAGAACCCAGACATAGTGCTAGATGTAGGTCGGAGTGAAAACTTGAAATCAGAACAGGGAAACGATGTGCAATATACCTCTGGTCCTGCGTCCAACGACACAAACATTCCTGCCTCGGGGAGTCAGGGAGGTAGCTTGAGATTCCAACACTTGCCCAATATCACTGCAGATACTGGGTCTGAAGTGCATAGAAGTGACAACGTTCATGCAAAAGCTTCTGATTTAACACTAGAAGTGTCCAAACAGATTTCATCGGAAGAGTCATCTTTGAGTGATGTGAGAGAGAGTTCTTCCGGTCGGTCGTCTGAATCAAGCTCCAGTCCAAGTGACCAGGGAAGTCCTCAGACTTTAGGAATAGGAGCACGACCCAAGGATCAAGTGGCTGTGAAGAAAAACAGGCCCAACAGTTTGTTGGGTCTTTCAAAGTTGAGCATGGATCCTGGCTATAACATTGTGCATGAAGTTGTTGAGAACACAGACTCTTGTCCACAAGGAGCTTCAGATTCAAACACTGTTGGGGGTGAGAGTGTGGGGGAGAGCTTTATTCAGTCGACTGTGGAAGGTACTCTGTCTGCTCCACCTCCAAATGAACAGAAACATTTGACAAATCTGGAGATCCGTCAACAGATTGAACAGGAACAGAGGCAGAGGATGAACGTCAATACTGGCGGTCAGGGTGGTCAGTTTGGTGCTGGGCAGTTGGGCATGTCCAGTGAAAGTGGACAACCTGAACAGCCAGGGATAGCTAGTGCAAATGGACAGCAACTCGGGATGTTTGGTGTAGATGTGCAACCAGGTCGAATGGGCATCTCCAGTGAGATTGGACAGTTAGGAACTTGTAGTGGACAACAAGGACAGTTGGTGACCACTGCAAATCAACAACAGATGGGGCTGTCCACAGAGTTGAGTGTCTCAGGGTCGGATGGACAGTTTGGGGGAGTGTCCAGTGCCCCCCAGGACATTGTCCAGACCGACTCTGGTCCGGGGGCCGGGGAGACGATGGACGACATGCCAGTGATGAGACGTGGAGAGGAGCAGTTCACACAACCGGGACTCGACCCTCAGACAGGTGAGGTTTTATAACAAAGTTTATGATTGTGGATTAAAATAATGATCATGATTTCTAACAGGTTCATCTATTGCAGTGTTCACTGTTCATGGAATCCTGAAAAAGTCATGGAATTTTAAAAATAAGTTTCCAGGCCTTGAAAAGCTATGGAAAATAGGCAAACATATAAAACAAATGGGAAAGTCATTGATATTTTATTTCTTGTGAAATTACTGTTCATTACTTACTTTTCCCACTATCAACTAAATATATATAAAAATCCTTCATCAAAGTTATCGATCAATTCTGTGTTGCTTGAACCTCGCTTGGTTTGTCATGGAAAACTCTGAAAGCATCCTTGAAAAAAACATAAAAAAATCATAGAATTTGTGTGGCCTTCGAGTTTATGAACCTTAATAGCATTTTCACTAATGGTCTAAGGAAGGGCATCCCACAAACTAACTAACTGTTTCTGTTTTCACCGTTTTGATGGTACACTCCCAAATATTCCTGTTGATGTCATTAACACAACTCTTCTACAACAAGGTATTCCACCACGGCCTCACTCCTGGAGCCCTGGGTCGGGTCAAATAGCTCCTCCAGGGAAGTTGAAGCGCCCAACAAGCTTGAACCTACCTCCGCGGGGAGAGTTTGGAGTGGGAGGGGACAGGTCCCCCGACACAGGGGGGAGGATGAGGGGTGTGGGCTTGATGCAGACTGACCAAATACCTGAAGAGTCGGAACAGTCAGAGCAGTCAGGTTCGTCAAGCATTTATTATTAAAATTCATGAAATTAAATAAAATATCTTTGGTTGAGTATTGTGACTGAAATTTTGGGTCAAAAACAGTCCACAGATATTGTGTTTTTGAGATTTCCCCAATGTACCCAATCCTTTTCTATGGAATATTCAAAGAAATTGCATTGATAATATGAAACTTTGAAGAGAGATTCTCATCCCGTATCAGAGAATTCTGAGAACACAGTGAGAAAAAGTGAGAACAACACTGTAACAAGCAAATTCCTCATACCTCGATTAATAATTGATGGCAAAACCATTCTTTGTGACATAACTAACCCTTTAGGGTAAAGGAAACTTGGGGTTAGGTCAACTAAAGCTATGAACTATGAATTATGGAGACATTCTTTGTTTACAGTGGTGGAGGAATATAGTGAGGGAGATGGCCGACTAATGGAGGGAGCAGACGGAGGGGATCCATCTCTTCTTCCGTCCGGCGACCCCCCTCCCCCCTCCATCATCCACTCACACCTGGGTCGGGTCGCCCCCACCTGGGTCCCCGACAACGATGCTCCCAACTGTATGCAGTGTCAGGCCCGCTTTACCTTCACCAAGAGGAGACATCACTGCAGGGCTTGTGGCAAGGTGAGCAAAGGCCCTTCCCATTTATCCTCTACTGAGGGCTTTCTTTTGCAAAGAAAACCGAGGGGAGGTTTTGATCTAGCTTATGAACCAACTGAGGCTATATTTAAGATGTAGTTGTAGGGGTGTAACAATAGATCAAACTATCAATTTATCGCAATAGCTACTGTGACAAGAGTACTTATCGATTGTAACTTTTAAAAACGATCAATAGCATCGATAGCACTGCTGACTATCGATAGTTTCCATAGTTTTTTCAATCCAGTTGTTTACATGAACCTAAAAGTAAATTTGCACACAAATATGGCTTCTACATTAAAAAAATGCGGGAACAGACCAAACAGATCATGGACAGCTAAAATAACAACAAGAAGATTTAAGAGTTATCTGCACTAAATTCTGTCACTTTGGAAGAAGAAAGTTCAAAGTAAAGACATTAAAACACTGTTTATTCTAGAATTTTTTCTTTTTTGTTTATTGATAAACTATCACAATAGTTATTGCAATAGTAGGTCACAATAGACTATCGCTATCGCAATAGTTAGTCACAATAGACTGTCGCTATCGCAATAGTCCTTGTGAGTCAATAATCAACCCTAGCAGTAATTTGATATTTTAAAATTCTCAAGGATTCAATGGTATTTACTATTTGGGATCAGCTGTCATGTGAAGAGAGCACAGCCTTGCATGGGAGTTCCACACGCTTCCTGTCTCATGTATAACATATATAGCCTAGCCTTACTCAGCGGTGATTCCTGGTGTAATAGTTGTAAATGGCTTGTGATTACTGAGATCAAGGTTAGAACCTAATCAATTGGTCATGAACATTTACCTTTCACTGGTTCGATCCCGTGCTTCGGATACATTTGTGAATTTGTGCTAATACTCTGCTCTGAAGAATCTTTACGCAGATTTGTGACATAAAAATTTCAAAAACAGGTATCTCATGAAGTGTTCATGGCCATACCATGTGTTCATGACCATACCAAGTGTTCATGATGAACACCCTGGTATTCGTGACACCATGTCTCTGTTCTATCATGATTTCTTTTCTTCAGGTATTCTGTTCAACTTGCTGCAATCAAAAGACTCCATTGCCTTATATGGACATGAAAGAAGCGCGAGTCTGTCAGCAGTGTCACACTCTCCTCCAATCAGGTGAGACTTGTGTAATCATACGCCAACCACCCCTTTGTTTACATCCCAAAAACACTACGCTAGAACCCCTCTATTGCATTGCTACCTCGGTTTCAAGGTTAAAGGTAATTCTTTATACCAAATGTGCATTCAGCAAAAACTAGATTTTGGACATCTTTGCAAGTTATTCATGTTAATTAATTACATAACAATTAAGATTTGCATTGACATGTTATGAAAATATAAATTATAATATTTTTCCAGTTAAATATCTCAATTTTAACATACATTAAAGATAACATTTTTAATTTTCTTACCTGTAAATACAACATGCATATATGAATTATATCAGTCAATTTTAGAAATATATACTATACTAGCATAATACCTATACTATAAATATTACTATATATTTGAAATTCAATACTATACATATATATGCTTTGGTATATTTAAGTTTGTATTCAATTTGTAACAGAAAATATATCTATTTAAATCAATGAGATGTGGGATGAACTGTTTCATCATCTTGTATAGGATGGTCATTAATTCTTTCAACTCTTGGTGCTGGACATTGGTACATTTTGGATGAACTCTCTATTAACAAATTTAACAACACATCATCAACTCTTTTCTATAAATCTCAACTCTTACCCAGAGTTCATAATACACTCTACAGACTCTGAAGAAATCCTGGAGGTGAGGTCATCCTTGTGACCTTTCTTGTCAGCCAATCAAAGAGAAGGCTTTAAATCTTGATGTTTAACTTGGTAGTTTTCAAACCAAATGCTGAAGATCTTTTGGAGTGACTTTTTAGCTCATCAGGTCTAATAAGCCCAGATAGGCTTATGATATTGGCCGGTGTCAGATGTCCAACTTTTCACATTTTCGACTTTTCCTTCAGAACCGCCCCAACTGTAAAGCTGATATTTTGTGAGGAAATGTTTTGAAGTAACTTTCCAGCTCACTTGGCCTTATAGGGCCAGATAGCTTATGGCATGGACTGATGTCCGTTATACGCCGGGCTTCATCTGTAAACTTCTCACATTTTGTGTTTTCCTTCAGAACAATCATAACTGCCAAGTTGAAATTTTAAACTTTTTAAACCAAACACATTTCATGATATAAACCTCAGTAAATTAGTTTTGTCTAAATAGTTTTCATGAAATGGCTTGTCGTTCCTACCATCTTCAGCTATTGGACAGTGGTTCCTTAATTCTGAGTTTGGATCCTGTGATCACCGTGTTACTGTAACTGGATGTTCTTCCTTTGTGTCTCGAGAATGACACATAGATTGAAGTTTTGGCCAGCTGCTATATTGTGATTCAGTACTGTTACTGTACCACCAAGGTTCTACCGTTAGTTCTTTCTCACTGAGTCAAACTTGGAAAGTCCCAGTCAAACCTTGCCTCTAAGTCCAACCTCTCTCACTGAGTCAAACCTGGCAAGTCTGAGTCAAACCTGGCAAGTCAGAGTCAAACCTGGCAAGTCTGAGTCAAACCTTGCAAGTCCGAGTCAAACTCGCCTCCAGAATTTCATCATTTGTGAAGAAGAGTGTAACTTTGGTAGATCATGACGATATTGAATGACAGCCATCATCCTTCTACTAAGCTCTGTCTGAAATAAGTTTGAAAAGGAACCAGCCCTGACCAAAAGTTGCCAGGTTCCCGGCAGACGGGCAGGCCTTATTTCATATGTACTGCTATGCTAACATGTTTCTTGACTGGGCTTGTTGCCTAGCAACATTTATCAGTAGTAAGCATGATGTACGTCATTGTCTCAGCTTTGGCATGCAACAATCTAATCCTTTCTGCCATCAACAGTGGTAGGCAATGGATCCTCTCGTAGTCTAATTTAGTTCTCTTTATGCATTTGAGAGCTTACAACCAGAAGAGTTTGTAAATATTATGGCAAAGTCCATAGATTTGAAAATAACATTTTTTAATTGAGTTTTATAGAAGTTTCTCTTTATGCGTGTCTTGTATTTGCTTCATTTCATTATTTTCGAAATCTGTTGATACAAATTGTAATATCCAACCATCTTTAAAAATTTTAGATATTGATTTCAATCTCATTGAAAAATTCATTCATTGGGTACTGGTAATAGATGAAGATTAAAGATAAAATTTCAAATACTATTTTGGAATGAAATGTGACGTGACAATTTTATGTTGATGCTAAAGTGGAACCAACATGAAGTTCATATTTCTTGTGTAGCCTATTTTATAAGTCACAGTCACATTCACATTTGTAATTCATTTTAAAGTATTCAAATAATTCCCTTTACACCCTTAAAAAATAACAACCAAATTTGTCTCTTTTTTTTGATGAAAAAAATCTTTTAACAAACCCCTCGCAAACTAAACAACCAAGTGTGCCTCTTTTGATTGGTGGTTGCTCCAAATGCTTGCATGTGATTGGCTTACTGTCATCATGTGACCTGTGTGGCGGCTGGCTCATCCTGCTTTCTGCTTGGTGTCCCCAGCTGACTGGCTCTCCAACGGGAACTGGAGTCCCAACCCCAATAACCCCAGCGAATACTGTTCCACCGTCCCACCTCAGCAGCAGGCTAATGCACGTGCTCCGTTGCCCACGGTTTTGGTACCCGTGGGGGTCCTTAAGAGAGAGGGTGAGTGAGTCTAAACTGTCAGGTCAAGTCAGGGTCAGGTCAAGTCAGGTCACAGTTGCGGATCCAGAGTTCATGGGGTTCACCCCCGCCCCTGTCCCCTTTTGGAAATTTTTGCATGTAAATGTGTTGGACTCCTAGGTGAAGTTTCCACCCTTTTCGATATTTGAACCCCCTTTCAAAATTCTTGAACCCGCCTATGGTTTAGCATCTTGCTCTGTCAGTGTATTGGTATCCGCTACCCTACTACAATACCCTGCTTCCCTGAGTCCAGTAACTCTTGTTTTGCTGTAGGCTGGTTACCCATCGCTGTATACAGCTTGTGTTTTCTCAGCAAATAAAATGTGGTGATTTGAGTGTCAATGATCGCTCATCATCCTCTCATCCAGGTACTGCAAATATTGCTTGAAGTTCTTTCTTTCTTTCATTGGCTGGTTATGCGTAGCCACTTGAGAATTATTTGGCTCAGGGAATCCGGGTATTGATAGGGTAGTGGATACAAATGCACTGATGGAGCAGGATGTTAGGTCAAGGTCAAGTAAGGTCAAGGAGCACTCGCACAAAGCCCTCTTAGTTCAAGGTCATCTGTAAGGTTTGGTGTATAAAATCAGAATTATGGGTTCTAAGTTTAGCCAGTTTTTTCACTTGCCCAAGTCATAGGCCTTCTTAGCCTAGGGAAGTAGGGCCATATTCTCAAATCTTTGATAACAAGATGTGAAGAGATGTGCAAAACTACCTTAGCAAAGGTGTTTCATTGTTAAATGATTAACTGATTTGGATGTCATTCTCACCTGAAAGAAGAATAAATTTCTTTGGTAGCTTTATGAAATTTTTATATATCAATTAGGACACATTTGCATGATGTTTTTCATAAAGAGAGGACTTTCAGTAACATCAGTTTGTAGAATCTGTGGTCCCGATTATAAATCACAAATCATTTACAGTTAGACTTTTTCAGAATAATAAATCTGTTTAAGTTTCCTCGTTTGTATTGTTTTCAAGAAAATTTGAGAGAAACACAAACACATAGGTCTAGAAAATTGAATAACATAGGTTGTACAGTTCAGGAATATTATGATTTAAACACACATTGGTATCATTCCAGGTGTTATGTCACTGTACAAAATTGACAAATATTACGAAACTCCCTACCCCCCTTTCAGGTGATCTTGAGTCTAAGGTAGCTATGTGTAAGAGTAGATTTGTAACTTATCGCTGATTAGGCAATATCAGTTAATATATCAAATACAAAGACAAGTAAGTCAAACCTTTATTGATTAAGACGGTAGGACCGCCTGAACTTCCGATCTGTGCTTTATTGTGACGGTAAACCTATGAAAATCTGTCCCATTCATTTATTGTGTTAGCCAGTGTCGTCTGTCTGTCTGTCTGTCAATCTGTCATTCCTCCTGCCTCTCATGTCATTTTTTCTCTCACTCTTTTCTTTGGTTCACGCTTATTAATAAAAGACGCAGAGTAATGATAACAATTATGGTAGAAATATGTCAGGTGTTTAAATATTTTTTTCTTCACTTCTGTAGACATTATGTGAAATTGTATTTTGAACTTGTGTGCAATTATTGACTAGACTAGATGTATGCATGTGAAGAATGATGATGTAAAGAATGTTATTCCTATTGCATTGTTGTGTTATAATGAGCTGTGAGTGGTATTCTCTACATCCTGGTACCAATCATGGAGAATGTTGTGCAAAGAGGAATACAGGAATACTTATAATATGTCACTTTTATGGAAAGAGTACATCCAAATTTTAGAGACTTCAAATACAGTACAAAATTTACTCCAAATATCAGTATTTATACCTTCGAGAGCAGTCAAATGGAGTTAATATTTTTCATACTTTGTCACGTTAACGTGACGTCAAAAACAATGTTGTGATGTCATTTTTCTTTTATGACGTTGTGTTCTAAATGTGACAGTGGGAACAGCAGTCTTTCCTTGAAAGTAGATCTTAGCATGCTTGCCTCATTTTCATGACTAAAATATGCAACTTGAATATTTGTGTCTATGTCATACTATGTTTAGAACACTCATGTCTGAATATCGGTTTATCTAATATTAAAATTAATACTTATATTCAGGCACTAATGTCATAAACATAGTATGACATAGACACTCATATATATTCTCTGTATCCAAAGGTTCTATAATTCTCCAAGAATGTTTCCCCAATAACATGACATGAATCCTATGCCATGTAAAGAATGCTCCTCTGGCTCTATGTGTGTGCTGTGTGTGAAGCTTCCAGTGTGTAGCTAGTTCTGCATGTATCTCGTCCTCGCTACGTGTATAATAATATGACTACTCCTGTGTAGGGAGTCAGAGAAGAACGGAACCCAAACAAGTCATGTTCTCAGATGGTATACGCCCAGGCGGCGACCTCACGGAACTCGACGGCTCCAATGAGACAAGACTTCCCCCTCGACGGATCGGTCGCGTGCAAAAGAAGGTCGAGAAAACATCAGGTAGGCTTTAACACTTTTCAAGGTGTTTCTGCAAATTTATGAATTGGGGATAGTTGTGCCCATAGGTCAACCTCCCCCTTAATGCATAACTGGAGCCAGTCTCTAACACTGGCTAATTCAGACCTTGCACTTCCTCACCTTTTCTGTGTCTTGCTGCATTTTCTTGCCTTTTCTGTACCAGAGATTTCTGATAAAACTACCCAGTTCAGGTGCAGCACGCTGTTACTATGAGCATTGCTTGAATTATCCAGTGATAGTTGTACGAGTTATGCCTTGCAGGGGAAGCTTTCCATAGGCTTGCATCCTGAAAACCTCAGAAATCATTGTAGACTTAAGTCTTTGACCTTTACCTGCTTAATTAACTGCTGTCTGATGAAATTTTTCATCGTCATTTTCTGTTGTATTTGTAAATATATCTTTCACTCCAGGAGGTCAATCATCACCAAAGACAAGGAGACTAAGGGCTACAGAGAATGCAAGGAACAAGTGCTTGATTCCTGATGAAGGGTTACCTCCCCTGTATACACTCACAGATAAAGGAGGTGAGTAAAGGAGGTACTGTAGTGACTTGCAAACACCCATGCTTTGTGTTTACACTACACATACCTTGTGACGCAAAATATTGCTTTTTAGTTTCCTGTAAATTGGATTTTCGTATGTTTTTTTAACAGTGCTTTAAAATATGACTACATTTGTCTTCTTATTGCAGATGTTTCATTGGAGGAGAAATACAACCCTGAAATACACTTGACACAAGCTAAAAGTAAGTTTGTTCATTCAAAACACCCTTAAGTTCACTTGTATGATATGTTATGATAAATAACTCATTGGATTTATTTTAATGAAATTTTTTAGATACTATGCATCTAAAGGAATATAAAAGAAAAATAAAGAAGAGACCAATCCAATCCAGACTTACAGGCTACAGTTGAACCACAGGTGGTTTTTAGTGCTATTAGATTTAAAAGCGTGAAACTGTTTTTAAAGTAATGAGTGGCATATGATATGGTAGCCTTCTAACTGCTCCAATATCCCATCTCTCAAATATTGAAGAAGATATTCTTGAAAATGATCACTGCCAATACAGTCATTTTATTACCTTTTCAGATGAGGAAGCAGAGCCTGTCATATTTGCAATCAACAGCAACCTGCAAGTTCTTGTAAAAATATTAATATGTAAGTATAGATAAAGATGAGTAGTACACCTCGTAGTGAACCAAGTACTCCACCTAGTAACATTGTATATGACTCAACTTCTCAATGCACTCAACTTTGACTATACCATTGAAGATTGGCGTAATTGTGCCAGTCTCCATCACTGTCAGACTCTGTTTGTCCCCAAAATTTGGTTACGGTTAAAAATCAAAAGCAAGTCATGCGGTCAAGCGAATCATCATTAGCATAGAATGCATCATCCTCGGTTACCAATGGTTTTATATATGCTCCGTTACTCTTCACTATATCACCCATGGGAAACCTTATCAGGAGAATCTGTACTCAAATTACCCGCCCTTGGCTGGCGTGAGCCAATCAAACTGCTACACAGCTTGGACCTGCGAGCCAATGACAATTCATATCACTTCGTTTCAAAGCAAGCAAGGTCATTGTGTTAGCCATCCGTCACCGGTTATCTCCCTTGACCATTTCCGTCTCATCCCATTGAGCATTTTCTTTGGTTACTGACTTCGTCACGCTGGCCAAGGGCGGGTAATTTGAGAACAGATCCCTTGATAAGGTTTCCCATGGGTGATATAGTGGAGAGTAACAGAGCATATATAAAACCATGGGTAACCGAGGATGAGAATGCATAGAGAAGATTTGAAAAACTTCCATGCGTGGCTAGGTTTCTGGATATACGGGGTCCGGGTAAACAAGGTCTGACTATATAATTTTTGGGCTGTCCCGTCCGTGCCCTTTATACTGTATAGTGAAACACCCTGTTTCAGTGGACTGCTGCGTGAACCGGGAGTGCTGGAGCTTCACCACACGAGGCTTGTGTACAGTCGGGCAGGAGGAGATTGTCACCATCCTAGAGTGCTTCCCCGACGAGAAACAGCCACCCCGCGACATCTTCTGTCATCTTGCCACAGTCTTTGAGGAGGCAGGGAAAGGTATTGTAGACCATCTCATTTTACCTTCTAAATCATCAAGTGTTTTACTTTGCATGTTTGGCAAAGTTCATACAGATGAATAAGAGATTAAAGAAAAAAATTGATAGTAATTGTGACAGACATGGACAAACTTCTCCCCCAAGTTATAACTTGTGCTAGTCTCTATCACTGGCTAATTTAATCCTTGCTGAATTTCATGAACTTCTCTGTGCTAGTGGAGCAGCATGCTCTATAAAGTTCAGGTGCAGCAAGCTGCTAGGGCAGCAGAGAATATTACCAAATGCAGCAAGGCCTAAATTAGCCAGTGATGGGAGACTGGAACAACTTATCAGTCTGTCTAACGCATTTTTGTGTCAGGGTTAGTTTTAATAAAAGCCTGCTCTACTACTACATCATAACATTCTGATGTAAATCTTCATCACATGCAATTCTGACATGTAACTTTGTGATGGAAATAGCATACGTCCAGAATTTTCTCAAGCGGCAATCAATACCTAGAAGCAAATTACACTTTGTAATTAGTCTATTCTCATGTATTCATTCTATCCAATATTCCCGACAGGTAACACAGTGACAAATATGGGTCACAGCATCTTCAACCAGAGTTTCCTGGACAGTCGAGAGCATGGCGGCTTCCTGTACCTGCGGGCCACGTTCCAGTGTATGCAGAAGCTCCTGCTGCCCTCCCCGCCCTACTTGTTTGGGATCCTCCTCCAGAAGTGGGAGACTCCCTGGGCCAAAGTCTTCCCGCTCCGACTCTTGCTCAGGCTCGGGGCCGAGTACAGATGTGAGTGTTTGTTTATTGTGTCTATATATCACTACCCAATGTTGGGTTAGAGATTGTATCCTGCTTCACGGTCAGGGATCTGCTCAGCCTCTGGGCCGAGCACAGATGACAGTGTTGAGAGTTATCGTCCTTGACTTGGTTAAAGGTTTAGCATCGAATACAAGTTCTCTGTTTAGCATACCAATGCTTCTCTGTGTCAGCTACTCCCCCTATATTGTCCCCGCAGATCCCTTCGGTCCGAGTACTTCTGTTCAATGTACCTAAAGTGAAACTGTCCAGCTACGGGAAAAGAACTTTCACGTATGCTGCAGCTACTGCATGGAACAATCTTCCCCTTAATGACCGACAATGTCTAACCAATTTTGCTTTCAAATGTCCATCAAAACTCATCTTCTTCGCCAAGCTTTCCTCTGATCCCTTTGAACATAATATTCAAGTATGGAAAATCCACTATTACTAGTACAGTGTTTCACTGATTGCTACCACTCTTCTCTAAGATCATAACAATTGGGAGATTGAAACTAGTACATGGATCAAGTTCTTCAACCACTTTCATTCGTCAAGTGTTTTTAATTGTGTGTTCATTGTATATTTTGTATAATTGACAGTAAATTGTAATCTTGATATATATGCTCACCGCAGATGTCGGCAATATAGCCCAAACCTATAAACTATAACTCACTCACATGATTTGATGACAGATTACCCGTGTCCGCTGGTGAGCATACGGAACAGGAAGCCTGTATTCTTCGAGATCGGACACACAATCATGAACCTGCTGGCAGACTTCCGCAACTACCAGTACATGTTGCCACAGATCCGCGGGGTGCACATTCACATGGAGGACAAGAAAACGGTCATCAACTTCCCCCGGAACAGATATGATGAGGTAACACATCTATAATGATAATGATAATGATAATGATAAAAAAATTAAGGGCGAGTAATATTATCGGTATGTACCGGTTTTGAACCTGCAATACGCATATAAGGATACGTTTTCAATAAATCAATATATTGGGTATGAAAGAGTTACCTCAATTACTTTCAATAAATCTTTTCACAACGATTTAATGTTTTACTTATTACTTCAACTAGCGATCTTAAATGAGTACAACTCATTGTGAAGCAATTAAAATAGAAAAATTCTATTTAATTTAGACAAAATGAAAGGAAAACCCTGAATTTCTCTAGGCTCCTCATTTCCCCCAATATATTGCAATACTAAATTTGGTGCAATACTCAGCCCTAATAAAAATAGACTATGCATATAGAAAGCACCGCCATCACACGCAGTGGAGCACAGCACAGTGGTGTAATGGTTAGCCTACTGGCCTCTTATTCAAAAGGCCTGGGTGTAAGTTTAATGTAATTAGCAATCATAATTGATATTTATATCCGACAGCTGATGAAGATGGTGAACAGCAGCAACGAACACGTGATGGCGCTGGGGTCCAATTTCAGCCCAGACGCGGACTCACACCTCGTGTGTATACAGAACGACGAGGGCAACTACCAAACACAAGCCATCAACATTCAGAACAAACCGAGGAAAGGTATACACAGTAGAAATATTAATTCAATTTCAATTTGGAGGTCTTTGACCCTTTGCTTATCTTCAATGGTGATAGTTCACGACTCAGCTTGTTTCGGTAATAACGCTACACTGTATTCAGTGCAGTTCTGTCCATGATCCTTTAGAAATACATAGCCATTCAATTGAGTTTTTATCGGCATTAGGAATTGGTACTAAGATATAAGTGAAACCTATTTGTCAGTTTTACATCTCAACATGTTCCTGCTAGTGGTTATATTTCCCAAGCGGCTTTGAACAATAACAGACAGACAGACAGACAGAAGCTTTATTCAATATTTCAGGCCAGATGACCTATAGTACAGTTATGGTTTATGGTTGAAATTGTACAGTCACGTGGAAAATATTTAAATAACATAATGTATTATTTACGTCTCATTTCAAAAATCTTTTTTAGCAACATTGACACAGATAAAATTATATTGATATTGCTTGAGTTTAACAAATTGTTCATTAATTGTTCATCTTTATGCACAGTTGAAATCATAGGAAGGTATCTGTTTCTAAGAGGCTGGTACTGATTACAAACAAGAAATACATGAAATTCATTTTCAACACAGCCTTCATTACAATAGTAACATAAACTCTTATTTTTATCTTGTACATTTTTCCTTCTGAGAAAATTCACTTTAAAATCATGTAATGATATACGCATTTTACAAAAGGCTCTTCTTAATGTTCTATCCTGTAATTCAGTTACATATTTTTCAGGAACAAGTAATGATTTAATGCTTGAATAGTGACATAGAAATCCTGAAGATGATATATAACAATGCCAGTTTTGTGAAAATATATCATGCAATCTCTGCTTAAGGATAAAAGTAAATAATTTATCATTACCAATATCTTGGGATATCCAAGCAATGGAAAAACCAGACATAAAAAGAATATTTCTTATATCTGAAACCCAAGAGTGTTTACCTCTTTCATCTAATCTTTTTAACATATTATAACATTGGAGCGGTAGTCTGTTTGAATTCATGCGTAGTAACTTTATCCAATATTTGACAGCTCGTACCTGTGATGAAACAAATAAACTTTCACGACCAGTTTCTCCTAAAATAGCCTTGTTCGATGCATATTTACCAACTCCTAAGAAATGTTTAAAATATAAGGCATGAATTTTTTCAATGGACACATTATATTTAACTCCCCATATTTCAGAACCATATAAAAGAATTGGTGCAATTTTCCTGTCAAATACATTCGAAACAACTGCAAAAGATATAAACTTGTTTTCTTTAAATACATTATATACAGGAATCAGAGCTTTTGATGCCTGCAAAGCAAGCTGTTTACAGGCTGGCGTCCAAAATAATCTTGAAGATACCATCAATCCTAAATATTTGTAGTATGACACTATATTTACCTCCTTATTACAAAATGTCCATTTTCAAATTTATTGACTATTCCACCATTTCTGAAAACAATAACGCCTGTCTTTCTCAGATTTACTTCAAGGCCCCATTTCTCACAATATGATTGAAGAACATTTAACTGTTTCTGCAGGCCACTAACAGAAAATGACAATAAGGCAATATCATCTGCAAAAAGTAAAAGCATTATATCGACAATATCTTGTGAAACAAATACTCCATAATCACATTCATTATACATTTCAGTTACAAGTTGATTTATGAAAAATATAAATAGAACAGGGCTGAGAACACATCCCTGTCTTACACCAGTTGAAGTGTTGAAACATTCTGTAACTCCATGTTCTGTCCTGATACATGCCCTAATTGATGAGTACATACTCTGAAGAACTTTTGATAATTTACCAGTCATTCCTTTTGTTATTAATAAATATATCATCTTTTTCCTATCAACATAACCGAAAGCCTTTTTGAAATCAATAAAGGCACAATAAAAGCGACCTTTTGGTTTACATAAATATTTGGTACACAAAGCTTGAAGGATAAATATGTTGTCTGATGGTGAATAAGTAGGTCTAAATCCAACTTAGGATTCTGATAACAAATCATTTACATCAAGCCAAGTTCGAATACGTTTCTCAATTACAGCAGAAAACAGTTTGCCAGTCACGTTTAAGAGGGATATACCACGATAATTATTTGGATCGGATATGTTTCCAGATTTATATAAAGAGATTATCATTCCTATGTTCCATGAATCTGGAAATACACCAGTATCTAAAATTTTGTTAAACAACTGTCTAAGATAAGGATTTATAAAAGTTGTAACATATTTAAGATATTCAGGAGGAATACCATCCTCACCCGCTGCTTTGCCTCCTTTTAAATCATGTAATGCTTGTTTGATTTCATTTTCAGTTATTTCCCCTGACAGTAAATGATCAGTAAAAGGCGTATCATCACAATGTTGACATGAATGAGAATCTAAAAACTCATGAACAGTTTTATCGAATTCATTTGTATCTCTACTGAATGATGGGTTCAAGAGGTCCTTAAAATATTGAAACCAAACATCGGGGGAAATGTTACCCTGATGTGTTTTACTTGTTAGATATTTCTTTATAGTCTTCCAAAACTCTTTGCAATCACTCATATTTGCAGTTTCATTTAATTTCTGACTCATATGCATTTTATGCAGATTTAACTTACTGTGGCACATCTTTTTAAATTCAGATTTTGCTGATAGATATTCTTTTAAATTGTCGTCACTTTTGAATGATCTGAACCGATTTAAAAGCATATATTTATTAGATTTAAGTCGACAACATTCTTCATCAAACCATATCGGTTGTTGAGAGGTTTCTTTTCTAGACCATCTACAGACTGCCCCTGACTTATCTCCGCAATAGATCAGTATATCTGCTAGTTTCTTTACTGCAGCGTTCACATCAGATTGTAAAGTAGACACAAAATCCTCAAACATATGATTACATTCCCTGCTACAAATATATTCCTGGTATAATGGCACTCTATCTGTTGGAAGTCTATATTTAGGAACAGCGGTGAGGGCAATACACACGTTGGTATCTTTAACTTGTTTCCTCTGTGAGTTTGGTGTAAAAATAGTTTCAAAACTTCATAAAACCGGCAAATGATCGGACTCGGTTCTGTTAAGAACAGTTAAATCAGAAACAGAGGAGAAAATATCAGATGAAACTATAAAGTAGTCAACAGTACTGCACCCAGTATGAGAGATAAATGCATAGTCTCCTTTTCTATCAGATTTCGTTCTTCCATTTACAATATGGATACCAAATATTTTGCAAATATCAAGTAATGATCTACCAAAATTGTTGGTGTGTGTATCACATGACATACGAGGTAGAGAAAAAGTATCCGATTTATAGTCATCACTAATTGAACAATAACTCCCTCACTCAATATTTAAGTTAAATACCCGTAAGTCATTCAAAGCTTCTTTATGTGCAGAAATAGATTTTGAAGAATTTTGAAGTCAATCATTGTTTTGTTTTAAACGTATTTTATTCCATGAAAAGGATCGGATCGGTAAACAGTCATTGTGTAACCAGTCCTCCATCCGTCTTCTGCTGTTTTCTAACAGAGGTCTTGTTAACCATATTACAAATATGGCCTTGAATGAAAAGTTGGAAGTATAGTTTGAAATAAAGTCTAAAATGTATCAGTCAAGTACCAGAACCAGTTGTTTTTACAAACCGCAAGCACCTGTGCAAGTAAAGCATTCGAGCACTGACCTGAACAGTTTTCAAATAAAGTGTTATGAATTCTAAATTCAAGTTATTTTTCCTTTAAATATGCATACTATTTTGTAAAGAATAAATGAAAGTATATCATCTTAACCCTTAACATGCGGGCGACGGAATAATCCGGGCGGGCTATAAGCGATTCGTAGGTACTCCAGTACGGATCCCGGATCGCTTACTTAGAAGAATTCACGCCTGTCTATGTACTGGGCTAGCCTCCATACCGGGTCCCGAGTCGATTGTTTCCGCGACTCGCTGCATGAGAATGGCTGTATTTATGCCTCGCAGCCCGCAATGAGAATAAAACTTTCTTCAATGTCTGGTCAGAACGTCCAGCAAAATTCACACCAATTTGCGTGTGCATTGTTGACCCGTAACGCATCGATAATTAGCTTTACAAAAGGCCAATTTTGTCCTGCTTCGCTCCGATGGCTACACTGCCCGGCGGCTAATTAGCACCTAAGTGTCTGCACTGCCCCGGGGTGAGATAGGCCCGTACAGGCTTATCTGTCTCGCATCCCGCCACATGGGCAGATAGCCTATGCTTATCTGTCTCGCATCTCGCCACATGGGCAGATAGCTTCTAATTACGGGAAGATATTGCGATAAGCTACCTTTCTCTCGCACTTCGTATCATATGAACCAATTGGTTGTTTTCATTTTTTTTTATACCAAAATAAAGAGGAAAGAATGGCCTTTATTCCCATATAAAAATCGCAATTGCGCTAACATAACTGAAAATACAGCAATCGCACAGAGATAGCCGACTTTCGCACTTTTGAATTTTGATACATGTGGCGCATTTACCCCAACATGCCTCGGCGCTCTATTTCTAAGAAACTACTTGGGATATTTTCATAATTTTTTTATCAGTATATAGATAAAAGAATTGTCTTCAATTCCATATAAAATACGTGTATTTTCGGCAATAACTTTTGATGCGCCAGGTGTCGCGCAGAAGGTGATATTCGGCTTTGAATAAGTGGCGCTCTTAGCATATACCATCATTACGGGCTTTATAACTTGTGAACCGCAAGTCCGATTTTTATAATTTTTACATCATTGTAAAGAGAAAAACATTGTCTTCAATTCCATGTATAATGCGCATGTTTTCGGGAAGAACTCTGCATGCGCAAAGCGCCGCGCCAAAAGGTATAATTTTCGCACTTCATAACTTTTGAACCGCAAGTCCGATTTTTATAATTTTTACATCATTGTAAAGAGAAAAACATTGTCTTTAATTCCAGATATAATGCGCATGTTTTTGGGAAGAACTATGCATGCGCGAAGAGCCGCAATATTGATGTACGCATAAGTGAAGAAGTATGATAATATATAACTAAAATACTGTTCTTTTGATACGCAAATATAGAGCTTTATAAACGATGAACAACTGTCATGACGGAATTTTGTTTCCAGTTTTGGAAAAAAAATTATAACATAAAAGTGAAAATATATTTGAGTACGGGACCAGCCGCTCGGGGAAAAGCCTTTTCGTGGGAATATTTTCTCAGGAAAATATTTCACTTTTCGGAGTTTCTAAAAATGCGTGAACATTTTTGTTACTGATGCCATTTGCGAAAGGTTTTTATTTCTAAAATTCAAATGCGAGGGCGCACCTTTCCAAACCATTTGAATTGAATTTATTATTTTATCTTTTACATTATTGAATAAAAGACGTTTCATTCAATAAGATTTGAAGAATTATTTATATGTGTAGCGGACTGAACTGAGCAGATGGAGAATTTGATTCCTCACCACTTTTATTACCAAAGTTCTTTTGTATCACAATTACTTTTTTAGGTATTAGTTTTTTCGTGAGCAGGGGAATTTCCGACGGGATTCGCCATGACATAATGAGAAAAAATTCCCATGAACATGGGCGTGGTCCGTCATCTTCGGGACCGACCCACAAGTATAAATATCTACCGGGGGGTGCGCGGACCCCCCCGCTTTTGGTCGCCACCCCCCAAACTTTTTGTGCAAATTATTTTTTTGTTTCTACTTTGAAATAAAGGTTCGTGTCATTCCGAGGTATGAAGGTTTCTGCTATATATGTCGAGAGGGCATGGGAACCCATTCCCAATAGAATCCGGGGTTCGTCCCATAGGATTGTTCCTCGGAGTCTCTCGTTCTCAAAAGAGAACATGGGAAACCTGTCCCGCGATTGAATCCGGGGTCCGCCGCGGAAGACGGGGACGGGAATTCCCGGAGAGCATGGGAGTATGCTCCCATGGGTCCGGGCTCCGCCTCGAGAGACCGCTCCTTGGATGCTCTGCTTCTCGAAAAGAGAAGTCATTCGGCAACTGACAACCCGAGCTTCCCTGACATAGTAGTTTATTTTCCGGGCCTCGCGCCCGGTGCTACACGTCGCCGAGGAAATCAGAAAATGGTCCGTTTGACATATGCGTCGGAAAAATCGGCGCGATGTCAGAAGCCGTCGGCGCCGTCGGCGCTTGCGGCGCAGTCGTCCTAGATGCGCCGGGAGGTTCTGAAACTGGCAAATGAACGTCCATGAAGCTCACATTCATTATCTCTGTATGTTTATTGTCTCTAATCACATGTTATATGTTGCATACATCTAACGCATTTTCAATCATTTACAGGTTGAAGCAGAATGCTGCGCGGACGTGGACGCAAGGCCCTGCGACGGCCTAGGACGTTGCATACTAGGACACGCAGCTTTGAAGCCGTTACAAGCGACGACGACTTCATCAACGAGATCCATGCTGATGAAGCCTCTGATATGGAGTCAACTGACAGTGATGGTAGCAGTGGTTTAGACAGTGATGATGCATATGATCGGGACACTGTAATAGATAGTGAACATGGTGACACAGATGCTCTGAGTGATATAGAGACAGAGATTGCCAGAAAGATTCTAGCCGCCGGTAATTCCACCGAAGAAGACTTTAGTGGTTTTGAGGAGGAGTTTGCCGAAATACCACAATATAATCATGATAATTCACAGACGTTTGATGAGTGGGTGGATGGTCCGCGGCCACGTGTAAACTTGCCTTTCACTGGTCAAACTGGGTTGCGCCAGTTCATAGAACTTCCTGAGAACCCTGAACCTATTGACTTTTTCAATTTGTTTATACATAATGATGACTATGAGGATATGGCAACGGAAACCAATAGATATTTCAAACAAGCAATGGAGGACAAAATTCTAAGACCCCGTTCAAGAATGCAACAGTGGCAAGACACTAATGCAGAAGAGATGAAGGTATTTGTAGCCATGACAATTGCCATGTCATTGGTTGTGCAGAGAAACTTTGCTGATTACTGGTCAACAAGTGATGTTACCTCAACGCCTTTCTTCGCCAAGTGCATGCCCCGAGACAGGTTTTGGCTTCTTATAACCTACCTACACTTGGCTGACAACAGGAGGATGCCGGGCCGTAACACCCCGTGCTTTTCACCAATAAATAAACTGGGACACTTGTATAACCGGATAGTTCACCGTTTTTCAAGAGTGTATAAACCGCATCAAAACATTTCAGTCGACGAGGGCATGGTGCCCTGGAAAGGTAACTTATCTTTCAAAGTTTATCTTCCCGACAAGCCTAAGAAGTATGGGATAAAGGCTTTCATGTTGTGTGACTCGCACAACGGATACGTTTGCAAGTTCAAACTCTACACTGGAAAAACGAATGAACCGGTTTCTGAAGGTGGCAAAACTTATGATGTAGTCATGGACTTGGTGAACGACTACGTTGGACAGGGGCATCACATCTTTATGGACAACTACTATTCGTCCACAAATCTGTACATAAATTTGTGGGAGCGGGGAATAGGTGCCACGGGGACGTTGAGAGCCAATCGAAAGGGACTTCCTGATTCAGTCAAGAAACCTAAAAAGAAAGCCAAGCAAGGGGACATGACAGTTTCTCACAACCATGGCCTACTCGTTCTTCGCTACGAAGATAGAAAATCAGTGCTTCTCATGTCTACTGTTGAAGATACACAACTTGAACAAACAGGGAAGAAGAACCGGGCAACAGGGGAACCAGTTCTCAAGCCGCGCATTGTAACAACGTACAACAAGTACATGGGAGGTGTTGATCGGGCCGACCAGATGTTGTCGTACACGCCGTTCCGAGTGAAGACCCTGAAGTGGTGGAAACGGGTTTGGTTTCACGTTCTCAACGTTGCCATGTTGAACTCTTACATCGTTTATAAAGAATATAGCAAAGATAAACCTCTAAAAACAAGTCGGGAATACAGGAAGGCTTTGGCGCAACATATAGTAACATTTGCGGACAAGGAACAAGTTCCATCACTTTGCAGACGTCCCCGTGGTCGGCCGAGCACGAGCGACGAGAGTGTCACTCGTCTTCATGGACGTCACTTTCCGACGAAGATTGAGCCTGTCGGAAGGAAGAAAAACGTCACAAGGATGTGTGTGGTATGCTCTAAGGCAAAACGCGCCGTCCTCGCAAAACAGATTGAAGAAGGCAATGGGCCAGCAAGGAAGAAAAAACGAGTAGGCAGAGAGTCTTCTTATGAATGTACAGATTGTAATGTTTCTCTGTGCGCCGCACCATGCTTCAAACTGTACCACACCGCCACTGACTATTCCAGGGCTTACATCACTGCCACGGAAAAAGAAAGAAATGAAGAAGGGAATGAAGAAGAAGAAAATTGAAAGTAAAGAGAGCCGAAGTGTGGACTAGTATATACACATTATATACATACCTTGTTAGGTCCCTAAAGCTGTTCTGCGCACAACCGCAGGTAAATATTGTGTATATTTGTACATAAATGCATTGTAATTTCATTGTAATACATGTCATTGCAAATAAAATATTCTTTATTTTATCAAAGAGACAGAGAAAGTGAATGCGAGCTTTCATTGGAAGTTCAGCCAGAACCGCATCATAAAAAAACACCCATAAATGCTGAACCGGGTGGCCGATTTTCATAAAACTTACATGGGGTAAAGAGGAAAGATTCGGCTTTGATTCAATATAAAATTTATACATGCGCACGAAAAACTAAAGTTGCGGCACGTGCCCCGATATGCGCGATAGTCAAAAAGTTGCCTCAAAGTACCGAGGGTACCTTCATTTGGCACGCTATAGCTTCCGAACGAAGTTGCGCATTTTTTTTCTTTTTACATCATCGTAAAGAGCAATAAATTGTCTTCAATTCCATGTATCATATGTATATGCGCAGCGAAAAATAAACATGCGGCAAATGATGCGCCAGATGTCGCAAAAAGTTAGTTTTTCAAAAATGAATTTTCTAAGTACTGGGGGTGCCTTCCTTACGCTCTTCATATATTGCGAACCATTTGACGTATTCCAATAATTTTTATATCATTGTAAAGAGGAATAAATTGTCTTCAAGTACATACGTGTTTCGCATGCGCGCGAAATAATTTACGATTTTATAAAGCTGGAAATAAAGACAAACTTTACACCGCGCAACATGTATTGCGTTCGCCGCGGTGATTAGTGTATGCTGTGCTCATTAGTACCCATTAGTTCCACGCGCGCTCGGCTCTGGCACCCTCGAGGAGGTCTCGAGGAGGTCTCGAGGAGGTAACGGTACTGTAATTAGCACAGTCCCGGGGGGACCAAGCAGTGCCAGTAAATTGGTGCGCGTCGGGACCATTCACGTGGTACTGTCGGGGTAGCGTCACTCTCCTTTGGTTGGTTATATTTTCTGAACCATAAGTCGTATTCTAATAATTTTTATGTCATTGTAAAGAGGAATAAACTATCTACAAGCACATATAAATTTCGCAATATGCGCGCTCAGGAGTTTTGATTTCATGAAGCTGGAAATAAAGACAAACTTTAGATGACAATAGAATTATAACCATAGGTCGCATTCTAATATTTTTTATATCATTGTAAAGACAAACATCTGGTCTTCAAGTCCATATAAAAATTTCAGTAGCGCGCTCCAAATTCATGATGTTATAAGGCCCGAATTAAAGACAATCTTTACAAAGTAATAGAAAAGTAAAGAAAAATCGTAAAAAAATAATTCGAAGATGCGGGTATAAAGCAACCATTTGTGTACGGGTGCCGCGACTTGAATTTGTATTCAACGCCCGTATATAGCCCGTATTCGCCATGTAGATGCGGTATATTTCGTAAAAACGGTACCGGAATCGCCGCCTGGAAATTCCGCCAGCAGAGCTCGTTAGTGCCTAAGCTCAAACTACTGCTGCGAGCTGCGAGCCTGTAAATTCCGCCACAGGGGCTAAAAAGGGTAAAATATATATACGCAACGTAAGGGTTAATAATCTTACAATGTAAAACTTCTTTACTCCAGTTACGGGTGCCAGTTTTGTGGTGTTTAACGGCGCCCTGAAGACGACGTCTGGACTACGAGCAAAGTCGAGCATTGTAGAAGACGGCCTGATGGTACAGATCCTACCCGAGTGTATGGTGTCTGTCAAACAATCCATCAAAGACATGACAGATTTCACCATAGGGTGCGGCAGTGTCGCCGCCGACAAACCAGAGGAGGTGGTCGTGTTACAGTGGGTGGACGAGGATAAGAACGTCAATATTGGGTAGGCTGATGTCCACATTTAGTTTTGACAATGTCATTTGTCAGCTTATGTCAATATTGAGTAGGTTGATTTCAACTTTTAGTTTTGTCAGTGTCATTTGGCAGTTTAATGTCAATATTGGGTAGGGAACATCTTTGTCAATTATGCTTATGTCATAAAAGGAAAAGTCAACAGAGGTCAGCATTAATATCAGGTAGGTCAACATAAATGTGAAAGGTCAACATCAATACAGAATTGTTTACGTCCATATTAGACATTATATTCTTATAGGATCAATAACTTGGTGAAGTTAATTTGAATATTTGGATGTCATACAATATAGGGAGGCAAGATGTTATGGTGGTTCGTAAGTTCATCTTCTGATCAAGAGGTCCTGGGTTCGAATCTTGCAAAAGAGAAAATAATCCTCACAACAAGAACATTAACCAATAATATCTTGCCCTTCCAGAATACATGCAACTTTACTTGACTTATTTTATTTATTCAGAGTGAAGAGCCCAATCGACAAGATGTCTCTAGATGGGGTCGAGAGCATCCACATCCACAACTCAACTGACTATGTGGGCGAGCACCGTGCTATCCGCTGGACCGAGGTCTTCTTCATCCAGAACGAGGACACAGGGGCACGATGGGAACCAGTTGACCTCAGTCGACTCGCGGAGACCCTCGCCTCTGCAAGCTGCATTGCCCTGAGTCAGCATCTTGATCGTCTGAAGGAAGCTCAGATGACCAAGATTGGGCTCAGAGTCACCATTGATACTGAACAGGTAATGACAATGAGAGATGAGGAGGAGGAATTAAAATGATAGATTTTAGTCTTGTTTTCAAATGTATTCCACTTCTAAATGGGTTTCTACCTTAGTCGTCCAGATTTTGTATCATAGTATCGCTTAGGTGCTGAAATTATAATGCCAAACCAATCTACAGAAATCAGCACTTATAGCATAGGGAATTAGCTCAAAGCAAGTCTTCCACATTTCAAACATTCTAAATTACTCACTATTTATCAATATATGTATGTAAGAAAATATTACTATACTCCAATGTAGTTGGGGTGATATAACGCTCCACTCCAAAACAATTTGACCTGTAAAGTTTAAATTTGGTATTGATGTTACAATTCCAAAGTGTCCATTGAAAATTATCGCAATTCAATGACATGAATGCGATAAAAGTACAGGCGGGGGCATGTGACATGTTCATTTTTGCCATGTATTCTGAAAATCATTCAATGGCACCTATTTTATTACGTTTTTACTTCAGAGATTTCAAACTAGTCTTATGTGTTTTAAATATATTTTATTTCAATGAACGGGATCGGTAAACAAACCATAAGGCTTAAATGAATACCTCTCCAAACTTGCACTGGAAATCATGCATAGCCTGTTGACCTACTGAGCCCATGGCTCTAAACTTATAAATTCATATATTATATACTCATGACGATTATTTGTTACAGGTTGGATACGAGATTGGATCTAATAACGAAAAATTGGCCGACTTCTACATGAATGACCTTGACAGTGGTCTTATTCCTGTGATTCACAGGGCGGCGTCCCAAAACCAGGACGGACCTATAGTATTGGAACTACTTTTCTACATTATCGAATAACACCATTTCAAAATGCTGGGATTTCTTTGTATTATGACACAATGTGAGAAAGCTTTGAATCTATTGTCGAATGGAATAAGTCAAACATTAGACGAATTGGAACAACTATATTTTATGGCGAGGAACCTTAAAAGCTCTTGAGAACTTTATTTTACCAAATTACGTGAAAATGTTTTATGCTCTGTTATGATCGAAAATGTGAAAAAATATTTGAAATGAGGGAACGACTTGATATAACTTGAAAAAAACCCATTCAAATGCTTCATGGATACATGTTCGGAATTTGAGCATTTCTTTCGCAAAATCTTTCATGGTATGCTTGGAAGCATGGTGAAATTGCTTGAGTGACACTATTTTCAGGAGTGATATGCTTTTGAGTGAAGATTTTCCAGTGTAAAAAGGGGTTTTTCCCCAGCGGAAATCAAGACGTGCCAAGTGACACTATATTTTCAAATTCAATGAACGAGTGACTCATGGAAACTGAATGGATTTGCATGATGAATACCTTGACAAAGTATCTTGGATTTTTTAAATTAAAAAATTAACCTGAACTTATCTGTAAATGTTCCTAAATCATTTGCAGGAATCAACTTGTTAAAAAGAGAGTTCTTTCGGGGTATATTTTTAAAAACAAAATACAAGGGAACATTCCTATTTTGACACCCTCCAGTTGAACAAATTACTGATAGGTAATAAGTTGATGACATTTTGACAATTTGCAAAAGACAAGCACACGTACATTCACTGAACAATTCACACAAACATAAGTGGAACAATTCATTGAGTGTGGAAAGCTTTGCTCCGGCACAAGACATTGTTGATCACTCTAATGATAAACCATCGTTACTTTGTGAACATTCTTACAATACATATGTTTTATCATTTAAAAGTTGTAAAATTGGAAAAAATAACATTTTCTCATTTCACATAATACACAAAAACAAAATAGCTTATATCCCGATTGAACCCTCTCTTTAAACGAGGAAATAATTCTGAAAGGTTGGCGATAGCAAGCCCCAGAAATGATCTGCTTCAGCCATGAAGTGGCCTACATGAGCAGTTAATACTTAACTGTGGATTAATGAATATTAGATTTAGATTTTAATGATTGCTGTATTACTTGAAAGTTAACCTACAGTATATATATTGATTTCTTGAATGTGTTTTCCAGAACAGTGCTTACAATTCACCTATAACATTTTCAACCAGGAGTATCGCAGAAGGGCACATAATAATCAATTCAATTTGATTGAATTAAAATCCTCAATTCATAACAGCAAGCTCAATGTCAAAATGAAGCAAATATTTTAGATAATCAACGAATAAGAATTGTTTTAAGTTGACGTTCGATGGTTAGTGAATTCTAGCATTATTTTTAGATTTGACTGTATATATACTTATGTGTAAATATTTAACATAAAACATATGTAAAGTGTTGTTTACCTAAAGAGGTGATTGCTTATTCTACCCAGATTGTATTGTGATGCTCAGAAACCAGTTTATTTATGAATTTGTTATATGAGGAGAGAGCCATACCCTGAATTACTGTATGTATGTATACATATGTATGTATGTATTCCTGTTACCTATATAAGTGTATATAACGATATATGTGGCTTGGAATTTTTAAAAGGATTGGAAAGTTTTATTTGCTTTGAGAGTGAGTGTGATCAGAGTATTTTATCTTTACTTACACGACTTAAATACAAACCAAATATGAATTTGTGTTTTAAGATTTTTTCCGTTTCAAAGCTTTACAATAATTTTATGTCCGTCTTTGTTTTCAATCTCCTTCCTCTGGCCTTTACAAAAGTAATTCTTTTCCTTCCATTTGCACCTTGGAGGTCTACAAAACAATTATGATTTTACATGGAAGTTAACATGAAATGGATTGAAGGAAGTTTGTTGACCGACAACAACTCCTCCATATATTTCTGAAAGAGCCGAATTTTAAATGATAATCTTTAAATATTACACAAGTGTAATTATCAGACTCTTCAGAAATCTATATGCAATGAATTGATTTATCCAGTTTTAAAAAGAAACTTATTGAATCCTTTTATCACCATGGAAAGCGGATATCTTTGAAAATAGACATGTGCTCTTTCACCTGATTGCTGTCTTTTAAGTGAAAATTTAATGGAAAATATGCCAGAAAAGTTTCTCCATGATTAATCAGTAACCATTTACAATTAGAATACTTATATTTATATATGGAATAACTGAGTTTGAACATACTATTTATTCAATATCTACTATATTCGCATAAATTTTCATTACTGAAATAAGATTTCAAGCATCCATCTTAATGTACATAACATGTTATTACTCTATTTTGCTAAAATTTAAGGCTTTCAAAAAACCTTATCTTTATGCTTTTACCATCCTACCAATTCCATTCCTCAAGACGGAAGTATTTTCCTACTCTACTGAAAACGAACAGGGCCTGTTTTATCCCTCTCTATACTATTAGCTATAAAAAAAAGATTTCCTTTCACACCGAAGGCTTTTATAATTTTCAAATATGCAGACTCAATATTTTTATCACAATCATTTTAATCATTTCCTAAACATATTGTCAATAAAAGATATAAATAATGATAAAAACTGTCTGAAGTATTTTTACAGACCTGTAAAACTTAAAATATTTTTTAACAATCAGCAATAATTGACACAGCTTTGAATACCTTCACTGCTTTGATATGTCTGTTTATCCCTAGGAAAACCAGCCTTTAATTTGATTTCAGGATCTACATTAATCCTATAAAAATGTTTTATTGAGCCTTTAGGATTCATATTGATCCTTTACTAAATTTTGAACTTTCATCATAATTATGCCATTGATCCTATATGAAAACATATCCCTGATCCTATATCTAAACTTACATTATCTGCTTACATCATGGTTTCAGGTGTGTATTATTCCTTTATATTCTTCATCTGTATCTTATTGCATCAGCTTTGCTTCTATCACACATCTTACAATCACAGGAATATGATAGAAGATGCAATTTACCATATTCAATGTATTAAGCGCCCTGGGCACTTAGAAAATTTGGAAATGGTTGCGAGGGTGTTAATTATGTCAAATACGGTACATGCATTTTAAGTAAGAAGGGAAATAAACTTTGTTTCAAAAGTGCAATACTGTATGCTATATGAAAATATCAATCTGAAAAACATCTTGACAAATAGAGTCGACCTATATTCACCTGGAAAAATATAGGTAACTCAAACCTGCTACTATTAGCATCCGGCACATGTATAAAGGTTAAGTTTGGCTCAAATGTGGCCCTAATCTATCTACCTACCTGCTTGGGCTGGGAGAAGTAGAATTTTTTCTACCTGGGTACCTGACTCCCCATTACCCTACCCTAACCGGATACCCGTTTATTTGATCTCTGACATCAAGTTTGTAAGATTTTGTAATAATTTAATCAAATAGTAGGCTAAAGTAAGGACCTAGAAAGCTAAAGCTTAGAGATCGATGGCTATTTCAATCAAATTTTTCGATGAATAACAATGGACTTTAATATTGTTTTGAATATTAAAAAACACTGCAATCTTTTAATGAAAGAATTACAAATTAGACTGTTTTATATGGAGGAACAACAGTTCTAGGTAATGTAATGGCACATGATAATAACCGTCCCAGGTGTCTGGGTTATCCGTCCCAGCCCTACTACCTACCTACTGCAAGCATTATGATAGAATCTTGACAATCTAACAAATACACACTCACGACACCAAAACCCAATTCAACAGTTTCTATCACACATTTGAATGAAAAATTTCAAGTTTTATTTAGTTTACGGTTATCACCTTTACAGCAGGGTTATATTATCTTAAAAATGTTTTAAATCAAAATTTTATAAAATACAAGTCGCATGAAAAAAGGTGTGTGTCATTTCAAATAATGTTCAAATAGTATTTAAACCCTTGACCACTTACACTGACAATTTGAGGGGGAAATGTACTAAACCCTGTACTCAAAGAGGTAGTTAATGAGATGTTTATTATCTCCCTTCATTGATTCTAATGCAATGAAAAGGCCAGTGTGGACTAGTCAATTAAAGCAGTGATTATAATGTGGGGCTCAGCTTCGCATTTGCTTGCGAAAATTTTTAGTTACGTTAATCAACGGGCTGTTTTACTCTCAAGTTTTTGCATCAGCCTCTCTGTCGCTCAGAATTAGATAAATTTATCAATTAACTTAAATTTCTCGTTGCGAGTGGCTGCGTTATTGCCCAAGCGGCATTAAACAATAACTCTCCAAGAATTATAAGGCAGGGGCTGCTAATTAAAGGTACATCCATTGTGTTGTTGGGGGTCACATATTGCAAACGTTATAAATGGTGTTACTTTATCAAGGAGTACCGACTGTTAACGAAAACTACCATTTTGATGATAGTAGACTCAGCATATTAATGATATGATGGTAAAAGTAGTGATTTCTGATCGAAAACTGGACAATGCACAGCGTGTGGCACGCGTCAATGAGTCAAACATAATTTTGGAATCTTATTTATAACAGACAATAAGACAAATTGGGAGTTGATGTTTAATAGGTCACATAACTACTGTGCATGTAAATGGGACGCGCAGTTTCGGTTTCTGCACATGCATAATTATGTTACTCAATTTTAATTGGAAACTAGTAATTATGATATATTTGGCGATTGGGGATAGAAATGCAAGCTGAGTGAATTTAGTTGTATTGTAGACATCATATGTGGTGAGTTGGAATGTATTAAAGCCAAATAAAATTTTATGAAACACAATGGATGCACCTTTAAGTTGACAGTAGCATCATGAAAAAGATTTTACACAATTTCTCCACAAAGGGTGGAGTATATGCTGATATCCTCACATAAAGGCAATTAAATTAGAATATAAATATAATGTAATGTTGCATTCATCACGGTAATGCTCAATATATTATCTAAAGAAACTGTCATAGACCTGTATATCATGTTAGATTACAAATAAAAAGATGTCTAATATATTAAAGGCGCTGTAGCATGTTTTTCTTACCTAGTATGTTTTCTCAAATTTGCCATTTATTAAGTTTATACAATATATTGTTGTGTTAATGGGTAAAACATCTCATTACACTACCCTATAAGCGGTATACATAGAAAATGGTTTTCTCTATTATTATTTTCAAAACTCTATTCGGAATGTATATATAATAAGATAACATGATCCACCTTCAATCTGCTATTTTAATGTGAACACCTCAAAATGGCTGCTCGGTGGGAAATTGACTTGCATGGCTTAACTGAACCATGTACATTCGTTTTAGAACTCTTTTCATTGATTCATGAGTATTATTTAGCCTTTGGTAACACTTAGTTTGTAGTTTTTATTCCAGTAAGAAAGTCATGCTACAGTGCTTTTAAGGTGTAAAGGTCATTTAGGAGAGAAGGCTATACTTCGTCAGATTGGCATTAGGTCTGCCCCTCGTAGTCGTAAATCTGTTAAATGTTGTTGCAATTTTCAATTAATTCAGGGATTTATACTGGTAGCTGGCGATTTATCATTGTTGTCATGGATACAAGAATATTCATGAGTTTGTTACCTTTATTGTTAAGCATGTGATTGGTCGGTTTCTTCGTCATCCAATCTCATGGAATCTAGAACTCTTATTGTGAAACATGGTCAGTGTTTTATTGATAGAAATTTCGGAAATGTAATTAAAATAGCATGCAAATGTTGAACAAAATGTATTTAAAATTACATATGTATGTAATGAAAAACGTTCCTGATGTAAAATTACATGCTTATGTCATTAATGAGGTGTTAATTTATATGTGTATGTATGAATTGTATTAAAGATCACTAACCCTACAGGTGTAACCAGTTTAAAAAGATATGCAGATGCAGTTATGGAAATGTACTTAAAAGAATTAAAATTATTTTTCATTGATGTCAAGATGTTTGAAATGATTGACTTTGTCAGGAAAGATCAATAAAGCCTTTAAGCTGGTTTTACGTATTTATCATAATTATGTCATTCTAAGTTTACAAATTTGTTCCCTGTTAAAAATGAGCATAAATGAAAAACAGTTTTTCAACCAAAATTTTATGCACAGTACAAAAGGTAAATTTTAGAAGTTTTACTTCCAATGTTTTTTAAGAGGTTGATAAATTTTCATTGATGAACACCAAATTTATTGTACAAACATCTGTGTGGAGATAGTGTGAATGCTTTTGGAGATTATAAAACCTATGTGAGATTTTATCAGAGATCTGTTTGCATGATATACAAGAAATGACAGTCCAACTTCATTCAGATGAGATGAGATGAGATGAGGTATGTCATAAAAAAAACTCCTTTTTGAGATCAGTACAAGGTGTTCAAATTACAATACATTATGAAACTATACATTTACTTACAGTGACATATTGTATAAGGTCCAATTGTGAGGTTATACACATGGTCTTGGACATGCTTGAGATCTTACATGAGATCGTCTTCTTCACCATGTGAGATCTCCTGGGAGATGTGTGCGAGTAAGTGGAAATGTGTCAAGTTGAGATCTTCTGGACTAATATTGAGATGTGTGCAAGGGAGTACAAGGTAGTTGCCAGTGAGATTTTCTGAAACACTGAAATCTCTTGTGAGACATGCAGGATCTTTAAGAACATTGAGATCTCTTGCAAGATCTTGAGATCTTGAGATCTTCCAATTTGAGATCTTTTAAAAACAGTGAGATTTTTTGTAAGACGAGCAAGATCTTTCAATTTGAGACCTTTTAGAACACTGTGAGATCTCTTGTGAGACGTGTGGAAGATCTTTAAAGCGAGATATTTAAGAACAGAGTGTGTGAGATCTCTTACGAGATGAGATGTGAGTGCGAGCGTATGTACATAGTGAGATGAACATTTCTTGGCTTGTAGGTGACCAGGAGACAGACCCAAGAGAGAAAACCATGTATTCAGAACGCCTCATTCTGGCCAGAACTCATGAAAACCCTATATGTAAATATATATTTATTTTCTGGCACTGAAAGAATAAACAAGTGTTAATAGAATCAAAGCTGGTATTTTGTGTTGTTTCTCCAGAGGAAAGTGAAAGACTTCGTCATATCCTGGAGACAAGGGGCGCATTACAGGAAATTTATGACTTCTATGATTCAACTGCTTGGTAACTTATCAGGAGCAATGATTCTAACATTAACATTTGAATTTAACGGTAGAAAGGTGCCGTGTGCTATTCATCAATAAGATATATAGATGTTAAAGGTGCTGTAGCACATTTTTTGCAAATTGTTTTATTGAATTTTCCATTTATTATGAAAGTTTGTACAATATATTGATATGTTAATTGGTTAAACATTTCATTACACAACCCTATAAGCTGTATCCATAAAAAAAACAACCAAGCTATCGGTATTCGAAGAAAATGGTGCGACGTATTATGTGACAGTGCGAGAGGTAGATTTACAGGTCTCATGAGAATTTGAGAGTTTAGACAGCAAGATGGTTGACCATTCCATCATTGTTCTATTTAAAACTTTACTCTGACTGTTTAGGTATTGCTACATCAGTCAGATCACTTGATATATCTTTGAGTGGCAATTTTAATTCATGGCTTAACCAAATCATGTACATTCATTTTAGAACTCTTTTTTTGATTTAGGAGTTTTATATAGCCACTGGTAACACTTGTTTATATTTTTGTGAGAGCATTTTATTTCAGTAAGAAAATCATGCTACGGCGCCTTTAATGGCACTAAGTTTACATTACAGATCAAGTGTCAATATTTTATCAAAACTACATTTTGGGATCTGGTTTTTGAACTTGATCAACTTGACAAGGGAATCAAAAGTTTATTAATCTAGGTGTAATAAAAACTGAAACAAGATGTGTTTGTTAAACACGGATCCCCCGGATATACCAAAGTTATGGCAACGGTTTTCTGAAGATGTCCACTACGGCAAGGTCAAGGTCACAAGGTCAAATATGATGACCTCATCTGAAAGGTCTCATCACAAGGTATGCACATGCCAAGTATGAAAGCCCTAGCTCTGAGCAATCAAAAGTTATGGCCACGGTTAACATTTTCTAAATATTGTCCACTGCGGCAAGGTCAAGGTCACAAGGTCAAATATGGTGACCTCATCTGAAAGGTCTCACCACAAGGTGTGAACATGCCAAGTATGAAAGCCCTAGCTCTGAGCAATCCAAAGTTATGGCCAAGGTTAAAGTTTTCTGAAAATGTCCACTGTGGCAAGGTCAAGGTCATAAGGTCAAATATGATGACCTCATCTGAAAGGTCTCATCACAAGGTATGAACATGCCAAGTATGAAAGCCCTAGCTCTGAGCAATCCAAAGTTATGGCCAAGGTTAACATTTCTTAAAATGTCCACTGCGGCATGGTCAAGGTCACAAGGTCAAATATGATGACCTCATCTGAAAGGTCTCATCACAAGGTATGCACATGCCCTAGCTCTGAGCAATCCAAAGTTATGGCCAGGGTTAAAGTATATGTGGACAAACACACAGATGGACGGACGGACGTACAGGTGAAAAACAATATACCCCCGGAATCTCAGATTCGGGGGCATAAAAATGTGTCTCCCCCCCCCCCCCCCCCATTGGAGAATTATAGTTATAATTGTAACCAGTAAAATAACAGATACAAGGGTAGCATCACCGTGGATATTCGTACCAAGTTCAATTGCATATTCAAGTGCTGTAACTCCATAAAGTGAGTGAGTGAGTTATTGTTTAACGCCGCTTCGGCAGTATTGCAGCCATTAGCGGCGATGTAACTCCATAAAATATTTCTGGACTGCTTGTTGAACTTGATCAAGAGTATGGCTAGTACTTGCATCCATTCCCCGAGAGAATTTTCTCAGAAACTAAATCCAAAAAGTGATTTTACCATGGAAACAACAATATATTTAAATTCCAGAAAGCTGAAAATGGGTCAGGCAAGATGGAAAAGAACATGGTTAACAACTGTACAATAATGGAAACGGACATTTTTTTAAAAACAGAAATTCAAACCCCCGTAAAGCACATCTGCATGGTTTGTAGAGGAAGTACCGGTATACTAAATGTGGTAAAGATGTGAGAAGTTTGTACCGAAAATGTAATGTACCGAAAATGATGTGAACGCCAACATCAATGGAAATGCAACAGTATGTCTCCCAAACCTTCGGGAGAAAAGATGTAATAACTTCTATATACCGCCGATAAGCTGGTATAATTATGTGCAATGATCTAATGTTCTGGGGGCCATTTCACTGACCAATCTTTCTTCCTAAGATAAATCGTAAGCCCATCTTTTATCATTGGCTAAGATTGATCTTAGGCCTGAGATCGGTTAGTGGAATGGCCCCCTGTACTGCACTGTACTGTACATCATCGCTGAGCAATCAGAATGCTTCAAGTTCAAATGGCAGAAAGGTTTATCATACAATATTTCAAAATAACAGAATCAAATTTCAGTAAATCAACTGACAAGAAGATGAATGACAACCAAAAGTCATATGATTTCAATGTTTTATCATTTTCATATCCACTATATCATAACATTAGTCTACATCAACGTATATTTACAGACACAAAAGAATACATCAAATCTTTATTAAAAGGTATCTAAAATCAAATAGAAGTTGGAATTTTTAGCCATTTAAAGGCAAACATCATTTGAGTATCAATAATTGTAATAAAAAATTAATATTTTTATAAACAAATTCTAATATTTGTTATCATCCATCAATTGTTTCATTATTAAACTTTTCTGTGACCAAGATCATTCCAGGCTTCAAAAGAAATGATATCAACCATAATAACATCACAGCTCCAACACAATCTTGAACATTTCTCCATAAAACATGAACAAGAATCTCAAGACAGCTCTCCTGCATGAAGGTTTGGAGTAAAGTCCGCTATGGGTATTCCTTACAGTAGCAGATCGAGCAGGTGCGGGAGGGTGCCACTCCACCTGCCTTCCACCTCCTAAGTATGATTCACTTTTCACCCCATGTCATAAAATATAAACTTTGGATGAAAGCTTTTATTATCCATCAATTGTTTCAATAATGGTTGACTATATAATTCATTCCAGTCTTCACAAGATATTTCATCAACCATAAACACCACAGCTTCTACACATCTTTCTCAGAGGTTGTTCGGTTGTGAAAGGGAGAAAGAAAATCTTGGATTTGTCCCGGTGTCCAATAACAATCTCAAATCACTATACATCTCATTCTCTCAGCATGTTTTTGTAGTGTTGGTATGAAACGTGTACAGACACCATGTATGGATCCACTGCCCATAGTATGAGAGAGTCCGACAGATTCCAGGACCAGTTACTGTGTATAGTTCTATGATAAAGGTCTCGGGTGATGACTGTCATGAGAAGTGGAATCCTTCTTTGTTGAAGTTGTTCAGCAATCTGAAAATCAAAGCAAAAGCTGATTTCTTATGGTTTGCTGCTGCAGTCTGTTACTGTAGTTTATGTGAAAATTATCATCTAAAATTATGTTTGAAATAAAAAGAGCAATTGGCTCTGTAGGTTGTTGTCTAGTTGTCAGACGATTAACAAATCTGCAATCTATAATCCACATTTGCTGAAGTGTCTGTACACAAGATTTCAGTTGTGCTTTTAGTTCCAACGAAAAAGACCAAAATAGACTTTTTGGGCACAACCATCAAAACACCAAAGCTATAATTTATCCATTGGCTAAAGAGTCTGTACATTGATTTCAGCCGTCTAAAACCTTTCGTTATGGAGAAGAAAAAATAGGTTTTTAGGTCATGGCCTCCGAGGCCTTTATTTTTAGCCCTTTTTAGTTGTGACTATATTTTATTATCCCCCGCCACGAAGTGGAAGGGGGATATAGGTTTGAGCTCTGTCCGTCTGTCCGTGTTTCCATCCGTCAGTCCGTCCGAGATAAAGGGGACAGCTTTTCTCAGAAACCACTTAAGATAGAACAAGCAGACAGTCGGCCATATCCCCCGCCTTTGGGAAAATTTATTGAAGAATAGTTGTTGAATAACAGTGACTATGAACCTTCTCCTTATAGCCTGATGTAGCAGGATGGATGATGATTTGTTGGCTCAGCAGGGCAGGGATGCCACTCCCTGTAAGGTTTGTAACATATCAAAACAACCTTAGCCTACCCAATATAAGGTTCATTGCAACTGATGGTTATCGTTTGCTGATGATCAAGATGAAAATAGTTTTTTTAGGTTGTGAGCAAAGCCAAGGAGTTTGCACACAAAATTTCAGCTCCTTAGACCAAGTCGTTCTGGAAGGAAGACAAAATGCGAAAAGTTTACAGACGGACGGATGGATGGACGGACGGACGCCGGACACCGTGCCATGCCATAAGCTAAAAATACATCCATGGCAGTTTTTTAGTTCTGCTCCGGAAATTAATTATTAAGTTATGTATCCATGGAAATGGTAAAAATTAAACAAATTAAATTAAAAATTGTAAAGAAGTTGAAAACCCCAAAAGGCACATCTACACATGATGATTGTTCCACACACAAAGTTTCGTTGAGCAATGTCTTACAGTTTTCGAGTTCTGATCCGGAAATGAAATTCTAAGTTACATTTCCATGGAAACGGTACAAAAAAATAACTCGGAATAAGTTGAAAACCCCAAAAGGCACATCTACACATGATAATTGTTCCACACACCAAGTTTCGTTGAGATATGTCTTATAGTTTTTGAGTTCTGTTCCGGACACAAGATTCTAAGTTACATTTCCATGGAAACGGTAAAAAAAAATAACTCGAGGAAGTATAAAACCCCAAAAGGCACATCTACACATGATGATTGTTCCACACACCAAGTTTCGTTGAGATATGTCTTATAGTTTTGAAGTTTGAGGCCGGAATGGAAAAGCCCGGACGCACAGACGGACGGAGCTCATTTCTATATCCCCCGCCAACTTCGTTGTGGCGGGGGATAATAACCAAATTTGATGTGTGCCTTGAGGACATAAATACCTTGATGGAGTTTGAATATGAAAAGCGTGCAATTATTTTTTCTAGAGTTATTGCCCTTGTTCCAGATTTTTGGACTCAGTTCATGGTATCTCTAAAGGGGACAGCTTTTCTAAGTGACTAGGATAGGATAACCAAATTTGGTGTGTGGACTGAGGGCATATATACCTTGATGGAGTACGAAAATAAGAAGTGTGTGATTATTTTTTTCTGGAGTTATTTCCCTTGTTCCGTATTTTTGGACTCTGTTCATGGTATCTTCAAAGGGAATAGCTTTTCTCAGAAACTGTTTAAAATCAGATCAGTTGTCTGGCTTGAGGGTATCAATACTTTGATGAAATGAACATGAGAATTGCACAATTATTTCTTCTCAAATTATTACCCTTGTTCCGATTTTTTATGTCTGGCGGGGGATGTTGATGACTATGTCTTCTTGTTGAATTTTTTCTTCACAAAAAATCTCATCTCGTCTTAAAGGGACAGTCTAAAGGGGTTGTTTTATGGAGATATAATTCAAGGGGATACACACATTAGAAGAATAATATAAATGCATAATTAAAATCATCCATAACTGCACAGGAACAGGAATATCCCTTGAATTATGCCCTTGTCAAACAGTCCCTCTAAGATGAGGAGTACTCACGAGAGAAAGTCGTCGATGTCCATGCTCCTCGCTCTCTTCTTATCAAAGCCATTGGACTCAAGGATTGCCACTACTTTCTCTTTCACATCAAAATCGGCTGGTATCGTCTGTGAAATCAAACATTCAATGAGAATCAGATTGTTGAACTTGGTCAATAGCACATAGGCGTAGGAACAGGGGGGGCCCGGGGGGGCCGGGCCCCCCCACTTCTGAAACTGGGGGGGCACGGGCCCCCCACTTTTCACCCACGAAAAAAAAATTCAATAGCGCTTTCTAGGAGCAAATAGTACGTGTCAATTTTGAAGAAAATTTCTTTTCTCATACTATTTTTTCAGAAACAGAGTATGTGACGAGTCCTCGCTCTATTTTTAACACTAATATATTGTAAATTATGATCCTACAGCATCTTCTAGTGAAAATACAACATGGCAACCCCAATTTTCAGACGAAATTGAAAAGAATGTTGTTCCAATAGCTGTGTTTGGTAGGAGGAGGGTGCTTTGATACGTTTTTAATACGTTTCAAAATTCGGAAAGTGTGCCAAAGATGAAATTCTGTGTACATACTCCTTAGCAAATGGGGATTTGTTTGTGACCCTGGTGGTCCTCAGATGCCATGGCCCAAAAAACCTATTTTAGGCTTTTTCTCCAGAAGTAATAGCTAGAAAGTTGAAATATCGACTCCTAAGACATTTGGGATTGAAATTGTACATTTGGTGACCATGTGACCCCTAGTAAGGGCAACATTGGCCACTCCTGAAAACGTTTTTAGCTCATCAGACCTGACCTCAAAAACCTATTTCTTCTTTCTTCTCTAGAACCAGCTCTGTAGTGACTACAGACAGTTGGCATCTCGTGTACATACTCCTACTGTCACTCCTCAGATCATGGACATCTTGATTAATAAGGGCTGAAGGAACCACAGCATTAAAACCTATTTTCGTCTTTTTCTCCAGAACCACTGATTCCAGAGAACTGGAATCATTAGTACAGTTAGCTTGGCAAGCGGAGATTCTGATTCATATATTTTGTGACCTTTTGATCCCTAATAAGGTCCTCAGGGGCCACAAACTCAAGGACTATATTTGTCTTTTTCTCCAGAACCAGTAACTCTAGAGAGTTGAAGTTCTGTGTACAGGCACCTTGGCAAGTGGGGATCATAATTTATAGATTTGGTAACTTTTGGGTGTCATGGTTTTATGATCTTCTACAGAATGAAAGGTCTTTGTATTGGTCTCTTGGATTATGAATTGTAATTTTTCAAACAATATGTCTAGTGTTCATTTAAAACCTGATTCTCGACAACATTTTGGATGCTATTTCAGGATTAATTCTGATCGAACTGAGATATGAATGTTCTTTCTCAGGCTCTGGAACAAGTCAAACTTGTCGACTTTATTTCAATCCAATTTTATTTCCATTTTATCGTGACTTCCGTTGTCTTGTCTGCAAATATTGAAGCTTATACAGATCCCAATTACAACTATATGGTCCTGAGTACCCTAACACACGCGCTCAAAAATTCCAAAATTGTTGCCATTATGGACTAATCGTGGCCTAGTGTAAACGCAGCATATGCAGATTAAACATTTGTAATGATTATTATCCGAAATATTAAGAACAAAAGCACTAGGAATATGATACATGCTAACTTTCAACTTTCTCGCGAGTATAGGTCTCTGTCCCTTTCACAGCTAGGACATACTGTCCTTTCTCTCAAAATGAATGATTTCTATTATAATTTTTTAAATTTCCGCCTTTAAAAATATGTTAACGGTGCTTATTCTATTCAGGTGCATGTTTCAGTCCAAACACATTTTCAAATGTTCATTTCTGATTTGATCTAGGTACAATTTGGTGTATTTTCTTGACATAAAATCGATTTTTTACAGCCACACCTGTGTCAAGTGACTTTTTTTGGCCTCAAAAGCAAGGTCACGTGACGTTTTTGGCTTCCAAAGCAAGGTCACGTGACTTTTTTGGCCACAAAGTAAGGTCACGTGACTTTTTTTTGGCCCCGAAGCAAGGTCACGTGATTTTAAATGTAAATAATCAGTGAAACACACTTTAAACCCCATCCAAAATGACTAAGATCCCCCCCCCCGTCATCCTGAGAAGCTAATTGGGCCCCCCCCCACTCAACACAGACGGGGTATTCTGACCAAAGCTCGATCCACCCCCCGCTCTCAAGAAAAAAATTTGGGCCCCCCCACCCCAAAAACCGTTCCTACGCCTATGTAGCAACATGATAGACTGATTAAAAATCAACTCTGTTCCGAGGAATAACATCTGCACAATAGGGATACAAACTGGTTCTGTAGATTCCTCTCCACAAGGTCTGAGGACACTGTGTATAGGCGAGTGTTCTGTACCAGTTTAGTGCAGACAAAACCCAGTCATTAGCTGGCCAATCACATGATAGTTTTAAATGGCCGCTTTGAACGTATATGCGAAATCACTTTGTTTACAATATTACATGTTTCTAGTATTAAAGAAACAGACGAGAGGATGGCTGCCTGAAGTTACTTGCCCCTAGCTTCTCGCACCTCAAACTTTTGTTGGAGTTCTTGTGATTGGCTAACTGAACTTGTGTCAGAACATGAGAGTATACAGAGAGTCATCAGACCGCGTGTAGAGGAAACCTCAGAGTGATATCCCGGTAGATGCAATATTTTGCGACTATCATTCTCCGAACACTTATTGCTGTGAGTATTCGGTACTTGCGGAATCTAGAGTTACCGTTCTTGACTAGAGTTATCCGCCCTTGGGAACAGGTATGCACACTTCCGGCTTGTAGACGTTACCGTCATGGGTCGTGATTATTGTGCCATAAAAGACTGTAGCAACTCGGCTGGGATGATCGGAAGGTTCCGTAAGAAGGTGAAACTTCATCATTTACCAAAAGACAGGAGTTTGAGATCCGCATGGATACGTGCGATCAGCCGTAAGCAGTTCACGCCATCAAAATACACGCAGGTATTGATTCTTGTGTCATTGTCAGTTAAACAGCAGGGCTCAAAGTTCACTTTTTCACATTCAGACTTGGTTATAGATTATTAAAATTTTCAATTCAATAGCCAAATTTCTTAATTTGGTTGGTACTGAGTAATTTTGCTAATAAAAGCTTTGAATATTCGCTAGCAAAATGATGTCTTTTTAAATTTGGTTTCACTAGCATTGGCTAGTCACCACTGTAGCTAGGTCGAGAGGCTCTACCTGCAACCCCACTGGATAATGTTTGTTAATTGATTCGGAAATCTTTACCAACATATTGCAAATTAACTAATTACTAGACTGATAAATTGTTTAAAAAAGTATTATTGCAATAGCTAATTAACATGTAAGTCTGTGGAAATTACGTCACTGCGAACAGACTTTTTAACACTGGCTTTCATAGCCCCATATAAAAATGTTTAGATATTTTATGATTCTTCACGTTTGTTTGTAAAATAGTTATTTGTTTAAGATATTTTGCTTTGACAAACAGGTTTGTTCCGACCACTTTGTCGATGGAGATGGCAGAACTTGGAAAAGTGATATCCCCACTTTATTCCTGCCACAGAAAAGAGAGAAGACTACTAAAGCAAGGACCTCATTAAACAGCAGCATTGGATTGCCAAGAACTGTTGTTGCCCCTCTCGACAATTCCACTGAGCCATTTAACTTGGACAACATGGAATGCCATTCGTATGTTTTCACTTTCTCAATTCAAAACCTTAAATTAGAAACATGTAATCAGTAAATGTTTATTTAAAGGAAAACTTCATTTACTGGTAAAAATGCATAAGAGCAAGATATTCGACAATATATTATCTAACTATTATGTCATTCTCAAATAATATAAATGTAACTGAATTATATATGACAGATGAGGGTTTGATATAAATTTAACGTTTGCAGGTACGCGGAGGTTCCAGACAAGTCGGACAGCAAGGAAGAGGCTATAGGAACAGCATCTCAGACATCGTGTGTGGAAACAAGAGATTCCCACCTTTCAACAATTCGGCCAGAGATATCTATAGAAGATATAAAGACATCTGATTCGAAAATGATGTTTTATACAGGTCTGCCAAACTATACAACCTTCGATGCCTTGTTTCAGAGTTTATTACTGCATGGTGCAGATAAATTAAATATCGACGACAGTGAAATGGCCAAGAAGCAAACAGTCCGAAAGCTAAGACTGGTAGATGAATTCCTCTTAGTACTAATGAGACTCAGACTTGGACTTTTATTACAGGATTTAGAATATAGATTCAAAATATCTTCAAGCAGGGTATCCAGAATATTTACTGCCTGGATAGGATTCATGCACAAATGTTTTGAACGCTTAGTATTTCTTCCAAAACTTGAGATAATGCAGCAGAAAATACCAGAGTGCTTCAGCAATTTTAAAGATACCAGGGTCATATTAGATTGCACAGAACTGTTCATACAAACGCCATCTTCACTTGAGAATAAGAGTCAAACCTATTCACACTACAAATCCCATAATACCTTCAAGGCTCTAGTTGGCATTAGTATGACAGGTGGAGTTGTTTTGGTTTCCAAACTGTATGGAGGATCGGCGTCTGATGTGTACATAACCCGCAACAGTGGATTGATAGATATGTTAGAGCATGGTGATGCTGTCATGGTTGACAAAGGTTTCGCTCATTTAAGAAATGAACTGACAGAAAAGGGAGTTAAACTGTACTGTCCCCCTTTTTTATCAAAATCAAACCAGTTCAGTAAATCTGATGTCGAAAACACTAGGCGAATTGCCGCCGCAAGAATTCATGTGGAAAGAAAGATGGAACAAATAAAGAATTTCAGAATTCTCCAATCAATTATACCCATCAGTTTGAGTGGTGTAGCAGATTCCATATTCTTTGTCTGCAGTGCACTTACAAACCTGCTCTCACCACTTGTAAATTGAATGGTATAACAGATTTCGTAATCACGTTGGGAACTGTCAAAATTAGCATTCATGTTGCTAGTGACGAGAGTTATTGAAAACCAATTATAAAGTATTGTCATTTCGTGACTTTTTGTGTATTTGTACACAAGACAACATGAACGAGAGTCAGACTGAATGAACTTTAAGGGGAGGTAAATATTGGTGAACAAGTAAATTGTCTCCCTTATATGTTTTATTATTTAATATATGAAGTATACATTTAATGAAAATGTTCAACGATTTGATCAAAGAGATATTTATTGATTGCTCTTTTTTTTACATACTCAGGATTATGTGCAGTACACAATGCTAACTTCAACGAGATGTAAACAAGAGTCATCAGAAGATGACATATCCCACCGGTTCCACAAAATTTGTAAAACACATCTTTTACAGATACTTGTGTATCTACTACCGTACTTCAGTTTCAGGAATGTTAAGGGTTTTAGACTTCTGCTCCAGAAGCAGTCAAAATCAACAACAACCAACATCCCTCTCATGTTGCTATGGAAACAGAACAAAATTAATTTTTCAGAAAAAATCTGATAATATCAAAAGGCACCACTTCAGTCAATGGGTAATACACATGCAAAGTTTCAGGAAGATATGATGAACGGTTTTGGAGCTGTGCTCCGGAAACGAACCTGTCTCTGAACAAAGTCCAACTTCAACATGTTTCTATGGAAAAAAAAAAAAAAAAAAATTCAGAAATCTGAAAATATCAAAAGGCACCACTTCAGTTAGTGGGTAATACACATGCAAAGTTTCAGGAAGATATGATGAACGGTTTTGGAGCTGTGCTCCGGAAAGGAACCTGTCTCTGAACAAAGTCCAACTTCAACATGTTTCTATGGAAACGAAAAAAAAAAAAATTTCAGAAATCTGAAAATATCAAAAGGCACCACTTCAGTTAGTGGGTAATACACATGCAAAGTTTCAGGAAGATATGATGAACGGTTTTGGAGCTGTGCTCCGGAAAGGAACCTGTCTCTGAACAAAGTCCAACTTCAACATGTTTCTATGGAAACAAAAAAAATTAAAATTTTCAGAAATCTGAAAATATCAAAAGGCACCACTTCAGTTGGTGGGTAATACACATGTAGAGTTTCAGAAAGATATCATGAATGGTTTTCGAGTTCTGCTCCGGAAACGAAATGATAACGGACGGACAGACGGACGGACGGACGGACGGACGGGGCGATGACTATATCCCACGGTATTACATACCGGTGGGATAAAAACAACACTGAATAAAAAGAAAACATACTAATTGTGTTTGATTTTGCTGTCTTTATGAAACATGGGACTCATCAATAATATTAATGATTTGACTATAATACTATAATACTAGTTGAAGAGTTAAGCACATACTCAATGTATTTAAGAAACGTGAACATTTACAAATATACAGCATAAAGGCATTTGCTGATTTCTACTCAAATGGCAAATAATCTTACTGATAATATTCATGTAACTCCCGCTTTCTTTTCAACATTTACAAAATATATCACATCTGGCCATTCACACTACACTATAGTGTCACTATTTGAGATCCATAGTTTATTTCTGCAATAGTAAGGGGAGAATATTTCGTTTGTAGAAAAGCTCAAGTTTCGGTTGTAATTCCTCCCAGAATGGTCTGTCATAAGACAATTGATTTTCAAGTCTTTTTTTGTGTACACAACAAAGTCACACAAATCCATTTGAGAAACTGCCATCTGCCCCTGTATCTGTGTGTAATATCGATGAGTCTTCTTCAGGTGAAGTTGGTTATTGATATCGACATAACAACAAAATGATTTGTCTCTGCAGGCGTCTATCACAGTATGGTCTCGCCATTTGTAGGGATACTTAATCTCCAACAACCTGTGTTCTCCTGAATCAAAATGTATGATACCGTCAGGGCTGGCTCCCAAATAACACATGTCTTTGCACAAAAACATACCACACTCCGATATATGTACACTTTCCTTATGAAAGAGCTTCTTGTACCCCACCAGCTTTTTCTTTGCCACTGTTTCTGATTTTCTACCCCATACCACAGCTGCACTGTGTAGTTCATCAGAACTACATGTTAATTTTTTAATCAAAACAGATGGATCGGTACTATCCTTTCTTACCATGACATCATGGAAATTACTACTAGTAATTCGAAACACCCTTAGCTTGATCCACAATTGATTACTGCTCTGACCTCTGGTCCTCTCCTCAACTTCTTTGACTATGGAATCTGAAATTTTCACAAATGTATCAAATGTCTTCTCCGAATCTATGCTTTCAAGTTTTGCTGTTTCCATTAATGTGATGTATTTATCACTTGTGAGCAACACTTCTTCGGAGGTCGAAACCTCTTCAATGTGATGAACATTGACATCTTGACAAATATCAGCATCTGTCTGGGCAGGTGTCGGGAGCATATCAAACAACACTGCATTAGAATTGCCTGACTTGCTTGTAAGTGTTGCTAAAAAGTCTCTTCCGTCCACTTCAGTATCATTGAAGTTTGATGTTTTTGTTTTCACAATTTCTTCATTGCCATAACGAAGTCGTTTAAATTTCAAATTGTTTACAGTTGTCGCTTGCTTCTTTCTCTTTTTCGGTTTATTCCATTTGCATGGCTTGGATGTGCATGGAATGTTGGAATCTTCTCCATTCTCAGAGCTTTTGCAACTTTTATCTTCGAGTGCGAACAGTAACCCTGCTATATGGGTACACCCTTCACCAAGTCTGTAAATAGAAAACCCTGAATATTAGGCATCTAGGGAATACATTTTAAATTTTTTAAAATAATAATTCATAGCTTTTATTGATCACCTTGGGAATGGGGAGGATTAATTTATATATATCAGTGTTTGCGCTAGGTTTAGAAAGAGGGAGTCAGGATATTTTTGGGCGTCAACTAGTTACTACTGTTTTATAGTGATATTCTTATAAACTGACCGGCTTAGATCAGGTTTACAATAAGCATGAAAACAACCTGTGAACTATCAAGTAATTACAGAATGTAAATTAAAGAGTCATGAATGACTCCCAGCTGGCAAAAGTGGGAGTCATTAACATATTTTGGGAGTCAAATACTCGCGTTTTGCGAGTCAGGGCAAACACTGTATAATTTAATTACCAATAATTTATATGTCCTAAAATATTTATGTTAATTTTAAAGAAAACAACAACTGCATTGGTACAGAAATAACATAATGCAGGGATCAAGATAACTGGTGAATAACCATTGCCAGTGAAATTTGAGAATTCCAACAAAACATTTTTGAACAGTTTTTGCTAGTAAATATTGAACGTTTTCATAAGCCAAATCACTCAAGGTAGACAAAAAATGTAAATTAGCAATTTTACTTTTCAATAACCAAGAAGGTCAAAATGGGATCTATAGCCTTGTAATGCCATTCACTAATTAATATCTTTCCGTTTCTCTTAAATACTAGGCCTATTACTACGACTAGGTAGCATCTAATTAGGTCTAAATTTGCAAAACATAAATTCAAATGAAACACGTTTTCATCTCCAAATACCACATGTACGACAATTCGCATTTTTCGAAATTACACATCCCATTTCCATGAATACGAGAACTTTATTTAACTTATCAAACACGAAAAAATACAATGTGTGTTTCAGTTTGGAATATACAAAACAAGTAACTAATTTCTTACCCTGCCGGACAGGTGCAATGGGCTTTATTCACACAGAATGGCTGTCTTGCCAGCAACATCCACTGTTGATACGATCCTTCTTTCATTGATGGGAAACAGTTCGACCTCACATAGCACATGTCTTCTCTGTCGTCAATGGTGTTAACCATTACATTGTGTAAAAACTTTTCCTTAAAAAAGTTGTACCCTCTCACATACTGTCGATAACATTGCATCTTCTGCCTGTCACCAGTGCGATGTGAGCTTCTTAGCAGGTAATCCTCGACATGCGTGTGGCTTAATTTGGGAAAATCTTTCAAATCAACGGTCCACGTTGATGTTAACTCACTAATTTGTGGTATAACTTGAGTTGAAATTACGTTTGCCGACTTTGGTGTCTCTAGCTTCGATGTGAGGCTCCGACAATTCCTTTTAGGACGACCCATGACGGTAACGTCTACAAGCCGGAAGTGTACATACCTGTTCCCAAGGGCGGATAACTCTAATCAAGATCGATAACTCCAAATTCCGCAAGTCGGGAATACTACACCATAAAAGAATATTTGTTAATTGCAAAAATGAAGCTCAGCTCCTCACAGGTGCTCTGTGTTTACTTTTTATTACACATCAATCTCAACCCCCTGGTGATTATGCAACTCTTTCAGCTATCATGATAATCTGATATTATTTTCATCAGCTTAATAAGAAGCCATATATATGCCTTCTTATTGAATATTCATGCAATGACAAATAGTCTGATTCCACTTACGATATTGTTCATAGAACAGTGAATCTTGTAGTTCTTCTCCATAAGGTTTAAAACCTTTGTGTACCTGAAATGTGAAATAAACAGTTTTATATCTTCAATAACAGTCTTCTGACACTTGTATTCCTTGATATACCCACATCCAAAACATTATTTAGTGGGAGGGATGCATCCCTTCTGCAAAAGTAAAATTGGGCCCTAAAGTTTTCAAATAATGGTTCTTGTGTAGTGGTCAAAGTAACGAGGTAAAAAATTATCACCTCATCTGAAAGGACTCATGATGCGTATGTCAAGTATCAAAGGTCTGACCAATCAGGTTATGGCCAAGGTTAAAGTTTTTCAGACAGACAGACAGACAGACAGGTGAGCCAAAAGAATTCAGAAGAACTGTTAAATATTCAAAATGTACATACTTGAAGGAAGCTCCTACAGTTTTGTTCTTCCTGGAGAAACAGATCCTGACCAGACCATCCCACTCCTGCAAGACAGAAGAGTCAACATGCTACTCATTGAGGTATTCGATACAAATCGTGATGCATTCATTACCTGGAACAGGTGTTGCCACACACTGCACTACACAAATCCTGGAACAAAACTTAAAATTTGAGAATATTGGCACTGTACCATCTCAAACTGGCCTAAGTATATCAAAATTAAATTTACAAGCATAATATTAATTTTCTAAAGGAGAGAGGAGTTCTACCGTATATTACTGTGTATAAGGCGACCCTGTGTATAAGACGACCCCCTTTCTCAGACCCCTAAAATCAGGTAAAAACCATGTATCTCATATATAAGGCGACCCCCTTCTAGCAATCGTGGAAACAGGTCGACATGCCATGATGGGAAAACACGTTGGTAAGATTTGGTAACGGTAAGTTGATACAGTAATTTTTTAAGTAACATGACATAAATGTTTTGTTATAATCGTTTGTTTTTAAAATAAATTGTTTTAAATGTACCAACTTAAAAAATACATACGTTTTCTTATGGTGTTTGTTCTTATTTTTTAATGATATGTCATTTTCTTGTCTGTTCAAGCGAGATTAGCAACACTACAGTCAACAATCTATCGTAAATATTCGCCATGCATCTAAACAAAGCCGATACTCCATACACAGATTTAGAAGTCGCTTCAGTGTTTATAAGATTAAAATGGTGTGAAGAGCTTTGATAACCAAGCTTGATTGCGCATGCCCGAAGCCAAGCAAGATTTAATGTCTAGATTTCTATCGTAGTGTTGTAAATATTTGTCCCTTCTTATAAACAAAGTTGAACGAGTTGTATTTCATACTGCAGAATGCTTTTGAAAGGTTGGTTATGTTTGATAGCTGAAGTCAAGCCATTATTTTTCATTCCAACTCTGGTTCGCTTTACCGCTGATTCTCTATTACGCGGCTGTCAGTATTTGGCTCCCAACGTGTTATAGCGAGGGGCCACTCAATGCAGTAAACTTCTCAAGCTAAAGACGTGTTTATTTAACGTTGACCATCCATCCATCCAGACCAATTACTGATAAGAACACAACAAAGCTAAGATAATTACCGGATACGTTAATGAATAACTGCCCTGATTGGAATTAACATTACGTCAATGACACGTGACACGAGATAAGCTTGTCAAGTTTTATGAATGAATAGGTTAGTTGTAGAATTTCATTGGTCCACGTCATGAATGAATGGATAAGTTGTAGAATTTCATTGGTCAACGTCACGTTTGCTTGACTGCTTGTACCAGTTTTGGTCCGTCAACCTATTATGTTTAAATGAATTATTAAATATATTTTATGTATTTAACTCCATATAGTAATAATAAAAAAAACATAATAAAACATAATAATTATAAAAGTATAGTTTAATTCGATTTTGTAAGCATGAGTTGACATTGATATATTCTGTATTGCTGTTTCCGGTTTCAACATCGTGAGTTCGTCAATGAAGCTTCAAAATTTCTTCTTCTGAAACATAGCCCTTGTGTATAAGACGACCCCCTTCTTTGACCCCCTATTTTCTGGTATAAAAAAGTCGTCTTATACACAGTAATATACGGTAATTCTTTTCTCTAAATCATGTTTTCAGAGATGGTTGAGGTGAGGTGAGTTGGGGATTAACGCCCTTTTGCAGAGTATTTCACGCCGGTATATCACGGCTGCTAGTATTATGACAGGGAGAAAGTCTGTAACAACATGGTCGCTATGCATTGCGGTGAAACCTGCGAGCATCGACTGGAATTAGCAAACCATGGGTGGTACCGCACTGAAATTCAGCGTACCAGTAGCATTGCACCCAAACTTACTGCATGTACAGTTTTCTACTGCAGATAAAGTTGCTGAGTCCCGAAATTTTAACCCTGGACCTCTTGATCCAAAGCCAAATGCGCTAATAACTGTGCTACCCCGCCCCTAGGAGCTGCTTGACAAATATTCTAAAACCATGTAGTGAGAGAAATATGACAAATCTTCATGGACATTCAACTTGTCTTCTAAGCAGTAACGATGTTTCTAAACAACACTGTTTTGAAAGAAGTAAACAGTATAAAGATCTATACTGAAAGTTCCTTCCTGTTTAATAAAGAAGTTGAATAACCATAAAAACATGTCATATTAACCTCATTGGAAGTCATATAGAATACTAAACGATGTCCCGTTCGATAACATGTTTATGAAACGAGTGAATGGTTTGGTATTTTAACGAGCAAAAGCGAGTTAAATACCGATGCCATTCATGAGTTTAGTATATTATTTATTACTCAATGATGTAAATAGCGCTGAATTGGAAGAAAATCGTTGTTAGTGTAGCTCACTTGCAAATAGGTCGCACAGCTAACATTATGACTTCAACCAAACACGACTATGACATCCCGTCCCGATTATGATGTTACGGCAGCACGCAGTGGTATCACACATGTGTGTAACCAACTCATTGTTATCTAATGAGTGATCTCGATACGGTTGAGTAATAAATTAAATTTAAATTGATATTGATATTCGTAACAAAATTAACTATCCAACTCAATTTGACTTTTCCTGGAGATAATCCTTAGCATACCACGATCCCGTTAGCATTACAATCACACAAGTATTTTAAGATACAAAGCTAGGTATTACAACTATAAGTTTATCATAATGACTTCAGTTTTCAAAGTTTTCTGAGGTTACAACAAACAACAAACATTTTTCTTTACCTGAAGACTATAAACATACATATGAAGTAAGATTAAACAAAGCAAGACCAAATCCTCCATCTTGGATTCTGTGATGTGCCCGGAAATGGTTAGATTGGGATCAGTCTCCAAATATACAAAATTAAATGGAGATAAGGAACCAGTTAAAGGCGCTGTAGCACATTTTTTGCAAATTTTTTTTCTCAAATTTGCCATTTCTTATGAAAGTTTATAAATATATCATTACGTTAGACTTTAGAGGGTAAATCATTTCATCATACCCGGTACAATTCGATAAGCCGTATCCATAGACAAGAGTGCTCTGACAGCACAAGAACCCCCGGGTTCCTTATCCTCAAAATCAGCAGTTTAATTGCAAGGGTAATTTCATGACCTATAACAAATAAATCAGCATTTCGAGCATCAAAAACCTATCACCAATCAATCGAAAAATAATGGCCATGGTTAAGTTTCTCACAAAATGGATCCTACATCAAGGTCAAGGTCACATTATAACTTCAGTGTGTGACATTGGAAACATGACATGTTCAAATGCTTAGGAATTAAATTACTGCCAGTGTGAAATTGGAAAGCTGAGCGCTCTAAGTCAGGGCCATAACTCTAAAAATATTAATCCGATCGGTCCCAAAAAGGCACATGCGTATCATCGATGTATATCCAAAGCATGTATAAAGTTTCAGAAAGATTGATCAAAAACTGTGGGAGGAGTTTATTTCAGAACACAAGTACCCCTTTCGGGACGGATGGACGGACCGATAGACGGGCTGTGCCACGACATGAACCCCCTTGGGTTTCACCCGGGGATTAACAACAATTATCCATACTGGTAGAGAATGTTGCGAAGTATAAAGCAACATTTTTTTTCTAACCCTTCAGTGCAAGAGGTAGATTTGTAGGTCTCGTGCGTTTTTTGAGATTTCGGCAACAGGATGGTTGACAGTTTAATCATTATACCAGGGATCGACACTCGCACTGGTCCGCTGCCCCAAGCCCAGTGAAAATTCAGAAGGGCTAGTGAAATTTGTTTGTATCACTACAGATTAACATATGTCACTAGCCCGAAGAGCATTTCGGGCTAGTAAAAATTTCCAGCAAGCGTCTACCCCTGTATACCATATTTAAAATCTGCGTGTTTAGGTATCAGTCAGATCAGTCAACAACCTTCGAGCAGCCATTTTAATGTGAACATCTTCAACTAGTAGCTCGAAGGTAAATGGACTCGCATGGCTTAACAGAATGCTGCACATTCATTTCATAACTCTTTTTATTGATTCAGAGGTAAACTTAGCCATTGGTAACACACTTTTTGTGTGAACACTTTATTTCAGTAAGAACAGTGTGCTACAGCGCCTTTAAGGGGATTCCAGGCATATTTGATATTGATAGGTATTTAGATTTAGTTACAATCAGTTATACTTACTTTGAAGTTGATAGGTGGAGGAGGATTCCTAGGTTCTATTCTCACAACGCTGGACTCGACTTTTGGTGGCGGTCGGAAATTGTTCTTGCCAACCTGTTTTAAGGCAGAAAGAATAATAATTACATCGTCAATAACTTTACCCTCACTCTTAGCAATTTATTATTTGGCTTAAAGTTATTGATCAACATTTGAACAATTTGCCAATGGTTTACAAATGATGCAATTCGTTGCTCAAACGTTATAATAAATGAAACAATACACTATACACAGCAATATTACCTATATTATTTCATCAGAATCATGTAAAACAGTCAGAAAATGGTCCACTTCAATTGCAGCGACTCGCTATTGTGAAGTCTATGCACATCTAACACTGTATTTGTTTTGACCAAGTGAGTACTGTAATTCTTCCATTAAGTTCTCCCTAAAATTTTCTGAATATTTTCAGGAAATGCTTATAAATGAATTTAAAGATACAAGGTGAGGTGAATTGGGGTTTAACGCCGCTTTCAAGAGTATTTCACTTATATCACGGCTGCTAGTATTATGACAGGGAGAAACGCCATGTGGCTATGCATTGCTGTGAAACCTGCGAGCATCGGCTGGAACTAGCAAACCATGGGTGGTACTACGCTGAAATTCAGTGTAGCATTGCACCCAAACCTTACTGTGTGTAGAACAGTTCTCTTCTTCAGACAAAGTTGCCTTGCCCCTGGCGGGATTAACCCCCGGACCTCTTGATCCGAAGCCTAACGCGCTAACCACTGCGGTATTCCGCCCCCTTAAAAATATAACATAATTCTGGTATAATATACTTCTTCAACTGGCACATCATAATTTTGGAGGCCATTTGTCCTGTGTTTGTCAGACAAGCTAACTTGGTCGATTAATGGAAGATTTATTTTATGAACGCATTACAATTCCTTGTAAATTACCACATTAACGCCAGAGTTTGTTGTAGATATTGAAGAACCTCTCTCTCATAGATTACAATCCAGAAATCTGAACTCATAGATATACAATTTCATGTCAACATTTCTGATGACCTTCACCTTCATGATGTTGTCGACTCTAGCGAGGAGCTGAGTGTTGACGGAGAGACGACAGTAGAGTTTGTCTCCCGGCTTCGCCACCAGTCTCTGTGCAAACTCTCTCTGGAACATCAGCACCGCACACCTGCAAGCACAATAAACAACCTTGCTATTCCTGTGGAAATTAACATCTATTGAAAATTTAAAGGGGCAGTAGCAAATTTTTTTGCTGAAATAAGTCAATGAAATGTATTTGAAAAATAATGTCATCAATAGTAAAACACCCTTTTCTCTTCAGAAAATCAAGCTGAAAAATTAGTGTACATGGTTCCGTAAAACCATGGGAATTGTTTTTGTCTTTCGAAATAATAAAATGTATTCACAATAAAATGGCCGTCATGCAATTTTTGCTTTAAACGCAACACTGTTATTACCACTTACGAATAATTGGTTTGTGCAATAAGATGTTTTACCCTGTAAAATAAATATAAATGACATAAACTATCATAATAAATGGGAAATTTAAAAATAAAATTTGCAGAAGATGTGCTACTGCCTCTTTAATCTCTTCCACCCATCAATAGGGGTGAAATGTATCACAGCTTTATTAGATAAACCAGAGTATTTTACTTTCTGTTCGGTGTTTAGGTTTGTATTGCATACCATATTTTTGGTTATTTTTATAATTACATTCACATTTTAGTTTTTTTTACTTTTTACATTCATTAGACTCTATTTTTAAGAACAAATGTCTTTTTATGTCACTCTGGTGTATTGCAATCTTGAAATTAATAAAGTGATTCATCAAGGATTGGTCCATAATACTCCTTGAAAATAAGAGTATATAATGTAGTTTGAAGGGTCAATTTGAGTTTCCAACTCTAAGACAGCAACATATAAATCATGGTCAATTTAGCCAAAATGAAGTTTGAAAAGTTTGCAAAATGTAGTATTTTTATAATATAGGCCATTTATAATGCGCTAAACTCCACAACACTGGACCATGCTCTAAGAGCATACATACTAAAGTCAATAATGACGAAACAGGAAAGTTTTTAGGTGGGACTTGCAGCTTGAGAGTGTTAGGACAGATTGTATGTCAATAGGGAGAGAGTTCCACAGCAGTGCAGCTGAATGTCTGAATGATCTGTGGCCAAAATATTTAAACCAAATATCAGGTGCACACATGAACGAATTGAACACATTTTTTTCAAGGTTTAAATGGGTTCCGACTACTCCTTATATCCCTTATGTGTGAACTATGGATACTGGTATACAGAAACTGGGTTGCAATAAAATAAGATTTCTAACCTGAAAAATGGTCTGTGTAGCAGCAGCTTAAATGTAAACGGAGAAGAAATCTGAAATTGGAAAATGTTTGCTGTATAAAAATGTATGATTATTTGAATACATATAAATGCAACCTTTATAAGTCTCATTCTCATTACATAATGCTTGTTTTTTTCTCTCCATCTTTCTCTTACCTGATATGGAAGGTTGGCTACACACACGTCAAAGAAAGGTAACTCTGTCTTGAGAACATCTCCCACCATAACTTGCAGCTTGGTTGCCAGGGGTCTGAAGTTTACCATATACAATGACTTGAATATTATCAATATATTCAGAGCAACAGTTCATGAGTTATTGTTTTAACAAGAACGGGAGAAACGTACACCACTGAATACATTCAAAGTCCCTTGTTCTGCACGGGAACAATAAATGTAACACATTCCGTACAATGTGACATAGGATAAGATGATTAAGATCACTTACGTTCCCTGCACCCTCTTGTGCAGCTCAGCGACGAGTCTGGGATCAATTTCACACGCAACAACCTGAAATATAGCAATGAAACAAATTTCAGATACATAGATAGTTTTGAATGACTGTTTTCATATGAATCAGCCCTCGACCAATATCACATTATCACCCCTCTAGCTAAAACTCTTGGGCTGATATTGTTTGAGATCTGATACAGGATGTGATATGGAAACACAAATATCATACTATTGTTATCATATATTGTCACTGTAGATATTTTTTGAAGCTTTTTAAAACTGATCTGATGAAGAAGTGGTGCGGGGATGCAAGGGTGCTCCCCAAATATGATTCACTAACTTCATGAAGAAATACATTCAATGTAACGACATTTCGATGACCTCACACCCCAGAGGTTATTTGCTACCGGTAATTAACTTCCACTGGGGATGTAGCTCAATTGGTAGAGCGCTCGCTCATCACCCGGAAGGTCACGCCAAAATACGTTAAAAGATGGAAGTTGTTGTTTTCTTGCTTTGCGCTCAGCATTATTAGGATAGAACAACACTTGAACTGGCGCTGCACTGTGGCTGCCGGGTGCCATGGGCAAACAAATAATTTCCTAAATTTGCATTGTATTGAGGACAAGAAAGGGTTATGGACAGACAAAAAAAGGCAGAGCAAGGTAATTCACCAAGAAGGAAGGAATCATCCCTGATAGTTTGGGTTTCAACAGGTAAAATATCTCGTCAACAAAATAGCCTCACCTTTTTTACCTTTTCAAGAAGTTTCACTGTCATATTTCCTGTACCAGGACCGACTTCCAACACAACGTCTGTTGGACGTAATGCAGACTGGAAATACAACATGTGACATAGTTCTTGAAAACTCATTACGAGAAGCTTGAGCATGTATGACGGTGAAAATCATATTTCCCTTAGGAAGATAAGTCTAGTATCTCAAAGCACAGGCGCCAGATCCTAAATATACATATACCTATGTAACCTATACAGAAGGTAAAACACTGTCCGCCATCTTGAATCCTACCAAAGGACCGTAAATGGTTTGCTGGCTCAAATACGCTTTGTAATATTTGTAGACTGATCCAAGTTTCCATACACACCTAGATTCAAATGCAACCAATCAGGACACTTCCTTTTTTCTGGTGAATTCAGGCCTTCTAGAACAGAAGTTGGGATCATAAACCTGAAGGGCAGCTCCTGAAGGGAGTAACCTTTGTGGGAAGAGAATGAACTTACCTCTGAATTATAGAATCCCATATCAATAATAATTTATCTGCACATCAATATGATCATCTTCAAACCTAGCCTCAGAATTATAACCTCTTCCCCCGGTATTATCATCAGGGTGTCAAAGAGCCTGTTTTGGCGAAGCAAGTTCTGCAGCTACATGATGTAACATCATACCTACCTTTTCCACCATACTGTTGACAACAAGTGGATTCTTGAGGATATGTTGACCAAAATCATGTCGGAATGTGATCCCTTAAAAAAAAAAATATATATATATTTGAGGGAGAAAGAACTAATATTTACTGCATAACTAAAGACACATTGTAGGCTGCACATTGCTTAATTAATAATTGAAAATAAAGGCTAAAATTATACATATCTTATTACAGAGTCATATGTTTTTATCGGTTTTCGGTTGGATGTTTTGATATTCATTTTGACATTTGTAACAGTGTTGAAAAACAAATAACATCACTAGGAAGGTCATTTTGGCATTTTTTTAAAAAATGAATTGAATTCATTATAAAGTCATTTGGAAGCTAGATAAGCTTTGGCTCAATATGTTATATTCTTTTCAACACTCCAAGGATCATTTTGGTTGTTTGTGGTTTAAACATATTTATTTCACAAAGAAGTGGATTGGCAAAAACGTTGCAATGGCTTATCTGAATACCGTTCAATGTTTGTAGGTTTTGTTTGTGACTGTTAGGGGAAAGTATCAGAAATATTCCACGGAAGCATAAGTAAAAGAATATGAACCAGGATGATAAAAGTTACAGTACGTCGGGGTATTCCGGATCACTAAGGAAAGAGCGACTGCATGTGCGTATGCAAAGACACTTTTAGAAAATATAAATACAATTTCTGTATAAGCTATCTTTCATCTAACTCATATCAAAATAAGAGATCCAGGCGATCAGGATTTAGTAGTGAAAACTGACAAATAAAATCCTCCGCCGTTAAGACAGTTCCGGATCATTTCAGGGTATTCTAGATCATGTGACAAAACGAGGTCGCGTTCGGCTATAATTATGCCTGTTGGGACAAAAAGGGGGAATTGTCAAACAAAAACACACGTGTGAGATAGATTAATTACGATGTTATGTTACATTACGAACAACAAGCATTGCAATTCAAAACAGTATTTTTCTTGTAAACAAATTTAACATTTACTTCCGTGTAGAACTAAATAGCTTTTGCAGACAAGAAATACATTATTATTTGTAGATATTTAAAAATTACACAACATTGTTAATATATTTCGTCAATTCAACAGTTATTGATATTTTGCGACCATTCGAAGCTATAATTATATTATATGTTCCCTAAAGTATGGTGATACGGAACTACCTGAATTACGTTGTCCGATCAATTGTTTATTTCTTAAAATATATGGCGGATATAAAAATCATTTGTATTTTAATTTATAGTTGAAGTGTTAAGGTAAGCAAAGAAATATTAACATTTAGCAAGTTGATTTATTGTTTCTTAAAACGGGCTGTCCTGAATGAGTGACCTATTTGTGATGCGCAAGCGACAGCTGACCACAATGATAGATATGCTTGTTTCGGGGCGCGCAAATAAACTCCCGGCTTCCAAGACGTGGCACCATTATCTCATCTTGAAGAACATTAACACAGACATTGAGTGAAGAAATCCATCCAGGTTGAACTCCCTAGGTTTAAATAGATGTCCCAGTGATCCAGAATACCCTTACGCACTGTAACGTTGTGAGAAAATTGGTCAAGTCTTTTTTAAATTTTATACTATAAAAAATAAGTAACTACACCTGATAATTGAAAGAAACGTAAATTAATAAATGTATGATTAGATCGAGTAGTATACAGTTGTTTTCTCATAGCTGTCAAAATAACATAATAAACACAGACACTGAGACAGAATGTCAGATCCTCTGGACAACTGCCACTGTAGTCCAGCATGCTAGACGTCTTCGTCGCAGTCATCGCACATAAACAAACGTTTAGATTTTCTGAACTACTGCCACTGTGGTAGAAAATCAGGAACAAACCTTGTTTTTGAATTTGTTGGTGAACTCGGCTCTTCTTATCTTGTTTAACTTTAGGCATGGTTTATTTTGTCTGTGATAAAATATTATATTTATCAAGAATATAACACACTTAGTAAGAATATGATATTATGATCAAAACACGTGTTCGTGTTTTCACAAGATATTGTCAACTTCCGGTTCGAGGGGAGGTAACTCTAAACTATCGAACTCTGAACACCGCACAAACTCTTCACAGTGCTGTTACGACTCTTCTTTATCGAAGGAATGATACAGCGCATTCCCTTTTATTTTGAGTGAAAAAAAACCCATCGAATATGTTAGTGTTTCAAATACAAATTTATTTGTTTGGCAACATACTTGTGGTGTCAATCGCTAGAGAACTATTTTATATACAACAACAGATCATTATGATTATACTGTTTATTCATTAACTAGACTAAACGGGATGCGGTGTTTTCGTAGGCCAGCCCAGTTCGTAGGACCCGGGAATTCGTAGGAGGTGAATTCGTAGGAGGATTAAAAAATATCTCATAAAGTGAGATTGTGAGCTCATATTCCCAATTTGAGCGAAATCGGTTAAGAAATAAAGATTTGAAATATGATATCCCCGCTAATGATATAAATATCTCAAATCTTGACTTGCTTGCATGACTACAGTAGTTCGTCAATCGGGCAATAAGTCTCAATGGGATATAACATAGAGACAAAGTAACAACAGTATGTTAATTAAAAAAATAGAGCCACTGTCCTGAGACCTACCTGCCACTAGTGGCCCACTAGGGGTGTGTTATCTGGGTAGTAATGGTTATATATTTGGCGATTTGGGATAAATATGCTAGCTGAGTGAATTTATTTGAATTGTAGACAGCAAATGTGGTGAGTTGGAACGTATTAAAGCCAAATACAATTTTATGAAACACAATGGATGCACCTTTAAGATATCACATAATAAGTCATCGCCAGTCATCAAATTTAAAAGTTATTATCAAAATTGGTTACACGTTAATCCATATTCAGTATAAATACTATAGAACTTTTGCAGTTAATTGTTTTATTTCTTATTTTTATTCTGGAATTATCAACATTTATTACATAATGAAAAAGAGCCCCTATTTGTTTCTAACAAATCCTGTTTCTCATAGGCTCATAGTTTCATAGGCTCCTTTTCAATATTTAATTAATAAATTCTATTGAGCATCTGAGTGTAAGACTAAATCAGTAACACAGCAGAGAAGTAACCTGGAACCTCCGTGTATTAGCTGCTGTTTGCATCTCTGCCAGGGAGTGGTCACTCCCCAGGTCAACACCTGCAATTACACAACCAACTTCCAAACGCAAGGCATAACTCTTGCCAGTCTGCATTACTGGCTGATTTAACCCTTGCGGTATTTCCCTAGCTTTCTTGTGTCGAGGCAGTGAATCGCTGCACTGGAAATGCATAGCGGGCCTGGATTTCTAAACACAGATTTCTTAAGGAAATACTGCAAGGCCTAAATCAGCCAGTAATGGAGACTGGCAAGAGTTATGCCTTGCATTGGGAAGTTGTTACACAACATGCAGATCCTGGACTCACAGCCAGTAAATTATATATTTTAAATTTTGTTTTCCCCATCTTTATTTATTTTTCTTTATTGGAAAAGAAGATGTGGTATCACAAACTCATGTAGCTAGTTTTAATAGTCTTATCTTACTTCATCATATTTAGTTCACATATCTATCCTGTCACAATATTCAGTTCACAGGCTATTCAGTAGTTCTAATTTCACATTGATTAGATCAAACATGTCCATAGTGTAGTATTACTCTTAAGCTGACATATGAAGTGCACATGAAATCTCATTATCTTCACAGCTCATTAAAACAGCTGTTTTAAATGGTTAACCCCTGTGATCCATATTTGGGGTAACAAGATCACCAAATCTACAATTTAGAATCCCCATTGGCCAAAGAGTCTGTACATAACATTTCAGCTTTCTAGAGTTTTTGGGACTGGAGAAAAAGATGAAAAATGCTTTTTAGGTTGTGACCCCTGTGGCCCTTATTTGGGGTCACAGTGTTACCAAATCTACAATTTAGAATCCCCGTCAGTCAAGGAGTCTGTTCATAAAATTTCAGCTCTCTATGTTCATTGGGACTGGAGAAGAAGATTAACATAGCTGTTTAGGTAATGACCCCTGTGGCCCTTATTTGGGGCCACAGGGTCACCAAATCTACAATTTAGAATCCCCATTGGCCAGGGAGTCTGTACATAAAATTTCAGCTCTCTGGAGTCATTGGTTCTGGAGAAGATGAAAAAGTGAAAAGTTTACGGACGGACGGAAGGACGGACGCCATCCCATGTCATAAGCCCATCGGACCTTTCAGGCCTGATGAACTAAAAATGGAAAAAACTAAGACACTTACTAAACAACCTGAAAATAGCTCAAACATCTCGCTTACATACCTTTTCAGACTTTTAGGTACTTGAGATACCTGGATCATAGTGGTGTAGTGGATATATAGCATGCTGGCCAAAAGGCCTGCGTTCGAATCCCGGTGCAGACGTCAAGTTGTGATCTGGGCATGTGTCCCTGTGCAAGGCATGGCACTCGATTCACACAGCTGTTTATATGGGTACCTGGCCACGGGAAGAAGCGGCACCGAAAGTTCCTCCAGGGTAATAATATGGACATACAAAAAGTGTATAACAAGATGTGTTTGTTAAACACGGATGACCCCGGATATACCAAAGTTATGGCAACGGTTAAAGTTTTCTGAAGATGTCCACTGCGGCAAGGTCAAGGTCACAAGGTCAAATATGATGAAGTCATATGAAGATCTCATCACAAGGTATGCACATGCAAAGTATGATAGCCCTAGCTCTGATGGCCAAGGTTAAAGTTTTCTGAAAATGTCCACTGTGGCAAGGTCAAGGTCAAATGTGATGACCTCATGTGAAAGGTCTCATCACAAGGTATGCACATGCCAAGTATTAAAGCCCTAGCTCTGAGCAATCCAACGTTATGGCGAAGGTTAAAGTTTTCTGAAAATGTCCACTGCGGCAAGGTCAAGGTCACAAGGTCAAATATGATGACCTCATCTCAGTCTGATTAAAACCGACGGTATTGCGCGACAAAATAATTGCAAAATAGTGCATCTACCGGGATACGAACTCATATCCACTCATCCACGCCAAACCGTCTGGAAACAACCCGTAGACTGTCATGTTCTGACGCAATTCAGTAAACCAATCACAAGACGTCCAACAAAAGCTTTCGGTGCGTGAAGCTAGGGGCAGATAACTCCAAACAGCTATCCTTTTGTCTGCTCCGAATTATTTCAAAACAGCGACCGTTTAATAACTACGATGTGATTGGTCAGCTATTTGACTGGGCTTTTGCTGCGCTAAACTGGTTCGGAACACACGCCTATACGGGCTGTTCTCAGACCTTGTGGCGAGGAATCTACAGAACCTGTTCGTATCCCGGTAGATATATTATTTTGCAAATTTTATTCCTCGGAACAAGGTCGATTTTAATCAGACTGACCTCATCTGATAGGTCTCATCACAAGGTATCCACATGCCAAGTATGAAAGCCCTAGCTCTGAGCAATCCAAAGTTATGGCCAAGGTTCAAGTTTTTGTGGACAAACACACAGACGGACATACGGGCGGACGGCCGGACAGGTGGAAAACAATATACCCCCGGAATCTCCGATCCGGGGGCATAACAATCCTTAATATTATTTAAAATGGCTAAAATTATAGTTAACACCACCATTTCCAAAGTTCACGTTACTCCATTGCAATTAAAAGCCCATTATTTATCCACACGTCTGACTAAATTACAATCTGTTTTTATTAAGTATTTCTTGATCTGTCTTTGGCAGCCATGATCGCACCTTGCGAAGAACACAGGGCGGAATTATGTCACCACTACGCAACAAATAACGGGTCATACGTCCTCCCTGTCGTACAACAGCATCTTTCCTCTTCACATATCGTGAGTGTCCCCAAACATTCCTCCTCCTCAGAAGAGTCCAGAACTTTTTGTAGAGTTCCTTTCTTCTTTGTCTGTTATCGATACAGGGGAGGCCATTTTGAATAGGCATCCATGCCTGTCTGTAGAATTCACTGGTTATGCATGGCTTACAGAAGCAGTGAGCACATTCCCCATTTACGTATGCTCCTTGACAATGAGCAAAACGAGATGGAAAGATTTCGGCCCCTAGTTCCTCGCTATCAGTTGCAGCTTTGTCATCCTCGTGATTACACAAGTGGTCATCACGGGTCCCATGATTGAACTGATTTGATCTCGTCATCACCCAACCATTTCTTCCATTTCCTGGGTTACTTAACAGACAGTTTTCCATTTGACAATGGGTTCAGGTATGGAGAAATTACTTCTCAATGTATTAGTTCTTGCCGTAAGACGTTACTGAATAGCGCACCGAGCTCAAGTACGCGACTTATATAAGTATCGTTACTAACTTTAATTATTTTCGCTTTTGTTTCCATGGTAGCTATAAAGTGTGGTAAACGTGCATGTCACAAACAATTAAGGAAACTGTCAAGGTTCTGAATGAGGTGCGGTGGTTTTCAACGCCGCTTTCAAGGAGTATGTCACTAATATCACGACTGCTGGTACTATTGCACGGAGAAAGACCGCATCTAACACTGTATTTGTTTTGACCAAGTGAGCACTAATTCTTCTATTAAGTTCACCCTAAAATTTCTGAATATTTTCAGGAAATGGTTATAAATGAATTTAAAGATACAAGGTGAGGTGAGTTGGGGTTTAACCCCGCTTTCAAGAGTATTTCACTTATATCACGATTATATAGTTTTATGACCACGGCTGCTAGTGTTATGACAGGGAGAAAGTCTGCAACGCCATGATGGCAATGCATTGCAGTGAAACCTGCGAGCATCGGCTGGAACTAGCGAACTATAGTGGTACTGCGCAACGGTGTAGCATTGCACCCAAACAAAGTTGCCGAGCCCCTGACCCTGGACTCACAACCAGTAAATTATATATTTTAAATTTTGTTTTCCCCATCTTTATTTATTTTTCTTTATTGGAAAAGAAGATGTGGTATCACAAACTCATGTAGCTAGTTTTAATAGTCTTTTCTTACTTCATCATATTTAGTTCACATATCTAATGTAAAATAAAACATTTCTTAACCCTTTTAATTTTTTTCCTATGCATCCGGTCACAATATTCAGTTCACAGGCTATTCAATAGTTCTAATTTCACATTGATTACATCAAACATGTACATAATGTAGTATTACTCTTAAGCTGACATATGAAGTGCACATAAAATCTCATTATCTTCACAGCTCATTAAAACAGCTGTTTTAAGTGGTTACCCCTGTGATCCATATTTGGGGTCACAAGATCAACAAATCTACAATTTAGAATCCCCATTGGCCAAAGAGTCTGTACATAACATTTCAGCTTTCTAGAGTTTGTGGGACTGGAGATAAAGATGAAATATGCTTTTTAGGTTGTGACCCCTGTGGCCCTTATTTGGGGTCACAGGGTTACCAAATCTACAATTTAGAATCCCCGTCAGTTAAGGAGTCTGTTCATAAAATTTCAGCTCTCTATGTTCATTGGGACTGGAGAAGAAGATGAAAATAGCTGTTTAGGTAATGACCCCTGTGGCCCTTATTTGGGGTCACAGGGTCACCAAATCTACAATTTAGAATCCCCATTGGCCAGGGAGGCAGTACATAAAATGTCACCTCTCTGGAGTCATTGGTTCTGGAGAAGAAGATGAAAAAGTGAAAAGTTTACGGACGGACGGACGGACGCCATCCCATGCCATAAGCCCATCGGACCTTTCATGCCTGATGAACTAAAAATGGAGAAAAATTAAGACACATACTAAACAACCTGAAAATAGCTCAAACATCTCGCATACATACCTTTTCAGACTTTTAGGTACTTGAGATACCTGGATCATAGTGGTGTAGTGGATATATAGCATGCTGGCCAAAAGGCCTGCGTTCGAATCCCGGTGCAGACGTCAAGTTGTGATCTGGGCATGTGTCCCTGTGCAAGGCATGGCACTCAGTTCACACAGCTGTTTATATGGGTACCTGGCCACGGGAAGAAGCGGCACCGAAAGTTCCTCCAGGGTAATAATATGGAAATACAAAAAGTGTATAACAAGATGTGTTTGTTAAACACGGATGCCCCCGGATATACCAAAGTTATGGCAACTGTTAAAGTTTTCTGAAGATGTCCACTGCGGCATGGTCAAGGTCACAAGGTCAAATATGATGAAGTCATATGAAGATCTCATCACAAGGTATGCACATGCAAAGTATGATAGCCCTAGCTCTGAACAATCCAAAGTTATGGCCAAGGTTAAAGTTTTCTGAAAATGTCAACTGTGGCAAGGTCAAGGTCAAATATGATGACCTCATGTGAAAGGTCTCATCACAAGGTATGCACATGCCAAGTATTAAAGCCCTAGCTCTGAGCAATCCAAAGTTATGGCCAAGGTTAAAGTTTTCTGAAAATGTCCACTGCGGCAAGGCCAAGGTCACAAGGTCAAATATGATGACCTCATCTGAGAGGTCTCATCACAAGGTATCCACATGCCAAGTATGAAAGCCCTAGCTCTGAGCAATCCAAAGTTATGGCCAAGGTTCAAGTTTTTGTGGACAAACACACAGACGGACCGACGGACAGACGGGCGGACGGCCGGACAGGTGAAAAACAATATACCCCCGGAATCTCCGATTCGGGGGCATACAAATCCTTAATATTATTTAAAATGGCTAAATTTTTTATAGTTAACACCACCATTTCCAAAGTTCACGTTACTCCATTGCAATTAAAAGCCCATTATTTATCCACACGCCTGACTAAATTACAATCTGTTTTTATTAAGTATTTCTTGATCTGTCTTTGGCAGCCATGATCGCACCTTGCGAAGAACACAGGGCGGAATTATGTCACCACTACGCAACAAATAACGGGTCATACGTCCTCCCTGTTGTACAACAGCATCTTTCCTCTTCACATATCGTTGGTCGTCCCAAACATTCCTCCTCCTCAGAAGAGTCCAGAACTTTTTGTAGAGTTCCTTTCTTCTTTGTCTGTTATCGATACAGGGGAGGCCATTTTGAATAGGCATCCATGCCTGTCTGTAGAATTCACTGGTTATGCATGGCTTACAGAAGCAGTGAGCACATTCCCCATTTACGTATGCTCCTTGACAATGAGCAACACGAGATGGAAAGATTTCGGCCCCTATAGTTCCTCGCTATCAGTTGCAGCTTTGTCATCCTCGTGATTACACAAGTGGTCATCACGGGTCCCATGATTAAACTGATTAGATCTCGTCATCACCCAACCATTTCTTTCATTTCCTGGGTTACTTAACAGGCAGTTTTCCATTTGACAATGGGTTCAGGTATGGAGAAGTTACTTCTCAATGTATTAGTTCTTGCCGTAAGACGTTACTGAATAGCGCACCGAGCTCACGTACGCGACTTATATAAGTATCGTTACTAACTTTATTTATTTTCGCTTTTGTTTCCATGGTAGCTATAAAGTGTGGTAAACGTGCATGTCACAAACAATTAAGGAAAGAGTCAAGGTTCTGAATGAAGTGGTGTTCAACGCGTTAACGCCGCTTTCAAGAGTATGTCACTAATATCACGGCTGCTGGTACTATTGCACGGAGAAAGACCGCATCTAACACTGTATTTGTTTTGACCAAGTGAGCACTAATTCTTCCATTAAGTTCACCCTAAAATTTTCTGAATATTTTCAGGAAATGGTTATTAATGAATTTAAAGATACAAGGTGAGGTGAGTTGGGGTTTAACCCCGCTTTCAAGAGTATTTCACTTATATCACGATTATATAGTATTATGACCACGGCTGCTAGTATTATGACAGGGAGAAAGTCTGCAACGCCATGATGGCCATGCATTGCAGTGAAACCTGCGAGCATCGGCTGGAACTAGCGAACTATAGTGGTACTGCGCAATGGTGTAGCATTGCACCCAAACAAAGTCGCCGAGCCCCTGGCGGGTTTTGAACCCAGGACACTGTGCTACCCAGCCCCTTCTCTCAATAAAGGCAATGTGAAAAATAAATAGAGCTAATCATGCGAGTGTGTTTTGGGATGGTCAGCATCCTTTATTAGGAATAAACGGTATTTTGCGAGAGAGTATTCAAAGCTGTCATTCAGACAGTGACTTTACATACGAGCCCAGGCAAGTCTATGCCACGACAAGAGAGCTTGGTTTCTGAAAATAAACTTCAAAGGCTCTTTTTATATCATTAAATTTAAAAAAAATAATTCTAGTTATCTTTACAGAGTCTGTGTGTCATCTATCCAGACCTTTTTAACCATAACAAGCCTACAACCAAACTACGGAACTCCTAGCTCCTTGCTTTTGTTATATTTTCTTTGTTTTCATATTTTGAAAATTTCATCTTCAATTATTCAATTTGTAAACTGAACGCCAAAAGAAATGTAACACCTCTTTGAATTTAAATATCATAAAAATGTATGTGCTCAGAGGAACGTGGTTTGTTGTGTTTTGACATCCCTGAGAGCACAGTCAAATGTTTTCGTCCAATCATATGATTGTATTACGGTCACATGGAGTACATTTATATCCCGATAGATGTACGGTTGTCTGGTTGCGTTCGGGTATCATGCTCATAAAACTGGTTCACATACTTCCATAAAAACAACAAACAATGTCAACTGATTGTTTTATTTATGTGTATAATACAAAATTAAACACTTATTACATTGACACATGGTTGTAGCTAGGAAAATAGAAGTAGTACGCATCTGACTAAAGGGGTCTGGGGGTCTGGGGTTACATGAAAAAGAAAATGATAAAGTCAACAGAGGACAACACAGAAGTTCAGTCATTCTAGCTCCGAGTATGACTAAGTTTTTAAAAAAAATTAAAATCGCCAAAAATTAAAAATTCACCAACCATTTCGCACTGCACCCTTCTTAGTGGTGAAGAAGACATGTGCCAAATATTAAAAGGATGAGATGAATAGTTTTTTCTGCAATCTCTGTATTGGATCAATGTTATAGGAAAATAACGAATACATCTTATCCAAAACATAACTGATTTCATTGTTTATAAATGTGCATGCATTATCAAAGTAGACAATAATTTGTTGGCTCAGTTTATGACCTTTTTTAAATACAAATTTCCCTTTCCAATAATTATCAGTTCATTCTCAAGTCTGTAATTTACTAATTTTAGTACAAAAGGCTTAACTGATGGGATGTTAAAACACAACAAACCACGTTCATCTGAGCACATAACTTTTTATGATACTTAAATTCAAAGAGGTGTGGCATTTCTTTTGGCGTTCCGTTTATAAACATTGACATAAAACAGATCTATAAAATTTTTTTAAACAAGAGTGATCGGAGAGCACACGACCCCCCCCCCCCCCCCCCCCCCCCCCCCCCCCCCCCGAGTTTTTCCTGCTGATGCCCTACATTTCCCCCAAATAAACATTTTAAAAGTAAGGGTAATTTACGAAAGAGTAGATCTTAACATCCAGATCTGCATTAACATGAGATGGATGGTATTTGATCAGCTTGAAAACTATGACATCGTCTGAATGAACTAGTGACAATAGATTAACATGTCAAATATTGAAGGCCAACCGCCGATCAATCAAAATAATGGCCATGATTGCGTTTTTCAGAAAATGCATCCTACACCAAGGTCAAGATTATGATCTCAGCATGTGACATAGGAAACAACAAGGAGCAATGCTGACGAATCATGGACAATAACCCTATTTGATTAAAAGAAATCGTAATCATTACATTGCAATCAACACGCAACAACAATGTTCCTGGACCATTGGTGTGTCGCGCAAACACATTAATATGGCGAGCATGAATGCGAGCGAAGAAGGCAATGCGCGGATTTGCAGTATTTGTATCGACTCTTTCAAGCAGCCAAAACTTCTTCCATCCATTCTTTCTGTGTTGGTTGTCTTGAGCAATACACGTCCAAGAAGGCCGTGGGTGGGAGGTTTCCTTGTCCAGTGTGTCGATATGAAGTAACACTTCCGCAAACAGGGGTCAAAGGCTTCCAAACTAACTTCTACATTGAAGCTCAAGCCATCAAAGATGAACACGCCGAGGCTCTGTGTGAGGTATGTTCACAAACCGCCCTGAACCGATGTCGGGAGTGTGAACAGTTGCTATGTGAACATTGTACAAATGTTCACGGTTCACTGAAGATGACCCGTTCTCACACCCTCATACGTTTGGGTGAAACTTCGCGCGACAACCCAGTCTTGTCAAAACCTGAATTCTGTCCTAAGCATAAGGGTGAGCTATTCAGATTTTACTGCGAGACATGTAAGAGAGCTATTTGCCTAGATTGTAAACTGACGTCCCACGAAAGCCACCCTACAGTTGACCTAGAAAACTTTATTGTGGAGGGGCGTGAACAACTATCGAAAGTGAAAGTAGAATTCAAGGAACTAGTAGGAATGTTCGATCGAAAACTTCAAGAAAATTCCGCGAATAAGGAAACGTTCGTCAAGTCTGTACTTGACATTAAAAAAGATATCAATGCAATCGCGGACACCATGATTTCCCAGATAAACGACGAGAGACAGGCGAAGTTGAGTGAGGTCAAGGCTTTGGAGACATCTGAACTTGATCATCTCTTTAACATGGAAACCTCTCTCAACCAAGGAAAGAAGTTTCTTGAAGGCCACATCAATCACGTGACCACCCTGTTGACGGAAGGTTGTGGAGCAGACGTATTGAACACACTCCCAGACATGAAGCGGCGTCTTGATGAACTTAAGTCCGAAATTAATTTAGCTGAATCCAAGACCACAATGCCTTTGATTCTACATATAGGCCTACAAACCCCGAAAGAACGTCCCCTTGTGCAAATTTGTCAAAATCGTTTTGGCGATATCATAAGAGCAGCAGCCAAATCATTGCACTTTTTGGCCGCATCGCGCTGAGGGGCGATTGATTTCCTGTGCCCAGTAAGTAATGACCATGTTTGGGTGGGAATTCGTATGCCCAAAGGAATATGTTCTTTGATCCTCTTTAGCTATAATGGTGTGGCAGTGAAGGGATTTCACACGAGCAAGGATTGCTATGACAGTACTCGTCTTAAAGGTATCGTTGAAATGCTCAAGGGACTTGATGGGGATAATGCATCAAAGGAAATTCAAACATTGAAGGCAGACATCAAGATCAAATGTAAACCCTACAGCGATACCAAAGGTTGGAAAACTTGTTCGATTAATTTTTCGAAGAAAGCCGTTGTTGTCACTGGTGTGAAAGGGGACACAGAACTAGAGTTATCTGCCCTTGAGATGACATGTGCAAAAGACTTTTCACCACGTGATGTCTGCTGGAGTTCAGATGGTCGCATTGTCATAGCTGATAGAGGAACCAACTCGGTGATTGTGTTTACACCTGGCTCAACCAAACTCGTCAGTGTCAAGGTCAAATGGGGACAGTTTGAACCTTGTGCTGTTGCAACCACGAGTAAATATTTGCTGATTGGTGATACTAGGGGCTACGTATATGGCATTCCATGTAACGAGTTCTTTTGACCAGGGATAGTTTATATACTCTAACTTGAGAGTCCCTAATTTGATCCACAGGCAAAGTTTAGCGCAAATAGGTTGCGCAACAGAGATGGAATTATCAGTTTCCCCTGGTCATTTCATCTCCGTTGCCCAATCTATGCGCTTTCAACTGATACAACACTAATACCCGGATGCTGACTGAAACGGCCATTATTTAGACAGCAGGTTATGTAAAGGGGAAGGAAAGCTTGCGTACTTTTGACCCATTTACTGAGAACTCACTTAGCCTGAGGAGATTGTACCTGGATGTGGTAATTGTAATGGGCAAAAGACGCAACTTACCACTATATGCCTAGGCTTACATTCAATGTGAACTTTTCAGGTGAATTACTGTATTCGTATTTGTATTAAATACTGTCCTCTGAGTATTTATGACTTAATTAATTCTATGTGTAAGGGTTTCAATGGACTACTGGTGAGTTAATGGATGTAAAGAGAGGTATCTTATTCAGAAAACTAGTTCCTCAAACAGAAGCAATTTCTAAAACATTGGTAATTTTATCATACACTTTTCAAGATGCATGATCAGTTTTGCATGATATTCTATTTGATTGTAAAATGTACCATATTACAATAGGTGCTGGTTTAGGTTAAATCTTCTTACTCGACCTTCATATTCATCACAAAATGTGTGTGTGTGTGTGTGTTTGTGTGTGTGTATATATATATATATATATATAATGTTTCAATGAAACCAAGGAATAGTCTCATACATGTGAAGTAGCCGACAATTATGGCACAATGTCACGTATACACTTGTCGTAAGATCTGTTTAACGCTATAGAAGCAAATCTGTCTTTGTATCTACTTGATTTAAGGTTCCAAAAATACGTTTGATTTAATGACTGCAGCATGCCAAGGTTCATTGTCCGGTTTTCGATCATGACCACGACTTTGATTGACTATTTTCGATATATACTGATCTGATTTACCTTAAACTAGTTATTTTCGGTTTTAGTTGATATCTCCCAATTAGATAACACAAATTATAACATTGGACAAATATGTGACCTCACCAACATGATTATGTCCCTTTGAAAAGAAAAATGAAAATAAAAGTCGTTGGTTGAGAGTATGTTGACTAAAAACAATGCGCATGTCACCAAAATCTACCGAGCCATGATCTTCCATGAATGCATGATGTTCCTGGAATGCAATTTGCTATAAAATGTTAAGAAAATCCGGGATATCTCAAATATCGGGACTACAAGGTTCACATGCAGGTTCTAATGCTGACAAAGTCTGGACTGATGACTACCAAAACATGTTTGGCTCATCAGAGAACCGCTATGTAAGGTGATCACAAACCAAACTATATTTAAAGGCGCCCTATGCACTCGGTGGACTTTATGAATTTACGACACTCTAATAGGACTCGAACCCCATACCTCTCAAGGCTAACCGCAACTCAATGTGCGATACTGTTTAAGATGTTCCGAAAATATATGTTCTTGGAGCAAAAGTTAGGAATAGAGAGGGTAGTCACTGATCGACTCCCCTCTGTACAATGTTATTGCCCCACCCCATTTCATTGTTCAGTCTATTTAGATATGGATTAAAAACTTCACTTTATATATAAATTTCCACTTTATAGTTTTAGAAATACTTGCCATTTAGATTGTGAAGAAATATAACATGGTTATATTTGGGATAATACTACCTTCAATAGTACAAGAATTTGTACTATTGAAGGTAGTATTATCCCAAATATAACCATGTTATATTTAAAGTTTTACATGTTAAATACTGAACATTATTTCTTAACCATTTCACATTCATCTCAAACTACGTTAAAGATCATATCCAAATGCCTGTTTAAAAAGTGATATGTTAAAGATGATTGATTGTGCATAAATGATATGTTTGTACACAAGAAACTACTTAATTATGTTGTTGCTTCAGCTTGTTGTTGGTCGACTTTCTCTCTAAGGAATAAACACTTGCAATGACTTTTCTGACTTCCATTACAACCACAAGCGAGAAAATAACCGAACAATCATAAACGCTGTTTATTCTCTTATTGATTTCAAACATTGTCCTAGGTGGCAGTTGTCAAGGTGACCTTATGTTAAATGCAAATCTAGATTATAAGAAGAGATATTTCGTCACCGTCAGCGAATTTTAGAGATTCTGGATTCATTATGAAATCCAACCCTTATAATGAAACCCAATTGAAACCCTTATAATGAAACCCAACCCCTTATAATGAAACCAAACCCTTATTATGAAACCAAACCCTTATAATGAAACACAATCTAATAATGAAACCCAACCCTTATAATGAAACCCAACATAAAACCCAACCCTTATAATGAAACACAACCCTTATAATGAAACCCAACATAAAACCCAACCCTTATAATGAAACACAACCCTTATAATGAAACCCAACCCTTATAATGAAACCCAACCCTTATAATGAAACCCAACATAAAACCCAACCCTTATAATGAAACACAACCCTTATAATGAAACCCAACCCTTATTATGAAAACCAACCCTTATAATGAAACCCAACCCTTATAATGAAACCCAACATAAAACCCAACCCTTATAATGAAACACAACCCTTATAATGAAACCCAACATAAAACCCAACCCTTATAATGAAACCCAACCTTTATAATGAAACCCACCCTTATAATGAAACATAACCCTTATAATGAAACATAACCCCTTTTTTGAAACCCAACATAAAACCCAACCCGTATAATGAAAGACAACCCTTATAATGAAACACAACCCTTATAATGAAACAAAACCCTTATAATGAAACATAACCCTTATCATGAAACCCAACCCTTATAATGAAATCCAATCCTTATTATGAAACCCAATCCCTACAATGAAACCCAACCCTGATAATAAAACCCAACCCTTAAAATGAAACCCAACTTGAGACCCAACCCTTATAATGAAACCCAACCCTTATAATGAAACCTAATTGCAACCCTTATAATGAAACCCAACCCTTATAATTAAACCCATGAAACCCAATATGAAACACAACATGAAACACACCATGAAACACAACCCTATTCCACTGACTCTGCCTCGTCTTCTCGATAACTTAAATTGACATGTTTTTAAGGAATATGTTTAGCTCCATATAATAAGTTAAAGTTACCTCCCAAACAACTATGTTTATGACTTAAATGAAATGACATAAAAAGAAGATTAGTAATAAAAAAAAGTGATAGCGATGACCAGGACAAGTACAAACTTATATTTAAGGCTTTGAAGGACTTTTAAAAGTCACGTGACACCAAGAAGAATACCGACTCTTCTGGATGACTTCTTTAGAACATATCTTTGAGTAAACATATACTCCTTTATCAACATAAACTAGACTTTCTTATTATATTCTTATATTTCTTATATTATATTAACTTATATTAACTACTTACAGTATACCACACACCTACATACGGCTCATGGACAGTACATTTTTATACACGATGGCTTTGTTCAAAGATACTTTTCATATAGATAGACCTGTAGTTTGCTAAATGCTAAATTGCTTTGATATTTCAAAAAGTCAAGGTCAGATGTGGTGGTGTAAGACACCATCAAGTTAGCTCTGTTTTTCGCTCCACTAAGTCTATACTATATCATCAAATTTATAATAAAGATCTAGACAGTTTAACGTTTAAGATAAAAAATTCTACAGATATAACTTTATTTGTCATTGACAGCAAACATAATACATGCAGCATGAGCACTCGTTATAATTAATTATTCAAAACAAAAAAACGTATTATTACATGCAGTATGAACATTTGTTATAACTCCCAGCCAACATCTTATTACATAGTATATGCAGTATGAACATTTGTTATAACTCCCAGCCAACATCTTATTACATATAGTATATGCAGCATGAACATTTGTTACAATTCCCAGTAAACATATCATTACCATTCTCTTCCCACAGAGGTAACTCCCTTCAGATTTCCGATTCTAACGTAAAACAACAGAGGTTAGGATCGGAAATCTGAAGGGAGTAACCTCTGTGGGAAGAGAATGTATCATTACATGCAATATGAATATTCGATATAACTCCCAGCAAACATATTATTACATGCATACTCTCGGCACACATAATACTACATGCAGTATGAACATTCGTTGTATCTCTCAATAAACATATTATATGCAATATAAATATTCGTCATAACTCCCAGAAAACATAAGTTTATTACATGCGGTATAATTATTCGTAATAACTCTCAGCAAACATATTATTACATGCAGATAATGAAGTATCACCAAGTATCTTATGTACAGTTTATAACGTTTCAGCAAGACATTTATTTTCATTATTGCATTGTGCATTAAAACGATTTTCTTTCCATCAAGGTGAAGCTGTTTTAGGTGAACTTGACCATGCCAATCTGTATATATACATATATGTGAGGTATCGGCCTTTAACGCAAACTGACAGGCATACCGATTCCAAGAAACCAACTGCTCCATCTATGTTCTTCATATAGCTCTGTCATACCACCCTGTCTCCATGTTAAACCAATTTGCTTTACACTCATGCATCTATTTATATCCAGTGGGGCCCACTCGTTACCACTACACTAGAAGACCTCTGTATTGCCTCGATGGTCCACTAATATTCTTCACAACAGAAGCTTGAATACCCCTTTCCACCAGGCCATAACTCATTTGGACACTTAAAGAGTTCTAGGGGTGACCTTGTGGAATTTAACGTTACCTTGTAGATAGAAAACGTCATTTCGGTAAGTTTATATCACCTGTTTGTTATATCTTATACCCTTGGGGATCATGTTGCTTATTTATGATTACAGGTATTTATTTCAAGCTTTGGTGGTTTGCGTATATGTCTTTTTACATTTCATGTAAATGCATCATTCGTTATTTCTTTTAAAGTTTTCGTTGGTGATTTTATTTTTATTATTTGGTTTTGTTATTGAGATATTATATGACATTATATAAACGCATTACTTTTGTTTGTTGGTTTATGCTATAGATGTCTAAGGTTTCCTTAGGAATTTGTTCATGCTCTTTTTGGTACATTATTCATTAGAATACATGTCATTTAGAAAGTGAACTAATGTAATTATGTTTATATTTTGGTTTATACCTCATGCAATAGTACAAGTTCTTGTACTTTTTTGCAAGCGTCTCGTCCCGAAAAAGGACAAACAATTTTGCTGTTGCAAATAGTGTGATTCTGCCTAACAGTGTTATATTATTCTTTGTTTGTTGATCTCTGTTCACATATGTATCCCCAGTACTGCCGTAGTTATTATGACTTATCTTACTTATATTGCATCAATATATATGTATTGCATCTTGGAATATGATATTCTACATATCAATGCATTGAGAAGCAATTAGAACACATTTGAGGTTTATTATGCCAGATCGTCTCAAATTACACCCCAAGGAGTTCCGCGTCCTATTTCTTTAGCCAACGTCATATATTTTATATATTGATATATCGAGTAGCAATTTCAACACATTCACAAGGTGCATTACATCTGATCGTCTAAAATGCCATCTAAAGGAGTTCGGTCCTTTTTCTTTAACCTTCGTATTTAAAAAAAGTGTATTTTGCTTACTAATGCATCGAATATTTATTACGCCAGAGCGCCTAAATATCGAGCTCGAAGATTCCACGTCTTATTTCTTAAACCTTCATATAATATGGGTGCATTAATGCATTGAGTAACATTTCCAAGAGATTGCTAATGTTTATTAAGTGAGATCGTCTAAAATTCCACCTCGAGGATTCCCAAGGTCGCGAAAGATAATTACAAAAGCTTCACATGCAGGTTGTTTATACAGCACGTTATCTTGCAAGCTTAGCAGTCTTGGTGTGGGCTAGATTAGAGCAGCTATGTAATGAAGTAGCAGGACTTTTTAGCTTCTGTATATCTTGCTGTCTGTTCGCGTAAATATTCGTCTCAAGTGTGAATGAAGCTGTCAATACACGCACCTGTTTCATGTTAAGAAAATGCAGGTATTTTTCCGACGAAAGCGAAAATCTCCCCTATAAATGTATTCGTTTAATTAATTAAAAAGTATTAATTTAATTTTTCAAAAACGAGCCGAAAATAAAACTATCCAAGACTTGAACAGTTCAGTGCAATGAGGTCAAGTTAATGACGTCATAACCTTGTAATAATGATATTGGCACCGTTGCATGGTGCGTGATGTACTTTGTTATGTTAGCGTATTGTAATTTGATGTACGAGTTTATGATGTATGTAAAATCTATTACCTATTATTCACACGATATACGGTATGATATATTGCCAAAATATTATAGAGGCGATATCTTATTTGGAAGACTCATTTTCGGATGTTTATAATATATGAGTTTATGTTTACTGCAAGTGTTTTCGACGTGTTTGTAGAAATGTACCACGATGAATTAATCCACACCATTAGTCAGTGCCCAGGACACTTAAAGGCACTGTAGCATGTTTTTTAAAATCTGTTTTATATGTTCTAATTTGCCATTTATAATAAAAATGTAAGCAATATATTTATTTAAGAGGGTAAAACAGCCCATTATACCATAGTCGTAGAAAACGGTGCCACATATAAAACGAAAATTGATAGTGGCCATTTTAGTGTGAACACACTTTAATCATTCGGGGATGAGAATTGGATCCGCGTTGATCAATCGAACCATTACCATTTCCTATTATAACTCTATTTACTGAAGAGTAGGGTTGTTTTGCAATTGGCAACATTTCCTTCTAATTTATGAGATCTCTATTTTCATTAGTAAACGTGCTACATCCCCTTAAGACAGAGAGTGTTTGATTTAGCAACACCATCAACTCTTAAAACCTTTGGCGACATGACAAACTGTCTAAAACTAAACGTTTCCAAAGGGATCGTTATAATCAAACGTTTCAATTTGTATAAAGAGTTTCATGTCAGAGTGTACATTACATTATACTAAATGATTAAGGGAAATAAAAAAAAATCCCTTTGAAGATTTATGATTTTATTTACCAATATATTTACAAGGGATATATAATATATATTAAAGGAATAAGTGTTTGGATTCGTGATTTGTTTCGTATAAACATTTACGAAATGATATATATTTGTAAACAACACGTCATTAAGACAACGGTTTTGTATTTAATTTTCATTGGGAAAAGTGTGGATTTAGAATCAAAAAATAAAAATGATAAGTCAGGAATCTGAAATCATTACTTAATTATCAGGTTTCACTCAAACGTCTCATTAGAATGACGTTGCATGATTTCCCTCTATAAGATGAATGTAATCAATCTTAAAGATACACAAAAACAATATTTTTCAATCTATGCTGATGTTACTAACCTTTTGCTAAATACAAACTAAATAAACTAATCTAAATCAAATATATAGAGATGGTACAGTGCAGGCGTTCGACTTCGGATCAAGATGTCCACGGTTCGAATCCCGCCAGCAACATTGCCTGTTGTAGAGAGCAGTTCTACATGCAGTACATTTTAGGTGCAATGCTGCACCGAATTTCAGTGCAATGTCACCCATGGTTCACTAGTTTCAGCTCGCAGGTTTCACCGCAATATACATAGCCACATATCGTGGCAGTCATGCTTAATCCCTTTAACCGTTAGTCTTCTAAACCCTCGTGACACTTTGCAAAAATACTCAGTAAGAAGTATTTGAAGGGCACTTATATGAGGGAATAAAACAGAAAAAGAAAAGTAAAATTCTGGGTAACATCAAGGAAGTTCTAATCCTACCCTATGACTTTATAAAATGAGAGCCTTTAATACAGTCTAGTTTTTATTCAACAAGTCTAGATAAACTAAATATGTGGAACTGAGGTTTAATAGAGTCAGTCCTCCAGACAGACAAAATATTAAATTGACGACCAGCTCAGTCTAGAAAATAGTCTTGATCCCTTAGCTCTCAGAAATCAAGGAATCTTTAGGGTTCCTTTTTGTATAAGTATTTGAATTGTTTGTAAAATACTGTCTTTGATGATGAAAAAACCCTTATTTCTGAGACTTGATGTTAGTCAATGGTTTAGTGAAATAATGAAGTAATTATTAAATTTCATAGTTCATAACTTTTAGTCCATGTAACTTTAATTTGAATAGAATACCCAGAGATCATAATAGTATTGTTAACCTCTAGGATATCCAAACATCACACTATTGAACACGTAAGACATCCTAGAGCAAGTCTAGATGTTACTTTATGAGAGTAAGCTGTAAGACAGCTGTAATAAATAAGACAGTGGAAGGTGCTGGAGACGGTAGAAGGAGAGAGCGATCGTCAGTACGACCTTGGAATAGCTCCGCTCATGCAAACCAAGCGAGGTCTATACATTCTCTAGACTTACAACTAGTCCTGCCCCATGAATGTGTAAAATAGGAGACTTTAATTTAGTCTAGATCCGTATTCAGCAAGTCTAGATAAACTAGAAAAATATATAATCATAAGGATGAACATACAGTAAATAAAAAATCCATAGACTGAATTTTAGTCTAACTTACATCCTGTCGCTTAAATCTTGATATTACAGTACGACCTTCGTACAGTTCAAGTGAGGTGTATACATTCTCTTGACTTACAGCCAGGCGCTTAAATCTTGATATTACCAGGAATTTAAATCCTTGATATTACAGCATGACCTTGCTACTTTGTGACCATGTGAATAAATATTTGAGCTTTTAATTATGCTGGAAATGTTCACCACTCGTTGTTAGTTTTATATAATTCTTTAATAGCGTAAAATCACAGATGACCAGGGTGCCGTTCCACAAACCGATCTTAGCCCTAAGATCAATCATAAGTCCATCCCTTAACATTGGCTAAGATTGATCTTAGGGCTACGATTGGTTAGTGGAACGGCACCCTGGATCTTACATAATCTGTAATCAGAATCTGTAATAGCAGTACTTCGACGAAGTAAACATAGAGTGGGCAGTCATTCTCCAAACCTGCAGTCGAGGATAACGTGAATTTTAAATATGGGTTTAAATATTTCTCTGAAATTTCAGAATTCGTTCTCTGAAATTTCAGAATTTGTTCTCTAAAATTTCAGAAAAAGTTACATTTGAAAACCAATAGATATGGCAGATACCGCTAGACCCGCTTCCCACATTTGTAGTATATACACATAAGAATATAAGACATACAGTCTATTTCAGTCTTTGAATTGAAATAAACTTGTTACCGGAACAACAGCACCTATGGCGCAAGCAAGGTGGCAGACATCTTCAAGATTTTCTTCCCGTTGAGATGGTTTCTTTAAACTGTTCCCTATCTTGCTCAATCAAGTTTAAGTGTCTGAAATGAATATTGTTAATCATATAGAAATACAATCATGATAACAAAAATCTTGAATATTCATTATTCAACGTGATCAAAATAGTATTTAAGAGGCATTCATTGTGAAAATAATAAATATAAATAATTTACGAAATATTTTTATTATGTAAAAGGAAACATATATCAAATGTGAGAGACATATCAACAGTTTGAGCCACACTAAGTTAAAGTTAAACCAATAGTCAGAAAGCCGAGCACTAAACGTCAAGGGCCATAACTCTCTAAATATGAATCCGATTGGTCCAAATTAAGCATACGCGTATAACCCATGTATATCAAAGCATGTGTAAAGTTTCAGAAAGATTGATCAAAAACTGTGGGAGGTGTTGATTTCACAACAGAGACACTGTCAGTCTGAAATCAGAAAACGGAAAAGTCAAGGGCCATAACTCTGAAAATATTAATCCGATCGGTCCCAAAAAAGCACATGCGTATCACCGATGTATATCCATAGCATATATTCATGCATTGAAATACAATTCAATTCGGTAAATAATTAAACTTGTGCGCTTTGAACAATTGACATACAAAATAACTAAAAAATAACTTACTACCGTATTTCCTCCAATACAGCCCGGACATCCATTACAGGGGGGGTTGAGGTAAATACAACCAGGGTCCGACATGTTTGCGTAATAAATGTGGACATTTTGTGGAACCAGAAGGACAGTGTTTATATGTCTTGCTAAACGAGTCTTTATTTGTTGTTCAATCGGAAATACAATGTCTGATATTTTTAACTTTCTTATATAACTTTCTGCAAAATACATCTGACGAGTTTAACTGCATACCCATGCAGTTCTATATACATGTATTGCGTTAAGGAACTTGCAGTTGGAACGATGAGAGGTTTGCTCAATAGTTTTCAAAGTTACTGTTCTTGTGTCTGAGTGTTCTTGACGGTTTTTGTATTCATAGAACTAATTTCAGAGTGAGTAAAAGAGTTCAGTTACTAGACTTCTTGGAATTTATAGGTTTTCGTTTGCTTACAAAAAGAATTTGCCATCCATTTGGCATAACGGTCTAATGTTCATAGTTATGTTTGTAAATATTGCATTGATATCCACGTATAGCCACTTTATCATACATAGACCACAAACGTTTGGAGAAGAAATATGTGTATGATCGTAGGTCCATGATAACACATCTGTGTTGTGCAGTCAATTCTCCTTTAACAATGTAATTTCGATAGCAATATTTCGCACCAACTGTATACTGTTGGGATTAATGTGTTGGATAAATTCTCGTCCATGTATAAACAGTATTATTTTTCAACAGAATTTAAGCAGAAATAACACGGGTTATGTAATAATTTTACTTCTCCAGGGGATGAAGCGCGGAGGGAGTAAGGGGTTGCTGAACGAAATAGAACCCCGGGATTGTATTGAAGGAAATACGTTATATGGAGTCATACCATGGAAACAGCATTCGTATGACATTTAGTCTACGTTTTGAATTTTTTTAACGTTTTTGTTTTTATTTTATCAAAGAAATGCCATGTCTAGATGTATTACACGTATAATACAATAGAGTAACAACACTGTTCTCGGCCTATAAGCGTATCGCGCAAACGCATCAAACATGGCGAGTAAAGCTGTGAGCGAAGAAAGGAATGCCCGGACTTGCAGTATTTGTATCGACTCTTTTAAGCAGCCGAAACTTCTACCATGTTTCCATTCTTTCTGTGTCGGTTGTCTAGAACAATACACGTCCAAGAAGGCCCTGGATGGGAGGTTTCCCTGTCCAGTGTGTAGACATGAAGTAACTCTACCGCAAACTGGGGTCAAAGGCTTCCAAACTAACTTCTACATTGAAGCTCAGGTCTTTAAAGATGAACACGCTGAGGCTATGTGTGAGGTATGTTCACAAACCGCCCTGAACCGATGTCGGGAGTGTGAACAGTTGCTATGTGAACACTGTACAAATGTTCACAGTTCACTCAAGATGACCCGTTCTCACATCCTCATTCGTTTGGGGGAAACTTCGCGCGAATACCCAGTCTTATCAAAACCTGAATTCTGCCCCAAGCATAAGGGTGAGTTATTTAGATTTCACTGTCAGGACTGTGAACGAGCTATTTGCCGAGATTGTAAGCTGACGTCCCACGAAAGGCACCCAACAGTTGACCTAGAAGATGTTATTAAGGAGGGGCATGAACAACTATCGAAAGTGAAAGTAGAATTCGAGGAATTGCTAGAGATGTACGATCGAAAACTTCAAGAGAATTCCGCGAATAAGGAAAAGTTCGTCAAGTCTGTACTTGACATTGAAATGGGCATCAATGCAATGGCTGACACTATGATTTCCCAGATAAACGACGCACGAATGACAAAATTGAGAGAGGTCACAGCCCTTAAGAAATCTGAACTTGATCACCTGGTTACCATGGAAACCTGTTTCAATGAAGAGAAGAAGTTTCTGGAAGGTCACATAAGTCACGTGACCACCCTGTTGAAGGAAGGATGTGGAGCAGACGTATTGAACACACTACCAGACATGAAGCGTCGTCTTGAGGAATTCAAATCAGAAACAAAGCCTGCCCAACTGAAGAACAATACACACCTGCTTCCTCCACAAAATAGGACTATACAGGATATAGCTCGGCTCACAATCTTTGGACCTGACTCGGAGAAGTCCGACTCCACATGTAACTTGCTTAAAATGTTGAAATTCTCGCCCTTCTCATATGGACGGATCATTGATCAAGTATACGACTCCCCTCACACCATGGACATCACCGACGACGATCTCCGTCAGATGTCCATGCAGGTTGTGCGTAACATTGCCTCCTTGTCTTTGATGATCGGCTTTCCAACGGCTGCCTCAGCTCCCCATTCCATCGTCAACGGCTTCAAGAATCTGCTCGCCATCGCTGTGGAAACAGATTACACCTTCGCCGAGGCAGAACACACCAAAGAGTACTTGGAGAATCGTTCCAAGTTCGCTTCCAAGGCATAATCCTCTACTCCGGCTATTGCTGGAGCGAAAGGAGGAAGATTTAATTTTGGACTGTATGACTAAGGGAAAGAACTGAAATGTTCATTAATCCTAGAGTCTTCCCTTGAAATGACACGTAAGAACTCACCACCCTACCGTGGTGTCATTATTGACGTGGAACCAACCCGGTGAATGCGTTTACACCCGGCTCTCCTCGACTCATGGTGTCATGGTCACATGGGGTCACTGTATGAGCACTTTCTATTACGAACACGACCACTCATTTGCTGATTTGTATGACGATGTATATGACATTCCATGCAATGAGTTCATTTGATTGACAGCACTGATACCCGAGTACTGACTGAAGCTGAATTTTATTAGACTGAAGCTGATTACGTGCATTCAATAAAATCATAAACTGTATCAATGAAATATTGTGTTCACTCACTGGTCTATCAGAATGCTGACAATGTCTCTCTCTTGGCATTCTCTTCCCACAGAGGTACTCCCTTCAGATTTTCGATCCCAACCTCTGTTCTTTTTCGTCTGAAATCGGGGGCAGAAATCGAGTGTCCTAATAATAATTAATGATAATTCTCTATCATTGCATTTGACGAAATTATATTCACGTTACAATGACTTTCAATTTTAATATTTGCACTAAAACACGCCACTATAGGTGTACATACTTCCAGGGTCCAGCTGTGTAGTCGAGACATAGTGTCTCATTCTTAATAATTTAAATATTGACTTAAAGGTGCATCCATTGTGTTTTATAAACATTTATTTGGCTTTGATACGTGCCAACACATGATATGTGATGATTTCAGTTCAAATAAGTTCACTCAACATGAATATTCATCTCTAATCGCCAAATATAATTAGTAGTTTCCAATTAAATTCGTGTTACATCTAATATACATGTGCAGTAACCGAAACTACAAGTCCCAGTTACATGTACTTACGTTATAAGACCTATAAACATTATCAGCTCAAAGATGGCTTTTTGTCTATTGTAAATAAGTTTTCAAAATTACGTTTGACTCATTGACGCGCGCCACACGCGGTGGATTGTCCGGTTTTCGATCAGAAATCGATTCGTTTACCTTTATATCGTCGGTATACAGAGTCGATTATCATCAAACTGGTAACCATCGGTAACAGTCAGTACTTCTCGATTAAATTTACACCATTTATAACCTTTGGCATATCTGACCCCAACAACACAATGGATGTACCTTTAATGACTAATGTATAACAGATGTATGTGGCAAACTTCTTTTTCAGCACATATGTTTAGCGCAAATATGATGCGCAACAGAGATTAAATTAGCAGTTTTCCATATGGTTTCCCTAACTTCGCTCGCCCTTATGGGTACCTGTTTTCAACTTCTGAAATACACATGCATTGACACATGTTCTGTTCGGGCGGATCGGATGAACATTTTCAGAGTTATGACCCTTGACCTTACTTGGCTTTCTAATTTCAGATTGGCAACGTTTGTTATTCTTTCTGAAATATATCATCAATAATGTGATTCAACGCATATTTTAGAATGATGGCCCTTGAATAGTAGCTTTTGACTTTCCTTTTCTAGACTGATGGTTCAACTTTCACCCAGCTTGGTTGAAACTTTTGATAAGTCAAAACTTTGAAACTTGACAAGTGTTTCCCTTAGTATAAAGACAATTTACATTAATATACATTTGACTTTCCAAATTTGACCATGGTTAAAGACGCAATTTCGGACACCATATTTTCCAATTCATCAGCATATACAGTCAGGCCTTGATAATCCGAACGCTTTCGTTTTTCATAAAAAAGTCATATGTCATAATCATTTAAATATTGAGCAATGTCCATAAATTCTAATTGATAAATGATAGGCCTTTGATATTTTGCAGCACCGACACAGTCGAGACTTTTTGTGCAGTTTCCGTTGCTGCCGGTGCGTTTTGTTTTGACTATAACCATTTTCCAAGAAAGTTTTTTGACATGTTCACAAACAAGGTCAAAGGTCAAGGTCAAATCACCAAAAAAATCCTTGTAAACACGGTAACTTGAAAAACCACTGTACTATTTTGCTTAGCACCTTTGGAGAATTTGTAAGATTGGAAAGGTTTCCGCTAAAATCCATCAAAGGTCAAGGTCACAGCGAGGTAACAACTTCAGTGTGCTTTGGGCATATGCCTTATTTTAACTATTAACACTTTGAATCATTACATTATTGTTATAAACAATGAAAAGTAATCATTGAGTTTATGACCTTGAAGGTCAAAGGTCAAGGTCACGAGACTCTAATTGGTATATATATATATATATATATATATATATATATATATATATATATATATGTATCAACTATTAAGAATTACCAAAATTTGGAAAGGTTTTCTCTAAATGTTGTCGAAGGTCAAGGTCACAGTGATCTCACGCCTTTGCCTTATTTGAACTATTAAGTCTTTGTTACCAACAATGTAAAGTGATCATTGAATTTGTGACCTTGAAGGTCAAAGGTCAAGATCTTTTGATATATTCATAAAACAATTGGCCAATTTTATTATGGCTTTGGACCAAGCGGAACAGGGAGGGCAAGACCCTCAGTTTTGGGGCTTCTTCGCTTTAGCGGTGTCCCGCAAACGCTAATCTAGTTAACATATGCATCCATTATCACTAGATCATTCAGAGATGTCATAGTTTTCAAGGCTATCAAAGATTACATCTTATTTAATGAGGGTCCTATTATAAAGTCTGAGCTTCCGTAATTTACCCTTACATTTTAAATACTTTTTAGAGGATATAGTGTGCAGCAGCAAACAATAGGATACATGTCGGAGGTTCTTGTGCTCTCAGAGCACTCTTGTCATAACTGATATAAACAAAATAATGAGGAGTTCACGAAATCTAGACTTACTAATGTTGTATTGATTTGAAACGAATCCTTAAATATGTTTTGGCTCTAGGGTATTTGTAGCAGATTACAATGAGTAATACCTTTTGACTAATAGGACTTACTCTGTTACAGAAAACATGACACGCAAGGTCCTCGTCTGTGGAGGTGGTAATGCTGCCCACGTGGTTGCCGCCATTTCCTCGTCAGACTCTAACAACGAGACACGTGTCCTCACCTTATACGGGAGCGAGGCTGAGAAATGGACAGCGGCTTTGGAAACTGGCCCAATGACGCGTGTGGCTGCTGGAGAAGGGGGGAAAGATGTTGAAATCCAGTCTCAGCCTAAAATAGTTTCGAAAGACCCTGCCGAGGTAGTTCCAGGAGCGGACATCATCGTTTTAACCATGCCAGCCTTCGGTCACAAACCGTATTTAATGTCCATAGCTCCTCACATCACCACGCCGACCATCCTGGTCGCCATGCCGGGTCAACCTGGTTTCGAGTTCCAGTCCCATTCCTTCCTGAAGAAGCAGCTTAAAAATCTAATAATAATGTCTGCTGAGACCATGCCTTGGGGATGTCGTGTTGAGGAATATGGCAAGAGGGTTCGTATCAACAATTCCAAGAACACTCTGAAGGTGACGGTCATCTACAAAGGATTTACAGACGACCGTGACCCTTTGAAAGAATACAATTCTGTGATCGGGGGAACATTCAAACTCATCCCAGCCAAAAACTTCCTGGAACAGAGTTTAATGTCAGCGTTCATGCATCCTGGCCTGATGTATGGCAAATGGAAAGACTGGGACGGCAAACCAATAGAAGAGAAACCGCTGTTTTACCAAGGGGCTGACGATCTTCAAGCTCAATGCGTCATCGACCTTAATGCGGAAGCCATGAATGTTGTGAAGGAAATAATGAACAAGAAGCCAAACTTCGACTTAACCGGAGTCATTACAGAGTTTGATTGGCTTCTTAACACGTATCCAGATATCGCTGACAAGAGCAGCTTCAAGATGGCGCTGAAGACGAACAAGGCCTTCAATGACTTGGTCCACCCTATGAAGAAAGTTGAAGGAGGTTTCGTTCCGGACTTCAAATATCAGTATCTGTCCGAAGACATTCCCTTTGGTCTGGTGGTGGTGAAGGGCTTGGCACTTCTAGCTCTGGTTGATACACCTTTCATCGACAAAGTGATCGCCTGGGGACAGGAAAGGTTAGGCAAGGAGTATATTGTAGGGAGCGAACTCAAGGGGGCGAATATGCGTGAGACGAGAGTTCCACAGAATTACGGAATTACTTCCCTTGATCACCTTGACGCATACATGTAACGTTGACTGACTTTCTTTCCTCCATGCGTGCTGTTCCCATTCCCTCGAATAATCAAAGAAAACATTGACTTGACGCTCAAAGGTGGCAGTCCAATATTGGCTGTTCTACAATGTGAACTCTCTCGAATTCCTGTCAAATTAAACAACCTGACTATACTGAAGTGTTGTCAGATTTATTGTTCAGTTAGTGATGATAATGAAAATACTGTACTGAGGACTTTCCATCACACGTATATTTTTAATGTATATTACTATAGATATATGTCAGTTTGGGGGCAAGTCATCAACTTTTCATATTATTTTGCTTATTTCATATCATGCAGCCTTGAAGTGGGTCACCCATCTAGTAAAACGTCTCGCCTAGTATTGTTGAACATTTCCTGAGACTGGTCTGTCCTGTGCACAGGATTGTTTTGGCCACAACATTAGCAAAACGACCAGTGATTGCCCTTTGGAAAAAGATTTTCAAATTATCTCAATGTTTTTGTCAATACACCTAAAACCCAAAGAGTAGTTTCCGTCCAATCGTACAACCGTCTTTAAAGGGGATATATCCATGCAAGCTTTCAACCACTTTCTACCATCAGTAGAGCCAATATGCTGACTTATACAATCATACATCAGTCAAAAACTGTCCAACACAATAATGTCAATTTGGTCATTAGCTCGTTATTCGGTGCAGAAGAAGTTTAGCTGAATATTGAGGATGAATTTACAAACCCTTGTCTTCTCAGCCATCCATCCATTTGTTACGAAGAATGCATTATGAGCAGTGGATTTGACGAGCCCCGAAGGTGACTTTTTAAAAGGAATTCACTGCTCAGAATGCATTCTCAATCTTACTCCACCTGTCACTTCACGGTACATGCATTTGTGATTGTTTTGCATTTTAGATAATTATTTTAAAAATATTTGGCAAAATAAGTACTTATTTAGCAAACTTCGGTGTTCATTCATCGGATATGGGACATTAAACTATGCTCCTCATAAAATGGATTGTTCTACGCATGTGCAGCGCAAATCATTCAAGCACAGCCAATATCCTGCCTCTTACGTGTACTGCCACGTTCCCCACGTGCTTTACCCGCCCAGTGGAGAACGAAGGGTTCCCTTTGCCAAACAACCATAACGTTTCTATCAAATCCTTCGTAGCCCAATGGATAAAAACATCGAGATAACAAACGAAGAATTGCATGTTAAAACGCTGTTAAAAGTTAAACACTTCAAACTTAGATTTGCCCTATTTGATATATCTTTAAGATCGTAAAAACAGATATCTCCCCTTCCCCCAATTCAGTTATTACCCTTCTAAAAGACAAAGTCCAAATTGTTGCCAGGGAAACTGCAAAAAAATAAAAACAAAAAAGTTCATTCCCCCAAAACACACATCTACATGATATCGAGAGGCAGTATACCAAATTTGGTGAAGATTGGTCAAGTAGTTTAAAGATCTGGTCCGGAAACAAACCCTACTTCAAATTGACAAAGTCCAAATTGTTACCATAGAAACAAAAAAAATAAAATTAAAAAAAAGCTGAAACCCTCAAAAGGCACATCTACATGATATGCGAAGGCTCTATACCAAATGTGGTGAAGATTGGCCAAGTAGTTTAAAGATCTGGTCCGGAAACAAACCCTACTTCAAATTGACAAAGTCCAAATTGTTACCATAGAAACAAAAAAAAAAAAAATTAAAAAAAAGCTGAAACCCTCAAAAGGCACATCTACATGATATGCGAAGGCTCTATACCAAATGTGGTGAAGATTGGCCAAGTAGTTTTGGAGATCTGGTCCGGAAACAAACCCTATCCTTCAAAAAGTTGAAACGCCCAAAAGGCACATCTACATGATATGAGGAGGCTGTATACCAAATTTGGTGAAGATTGGTCAAATAGTTTTAGAGGTATGCTCTGGAAACAATGGGAACCCCGACGTCAACGCCGACGCGACGCGACGGAAACTCAACCAAATACAATATGTCTCCCAACTCTTCGGGGGAGATATAATTCATATATACCAAGATAAAATCCACCATTCTTGAAAATAATAAGCAACGCATCAATGAACATTTCAAAACCTGACACCTTTATTGACGTGGAAAGTAAATAAGCAGAGAGTTCCTAAAAAAAATCCACTGTTAATACCATATAGTGATGTTATCACCATTTCACATTTGGTAAGAATTGTAAACCTTTAATATTTTGCTTTGGAAGAATTATTTATATGAATCAGCAATAAACACACTGGTGTTAACTTAAAAGTATATCCATTGTGTTGTTGGGGGTCACATATAGCAAACGTTATAAATGGTGTTATTTTACGATATGACGATATTGACGATATGAAGGTAAAAGCAGTGATTTCTGATCGAAAACCGGATAATGTACAGCGTGTGGCGCGCGTCATTGAGTCAAACGTAATTTTGGAATCTTTATTTATAACAGACACAAAGAAAAATTTGAGTTGATAGTGTTTAATAGGTCACAACTACTGTGCATGTAAATGGGACGTGCAGTTTCGGTTTCTGCACGTGCATAATCATGTTACTCAATTTTAATTGGAAACTAGTAATTATGATATATTTTTGCGATTGGGGATAACTATGCAAGCTGAGTGAATTTATTTGTATTGTAGACAGCACATATGGTGAGTTGGAACGTATTAAAGCCAAATACAATGTTATGAAACACAATGGATGTACCTTTAATACGACCGATTGAAGTCACAACCACTCGACCCTAGTGTGGATTGGTAATAAACAACTTTAGCCAATGTTAATAACACTGGACAAATATTGGTGGGAACATTTTGAAATTGTATTTATTATTAGTAATATATGTTTTACTTGACGTACTAAAGAACTATTAACCATAACACATTCAATATTCCTAACTTATTTAGTCCAGTATATATGGAGACACAGAGAATCACAACCTTTGTTGTTCCTCGAGAATTACATCGCAACACATCATACCACATCATAAGATGAAAGATTAATTACGGAAATTAATTAGAATATCAAGGCATACATATTTATTTACAAATATGTAGTCAATCCTCTGAACATCGCATTTAGAATTGCACATGTTAGTGTTTCAAATACAACAATATTATTGTCAAAACATATTTATCATATATCATTCGCTAGAGAAATCTTTCATTTACAAGATGACATATGAGAAAACATTTTCACATCATGATAATCCGATCAAAGACAACTGGGCCCTCGGTTAACCATCCTCGATAATCCAGTGTATACGTTCCGATAATATATAGTGTAGATTATCGGAACGTATACCCCGGAGTATCGAGGATGTCGATAAACGCGCGTCAATAGAATATGATGCCTTTCTGTTTATAACGTTCTACGTAGTACATAGAAACAATGGTTTGAGAATCACGCAAGCATGTCAATTTCACATTTCGTCATTGCAATCCACGTGAAAGTGACTTTTCTCAACTGTTTTCGTCCTACAGGTTACCCTTGTCACACATTGCTGAATGTGACGATTGTTACATTAACATGTTTCTAAATGTCATGTAGATAATAAACTTGCCATTTTATCTATTTCATATTTTTATTGTGATTATACCAGCTAACTATGACACATATATATACATATATTTAACTGGTTATACTATTCATGTTGTTGGTTTAAACAGTTATTCAATATCTGAAAAAAACTACATAATTGAATCAAATGGTAACTAAATAAATGTCAAAACTATATATTTTTATTTCTTTGATTACCCATCAACTTTGTTTCTCTTTGGTGTATTCGTTTACAGTGTGAAAGTAGACCATAATGCTTTGCGCTTGAAAAAAACCCAGACTAGATCTACATTTAGACTGTAATACACCTTTACTAAGTAGTGCGATTTACCCGCTTATTTTCGGTCGAAAAAAATCTGCGGAAAAATTAAGTGTCTATATCAATGAGATAGATTTTGACAAAAGTCCTGTATGTCTATCAACATGCTCGACATGTAAGGCCAAGGCCAAGCTAGATATGTTTTAAAAAGAGGCACATACATTAATGCACAGTCAAGGGCCCAATCGTGATTTGGCATTTCGCTGTACGATTAGTTACTGCTGACCCGCACTTTATCTTAGAGAGCTTCAGATTACCAACATAGAACAACAGTGGTAAGCATTGCTTTTATTTACTGTAATTATTCAATCATATTACAAAGTAACTTCACTTTACTGTTGTTTTGCATGTTATGGAAAGATTGAATAATAGCAAACATTGCAGTCGATGTTTGATGCTGTTACCTGGCAGCACTTGGTTGGTTAATTGAAACGTGAGGTATTTTTTTAAACGATATAAAAACTATTTTCGGTTTGATGTCAATAAAATGAATAGAAGTCATATAAAATAACAGTTTTCTATTTTATCAACTGTCTGCCATAACTGTTTCTGCAAAACGTACTCCCTTCGATTATAGGGTCTTTAAATACCGGATTATTCATATTGCATAACCGTTAGATAGTGTTATAGGTTGAAATCTGTTCAATTTCACTTTGATTATTTGCAGAGTAGAAACCTAAAGGTTTCAAAGGAACGCGATCTTTACCATTGAGGACACCCTTGGAATTAGATATTTACATTTAGATAGAAGATGAAACGCACCATCTTGATCTGTGGAGGAGGGAACGGCGCTCATGTTCTAATCGCCAAGACTTCCTCCAGCCCCGGCAACGAGGTCCGAGTCTTGAGTTTGCATAGCAACGAGGCAGAGCTGTGGTCCAAAGCATTGGCAAAAGAACCGTTAACCTGTGTTTATTCAGAAGACGGGAGGGAGGCGGAGATCCAGTCCAGACCAGACCTCGTCTCCAACGACCCAGCTCAAGTTGTTCCTGGAGCAGACATCATTCTCATCACCGTTCCCGCCTTCGCTCACCAGACATACCTAGCCGCCATTGAACCTTACATCACGTCACCAACCTTGCTTGTTGGTCTGCCTGGACAGCCGGGCTTCGAGTTCCAGTCGTGCTCAATCCTTAGGGGGAAGCTTGCACTCATCACTATGGTATCCACGGAAAGTTTCCCTTGGGCTTGTCGTATCGAGGAGTATGGGAGAAGAGTGAGGATCGTTGGTGCAAAGAAAGCTCTGATGGTTGCCGGTATTTCTGGAGGTCCTGGAGAGATTGTGGACCCGATTGGAACACTACAGTCAATAATTGGACCAGACATCCCTCTGACTACAAGCAACCATGTTCTAGAGTTCAGTCTGATGTTTGCTGTAGTCCACCCAGGACTCATGTTTGGCAAGTGGAAGGATTGGAATGGTAAACCAGTAAAGGAGGTTCCTTTATTTTATCAAGGAGCGGACGATGATCAAACCCATTGTGTCGATAACCTGGACAAAGAAATTCTGAAAACTGCCAATGCATTAACACAGGTCCTTCCTAAAGTAAACCTCAGAGGTTACAAAACAACATTACCATGGCTTATCGATATGTACGGCGACTCAATTACAGATCAGAGCAGTTTAACGAGGGCGCTGGTGACTAATAAAGCCTACAATGGGTTGATTCATCCGATGAAGTCTGTAAAGGACGGATATGTTCCAGATTTCAGTTATCGTTACTTATCAGAGGACATTCCTTACGGTCTTGTTGTAGTCAAGGGCTTGGCTGTTCTAGTAGGAATTGACACGCCGTTTATTGACAACGTTATTCAATGGGCACAAGAGAAGCTTGGCAAGAAGTACATTGTTGGGAATCAACTCAAGGGAGATAATCTACATGAAACCAAGGCTCCGCAAGTGTATGGGATTACCTCCCTTGATGAACTTCACAATTTTATCTCTATATAACATGTTGAAATTCATGATCTATAACTTACATGCTATCAAAGATGGCGAAGGCTGTTAACACGTAACAAGGGGCGCTTACCGCGTTTGCCTTTAATAAAAATGTATCACTTTCTCAGTGTTCAATATTCAATCAAGGAATTAGATGGAAGGAATAGCAACCCTGTTAAATCTCTCAACTGATGGTCGCCTCGGGTGTAATAGATCGCACATGTTGTCGGCACCCCGCTGACATCTCTCGAGCAACGGTGAACCCACTGTGAATCCATCTGGCGCATGCGTTCTAGCTCCCCCAAACAACTTCCTTAGTGATATAAACACCCGGTTTAGGCTTTTACTTCGTGTGTCAGTTGTATTTCGTCCTTATTGTTGAAAACCCACGATAAATAAAATGTACATGGATAGGCATTTCGTTACTAGGTAGCAGGTTCCATGCAAGAAGGTGTCCTATCTTTGCCCTGTATGTGAGAAAACATACTCATCCGTGTCTGGTTTAAGTTTTCAATTAAGTCTTCATTATCAAATCTATGTGACCGTTTTCATTCAAATTTTTAAAAGATATCGTAAGTTCTTTTCATCAGACATCAATAATATACTGGACAAATAATTTTAACAGTGTGTCGGTGAATAAATATATCATTATTTAAAATTGTAAAATTGAAGTTTATTTAACTATTATTGATGGTTGTTATGTGATGAATGCAGGTTCGACATTTTTTTATTTTTGATAGCAGATTTGCTTTCTCACAATATGTTTTTGCTACATGATATAATACACGACAATATGAACAGATAATGACATGTTCACAGTTCAATTATTTTATTACAATTTTAATAGACATTAATATTGCAGGATCAAATACTGACATGATGATTGTAACAAGATAAATAAGCACAGATCTAAATGATGAACATTAACTATTTGAAAAATGTATGTATGTCGGCCTATATATGTAAATAAATGAATTATGCCATATTAAATACACAGCTAAATGGAAATGAAGAATAGTTTTCATTTTTAATACTAAATAAGTTATTTGTGCAATCAGAGAAAATAGGGCGATATATATATATATATATATATATATATATATATATATATCATGAATATGATTATTCCAAATTAAACTATAAGCATAGACAGGCTTTATCCCGATTTTCATTTCTTTCTTTATACACTATCTTCAAGGAAGCAGAGACACAGAAACCAAAATGTGACTATTTTATACACGTTTTTGTTTTTAATATGAAAAGAACCACGACTTATAAAATTACATGAGTACAATCACCATATACAGTAGTATGCATTGAAACAAGTAATTAGGCTGTGAAAATGGTTATAACCGATATTTTGTGTATAAATTGAAGACATATTGTTAAGATTATTTCGTGAGATATCTCGATCAGATGGAAAATTACACATTTTCAATGCCATTTTTATTGAATACACAGAACAAAGTTTCACAATGAATGGCAGAAGTACAATCCTTGGTTATGTATCTCTCATCTGACCTTTGTAACTAAGGACTTTCTACTAGACATTAGCCACATCGGGAACTCAAGTAACCGTAATTTTCACAATTTTTCCTAAATCGAGCATCCGCCATCTTGTTTGAATATCGCGCCGATGTTGGCGACTGGTTGTCGAATGGAATTGGTCATTTATACTATTTCTAAACATTGTACCCTCAAATAATGGCAGATATGGACTCGTCACTAGTTTTTATTGAAAGTACATTAATTTTCATAACGTTATGAGTTAGGAATACTCGTCAATTGACCACAAAAAGTTGGCTTTCCATTTGCGGTTCTGCGGTCAGTGAACTTAGTGATTTCCCAGCATGCTCAGCGAATCGGGCACCGACGGCCCCCTACAGCGTACGTAAACACGAGGCGCGCATGAAATTAGGGTCCTGCTAGCGTTTCTTATCCTTGTGATATACGTCCTTGATTCAATGCATAAACAACCAGAAATGCCACAGTGTATGAATCGTACACTTTTCGTCAAATTTGATCACGTGTCATACCGCTTATGCCATAAATAGATTGCTGAAAAACTTGTGAAAATGCTTAATTTATCGAAGTTTTAAAGGAATTTAGGATTCGCAAAGTTACCTCCCTTGTTGTAATAAAACAGAGCCATGGGCTCTGTAGCTCATCAGGGTTTGTATTGTTATAATTAATTTTCTCAGCTTGTTCTAGAGGTTTTCTTACTGGAGAAGAAGATGAACATATGTTTTTAGGGTTGTGACCCCTGTGACCAAAATTGAGGCCACGGGGTCACAAAATCTACCATTTAGAATCCCCATTGGCCAAGGAGTCTGCACATAAAATTTCTGCTCTCTAGATCTTTTGGAACTGGAAAAGAAGATGAAAATAGGTTTTTAAGGTTGTGACCCCTGGGACCCCAAGTGAGGTCACGGGTTCACGAAATCTACAATTTAGAATCCCCATCAGCCAATTAGTCTGCACACAACTGTTCAGCTCTCTAGACCTTTTGGAACTGGACAAGAAGACGAAGATAGGTTGTTTTTTTGTGTGTGACCCATGTGACCCCATTTGAGGTCACGAGGTCATGAAAACTACAATTTAGAATCCCCTTTAGCCAAGGAGTCTTCACTCAAAATTTCAGCTCCCTAGACCAAGTGGTTCTCGAAAAGTCAAAAATGCGAAAAGTTTACAGACGGACGGACGGACGGACGCCGGACAGGCCTGATGAGCTAAACAAAATTAGTATCCGGTGTCTTCAAATATGTTATGGGACGGTTAGACATTTGAACATTTGAACATTTGGGCTGCGCCCCAGGAAATACGAAATTTAAAGGGTGTTATATTGACCCGTACAACCTTTCACAACACCGATTTAAAGGCTAATTTGAATGAATTGAACTGAACTGAACTGTTGTCATTAGAACAGAAATTTTATTAGCTTTTATTTTAACTCTGCTTCAACGTTTGCAACTGCCTAGAAATTCTGAATATGTAAATGTATATACTTCGGATTTACTCTGATTACCGTGACTGTTTGTTTTTTACGTTTGCTTCCAAGATGGCGTCAGCTGATTGGTTCCCTGATATGACAAATAAGAAAAAACATACTTGAGCCTGAAGAAGAAAAAACGTATTTCGGTATAATAAAACACTTAATTACTCATGGTGAGGTCATTATGTGAAATACAAGGACTCTCGGACCTGACGCCCTCGGCGGTGTGAGCTAAACTCGTCCTGCGGTCTCGGTTAGGTCAGACCACATCGGGAGTCAGGTCTCGAGGCATTGTATTTCACATAATGACCTCACCATGAGTATTAAGTGTATATTGATAGACCAAGTATTATTGAGTTCTTTCTGAGAAGTCGTCGTTTAGAGACAATTCATTGTGGTTTGAAACGCTTAATCTTTGCTTGACACCAGCTACATTGTAAAAAGTCAGGGTAAAGAAATTGTTACTACGTTGTACACATGTCTGACTCATGTACTTATGTTATGTTCATACGATTCATAATCATATACGTGATTTATATTTCATTTCTAGTTTGGCACACGCATAAAATATAATATATTTACGATTTCATTCTGGTGTGAAAGGGCATTACCCTTACAATATGACATGCTAACAATAACATTCATACAAACTCGCATGTGCCCGTAAGAAGATATGTAACCGATCGCTCACGCATGTACAAATACGCATATGTGCATACATGTACGCAGACACGCACACACACGTTGGTATGTACTCGCGTAAAAAGTTTGTACAGTTGTTTCCGAGTCAAACCCAAGATTAAGTGTTTTGAAGTGTCAGCTAAATTGGTGTCATAATTGACTCCGACCTCTGCCTGGACAACCAAGTCAGCCATGTGTCCAGAGTGGGTCATCTGCACCTGAGTAAATCATGATCATGCCTGACAAAAGATGCAACAGACCCTTTCACTATCTGTGATCGAGTCCCAGCTCCCGAACTGTATCCCTAGAGTCAATGTTGTGTCTTATGGTCAAATAATCTGTTCCTATGCAGCCGCATCCCCATGGAACAACCCCAAGTACTTGAAGAGACCAATACACCTGTCGAAATGAGCTCATCGTATTGCATTAAAGAAGATTAATCCAGTCAAAACCATCCGATGTTTACTCATTTCTGTATATAACCTTACTTCACGTGAGAAGCATGGAAACCAAGGAACGGTGACATACATGTGCAGTAGCCGACAGTTATGACTCTCTCATGTATCATAGTATGTACCCGATATAAAACCATTTTAAAAGCTATAGAAACAATTCTGCCTTCCTATCTACACTTTATTAAAGTTTCCAAAATTACGTTTGACTAAATGGCTTCAAGAACCCAAGGTGCATTATCCGGCTACGACTTTGAATGGCTGTATTTTCGTTATGCTGAATGGATTGACCTTAAACTGGTAATTTCGTTGATAATTCTTAATTGAATAACACATATTATAACATTGGACATATATGTGACCTAATCAACATGATTATGTCCCTTTAAACATAAATTATGAGATTGTAGCCAAGATTATTTCTCACGAACTTGATAAATGTGAATAGGATATGATTAAAAATAGAGCCAGTGGCTCTGTAGCTCATCAGGCTTTAAACAATAAACTAAATAAATTCCAAAACGTAAATCTTTCAGGAAATGGAAGTACTTGAGAAAAAGATGAAAATAGTTTTTTTTCGGTTGTGACCCCTATGATCCCATTGTGGGTCACAGGGTCACCAAATCAAAAATTTAGAATCCCAACTGGCCAAGGAGTCTGCACACAACTTTTCAGCCTTCTAGACCTTTTGGTACTGGAGAGGAAGAAGAAAATAGGTTTTTAAGGCCGTGACCCCTGTGACCCTATTTGGGGTCACAGGGTCACCAAATGTACAATTTAGAATCCTTCTTGGCCAAGGAGTCTGCACAAAACAATTACGCTCTATAGACCGTTTATTTTACTGGAGTTGAAGATGAAAATAGATTTTTAGGTCATGTGTCCCTATGTGGGGTTACGGGGATACGAAATTTACAATTTAGAATCCCCATTGGCCTAGGAGTCTGCACACATTTTTTTCAGCTCTTTCGACCTTTTGGTACTGGAGAAGAAGTCGAAAAAGTGAAAAGTTTGCGGATGGAGGGGTGGACGGACGGAAGGACGCCGGACGCCATGTCATAAGCCCATCAGTCCTTTCAGGTCTGATGAGCTAAACATCTATGAAAATGATTTATCAATTAATATGGCAGTCTATGGCAAAATATAACGTCATGTTTGAATACAACTGCTGACACGGGACTGTATATTCCCGTGTGAACTTTCAACTCTAAATCGTTCAGACCTGTGTGAACCTTTTCAAAGTCGTGTGAACGTTTCGTTTCTCAGTTCTGCCGGAGCTCCTCTCTCGTTATCAAAAATCTAGTTGAAGTTAGTCGTTTCTCCGGATATTTCAGTCAGCAATACTGACAACTGTTCAAGCGCCTGAATATCTAAATTTGAAACAGTCAAACTGTTTCGAGGTTCCCCAATTATCTTTACCATTAAAGACTATATGTTTGTGTACGGTTTCCTGTCACCCCAACATAGACTGACTGGAATGGAATGTATTGCATTCATGCTTTGCACGTGCAAGCTCCGTACTCATAGCTTGTCAACATAATAGCTGCTCAATATGAATTGGCAGATTCGAACCGCAGAGTGAAACTACAGTAAAAACATATTACAGCACTTACATATCATTTCTCCGACTGTACTAGTCATTTTGTGTACGGTTTCCTGTCAGTGTTATTTCGTTTGTATCATAAATTACTGCTTCGCTGTACCGTTTGTAGTTTCGGCTGATGTACCGCTTGTAGATTAACATAAGTAATCAACATAACATTTCTGGCACACAAAAGCAATTATTCACGTAAAACATATTGTTTCTGCATCACTTACAGGTTATGTCCGATATAAATGTACTATATATATGGAACTTATCATGAGGTTCCCTCAAAATAGGCTTATTAGTTTCTGGCACTTTTGAAAAACCAACAACACACTGATGACTCATTGATGGCGAGGTTTGCACTACGAAAGAATATGATTCGTATGGTTGCAAAATCTGTCCACGAAATAATATAGACCAGAGAACATCAGCTAAAACAGCAAAAGTGCGATATTCCAGATAGGAAACTGGTGAGCAGTTTGTGGAACAGCATATTTTTTGTTGTAATTGTCAATAATCTTTTAACTGTCTTGTCACATACATGTAAGGGGGAATTTCTGTAATCTGTGTCCACTAGGTCACAGTCATCAGATGAGTCTGTAGCAGTATTTTTATTTAATTGTCGCCACTATATTACGAAATTAAATTAATCTAATTAGCCATCATGTGATAATTCGGATTTTTTTAAAACGTTCACTCTGTGCGTTCTCTGTCTTGGGGAAACTCGCGTAGGCATCAATGATCTTAAGTTATCTGTGTTTAAATGCATGTTAAAGCTTTTAACGTAATTCAGAACCCAATTGACTTGTCAGGCCAAGAAAGACATAAGAACAAGCAATGACTTATACTAACATTTAATCAACCCTTCTTATCTACGTAACGGCAACTTCCATTCTATATATATGCTCTCTTTCGCACCTCTTCTATCTCATTTGATGTGACATTTGATAGAAGACCAATTGCTGGATTTATCCTTTGTTACCCAATGATATTTTTTTTATTATTATCTTATTATTATCTACACTTTTCTGACCCTTTCTGTTTGACCTGTGGGTAAATGCTCCCCCTAAATGTATCGATTTGTATTAGACTAATATAATCATTCTAGTTTAACACGAGTAACGTAGCTGTGCTATGACTTTAAGGTACTCTCGACTACAAAAGCGAGCTGCAGTTACTGAAATATTTGATGCGATGTCCATAGAATATCTAACTATAACATTATTGTAATCATTTGAGTCAGGAATATTTACAAGTGGTCAGTGATCACCATGTACTTTGGTTTTTTTCATCATGCCCTGGAGAAGTGTAATCTGCAAACACGGACAGATTCTTGATCTACATTGATGACTATGTTTCTCCTCTGTTTAGAACATGTTTCTGATCTATATTCTGTAAGGACAGTTTTGATGCCTCTACTCGATCATTTCCTGATCACGATTTCTCTTACAGGGTGTGTTTTAAAAGCATTGTTGATCATGTCATTAAAAGCATATCATCCTTGTCACAGTTCTTAAAATATACATAATAAATATATAATTTGTCAACCCTTTGATACCTGGAAATGAAGGATACGGATGAAACAGATGATTTACGTTATTCCGTAAAAATGCTACCAACGGTACACACAATATCTACAAACTGTACATAAAGGAAAATCCACACCGATGATTCACACACTGAAATAACAAACTTGAATAGCATATTGATAGAATTCACACTGTGTTAGGTTAATGTGATGCTTAGTTAAGATATTTCTCGCGTGAGTGAATCAGAATGTAACATATATGTTTTTAAATGATTAAAATATGTGAACATATGCCACTCAAAATACAACCTCCAGACTGAGCAACCCGAAAATACAATGATATACCTATATATAATAACCCACTAGCAATGTTGTTCTTTATTTTTACACAAAAGGAAAACATTCAAGGCAAACTTTATTGTGATAATTATCCGTCCTTGATGTTATTTCCAAATAAAGCTGAAAATGTAGCTATTTTACTCCTCTCTACAAACATATCATCGATGTACACCTCTCTACACCCGATGTACGATAATACACAGTGATATGGGTATATGTCTTTCAAACGCTGTTTCTAAGCGACACACGCCCCTGTGTATGGCATGGCATGGCGTCCCGCGTCCGTCAGTAAACTTTTCACTTTTGCGACTTCTTCTAAAAACCCAATGACTCTAGAAAGCTGAAATGTTGTGTGCAGAGTCCTTGGCCAATGGGAATTCTAAATTGTAGAATAGGGTCACGGGGTCACGGGGTTCTTCTCCAGTACAAAAAGGTCTAAAAAAAAAGGTCGAGTACTTAAATGCTTGAAATTTGTTATAACTCTAATAAATTCTCCTAGAACATTTCCTTTTAGAAATTTATTTAGTTTATCGTTGAAAGACTCATAAGCTACAGAGCCAATGGCTCCATTTTTTATATTAATATCAGACGAAATGATCATTTATGATTTATAGTTGCTTATAAGTTTGTTAATACGCGAAGAATTGATAACTTTCTTTCTGAATATGTCAATAGTTGACCTTCATTTAGTCTATTTGTTTTACCAAATTCCGTGACTTTGTGGAACTGTTTATCTTAGCGAAGGCACAGGGGCTTGAAAGCATATATAGTCGGCAATCCAGCCCCTTATGCTATAAAAGAAAGTAAAGGGATGTAACGAGGTCAACAACGCACGTCTGTTTGAAATCACATTTCAGAATGTTGCCATCATATTATCATTCAATATGATATACCATGTCAAAGCCAATACATTTGTCTTTAAAATGAGCAATATAACATTCAATCGATCAGGTATTTACAAAGATATGATATTTCAAAGCTTTAAATATTAGCATATTACTAAGTTGAGCCGCGAACATAACCCAGCAAATTGATAAACATCGCTTGGATTTAAAAATATTAGATCGCATAAAATTCCTGTCAGCTACAAGTGACCCAGTAACAACCCCAGTACTTTATGCATCAGATCGCACAAGAATTATAACATGACGGACGCTGTCATAAAGGTACACATCGGTTGGTATCAGTCAGTGAAGTAAACATACTGGAGCAATTTTAATATATACTCACTTTCAAAGGAAACGCCAATAACAAATATACAGGATATTTTAAAGGCGCTGTAGCACGTTTTTCTTACTGACATAGAGTGATTTCACGAAAAAGTAAATACGTGTTACCAATGGCTAAATTGTACCCCTGGATCAATAAAAAGAGTTAAAAAACGAATGTACATTGTTCGGTTAAACCATGCGAGTCCATTTCCCTATTAGCGGCCATTTTAATGTTTTCGCATATATATATATTCCCAGAGGGATTTATTTATTTAAACAGTGCAAATGGATTAGGTTAAATGCAGTGTTATCTTAAATTGTCTATACAAGTTAACTATGCGTTTGGTTACTTAGGCATATATGTAAAAGGTACATATAAAACCTACTCCCTTAAAGCTAGAGGGTAGGTAAATAGAAGAAACCTTTCTTTCAGTGAAATGCATTTGCGCATGTTGTTGATTTATAAGTTAGATAAAACATAGTAACCATCCATTCCCTTGGAAAATTTTTCCGGGAAAGGACTTTCGGTTAAGATAAATTATGCGAACAATGCTCTCTGCTATACCAAACCTGTTCCACACAAATCTACAAACAGAAAGTAATACACAGCCATCGTTGCAGGTGTCTAACATTTATTTGAAAATTATAATGGGTTCATGAATGAGAACATTTCTATAGCTGCAAATTTGCACATTTCAATCTTGAAAAATAACTAGTGTCATATATCTGAAATGTGGAAATTTGCAGATATAATTTATATGACACTGATAACTTTTCAAGATTATAAAAAAATGTTAAAAAGAGTACTGTTAGAATATATATAAACCTTCACCAGAAAATCTGTGTTCCGTCAACATGTAAGAAATATTTTAAAGACATTCTTTAACTTTTAAAATAAAACGTGAGAAAATATATGTGATTACTCTTTTTAAAGGTAAAAACAAATATGATCAACTACTTTCGGTGAAAAGAAGAAACGATGCTAGATCATCAAGGGAGGTAATCCCATACACTTGTGGAGCCCTGGTTTCGTGTAGACTACCTCCAGTGAGTTCACTTCCAACAATGTACTCCTTGCCAAGCTTCTCTTGCGCCCATTGAATAACCTCGTCAATAAACGGCGTGTCAACTCCTGCAAGAACAGCCAAACCCTTGACTACAACAAGACCATAAGGAATGTCCTCAGATAAGTAGCGAGAACTGAAACAAAACAAATCCGTCCTTTAAGGGCTTCATCGGATGAACAAAACCATTGTAAGCTTTGTTAGTCACCAGTGCCCTCGTTAAACTACTCTGATCTGTAATTGAGTCGCCGTACACATCGATAAGCCATTGATATGTTGTTTTGTAACCCCCGAAGTTTTCTTTGGGGAGGTGCCTTGTCAATGCATTGGAAGTTGTAAGAATTTCTTTGTCCAGGTTATCGACACAGTCGGTTTGATCATCGTCAACTCCTTGATACAATAATGGAATCTCCTTCAGCGGTTTACCATTCCAACCATTCCACTTGCCATATATGATTCCTGGATGGACTGAAGCAAACATCAGACTGATCTCTAGCTTATGAATGGATGTAGTCAGAGTGATGTCTGGTCCAATTATTGACTGTTCCAATCGGGTCAACAAACTCTCCAGGGTTTCCTGAAATAGTGGCAACCATAAGAGCTTTCTTTGCACCAACGATTCTCACTCTTCTCCCATACTCCTCGATTCGACAAGCCCAAGGGAAACTTTCCGTGGATACAATAGTGATGAGAGAAAGCTTCTTCTTGAGGATTGAGCACGACTGGAACTCGAAGCCTGGCTGTCCAGGCAGACCGACAATCAAGGTGGGTGACGTGATGTGAGGTTCAATGGCGGCGAGGTACGTATGGTGAGCGAAGGCGGGAACTGTAATGATAATGATGTCTGCTCCAGGAACAACTTGAGCTGGGTCGTTGGAGACAAGGTCTGGTCTTGACTTGATCTCCACCTCCCTCCCGCCTTCTTCTGTGTAGACCAGAGACAGGGGCTCTTTTCGTAGCTTGTTGGTCCACAGATGAGTCTTTCTGCCAAACAGACTGAGAACGCGGGTCTCGTTATCTGGATGAGAAGCTACGAGACCTGCGAGGACATGGCCGCCATTTCCACTGCCACAGATCAGGATCTTGCGTTTCATCTTCTCGTTATAAAAATGATAATGTGTATATATATAGGGCACATCATGAAATTAAAGTGATATATGATATTATGGTTTGAACATCTGTGGAGACTATCATAAATCAAGGCGTACATAATTTAAGTTAAATAAGGTAATGGCAGAAACTAATTTATGAACAGTAGCTTTAAAATTGGCGAGTTTATAGTTTTGAATTAAACAAAGTGGTTGAATTGCACTGTGATATCTGGTGCAGCTTCAGAGAGATAAATAGTCTTGTTGCAACTGTTAAAAGTGATGGTGCCATTCATTGCTCCAGATAAGCTGCGTATCTGCGTATTTTACGCACTTGAATTGTTAAAAACGTATTTAAAGACAAACCTGGGAGTACAGATACGCAGGCATTTTCTTTAAAACTCAATACAATCATAATATATATCGTAATGTACGCAATAGTTTGGAAACACTGGCGTATTTGAACATAAACTTGCCACGATTGTATATCAAACTTAAGCTATAAACCGATGCCTCTGTTGTTTTAGATTATGGGGAATCTGAACAATAAATCTCATAAAACTCTACAACAGTATGTGTTTGTGTAAAACGAAGCCTCCTCAATAACGTTAGTTGTTTTACTATCACCATGTAAGTTATCAAAATGGCACTGCCAGTCGGTGGTTATAAATCTTTCTTTTTGTAACAATTTGTTACACGCTAAGAAAACAACATAAATTTAATTTTAGACAATTGTTTCATCAAACGTGAAAGAATGAAAATAAGTCTAGATGACTAATTATTCTGTGAAATGACAACAGACAACAGATGTAAGATATATGTTCAATAGTAAGAATAACATATTCATATAAAATCTTGAGTGTAGTGTAATCCCATCCCATAAAATACCCAATTTTATTACCCATATGGGTGAAAATAACCGAGTTAATGTTATTGATATGAGCACATGTGCACATATCACGTTTGTCTAGCAACGATTGTTTCGCCGCAACTTCCCGTCTGTGACGTCATAAAACGATTGTTCGTGACGTCACTGTAGCTTGCCGTCGCAAGAGAAATGGGTCGTTTCCTGGCTAATTTTACGCGATTCAAATGGAATAAAATGGGTAATAAAGAAATTATTATACTCGAAAGTGTGCCATATGACTTTTACGAAACTGGTGCGAAGTTATGTATAACCCTCGCTCTCGCTCGGGCAATACAAAAATTCACACTCCTTTCGTTAAAGTCATACTGTGACACACTTCCTCGGGTAATAATCTCTATGTCAGATATCGGAGGAGTACCATTCCACTGAATACACAATCAAAATCGAATTTACTCAATGGTAACAAAAACAAGGGGTAAATACCCAATAGGTCTAAACATTATCTGGAGCACTGGGTGCTATATTATTTTGACATTTGTAAGTAACACTGCACTTTGAAAAATTATTTTTACGTCAATGGGAAGCCAGTTCAATTCCTTAAGAACAGGTGATAGATCTGCCGATATTCTGGTCACTTTCTTCTCGTACACGTGCAATGAGTTTAAGGATGTTCGCTCCACAAATTTATAGAATTAAACTTTTTTTCTAACTTATATTTTTTGAAAGATCAACGTATATGATTGAAAAATCAGCATTAAAAAAAAGGGGGGTAGTGTGGGTTTTTTCGAGATATGACGCCTGTAAGATAGTGGGGTGAAGTATAATTTTAACACGGGAGTCTATGGGAAAATGAGAAAAAAAATTGCTAAAAACTTTAAAATACTACATTTCTAGTATTAAACTTTTTTTCCTTTTTTGATATGTTACAAAGTTCATGTTCCCCTACTGAAATCGATGAAAACATATATATGGTAGTGTGGTTTTTGTTAAGCTTTGACACAAAATGTACGTGAAAATCTTCCTTTTTAGTCAAATTTAGGCCATTTATGCTGTTTAAGCACTTTTTAGAGGTTCTAAAGTCACATTTTCTTTATATCATTTGCTTTTTAAAAGTATGTAGGTGATGTGGAATATCATGAAGTAAATAAAAATGACAACAAATCTTTACTTAATCATATTTCATTTTTGAAGTTCAACAGGAAGGAGCGGACATCCTTAAAGGGGCAGTAGCACGTTTTTTCGCTGAAATAAGTCGATGAAATGTATTTGAAAATAATGTCACAAACAGTAAAAAACCCTTCTCCTTTCGGAAAATCAAGTTAAAAAATGAGTATACATGTCTCGATAAGGCCATGGGAATCGTTTTTGTCATTCGAAATAATAAAAAATGGCCGCCATGCAATGTTGCTTTATTCGCAACATCGTTATTACCACTACAGATAATTGGTTTGTGTAATAAGATGTTTTACCCTCTAAACTAAATATAAATGACATAAACTATCATTATAAATGCGAAATTTGAAAAATTAAAATTTGTAAAAAAACGTGCTACTGCCCCTTTAAAATAATCTCATACTTCTACTTATACGTGCGCATGACACTTTTTAAAGAACAACATGCACGCTTAATTCTAAAACAACAGTAAGGGTTTTTGAAACATTGACTTATTCTCTCAACAGCAACTCAATATAAAAACGGAGGTAAAAATAAAACAAACCTTTTACTTATGATATCGAGGTCCACTTGTTTTGTTAATGTTTCATATCCCTATTCGATTTATATAGAGTTTAGAGTTTATTCACTTGACGTATGTAGGCCAGAGGCCCATAACACAGTATATACATAAAACAGGTGTTACAGAATGGTTGCTCTTAGTTGCATAACTTAAACAATGAAAATCGCTAAGGCTGGGCGCACATTACGTCCGATTTTTTCGCGAGGCGTCTTGCGATGCGTTGCGTTACGTTTTTTCCCGCACACTACAGATGGTAATTGAGTGATTCACCTGACGAGAAAGTGCGTTACATATTGCGTTTTATAAAAAGTTCATAAAGGTGCTATATATCTCTAGTGTATTGTAGTCTACAGACATGGGTGCCAACATAGCTATGCTCTTATTGGAAGAGGAACAAGAAGAAATGGAGATACTTTTTTCTGTAATCAGCGTCAGTTTATTATACATGTATATGCCGGCAACAATAATATCAACTATACACAAAGAAAAAAGTTAAGCACCCACTGATATTTTATGATGATATTTTTTCGAAAATATTTTAAATAGTTAAACATGGTTAATTTATGAGAAGAGTAGTGTTTGTGGATACGTTCAAACCAGTGATGTGTGACAGTCGCGCCTACACGTGTACGTTCGGGACATGCACGTGCAACATGCTACGCTCGAGGATCACACACAACAGTATGGCCCATCTGCATTTGGTGGTATGTAACGTTGCTTTCCATAGCTGTTCAAGCATATCTATTGAACATGGCACGAAGACGATTGTCAATGGATCTCAGAAATCAAATTATTGGTATGCACTCTGCAGGAATGTCCCTTAAGGCGATAGGACGAAATCTGGGCTATTATTACATTGTTGTTAGTCGTTTAGTCCGGAAGCATGCGCAGACAGGATGTGCAATGGACCGTCCTAGGTGTGGAAGACCTACCGTCACTACACCTCGAGAGGACCTGCACCTTCTTCGACATGTACGCCGAGAATCCTTCCTGACAAGACCTCAGCTGAGACGTCTGTGTTTACCAAATCGAAACATCAGCACCAGAACAGTCAGAAATCGCCTCAAATCGGCAGGACTGAAAGCAATAAGGGTAATTAAACGTCCTTATTGAGAGACCATCATAAACGTGCACGTTTGGCATGGTGTTTTGAGAGACAACACTGAAATCTGAGGACCTGGCGGAAAATCCATTGGTCTGCCGAGAGTCGATTATTGCTCCATGTTACTGATGAACGTGCACGTGTTTGGAGACAGAAGAATACAGCTTATACCCCCAGGAACATCCATATCCGCAAACTGCCTAGGCAGTTACTTGTGTTAGTCTGCAATTTCTCATAAGTCATGCGCTTAAAAACAATGTCAATCATATGGTATTGATTGTTTACACAAAAGAAATTATTTCACACCCAAAATGTGAAAATAACCCCTATCTATTAAATATGGTAATACTTTATGCTAAGCATTGGCGTCTTGTTTTGAATATTTGTTCACTTCATATCTACTGAAGTTGTTATATTTTGCAAAATCTTTATTTATAAACAAACTATTAAAATAACAGCACTGCACTCGATCTTTCTCGTATCACCTAAAGTTTCTGCTAAGTTTTAGCAGGCGGAGGAAACGGCTAGTGGCAGGGGTCTGTAAGCACTACGAAGGAGGAAGTCCGAGGTGCGCATACCGCCTGCATGGATGATGACGAGAAACACACTAAAGGTGGCCGCCATGACACGACGTCTTTCAAAGGACAGATAACTCTCATCTCCAGTCCTTGAGCAGGGAGATGTTGTAATGCGTGCACTTCCTTCAGAATGACTAGTGCAACTGGTTTCGCCATACCGAACATGACGAATTATAGAATGGTTTGATTTTGAAAGTGCGAATATTTAAAGTCGCAATATTATTAACTTAGGTGCTATGACAAGGTTGGTATTACTCAGCTGTTCCATTACTTTATAGGGACAACACAAATATATTTGCGGACAAGCTGTTTAGCGGATCCCGTCTGAGGCAAATGCCAGTCACGCCTCAAGGAATGTCTTCAAAGCGGATCACAGCGCTGATTGCGGCATTGTTGAAATGGGTAAATTAAAATCGTCTTGATTATCAATTGCAAGTGTAAATTGTTTCGATTTTATGTTCAAATGATTCCAATATTTAATGTATGTAGAGGTAATAATCTGTCATTTTTGAAAAAAATGCATTACACGTGTACTTTCATTAGACTGATCAAAAATGTTTTATTATGCCGTAGCAAAGCTTTCCAAACTCCCATCAACAAATCTTCTTCTTAGGTAGCTAAAGGGTTAAGTCAAGTCATGACTTGCCAATATAACTCTGTCATTTCAGTGAATTACATGTTCGGGTGTTGTCGATTTATATGCAGTATATAAAGCAGGGGTTTAATGTAAACACTGGGACTACAAGAATGCCACCAAGATCTACAACAAATTATACAGTGGACACACAGATATCATTGCAGGTGGCAAATTGTATTTGAAACCAAAAGTGCTTTCAAGAACGATGTCATCTTAAGTCTAACAATGAAACAATGCAAGATAAAAAAAAGAGTTCGGCATACATGATTATGTGCAATGGTGCATTGATAGTGCAAAGAGAGTAGAATATGGCATCATTCCTCAGAATATTGTTACATTATAACACAATTTTAAAAAGAATAATTATGGAATCTTTCACCAGAATATTCAAAGACTGTGTATGTTTTCTGTAACATGTAAGAATTATCTCAGGGACATTCTATAACTTTTAATGAGAGAAATAAATATAAACGTGATTACTCTTTGATAAAACGAAACGATGCTAAATCACTAGAGAGGTAATCCCTACACTTGCAGAGCCCTAGTTTCATGTAGCCTACCTCCCTTATATATAATATATGCATATTTGAAAAGTATCCAATGTCATATACGAAATGTGCAAATTTGCAGATATAATATAAATGACACTTATTACTTTTCAAGATAATCAAACATTGTGATAAAGAGTTAATTTTTAAAATATATATGTGATTAGTCCTTTTGAAGATAAAAACAAATATGATCAACTACTTTCGGTGAAAAGAAGAAACGATGCTAGATCATCAATGGAGGTAATCCCATACACTTGCGGAGCCCTGGTTTCATGTAGATTACCTCCCTTAAGTTCACTTCCAACAATGTACTCTTTGCCAAGCTTCTCTTGCGCCCAATGAATAACCTCGTCAATAAACGGCGTGTCAACTCCTGCCAGAACAGCCAAACCCTTGGCTACAACAAGACCAAAGGGAATGTCCTCAGATAAGTACCGAGAAGAGAAATCTGGAACAAATTCATCGTTTACAGGCTTCATTGGATGAACCAAGCCATTGTAAGCTTTGTTAGTCAGCAGTGCCCTCGTTAAACTACTCTGATCTGTAATTGAGTCGCCGTACACATCGATAAGCCATTGATATGTTGTTTTGTAACCCCCGAAATGTATTTTGGGGAGAAGCTTTGTTAATGTATTGGCAGTTTTCTGATTTTCTTTGTCCAGGTTTTCGACACAGCTAGCTTGAACATCGTCAGCTCCTTGGTAAAATAATGGAACCTCCTTTACTGGTTTACCATTCCAATTCTTCCATTTACCATACATGAGTCCTGGGTGAACGATGTGAAACATAAGGCTGAACTCTAGAACATGGTTATTTGTAGTCAGAAGTATGTCTGGTCCAATTATTGACTGTAGTGTTCCAATCGGGTCTACAATCTCTCCAGGACCTCCAGAAATACCGGCAACCATCAGAGCTTTCTTTGCACCAACGATCCTCACTCTTCGTCCATACTCCTCGATACGACAAGCCCAAACAAAAGTCTGCATGGAAATGATGTTAATGATTGGCAGCTTTTTCTTGAGGATAGAACAACTCTGGAACTCGAAGCCCGGCTGTCCAGGCAGACCAACAAGCAAGGTCGGTGACGTGATGTGAGGTTCAATGGCGGCGAGATACGTCTGGTGAGCGAAGGCGGGAACTGTAATGATAATGATGTCTGCTCCAGGAACAACTTGAGCTGGGTCGTTGGAGACAAGGTCGGGTCTTGACTTGATCTCCATTTCCCTTCCATCTTCTTCGGTGTAGATAAGGGTCAGTGACTCTTTTCGTAGCTTGTTGGTCCACAGATGAGTCTTGCTGCCAAACAGACTGAGAACGCGGGTCTCGTTATCTGGATGAGAAGCTGCGAGGACTGCGAGGACATGACCGCCATTTCCACTGCCACAGATCAGGATCGTGCGTTTCATCTTCTCGTATACCTGTAATTAAATTGACACTCGAAAAATCTTAAATCGACTCTTGGTTGACTATAAACATGTGCACCAGGGAGAATGCAATATTGATACTACCATGACTTTTAAAATCCTTGTTTTGCTCACCATTTATCGTGTTTGATAAACATGATATGATGCCCAGGACACTTTACCCATATCATCTGGATGCACATTCATATTGTTGTGATATAATTTTGGGAGGTGACCATCATGCATTATGAGAAATTTAAACCATCAATTAATATATATAGGGTCTCTCCCATATTCACCATAGACCATACAATTTGGAGTAGTGGAGCCAACACATAAAAACTTCTTGCATGCCATAAGGTTTAATTTCTAGCGTTGAAATCCCAATACTCCGATTCATATAGTAAGGTTGGTTGTGTCTGGGCATCGAACATTTTGATAAAATATATTCATTCGAGATAGAAAATATTTAAATCATTGCTTTCTTTGCGCGGAAATAAATGTCTCGATCACAGCATTTTAGATTAAATGTGTATGAAAAACGTAAACCAGGATATTTATATTGATTAGCAATAGTGACAGGTTTTCCTTGAATGCAACATGTCCACCCCTCATGAATATAACTACATCAGTTTTTTTTTTAATTTACACAGAGTTTCCATTTCTCAGAGTAACATTCAAGAATATTGAGCTGATTTCGAAACCAATGATTTAGGACATCAAAATAACATCGTCTGCAAATAGAAGTATAACTATTTCTAACATATTTGGAAACATCTGCATTCCATGTTTACCATTTTGTATGACATCATTATAGAATTCATTTATGAAAATGAGATAAAAATTGGACTAAGTATACATCCTTGTCTTAGTTCCATAGGAAAGTCAAAATAATATTTCACATTGCAACCATATCGTACACAAGATTTCGCACGCGAATACATTGCGTTCAACATTGTATACATTTTCCAACCAATACAAATCCATTACATTAACAATACCAAATTTTTTGTCTATCGACAGAATCAACTACTTTTTTAACATTTCTGAATAAGTGCATACATAGTGAAAATATGATCCGTTATGGAATATTGCTTACAAAAACCAGCTTGATTCTCAGGAATCTTATCTCTCATATCTACCAATTGAGAAAGTCGATTATCAAGAATAAAGGTAAATACTTTGCCGATCATATTCATAAGGGAAATTCCTCAGTCTGTAATTATCGGATTAGTATAGTCACCTTTCTTGTGTATTGGAACATTTATGGAACTTGACTAACTGCGGGAAAAAACACTTTTCTAAACAAGCTATGAACACATTTATTGAGAAATGGGAGAATGTAATAGAACATTTCAATAATGGAACTATCAGGACCAGCTGCTTTTCCAGATTTCAGATGTGAGATAACATTTATTATTTCCTCGTCAGTTATTGGCGTATCAAGTACAGTTCGTGTACTTCTTCATAATGCCAATTTGAATAATCTAAAATGCCGAAAAGTTCTTGCTCGAAGTCAGATTGGTTTAGAAATGGACAAGCCTTTCGGTTGTGCGTGTTCACAAATATTAAAGTAATGAAAATACTTGAACAGTTCTGGAGACCAAATTAAGTTATCGTTCAAACTGCACCCTTCTCCCTCCAATAGGTATACTCACCATTCACTCCACAGTTAACTATGAATAATTCACTGAATCATTAGCAAACACATTCTTGAAATGAACAAGCCATTCGGTTGTGCATGTTCACCAATATCAAAGTAATGAAAATACTGGAACAGTTCTGGAGACCAAATAAAGTTCTTCTTCTCCCTCCAATAGGTATACTCACCATTCACTCCACAGTTAACTATGAATAATTCTCAACTGGAAGGTTATTATCGTCACAGTATGGAGCATAGTTGTGGAAATAATCATTGTTCTCAATTACCGATGCATTTGTTGGTCGGTCCTGTTTCAAGGATGTTAGGACACAGCTGATGTCCTTTTAATGTTTGTTGTATATATGTATAAATGTAATTAAAATTAATGGAGCGGTATCAACATAAGTCAGTGTGGCTTGTTTACCAATCCACATTCAATTTATTGAATAAAATATGTTTACACCAGCTGATGCCAAGGTCTTCAATCCATTGCCGTTGCTGCTGAAGGAAGTGGTTAATCAGATGCAATAACCTAAGGTACTGGCCTACCAGACATCTTATCAAATTTCGTAAAAAAAAACTATAATGAAGAGTTTAGCAACATAACAGCATTATGAAGTTGGACCATTTCTGCATAATATATTTAAATTTCAGAAGTTGTCATGTCACAAAAGAGTGGCGTTTGTTGAAATGAGGCAACAGAAAGTGTACAGTTTTCGATCAGTGTTTGATCAGAAAGATATTTGAAACAGATTTTCACAAGACTGGAACTCCACAGATGAGTCTTGCTGCCAAACAGACTGAGAACGCGGGTCTCGTTATCTGGATGAGAAGCTACGAGACCTGCGAGGACATGGCCGCCATTTCCACTGCCACAGATCAGGATCTTGCGTTTCATCTTCTCATAGTAATATTGATAATGAGTATCTATAAAGCTCAATATGATAGGCAATGTACGTGCTCACAGCATATAAAATGTAAGTAATTAAAATGGTTTATTTCATTATGGTATGAACATCTGTGAGCAATACCATAATAGGTATACATGCAAACAGAATATAATGAACAGTAAAAAAGCTTATGTCAGAAACATATTTTTGTGGATGATAGCATTTAAATTGGCGAGTTTTTTTAGTTTTGAATTATACTAAGTGAAAGATGAAGAGAGTTTGGTGTCAACTTGATATTGTATGTAAAACGTAGGTAAAACTAAACGAACATTTTACTTACGACATCGAGTTTCAGTGGTAATCACCTTATACAGTGGTATACTTGTTTTATTAATGTGTCATGCCCCCACTCGATGTATATTTACACACAATCACATGTATGTTTAAGTTTAGAATTTCACAATAAACAAGCATATGTATTCTACCGTTTTCATTACTTCAGCTACATCATATACCTTTAACTGCCTATATAAATTTTTTAATCATTGACATATAAAATCTCATAATCGATATTATTTTCAAAAAATTGTTAAAAGAGTAATTGCAAAGTTCAAATTATTCGTTAATAATAACGTGATGGTGAACTATTTTAATGTAAGTATATAATGGTATACAAAATATTTATTTATTTAATTTTATTTATGATATGTACAGTCTACCTGTTTGCTTGTGCTCTAATGTCCACCTATTCTTGCGTGAGGTTTCAGCACTCAATGTGGTCTTTCAATCATTGAACTCATTTGTGTATATTATTCCTATCCTGATTACGTACCAAGAATGATAGGTTTGGAATATTCAATAGTCTCTTTGAAAGGTGTGAGAGTGTACCGATAACGATTAATAACATATGCAAACAATCCACAGGTGTTTGAAGTATGATAAACGTATTGAACTGTTATAAACTCTGAACGATAAGGTTAGATCTTCGTAAACACTAGGACCGAAGGGTAGAAAAACTGTAACATTAATACTTAAACCATCATAATTAATTCATACCGTGAATGTAAAGTTTTGTTCATCACAAGAACCTGTAATGAAATAAATCCATTTTTGTTCCATTGGTGGCTTTCTAGAATGTGGATCATGAAGAATGGCAAACATTTTTATGAATCTTTCTTACAAGAATGATGCAGAAGCAGACTGACGACAAATTTGGATATAAATATCTTTTTTCTCTCACACACCTGACAAGAAAAGCGGTCTTAATTCAAATAACTTTTGCCCAATCCTTTTCACCAACAAGGAAATGTTTAAACAAGACAACAGAAGATTGAGAGTTTGAAATATATGAAAATCGGCTTTCCCAGAAAAAAGGAAACGTTTTTCTATGTGTACGTTGAGAATGATTATGTATAGTTGATCACAAAGCTTGACTTAGACAGCTGTCACTTCACCCTGGCGTGTAATGAATGTCATATAAGTTAAATGGTTTCAATTTTCTTTATTATTTGGATAATTAAAACATTCAATTTAATCTATTTTTAAAATATATTTTTTATGTTTTTATTTCCCATCAGATGTCTAAAAAGTGAACATTTATACGAACACAACATATGTGTGACATATAATGTGATATATAATATGGCTATTTTCGAATATTGCAGGTTATCTTCATTTGGCACAAAGTATTCTCATAAATATTCTTCAAGATAAAGCATTGAGATACATTTTAAGTATCTAAGATTTTACATAATTCTAAACAGTGTGTGGAAAGAAGACCAACATGAAAAAGAATTTCTGCTGGTTGTTTTTTTGCGAAAGCAATATATTTACATGCATGGTAATATTTTAATTATTCTTTTTGTATATATCCAAAATTTGATATTTCCCTATTCTACTCTCAGTGTAGATCTTATGTTTTACTAATAAACAAATGGCATTTAACAGGTTGTTTTTTCTTCCCTTAAAACCCAAAAGGATTTTTTCAGGTGTCAGATCAACATATCCTTCAGCTAATCTTTCCAGCCATTTTGCACAAACTTTCCACACTTTGTCAGAAACGGTACAGTTGCATAATAAATGCATCACACTCTCGGGTTTCTGTTTACAAAAAGAACACAGGTGGATCAAGATGGCCAATCTTATGCACAGAGTTGTTTGTTGTTAAAATATTCTGATTTGTCTTGTACTGAAACCGTTTTAGATCAACACTCTGAGTACATCTTGTAGCCATCAAATTGATGTGTTCCCATTCATTCTGTTGGAAATATTTGTCAAATACTTCTTTCCATCTTAATCGACAAATTGATTTATCAAATTGCAATTGGTTAAGCAAGTTATAAACCTTTTTACTTGTAAGTATTTTTTAAAATATTAAATGGCACAAAAGGAAAAACCTATATATTCAGACAATTCAGACACCGCTCTCTTAAAACCTTGAAAGGTGAGTAGGTCTATACAAATGTCATATTTACAATTCAATTCTTCCAAAAACATCATATTTCCGCCATCAGTCATATATTTCTCAAGTATGTTATTCCCTTTTCTTCACAGTTTGTTTTATAATAAAGAACAACTGTTTTGCCACCTATCAAAATATTGCTATCATACCTAAGAGATTGGTCCAAAACATCAGTAATTAGAAACTCATCCTGATAACATATTGTAAGATAATCAGACCATGCATTCACAACATCCCTCCAAAACGTATTTGAAATAATGGGTAGCACTTTTTTCGCAATGTAAATACCGTCAGATAGCCATAGTCTGTGGAGAGTTGGTGTATATATTGAAGTATTTTTTTACCAATAGAATTATCATATGAGAGTCTTTTAATCCTTGTTATTTTTGGGGGATTTAATAGTATTTTTTGTATTATTGGAACATTGAATCCTCCATATTTAGTAATAGATGTAACAACTTTTCTTTTAATTTTATCCTTTTTATCATTCCAAATGAATTCAAAGCACCTTTTCTGAAATGATTGAATTACATTATCTGGTGGCCTTGGTATTGATAAAAAAAAGAGATGGTTAAATTTTGAGAGCAATAAGGATTTCAAAAGTTTGGACATGAATTCATTAAGTGAATTGAACCGCCATAATCATATCCATAAACAATTTATTCTTCAAAATGTTCCATACAACTTCTTTGTTACATGGAGACGACGTTTGTACATTTGGTCTTGATCAGAGACTGGCACTGCCTTGCATTACATTAGAGACATGCATATGTTGTAAAAACCACAGTAAGTGTCTGTTTCACTATTTAGTTCTCTGTATTTTATTGCTTTGCTCGATGCCTATGTAATAGCAGTGAGTACCCGGTACCTTTTTTTAAAAAATGACGTTTTTATAAAAGAAAGTTTGCTGACAGACAATTCACATCATTATATATATATATATTTATTACCCATATGGTTGAAAATAACTAAGTAAATATTATTAATATGAGCACATGTGCACATATCACGTTTGCCTAGCAACCATTGTTTCACCGCGACCTCCCGTATTTTGTCGTCTGTGACGTCATAAAACGATTGTTCGTGACGTCACTGTAGCTTCCCGTCGCAAGAGAAGTGGGCCGTTTCCTGACTATTTTTACGCGAATCAAATGGTATAAAATGGGTAATAAAGAAATTATTACACTCGAAAGTGTGTCATATTACTTTTACGAGACTCGTGCAAATGTATGTATAACCCTCGCTCTCGCTCGGGTAATACACAAATTCACACTCGTTTCGTAAAAGTAATATGACACACTTCCTCGGGTAATAATCTCTATATATTGAGAAACCTGCGAATATCGATCAAATCCATGAAACCATGCATTGTTACTGCATTGAATTCCAATGTAGTATTTCAAAAAACATTATTGATAAAGAACGGTTGTCTATTGCAAAGTTGCAAAACACCAGAGAGATTTATTAACGTAAAACGTGCAACTGATTTTAGCTAATGCTAAAACCCTCTTCTTAGGCAACTTCCCAATGCAAGCATAACTCTTGTCAGTCTCCATTAATGGCTGATTTAGGCCTTGCTGTATTTCCTTAAACAATCGGTGCTTAGAAATCCAGGCCCGCTATGCATTTCTGGTGCAGCGACTTACTATCTAGGCACAACAAAGCAAGGGAAATACCGCAAGGCTTAAATACGCCAGTAATGCAGACTGGCAAGAGTTATGCTTTGAGTTTAGAAGTTGCTTCTTAGGTAGCTAATGGGGTAGGCCAGGTATAGGCCAGGTATGACTTAAGAAAAACTTCCCAAATATAACAGAATTTATTTCAGTGAAATACATTTATATGCTATATAAAGCAGAGGCTGAATGGAACGTAGAGATTGGCACTAACAGCTAGACGGACACTTCTACTGACAAAATCAGTGTCACCCAACACATTATTTAGTGAACACACAGATATCGTTAATTTGAAATAAAAATGATTTCTTGAAAGACGCCAACAATTACATATCGTGATATGTGCAAAGGTCCATTAAAAGTGCAAAGAGAGTTAAATATTGCATCATTCATCAAAACATTTTTGTTAAGTTTCAAGATTATAACAAAATTGTAAAAAGAGTTAAGTGGAAATCTTCATCAGAATATTGAAAGTATGTGTATGTTTTCCGTAACATGAAATAATTATTTCAAGGACATTCTAAGGACATACAAAATAAACGTGTTTATTCTTTGAATGTATGACCCTCTATTCTAGGTTGAAAGGGGAAACGATGCTAAATCATCAAGGGAGGTAATCCCATATACTTGTGGAGCCCTGGTTTCATGTAGATTATCTCCCTTGAGTTCAGTCCCAACAATGTACTCCTTGCCAAGCTTCTCTTGTGCCCATTGAATAACCTCGTCAATAAACGGCGTGTCAACTCCTGCAAGAACAGCCAAACCCTTGACTACAACAAGACCATAAGGAATGTCCTCAGATAGGTAGCGATAACTGAAATCTGGAACAAATCCATTGTTTACAGGCTTCATCGGATGAACCAACCCATTGTAGGCTTTATTAGTCACCAGCGCCCTCTTTAAAGTGCTTTGATCTGTAATGGAGTCGCCGTACATATCGATGAGTCTGCGTAATGATGTTTTGTAACCCCCCAGATTTACTCTGGGGAGGACCTGCGTTAATGCATTGGAAGTTGTAAGAATGTCATTGTCCAGATTATCGACACATTCAATTTGATCATCGTCTGCTCCTTGATAAAATAATGGAACCTCCTTTACTGGTTTACCATTCCAATCCTTCCATTTACCATACATGAATCCCGGATGAACGATGTGAAACGTAAGGCTGAACTCTAGAACATGATTATATGTTGTCAGAGGCATGTCTGATCCAATTATTGACTGAAGTGTTCCAAGCGCGTCAATGATCTCTTTGGGACCTCCAGAAATACTGGCAACCATTAGAGCTTTCTTTGCACCAACGATTCTCACTCTTCTCCCATACTCCTCGATACGACAAGCCCAAGCTAAACTTTCCGTGGACAAGATTGTGATGAGTGCAAGCTTCTCCCTAAGGATTGAGCACGACTGGAACTCGAAGCCTGGCTGTCCAGGCAGACCAACAAGCAAGGTGGGTGACGTGATGTAAGGTTCAATGGCGGCGAGGTACGTCTGATGAGCGAAGGCGGGAACTGTGATGATAATGATGTCTGCTCCAGGAACAACTTGAGCTGGGTCGTTGGAGACGAGGTCTGGTCTTGACTTGATCTCCATTTCCCTTCCATCTTCTTCGGTGTAGATTAGGGTCAGGGACTCTTTTCGTAGCTTGTTGGTCCACAGATGAGTCTTTCTGCCAAACAGACTGAGAACGCGTGTCTCGCTATCAGAACTGGAAGCTACGAGACTTGCGAGGACATGGCCGCCATTTCCACTGCCACAGATCAGGATCGTGCGTTTCATCTTCTCGTATACCTGTAATTAAATGGACACTCGAAAAATCTTAAATCGACTCTTGGTTGACTATTAACATTTGCAACAGGGAGAATGCAATATTGATAGTACCATGACTTTTAAAATCCTTGTTTTGCTTACTATTTATCGGGTTTGATAAACATGATATGATGCCCAGGACACTTTACCCATATCATCTGGATGAACCATCATATTGTTTTGATATAATTTTGGGAGGTGACCATCATGCATTATGAGAATTTTAAACAATCAATTAATATATATTGGGTCTCTCCCACATTCACCATAGACCATACAATTTGGAGAAGCGGAGCCAACACATAAAAACTTCTTGCATGCCATAAGGTGTAATTTAGTAACGTTGCAAATCCCCATACTTGCGATTCATATAGTAAGTTTGGTTGTATCTTGGCATCGAACATTTTGATAAAATATATTGGAACCTAAATTTCCACATTCATTCGAGATAGATAATATTGAAATCATTGCTTTCTTTGCGCGAAAATAAATGTCTCAATCACAGCATTTTAGATTTATTGTGTATGAAAAACGTAAACCAGGATATTTAAATTGATTAGCAATAGTGATAGGTTTTCCTTGAAAATTTTTTTCTCCTTTATGCAACATGTCCACCCCTCATGAATATATCTACATTAGTTGTTTTTGTAAATTTACTGAGAGTTAACATTTCTCAGAGTAACTTTCATGAATACTGAGCTGATTCTGTAAACCAATGATAGTTGAGGACATCAAAATAACATCGCCTGCAAATAGAAGTATAACTATTTCTAACATATTTATAAAAACATCTGCATTCCATGTTTACCATTTTGAATGGCATCATTAAAGAATTCATTTATGAAAATGAGATAAAAATATTGGACTAAGTATACATCCTTGACTTAGTCCCATAGGACAGTCAAAATAATATTTCACATTGCAACCATATCGTACACAAGATTTCACACTTGAATACATTGCGTTCAATATTGTATACATTTTTCAACCTATACTAATTCATAACATTAACAATACCAAATTTATTGTCTATCCACAGAATCAATTGCTTTTTTAAAGTCGACAAAAGCTACATATCGTTAATTTTTTCGACGGAGAGACATTTCTGAATAAATGAAAATATGATAAGTTATGGAATATTGCTTACATAAACCAGCTTGATTCTCAGGAATCTCATCTCTCATATCTGCCCATTGAGAAAGTCGATTATTTAGAATAAAGGTAAATACTTTACCGACCATATTCATACGGGAAATTCCTCAGTTTGTAATTATCGGATTACTATAGTCACCTTTCTTGTGTATTGGAACAATTATGGAAGTTGACTAACTGCCGGGAAATACACTTTTCTAAACAAGCTATGAACACATTTATTGAGAAATGGGAGAATGTCTGTAATAGAACATTTAAGCATTTCAATAATGATACTATCAGGACCAGCTGCTTTTCAAGATTTCAGATGTGAGATAGCGTTAATTATTTCCTCGTCAGATATTGGCGAATCAAGTACAGTTCGTGTACTTCTTCATAATGCCAATTCGAAATATCTAAAATGCCGAAAAGTTTCTTGCTCGAAGTCAGATTGGTTTAGCACTTAGCTAACACATTCTTGAAATGGACAAGCCATTCGGTTGTGCATGTTCACAAATATTAAAGTGATGAAATAGTTGCAAAGTTCTGCAGACCAAATTAAGTTATCGTTCAAACTGCACCCTTCTCCCTACAATAGGCAAACTCACCATTCACTACACAGTTAACTATGAATAATTCTCAACTGGAGGGTTATTATCGTCACAATATGGAGCATAGTTGTGGAAATAATCATTGGTCTCAATTGCCGATGCATTTGTTGGTCGGTACTGTTTCAAGGATGTTAGGACACAGCTGATGCCAAAGTCTTCTAGCAGCCGTCCTTCAACCAGTTGCCGTTGCTACTGAAGGAAGTGGTTCCTCAGATGCAATAACCTAAGGTACTGGTCTTCCCATGCTGGGGGTCGGGATAAGCGCGTTCGACTTCGGATCAAGAGGTCCGGGGTTCTAATCCCGCCAGGGGCACGGCAACTTTGTCTGCAGTAGAGAACTGTTCTACACGCAGTTAGGCAATGCTACACTGAATTTTAGCGCAGTATTAACCCATGGTTCGCTAGTTCCAGGTTTCGCAGGTTTCACCGCAGTGCATATCCACATGGCGTTGCGGGCTTTCTCCCTGCCATAATACTAGCAGCCGCGATATAAGTGAAATACTCTTGAAAACGGCGTTAAACCCCAACTCACTCACTCACTCTTCCCGTGCTGTTGTTACACTGTCGGCCAAAAGAAACAACTATCAGTAACAGCGAGCGCTTAAGTTGCTCATTGCTCAATGTAGCGCTCAAGTAGCGCTAATTCTCTCTTGTCGAAGTTTGCTCGCCTTGCTACGTAGCGCTACATTGAGCAATCGCGTTCAAGAGAGGTTTAAAAGTAATCGCTCATTGAGCGATTACTTTGAAACCTCTTTTGAACACGGTCCAGATATCTTATCAGATTTCGTAAAGAAAATATAATGAACAGTTTAGCAACATTAGAGCATTATGAAGTTGCACCATTTCTGCATAATATATCTAAATTTCAGAAGTTGTCATGTCACAAAAGAGTAGCGTTTGTTGAAATGAGACAACATAAATTGTTCAGTTTTCGATCAGTGCTTGATCAGAAAGACATTTGAAACAGATTTCCACACAGCCACGAGCAACTATACAGGCATGCACACATTTGCATGTAAGTTGTGATGACGCTACATAGGTACGTGGTTACGGTGCGCAACTGAATCAGCCGGAAATAGCGCTTTTCATTTGTTGTCATGAATGTTATTGACTAGAATCAGTTTTCTACGATTTCAATTGACGTTCATATTAATTACTGTTGCAGCATACATTTGAGACCACCATTAATTTTAAAAGTCAAGTATACGTTTCCTTTTGCCGACAGTGTATGCGGGGTCAGCCACTTCATGGTCTGTCTGAGGTCTGGTCTGTCTATTGAAAGCGTTGATGAAAGTTCCTGGTGGTTCCTGGATGTTCCTGGATGTTCCTGGATGTTCCTGGTGCAGCTGAACGTTCTGGCAACTTGGTCGGTTATGTCTCCGAATTGCATCATTCCCACAGCCATTTCTCGCTCCATAGTTAACCGTGGCATTCCTTTTTGTTTTTTCCTAATACTTTGAGTGTCCGTTTAGTGTGTGCCATTTTGTATAACCCTTTCCGCACGTGCATCCTTTGAAAATATTAATGCACGAGCTTACAAGTTAACTGATGTTGTTATTTGTCGCACTTGCACATAAGCAACGATCCTCCGTTCTTAACAATACTGATTAAGAGAGCCATAATTATTCTTCATATTTTTTATTTGATAAAAAATTTCTAAGGAAAGAATATTTTGACCTAAAGATTTGTTAGTTTGCTTAATTTCAGTTTTGTTCTTCATTAGAGCCTCTAATGAAACGCATATTTTTTCTTCCTTGGTGGGCATTTTAAGAAGTGTGAATGATGAAGCAGGTCAACAATTATTATCAAAATTTCTTTCAAGTAATGACTATTTACGTTGAAAATTGGATGCAGACGGTCGAATATCTTGGATATATAACTTCTTTGTTCTGACACAACTGAAAAGTTGTCAAGAAAATGTTCAAACAAGTTCAAGTGCAGATAGTTAAAAGGTAATAATCATCAGGGTTTTCTTCCTTCAACATGTTTCATGTTTTCAACGAATTTTAGACTAATTTTCTGGTATTCCTGTGAGTTTTCATTTGAATTTTTCAAAAATAAAACGTGAGTAAGATATAAAATTATGATCCAATACTCAAGGGAGATAATCCCATGAATAAGTTCATCCCAACAGATAACATTTTTATCAGGACGGAAAACGCGCATCTGCACGTAGTTTTTGCGTTTGAGAATACTTTCACGATTTTCCATTCATGATGTCTCAATAAATAAAGCGAAATAAAACAATATAATATGTACACCGCGTGAAAGCACGTTTATTTGTGGTACGGAAAATTTCAACTTTTCATGATTTACGGAACTTCGTCACACACGCTTGTCGTATGTATGTCAAAGGATCAAAAGTCACCGCCGTGTGGACGTATTAAAATCTCAAAGGTTGCACATGCGGCCTGCAGCAGGAAACATCTTAATAATCAACCCAAAAGAGATTGTGTCATGTAGAGGGCAAATATTGTTTATATACCAGGCAATTTTTCAAGACATTAAACAATCTTCCCTTTAAATTGTGCAGTATATTTAATAATGTTAATGTTGCATAAACCAGAATATTAAATTTCACACATCAATACCCAAAGCAATTTCTCGTCATTTCGCAAAATCTTTGACATGAAGCACATGAAATTACAAGTGCAAAAACTCAATGAATAAAAAAGGATGTCATCTTGTTATGACGTAATAGGAAAGAGAAAGCAAAAAATAAGATGAAAGGCTCAATGATTGTTAACTTTCGGCGGCGCAGGTTCCAGTTTGTCAATATCCCGATTTGAAATACACGGTCTGAAATGCGCAATTTATGTAACTCGGGAAAGAAAATCTGTCATTCCCCGTCGATCGTTAGTCATTGTCTAAATATGTCTGATATTTTACACTTCTTTGACAATGATGATGTTTGCAATATTTCAAATTCTAAACATCGCCAAAATGATACTGCGGCTTTAACTTCTCTCTCTTTTCTCGTGTATACCCATGATGTTGCGCTAACCAAAAAAACTCGCATTGTTTATTGCATCTTATTCAATGACACGATGCCACGCTCATCTCAAGATGATCGTTTGTACATGCCGTTGCCCTTTCTGCAAAGGGGTTCATATGGAGTACCAGCATGAATATGCGAGGCCGCATGTTGAGCGTGTTGTAACCGACTTCAGAATGTTGCCATGACCGACCGTTTCTCCAGATCTCAACCCCATTGAACATGTTTTGGATGAGATGGACAGAAGATTGAGAAGAAGTCAAAGTCAGCTTGTGTCCTTGAGCTGCCTGAGGCAAACCTTGGTTGACGTTAGGAATGAGATTTCATAAGCCTTTTACACTAATCTGATATCGTCCATGAGGCGTAGCTGTCAATCCTGTGTTGATGCTCGCGGTGGTCACACTCGATACTGATTTATTAACACGAATATGTATCCCTATCCTTGACAAGCAGCGTTATGCGTTTGAAGAATTTAATTGGTGACTGTGGTTAAAATTTTGTGGTTATTTATTATTAATATATTTAATGAAGACAGGGGTAAGAAAAGAAATTTACACCAACATGACGCCTACCATGTCGATGTTTCGTATATATCAATGTTTGTATCATCAAAAATAATTTTTGAAGAAATTTAAAATTTAAAATTTAATTATTTTTTTTATATAAAACAAAATTGTGTAGAAGTATTCTTTGACTGCTTACTAAACACCTGTACTTTTAAGTTATAAATTATGACATCGAAAATTTCAGATATTTGCAATTATAAATCATGATACAACTGAGGTGAGTACTCTCTTTTGCCCGGCAGATTAGTAATACTATTTTGAATTTCATTTGATATACCAAACTTAGAATTAATTGATATACTATTGCAGAATAAGAGATGTAAAATGTTTTAAATATAACAAAATTTTAAAAGAGTAAGTTCAAATCGATAATTGATAATGATAATTTGATGGTACTATTTTAACACATAGAATAGATCAAATTGACTGTCTACTTGCCGACTTTCTACTTGTCTACTGTCTACTTGCCTTAAACACGTCTGTTCTCGCTTGAGGATTCAGCGGTCAATGGAGTTCTAAACTGTTTCACTTCATTCACAACCTGACCACGTGTTTAGGTATATACGCTGAATATTAAACATTTAAAAGTTTTACTGACAATTGTAAAAATCTGATGAGAACACTAACATAGGTATGCATACGGGCGTGAATTTAAGTGAAATGTGTTTCCCAAAATTGATTTGAATAGCGGTTATGACTGTTGGATGTAACTAAACTGCTTGGCAAAAGAAAGTACTTACCTCAGCTGGTTTCGATTAATTGAATATTTAAAAGAAATCAGATGCATTTGACTATGGAACGATACAATATTGTATAATACTTATCTGCAGTAGTTTGAATGAATTAATTGGTGACTTGGTTAAATATTTATGTTTATAATTAGTGAAGAAATGTACATCACCAAGACCCCTTCCATATTGAATTCTGTGTGCAGAATCAGGTACATTTATTAATTTATTAATTTTCACATAGAATATGTCTAATATGTCTTGGTTGTGTTTCATAAGAAATCATTTTTGAAAAAAATTCATTTAAAAACAAACGACAACCCAAAACATGTAGGGTTCTTTGACTGCTTACTAAACACCTGTACTTTTCAGTTTTAGATTATGACATCGAATACTTGAAATCATACCCGATAAAATCAACTGATGTGAGTGATTTCTTTCGCCTGGCAACTTACAACGACTGTCCTGGAAAAACGGGATATATCACGGCAGTGACATTGTATAGCGTTCAATAGACAACCCTTGTTTAAGTTTAAGGTATTTCTCACCTTGAACAAATGAAGTATTTAAACTATAAGATTAAACTGGCAGTAGCATTATTTTTCGTTCAAATAAGTCGATGAAATGTATTTGAAAAATAATGTCACAAATTATAAAACATCCTTATTACTTCGGAAAATCAAGTTAAGAAATGAGTCTACATGGTTCAGTAAAGCCATTGGAATCGTTTTTGTAATTCGAAATGATAAAATGTGTTCACAACAAAATGGCCGCCATGCAATTTTTGCTTTATACGCAGCATCGCATTACCACTACGGATAATTGGGTTGTGTACTAAGATGTATTTACCCTCTAAAATAAATTTAAATGACATAAACTATCATTATAAATGGGAAATTTGAAAAAATGAAATTTGCCAAAAACCGTGCTACTGCCCCTTTAAACTATAATATTAAAAATAAGTTCTATAAATATAATTGCAATCAACTTTCTTGGCAAGTCATAACTCGCACCAGTCTCCATCACTGGCTAATTTAAGAATTTCGTCGCCTTTTCTGTCAGCTTGTCAGCAGACCGCACTATGAATTTCAGGTACAGCGCACTACTACGCTTGCATAGCAGTGTTAATGAAAGGGGCAGTAGCACGTTTTTCGCCATTTTGTTCTTCTTCAAATTTTCCTCTTTAATAAATGGTAGTTTATGTCATTTATATTTACATTATGGGGTAAAAATACCGGTGTTGCGTATAAAGCCAAAATGCATGGCGGCCATTTTATTGCGGACACATTTTATTATTTCGAATGACAAAAACGATTCACATGGCTTTATGGAACCGTGTACACTCATTTTTTGTCTTGATGTTCCGAAAAGAAAGGGTGTTAACTTTTACTATTGGTGACATTATTTTTCAAATACATTTCATCGACTTATTTAAGCAAAAAACTACTGCCCCTTTACATCCAGTGATTGAAACTGGAGCAAGTAGTGACTGAAGTTGGAAGTTGAATTGCAATGAAATAATGAAAATAATATTGCTATACAAAACGCACATTAGATACTCGTATTGCAATCGGCTCCCTGATGTAAGCTGAGGAAGCTTTAAGACTTCTTTTAGTTCAACGTGTTCGCCGGCATGACGGTTTTTTTTTATCTTTAATTCAAGCTCTGAAAACTGAAAAGGGGCAAAATATCACTTACGCTGTTATTGGTGTTGCACGAAAATATTGACGTACAGTCTTCTAGTTGCTGTTAGGTATCAAATCCGACCCAGAAGATGTTTTGGGTTTTTTGGTGGCGATAATTTAAAATCCCCACGGATTCAATGGTATTAATAATATAATTGAGATCAGTTGAGAGCACAGGGGGTTGCATCTACTACCCGTCTCCTGTATAGCACAGGGTTCAAACTGACAATAACTTAGCTCTGGGCTCTGTTCAATAACATCCATAACAGCGAGCGCTTTATAATCGCTCATTGAGCGCTACATTAAACCTCTCTTGAACACGATTGCTCAATGTAGCGCTACGTAGCAAACTTCGAGGAATTTGCACTGTATCGTTCAAGAGAGAATAAGCGCTACTTGAGCGCTGCATTGAGCGATCAATGCGCAATTTAAAGGGAAAGTTCTATCACCGATCTATCGGCAGCATCCGCCATCTTGGATTTTTGACATTTCTTGAAATGAAAACACGCTATAAATTTACTCAATTTTAATTTTTTGTAATAATAAAACATATACACTGATAGAATATTCACATAGTAACAAATGACGTATCATACAACTAATAAACACTATGCTGTTAGGTCGTAGCGATGTTTTCCCCACTCGCAGTGCCGATGAATGGCTGCAATTCTCATTGTTTTTATTTTTCAACAAATGTGCGCTTGTCTTTATCAAGTTGTGAAATGTAAAGTCATCAAAGTATTAACTTCATTAATATATTTCAGTTTGACGATGTTTTAATCATATATTAATAGCATATATGTGTAAACGGGAATATCCTCTGGAATTTCGTTTCCACAAAAAATACCCCGATAGAACCCTCCTTTTAAGCGCTCGCTGTTATTGAACGGAACCCAGCTATCATCACCCTTACATCCATGCTTCTTCATAGCTCAGTTGGTAAGAGTGGTGATTTGGCAAGCGAAGACTCCATTGATCGAAACCAGGCATGATCACTAGAAATTGTGAGATTTCAAAGTAATTTTTTGTTAAAGGAGAATATTTCATTTCATCATAGGTCTTTTAAAAAACCTTCGAATTTAATAGCCATTCAAAACACATCAGTACCGGGCATTACAGAAGGCCAGGGCTTTCTAAAGAAAGCCCAGTTAACTCATCGCAGAGGTTTAGTCGGTAAAAGAAGACCCTGCGAGACAAAAGAGTGATGTTACTAAAGGTGTATAAGCAACGTAACTACACGGAGTGGAGTTGCTAAAAAAATAGGGATCGTACTGTTAAGTATTCTCTTCCCACAGAAGTAACTCCTTCAGATTTTCTACCGTAACATTCTCTACCCTATAAAAGCCTATCTTTTTTTTCAGTTCTATGGTTCATAAGGACTTTCACAATCGCAACAATTGTACACATGGATTTGTTATTGCTGTTTGTGTGAACTGAGCACGTTCAAATGTGCATGACTATTATTATTATTTTTAGCATTATATGATTTGCGCCTTGAGCATGCTTTCGAGCGTGGATATGTGCGCTTTATAAATATGCACTATTGTTATTGTTACCCATGGGGGTAATTCTCTTCTGATTTTCCATTGTAAGTCTGATCACAGACTTAAATTACAATTTATGTCCGTGATCTTAAGGTGTAGTTACCTCTGTAGGAAGAGAATGATATATACAGTTAGATGCATTGCATTTAACATTACCCCCTGTTGCTAGAATATTCTTTAAACTTTCACGGCAAGCTCATATTTCATTTCTCCTATAAATAACTACAAGTTGATGTTGTTTATTTATTACATGCTGTCGTTCCAATGTTCCGAGAGTGTTTTATTGGCGATAATATTATGAGTGATACGTGAGAAGCGGTACAATTTCAGGTGTCTGAAGAGATAAAAAAGTTTATTAATATTCATGGCTAAAAGTACAAAATAATATATAATTTCCAGTGCATACGGACACATGAACTTCGAAGTGATTATTTCCATTGGCAGATTGGAGGCGATGTTATACGTTTTTTGCAAACTATCATGGTTTATCAATTTTGCAATTTATTATCAAAGTTTATAAAATACATAGTTACTTTAGAGGGGAAACCATCTCATAACACAACCCGATAAACGATTATCATAGAAAACAGTTGTATTGGATGAAAATGGTGCTACGTATAAAGCGACAGTGGTATGGAAGTTTTCAATGTGAGAGGTATAGATTTGTAGGCCTCTTGAGAATTTGCGAGTCCAGACAGCAAGATGGTTGACCATTCCACTATTGCACAATATTTAAACTTCTACTTTGAGTATTTAGGTATCGCTACATCAGTCAGATCACTTGATGTGAAACATGTCATTACACGACCCGATAAGCCGTATCCATAGAAAACGGTTATCCGTATTCGAAGAAAATCGTGCGACCTATAAATCGACAGTGGTGTGGAACTCTAAAGTTTGATAGGTGGAGTTCAGACAGCAAGATGGTTGACAATTCCATCATTATACTATATTTAAAACTCTACTTTGAGTCTTCAGGTATCGCTACATCAGTGGAACTACCTTCGAGCGGCCATTTTAATGTGAACACATTTAAAAGCCCACTCGATGGGAAATGGCCTAGCATGGCTAAACCGAACCATGAACATACGTAATAATTTCGGGAGTTTTATGTAGTCATTGGTAACACTTATGTGTCTTTTTGTGAGAGCACTTTATTTCAGTAAGTATGACGTGCTACAGCGCCTTTAAGCACTCAATATTATGGGACGTTGTCAACAAAGTAAACCAATCATGTACTGAATTGGTATAATACTATCTAGATAACAATGATTTTCTACTTTCATCTTCGTATGGACAAAAGTAGTATTCATCTTGATTAACGTCATTACAGTTTGTACATTTACATTTATCAGTATTTACATTGTTTTCTTATCAATATTGCTGGATATAAATGTTTAAGGCTCAAGCATTTGAATTAACACACATCGCGAACATAATGTCTCTATTCGAAATCAGTATAGTTAATGATAGTTCCAGAACACTTTTGAACAACATGTATGAAGTTAAGATGATTAACATAATTTGCTTTGCCATATTTCATATTGAATACCTTTTACAGAGTTGTTTAAAACATTTCGTAAAACATAATGTGTCACAACAGTCTTAGGAGATCCCATTCTCTTCCCACAGAGGTTACTCCCTTCAGCTTTCCGAATCTAACCTCTGGGGCGATCCACGAGTGTGAGCAATATTACCGGTATTCCGGTATGTACCGGTTTTCAACCTGCAATACGAATATCGCAATTCGTTTTCAATAAATCAATTTATTGGATATGAAAGAGTTACCTCATTTACTTTCAATAAATCTTTTCACAAAAGTTTAATGTTTTACTTCAACTAGAAATCTTCACTCAGTACAACTCACTTTGAAGTAATGAAAATAGAAAAATTCTATTTAATTTAGACAAAATGAAAGGAAAACCCTAAATTTCTCTCGGCTCCTGATTTCCCCCAATATATTGCAATACGTATTGCAATACAGGTTGTGTGTATTGCAATATATCACAATACGAAATTTGGTGCAATACTCAACCCATCTTCCGCACGCATCGGGCCATATATGCACTTAGAGAAAATGCATTTTCTAAAAGTGCACATATTGTCCGATGCGTGCGGAATATGCACTCAGCCTTATAATGGGCTTATGACACGGTGTCCGACGTCCGTCTGTAAACTTTTCGCTTGTTCGACTTCTTCTCCAGAACCAATGACTCTAGATAGCTGAAATGTTGTGTACAGACTCCTTAGCCAATGGGAATTCTAAATTGTAGATTTGGTTACCCTGTTGAACCCAAATATGGGCGACAGGGGTCATGACCTAAAAACCTATAGATTTGTAGATTTGGTGACTCTTTTACACCAAATATGGGCCACCGGGGCCACAAACGATAGATTTGAGAACTTATTTTTGTATATTGTTTAAAGCCTGATATACTGATGTGCTACAGAGCCAATGGGTGTTTGTGCTCTTTTCATATGGATTTGAATTCGTTTGGTTGTCACAAACTGTTGGAAATCGAGTAAGTTTTATTAAAATATTTAAAGCTTGTTTAATAGATGTTCTTAAACAAAATTGGACATCGGACCTTGATAACAGCACCCACTATGTTTTAATATAGAGAATTCAAAAGTCTATTAAACCAAGAAAAATATATTTTCGAGATTGCAGATTATACATTACGCAAATATCTCGTTAAAGTAGAGCTTGATTGTTACAGTTGAAATTCAATGAGGGAAGATGGCGTAAACTTACAAACATTAAAGAACATGCCCTATTTGAAATGGAGGTTTAGAAGATGAATATCATTTTACTTTCATTTGTCCAAAATATGATGATTTCCGCTGTAAGTACTTACCAAGTGGGTTAAAAACAAATATGTCCAACTTTAGGAAATTGTTGAATACAAATAACGCACATGTTTAAAAATGCTATATTATGCACTCGTTTGGGCGACGATGTAAGCTATTGCAACAATTACTAAAATGTTTAACACCATAACATGCCGTCTGTAGTATCACATCATATGTCTCATTTAATTTAGTCACATCTATCTATGCTGTGTGTTTTGAATATCGTGTATATAATATAATTATGCAGATGGGCGTGTACATATGTAAACTATATATAACATGTATGAAAGTGTATATTTATCATCCAAAACTGTGTTCCACAGGAGATATCGCTTGTGTGAGATCAAGCAATAGCTCCTAGAAGGTAATGTTTTGACAGTAGATTTTGGACAATGCCCTGTCACCATTAACTACATGACATCACATTGCTTTTACATCATCGAGTAATGACATCACATTGCTATGACATCACCGCATTGGAGGTCAACTGGCAGAGCTGTGCTCAGAGATGTGCGTGTTTTCATTGAAACGTATGAAGAAGGATTTTGGATGATAAATAGAATCTCACCCTCGTGTCTTCTGATATCAGATATACTAACACTTGTTAATAAAAGTAAAAAATATCATCGGCACGCCTCGGATATGTGTAACTGTTATCGACTACTGTTGATATATTTGATATCAGAAGTCTCGAGGGTAAGAGTCTCTATGTTTGGGCCCGATGGCCTTCATACTGAATAAAATTTGATCGAATAAATCTCATAAGTGACCACGATAAATTGTTAATAACGTTACTGCATGTTTCCCTATTAATGATTGCATATAACGTTCGTTTAATTTCTGTACACAAAACATTCAACTGCATGGCGGGCATTTTATCAAGATCTCAATGTTCTCAGCCAGTGGACGAATGAGAGTTATCCTGTACACATAACTTCCAAAAAACTCAATTGACATGTAATTATCCCCACAAAGAAGTTGGCGGGGGATATAGAAATGAGGTCCGTCCGTCTGTCCGTCTGTCTGTCCGTCTGTGCATCCGGGCTTTTCCATTCCGGCCTCAAATTTTTCAATCTCTTTTGCTGAAACTTTGTACAGGTATCAACCAAGTAGGCTAGATCTGCCTTTTGCTATATAGAAATTTGAGAATTGTTTTTTTTTACGAATGCAAACAGTCTGGACTTAGAACCAAGAAGAGGGAAAACTATATTCCGGCCTCAAACTTCAAAACTATTCAATATATTTTGCTGAAACTTTGTACAGATATCAACCAATTAGGCTAGATGTGCATTTTGCTATATAGAAATTTGAGAATATATTTTTTTTTACGAAAATATGGTGTGATGCTTGAGGACATAAATACCTTTATGGAGTTCGAAAATGAGAAGCGTGCAATTGTTTTTTCCGGATTAATTGCCCATGATCTTTCTTTTTTTACACGGTTCCACGTATTTTCAAAGGGGACAGCTTTTCTCAGAAACTTTTTCAGATAGGAGAACCAAATTTGTTGTGTGACTTGAAGGTTTGAAAATTAGAATCATGTGATTCAGGTATCTTCCAAGGGGATAACTTTTCATTGAAATTGTTTGAGATCAAATCAGATGTGTGGTTTGAGGGTATCGATACCTTGATGAAATGAAAATATGAAGTGCACAATTATCTCTTCTCGAATTATTGCCGTTGTTCCAATTTCTTGGGTCTGGCTGGGAATGTTGATGACTATGTCTTCTTGTTTATATTTTATCAATATCGCCAACGTGTTTCGGCCAAAGGACGAATGAGCGTTTGAATCTGACACACCTTTGCCAATCCACTCTCTGATTGCAATTCTTCATTTTTCTGATACTTGTTGGTACAAAACAATATTTTAAAGTTATTCCTGAAAGTGCAAAAGGACTTTGTGAACTATTATTTACATCAGATAGAAGTGTGGTCATTTATATGCTATGTGCTCTCTCATGCAAGCGTGATGAATGCTAAGAATTATTTTGTCATGCCAAATGATATATTAGTTTCATACATTCAGTTACTGTAATAAGTTCATAGGTAAAATAATAAATTCAATTACTTCCATTTTGTTTGAGTGCGAAAATAGAAATACGGTTTCCAATGTAAAAGTATTTTATACTAAGATATTTGTTTTGAAATACATGCCATTTTACACATTATGTTATGTCATTAATGTATTACCTAAAATCAATTTTGTTTAGAAATCGAACAAATTCTTCAAACTTAACATGCAAGTTCCGCCGTGAACTTGAGAATAGCAAAAATCAAACAAAATCGACCCTTAAAATTGTTTTCCCTAGAAGCAACCTGGTTTCCGGGCGTCGTTCTGCTTGCGCTACAATGAAATGAGAACTCATAATGTATAATTATATAACTATGTAGTATCCTCTTTAATATGTTTGCTATAGAATAAAGATGCTTTTGTTGTTTAACTTTCACAAAGCCACCTTTACTAAAGTTGACCTTAACTCTCATTCTTTAACATTAAACTAAGGTTAGCTTGGTGACCTACAACTTCCCAATGCAAGGCATAACTCTTGCCAGTCTCCATTACTGGCTGATTTAGGCCTTGCAGTATTTCCTTAAGAAATCTGTGTTTAGAAATTCAGGCCCGCTATGCATTTCTAGTGCAGCGATTCACTGCCTCGACACAAGAAAGCTAGGGAAATACCGCAAGGGTTAAATCAGCCAGTAATGCAGACTGGCAAGAGTTATGCCTTGCGTTTGGAAGTTGGGTGACCTAGGATACCTTGTGTGTGCAAATCAGGCACATTTATCAATTTTCACATAGAATATGTCTTATATGGCAATGGACAAGTGTGTATCATCAAAAATAATTTTTGAAGAAGTTTAAAATCTAAAATTTCATTTTTTTTTAATTGAAAAAACGTGTAGAAGTATTCTTTGACTGCTGACTAAACACCTGATGTGATAAGTTTCTTTTGCCGATGAGTTTAGTTGCTCACTTTCTGGATATTTCACAGAGGAAGACAAAAACTGTGGTTTAGATATGATCACGACAATGACCTGGCAAAATGGTAACTGTTTACTATGAGGTATGAAATAAGATTGTTATGAAATATTCAATTGTCTTCTTATACTGCGAAAATGGAAAACAATCGGTTTAGTTTTCGCATTAATTCGATGATTCAAAGACATGCCAAATTACATGATATTTGCACTAAAATACACAAGTAATTAAATAAACTTCAGGGATGCGGACATCCGTAGTAAACGCGCGGCGGGGATGAAAAGTTTTTCAGTCCACTTGTTTAACATAAATCAAACAAGCATATTTGATTCAAAATAATGTTTTATGTCATAACATGTTTAACAACTGACGTTCATTTTCATATTGATAACGTTGTCATCATTCATACTGTATATCCATCATGGCATGTTATTTTATCCGTTGTATCCCCTAATCCCCTAATCCTCGGCTTTCATGTTTCACATGCGCGATGGTTCATCAAACTTGAACACCTCAGTCTCAGTCGGTAACTTTATTACTTACAGTCTGCAAATAGCATGAACAGGGGTCAATCAATAAAATGTCATTAATTAAGTATTTCCGTATTGGCCGAGTTACAGGTCCTCGGTCCGTTGTATTGGCCCGAGACGAAGTCGATGGTCAATACAACGGACCTCGGGCCTGTAACTGGGCCAATATGGAAATACTTAATTAATAACATTATAAAATATAAAGAGTAAACATCAGATGGGTTTGACTGGATCAATCTTCAAGTTAGCAGACAATGTCTTACCTTCCTTATATGTAATATAAGTAGGTAGATATACGTAAGTATAATATTTAGGTTCTGGCGCCTGTGATTCTGGGTCTCCTTTCAGAAAGCACTAAGGTGATCGTAAGTCACTAAGGTAACCTTAGTGCAATGTTAAAGAATGGGAGTTAAGGTTAACCTTAGTAAAGGTTGCTTTGTGAAAGGAGGCCTTGATCTATTCCAAGTACGTCTTCTCTACCGTAGGCATTAATGCATACTAAATGGAACAGTTCACTTGTGACAGACAGATGATTTATATTTTTGTCTCACTTGTTTGTATAACCAACCGTTCAATGATTTATGAGAGACACTGTTACAATGTAGACAGCAAGCCAAACTAAAGTACATAAACAATAATAACATGTGCAATAAATCAAATATATATATATATATATATTGAATGAAATATCACGACGTTAAGGATGAATGATATTGCAGGCCCTGGCACTATCAACAATTACAGGTGCATCCATTGTGTTTCATAAAACTTTATTAGGCTTTAATACGTTCCGATTCACCATATATGTTGTTTCAAATGAATGAATTAACTCAGCTTGCATATTCATCCCCAATCGCCAAATATATCATAATTACTATTTTCCAATTAAAATCGAGTGACATCATTATGCATGTGCAGAAATTGCACGTTCCATTTACATGAACTGTAGTTATATGACATATTGTATTAAACATGATCAACCAAAATTTATCTTTGTGTCTGTTATAAATAAGATTCCAAAATTACGTTTGACTCATTAGCGCACGTCAATTGCGATGGATTGTCCGGTTTTCGATCAGAAATCACTACTTTTACCTTCATATCGCCAACATAATAAGTCGACTATCATCAAAATGGTAGTTTCAGTAACAGTTGGTACTTCTTGATAAAGTAACACAATTTATAACGTTTGGAATATGCATGTGACCCCCAATAACACAATGGGTGTACATTTAAAACGCGCTTATTGAGTATAGAATTAACTGTTCGTGCACCCCTGCACCCATATTTGACTTGTAAGATAAATAGTTGCGTTTGTAAAATTTCACAATCGCAATTAGTTATCGATATTGTAACATGATCGTTAGTTATCAGGCGTTATGAAAGTGCGCTGCAAACGTCTATTTCAATCACATGATCGAACCAATCAGCAATGAGCACGTATCGTGCATCCCCGTATAAATAGGTGTCCCAGGAATGGACAACCATATCATCCCCAACACACTGAATATAAGAATGTTTAGATAAATCTATAAGTACAATACTGTGCAATGTCTTGTAGTTGTAGAAGGACTGGGTGGCTTCATCGTGGCAACATTTTTTCATTCAAAGCTCCCCAGCATTTGTTGTAGTTCAACCTCGAACTGTAACCATGAGCCACTTTCTTCCACTATGTGAGTTCTGGGGCACCTTAGTACTTCCACCTTGAACGCATCAATGATGACACTGCAAACCTCGGGTAGGAACTTGCATATTTTACAAACAATACTTCTGAAGCTGGATTGTAGACTTGTGTGGCTATCACCAGTGGCAAGGAAGCGAAATGCGTTTACTAGTTTTAGCCCAAGTGGTTCTCTCACGAAAGTCTTTTTCTTCTCCAGGTTCTTGGGTTATAGGCCCTACGAAGAAACATTTTGTCTCGTCCCGGTGAACTTCAGTGGTTACTGTTCATAGTGTCCGAAAGAGTGTATTCTGATCAATCATTCCCAAACCAACTTTGTTCTAGCTTTCCTCTTACGAGGTGGGGGTCCAACGTCTTCTTCCTTCCTGTACTAGTTCTTCAAGAAGTTACTTTTCGTGGAAATGATTCTGACAACAGTAAAGAATAAAGACACACAAGTATTTGATTAAAACTCCATCCAAAAAAAGAAGAAAAAACGTTTGCAACACAGCCGCCAAACGTGGAGGTGTGACGTGTTACTCAGGAGTCATACCCTAACGAGTATCTGGCTCATGTTATACATTGTACATTCGTATAGCCGTCACGTATTTTTCGCCGATTTCACTTGTCAAAAAAGCATCAAAGTGATCAAAGCTATTGGAAACAATGTCGGCATATTCTGTTCAGTCGTTAACTTTGGCTGTTGTACACGTGTGTTTAGATTGTTTAATCTCCGATAATGCCGAGTTGATCCCAGCGTAAATCTACCGCCATTGTCTTTTCTTTTTGTCATTTTAAAGTGTCAGTTCTATAGCGTAACTGCGTGCATGTCCATCACTGGCCATTTCCGACTCTGACTCTAGCAATGAGATCTCGCTTTGAACAACTAAGTCAAGCGATAACGAAGATGTGTATGAAGACCAAGCGGGTCGATGTACCAAATAATCGAGATCATCTTGATAGCACAAACACATATCGTTTCTATATCTCACGTTTATCTTTTCCATTATTTACGGTTTGGAATTAAATAAAAGCACATATGTATGATACTATCTCAAAGTAGTTTGATTCATTAAAACAATTCATTAAACAATGTGATTTCATAATTAAAAAAATGGATCGGCAAACAAACCAAGACTGTATGCTAATCCTACTCAACGAAAAACTAGACTTATGCAACGTATATCTATTTCATTTTAGAAATTAAAAGAAATACATATCAACAATTATTGGACTACATTGTAATGATTGTCTAACTCGTTCGCATGTAAATAACACTTTACGGTTGTCCTTATTGATTTAAATAACGAACCTGTTGTCATCATATGATTGCTAATCCATGTACATAGGTGTGCATCATACATAATAGTGAATGACCGGCTGCTCACCGACGAAACAACAGAACATCATATTCTTAAATTTATCAGGTTGAATATAAGTTTCTGTTCCTAACTTTCATTGGTTCACTTTGTCCAGACTGAATATAGCCATAGGAATGTATCTTTAATTAACGGCCAGTTTAGCATCAACAGGTACGAACAGAAAGGACGTTAATTGGCAATATCTTGACGCGCCACCTGTTATATAATTGAACTGGTCCACCCGACAGATGCACCCCGCCCACATCTAGCCAATCAGGACCCGGGAAGACAAACAGCGTCCAATCAAAACCCAACACCGCGATCAGCTGCTTACGCGAGACCATCTCGATACGAAATCCGAACACCAATCGGCGAGAGGCGTGTCGATTCGACCCGAAACTCAACCAACCCGCATCAACCGCGCTAGGGAAGTCACGAGTACACGCGCTATGGACACACCCCCACAGCTGATGTAAACAATAGCCAGCCCAATATCGACACGCATTACACATATCTCTCCCTAAATGTGTGTGGTCTCAAATCAAAGTTACTCTCGCCTGACTTCACAGACTTTATCTCTCGATATGACTTTATTGGTCTGCAAGAGACGAAACTTGATGATCTAGATATCATTGATATACCTGGTTTCACACTATTCAATAAAACCAGATGTATGCAGAATAAAAAGATAAAGTCCGGCGGCATATCAGTTTGTGTCAGAACTCCACTAGTCCCGTTCATCGAAATATTAGACACGAAATCAGAATATGCTCTCTGGTTCAAAATGCAACAATGCATGCCAAATCACGAACACGGCTACTTTGCAGTTATTTATTCACCCCCCGAAAACTCCAAATATGCATCTGTAGAACAGTTAGATTTACTTGAAAGAGAAATCATTGACTTTTCTTCACTATCAGAATATGTTTGTACATTCGGTGACTACAATGCACGAACTAGTTGTTTACTAGACTACATCACAGACGACAACGGCAATGACGACGACGACGTAGATGATTGCCTTCACCAGTATATGAACGATCCCCAGTTACTACGTGAGCATGGTATCAGACTGGATAGGACAAACACGGACACTAAAACCAATAATAACGGCCATAGACTCGTAAAACTCTGTGCTGCAAATAACATGTATATAGTCAATGGCAGATTTGATCAAGACGAAAACATCGGAAAATGCACTTCCAAAGAAAAAGCAGTTGTAGACTATTTTATATGCAGCAGAAAACTTTTCCAATGTGCGATAAGTTTCAAAGTCCATGACTTTTCACCTATATACTCTGATGTACATTGTGCGCTAGAGATGACGTTCACCTTCAAGTCTCCGCCCACTACACGGCCATGTGACCCCCCACCGGCGAGACCCGGGAGATGGCGGCAGGAGCGTGCAGAGCTGTTCCTGAGCAACATGGAGCAACATCTGATCGAAGATGCTACAGCCATGGTGGCCGATATAGATTATCAGGCATGTACTCCGTCTGATATTAATAATATAACGGACAAATTGTCCGAAATTCTTTTAACATCTGCTTTTAAAACATTTGGTACGCACAAAAAATACAAAGCATCCAAAGTTAAAAATGTTTGGTTTGGCTTTAAATGTGATGCCGCCAGACGTAAATTTCATAAGGCCCGCAAAAAATATAATCGCCGTAAAAGCGAATTCAATAAAAGCCACATGATGACATCGGCCAAATCATATCGTAAAATTTTATCATTTTATAAAAAGAAACATGAAAATTCCATACGTAAACAAGTATCTGAAATGAAGTCAAAGCGGCCTAAAGACTTCTGGAAAATCATTAATTCCTTTAACATGTCACATAAAAAAGAACCTATTACTGTCGAGAAACTACATGATTATTTTAAGGACATTAACGATGGACCAGACGATGATGTTGAAGATGTCCACACCTGTGATATGCAGAATGAACATCTCAACTCGCCAATCACAGATGAAGAAATATCGATAGTTATAAATGAACTTAAAAATAACAAAGCATGTGGTATTGACAATGTTATAAATGAATATATAAAAACATGTAAGAATATAATGTTACCATTATATTCAAAGTTGTTTAATCTAGTTTTAAACTCAGGTATATATCCTGAGAAATGGCTTGTGGGTATTATTAAACCCCTGTATAAAAACAAAGGCGACAGTGCTGACCCATCTAACTACCGTCCTATCACGCTACTTAGCTGCGTCAGCAAATTGTTTACGGCAGTGTTGAACAAAAGGTTAAGCAATTTCGTTGAAACTAATCATATTTTATTTGATAATCAAGCTGGTTTTAGAAAAGGATTTTCTACCACTGATCATGTATATACTTTGCATACCCTCATTGAACTATTACAACATAAGAAACAAAAACTATTTTGCGCATTTATCGATTTTAGCAAAGCATTTGACAATGTCTGTAGAGCAAATCTTTGGATTAAATTATTTTCATATGGTATTAACGGAAAGATTATCAACGTTATAAAATCCATGTATCGTGGTATAAAATCTTGTGTTACATACAGCGGCAGTCTATCTGATTACTTTTATTGTAAAAACGGAGTAAGACAGGGAGAAAATTTGTCCCCGCTAATGTTTGCATTGTACATAAATGACTTGGAATGTTTTTTGTTATCTAATAATGTTGATGGTACATGTATAGATTTCTCTGACGATGAATTGTATATATTTTTGCGATTACTGGTCCTGTTATATGCAGACGACACTGTCCTACTAGCGGAAACTGCAACGGATTTGCAAAATTCTTTAAATGCCTTCAGTAGCTATTGTGTTAAAAATAAATTGACTGTTAATATGGAGAAATCTAAGATTATAGTCTTTGGCAGTAAAGTAAACTTCAGTAAGCATACATTTACATTTAATGGAAATGAAATGGAAATTGTAAATCAGTATAAATATCTTGGTGTAATTTTCAGTCACAATAGATCTTTTGCAAAGGCTAGAAAATCCAAAATCCTCCAAGCTAACAAAGCTATGAATTTACTATATAAACGTATTAGAAATATTAATATGGATATTGATTGTAAATTATATCTTTTCGATTGTACAGTATTACCAATTTTATTGTATGGTTGTGAAATATGGGGCTTTGAAAATGTAAATGCAATTGAGAAAATACACACTGACTTTTTAAAATACATTCTTAATTTAAGACGCAGTACGCCGTCATACATGTTGTATATCGAAACAGGACGTAGTCCGCTAATTGTACATATTAAATCACGAATGTTATGTTATTGGTCTAAAATTGTTACAGGAATGTGTAACCCTACTCTTTCATTACTTTATCAGATATGTTTATCTCTTTTTACATCTAGAAAAGTGAATTTTAAGTGGATGTCATTTATTAAAATAACTTTAGATAATATCGGCTTTTCCAACATTTGGCTTAATCAGAATACTGTCTCCCATTCTTGGTTTAAAAATTCCACAAAACTACGTCTACACGATCAATCCCTGCAATCTATTTATGAAACAATGATGACATCAAATAAAGGAAATATGTACTCTTGTTTACAATCTACCTGCACTATATCATGGTTACAAAGAAAATTAAGTCCAAAAATGTTTTCTGCTTTAATAAAATTTAGAACATCAAACCATAAATTACCAATTGAAACTGGCCGATGGAAAAATATTAATCATAATGATCGAATTTGTATATCTTGTAATACTATTGGTGACGAATTTCATTATTTATTTGAATGTCAATTATTTATTACACATAGAAATATATATCTCAAGAAATATTATACTGTTGCACCCAACTTTTACAAACTGTCTCAACTTTTCAAAACTAACAATGTAACACAATTAAGAAATCTATGTAAATTTATTATATGTATTCTTTCCACTGTAAATTAATGTAATGGCTGGAAGAACGATCACTTTCACTCCTTTTGTAAATATTTTGTACTTGTTAATCCCGTTATGCTTTACATGTATTTGTAAACTTTCGGTGTAATAAAGTTGATTGATTGATTGACAGATATATGGCATCAAAACACAGGTGTTAATGCATTAAGCGTAATTAGAAAATGTTGATTCAAGTGCATGACTAACTTCTCAACAATATAGAATTAAATTAAAAACTAGATTTTCAGCAGTCTACATTAACATTTCATCGATTTAACACAAAATAACATGATATTGATAGACCAGAATCTGAAATGTGTACCGAAAAAGAAAACGCCCTTTTCATTTCGATTTGAAATTAATCATCGTTCCTTATCGTAGATAAATATCATTGTAGGCCTTGAACTCTTTTGACACTTTCACCCGTCCCATCTTTCTACAGTAGTATTACACTGAATACAATTGAATATCGAAAAATGGTTCACAAACTTCGAAATTTCCCCCTATAGACAGACAAATACCCATTCTATCGGAAACTTGCAATGTCAAACGTTTCATTAAGTTTTAAACGAATTATCAACGAAAATCGACAAATCGCCTAAGGATTTCATTGTAGCAACTCCTGTGCATGACGTATATCGCTAATGAACGGTCACGCTTCATGATATGCTATGCTGAGAGTGTTTCAAGAGTAAGGTAATTTGCAGGCGAATTGTACCCACTTTGCACGGTGATATCTTGGTAAGCAGGTGACGCTTACAAATAATCTTTTGTGTTTTGTTTACTTGAAAGTATTTTCTATGTAAATACATGAATTAAAATCGAAAAAACAGAGCTTAATTTATCTTTAATAACAATAAAGATCCTATACGTATTTTCTGTAAATTATGTAAAATAGAACATTAAAAAAACAACGATATAATGTTGATATACCAAGAAATGTACTCATTTGTGACAAATGTTATATAGCATGAATTTCATTTTTTACTCATATGTCCATAATACTTTTCCATCAGAATTGAAATACTAACAACTTTTAGCAACAACAAATGTACAAATATTGAAATCTGTTGCAATATTTCTGAAACGCAACCTGGCTGTATGAAATGTAATACTACAATTATGAAATGTAATACTATAATTGTACATACATCTGTCCATCCGCAAAATGCTTTTGTATTTGTGATTGCACCCTTTGCCATGAGGCCTTAAATACTGAATAAACTACTACCAATGGTTATAAGCCGCAACTAAATGAGACTAAATGCCTAAATGACATTGTACAGTGTTCATCATTAAATCATTACTTATTATTTTTACAGATAATAATTTCTGTGCATCATGTAACGATGTTATGGCCTGCTTTCTATTTTCTCCTACCTACGGAAGCGCTGAAGGGCCTTTGTAAAACAGATTGTTGTGCTGTGTACCTTAAAGATCAGCTGTAATGCATTTTTTTAAAGACTGACAGATTGTTATATCTATACGCATTATATATCGGGATCAAATGGACACATAACCGAGACAATATGCACTTTAATTTTATTATTAAGAAAGATTATTCAAATTCAAGGCATAATGGCCAAAAGTACAATATCACAATTTTCAGTGCACATGGACATCGAAGTGACTATTGACAAAGATAGATTACGCTGAAAAGATATTGCGAGATTTTTTAAGCAATCAGTATTATTGGAAGTTATAAACAACTTAAACTTTCCATGTGATGGATGTGTATAACAGTATCTAGGTAACAATGATTTCCTACATGTACTTTCGTCATAATATGGACAGACAAATAAAAAGTGATATTCATCTTCAATGACGTCATTATTACATTTCGTACATTTCAGTAGATCAGTATTTACATTGTTATCGTATCGATACAGTTGGATAGTAAGTTTATGGGTCATGCATATGATTTTACACATACATGTAGTACGTACAAGGTCTCTATTCGGAATAAGTTTCAAAATGTAAAGCTCTGGTTCCAGAATATTCTTGAAGTAAAAATACGTTTGATGAATTTAACTTGCTTTGCCATAAGTGATACTGAATATCTTTACATCGTTGTTTTAAACATTGGATAAAACATGATATTTCACCACAGTCTTATCCACACATGAAAAACCAGTGTCCATCAATGAAATACGACCATGTGACACTCAACTGAAACCACCATGGTCGTCATATGACTTAAGCATTAAATAACATGCCTTTGGATGGCGTTATGTTTCCATATGTAGCAGCCTTGTCCAATAGTTGATACATCTATGAAAATAATGAATACATAGTCTCGACCTTCCAACTTCACCAAGTATTGCCGAGGTCGACACAAATTTACTGACTCCAAGATATTTCTTAATTCAATTATTTTATTTCGGTTTGTAGGTGATCCGCCTATGTACAATGCATATAAACAATACACGTAGGCACGTATAGACATGAGAGTAGACAAACAAACATTGCAAATAAACTCATTATGATGAAATAACATGTTTTCTTTGAGCATGTAATTAGAACAATTTACAAAAGTTTTTCTGCAATTACTAGTTAATACATTATGATATTTAGCAACCAAATTTGCCTGACCATTCACTGGAATATATCTATCTCTTTAAATATTAAAAATGTAACATAAAATAACATAAAATTCAACATTCAGAAGTGACTTTATTTCTGTATAAGGCACCAAATGAGAAGATCCTACCATATACGCTGTTTATCACAATCAATATTTCTGTCTTTAAAATTATATATAAATGAAGATATATCACCGACATATTGGCCGTCTTCAAGAGAGGTTTCAAAATAATCGCTCAATTAGCGATTACTTTTAAACCTCTCTTGAACGCGATTGCTCAATGTATAGCGCTACGTAGCAAAGCGAGCGAACTTTGAGGTTTTTCACCGCTACTTGAGCGCTACATTGAGCAATCAATGAGCGATTATAAGCGCTCGCTGTTATGGACACGGCCTTGATTGTACCAAGCAAAGCAAAATCCATAGGAATTTAACAAATATTAGAGAGCTGAAAAGTTGTGTGCAGACTCCTTGGCCAATGGGGATTCTAAATTGTAGATTTCGTGACCCCATGACCCAAAATGGGGTCACAGGGGTCACATTCTTATAAACATATTTTCATTTTCTTCTCCAGTTCCAAAAGGTCTACAGGGCTGAATAGTTGTGTGCAGACTCCTTGGCCAATGGGGATTCTAAATTGTAGATTGTATGACCCCATGGGGTCACATCCTTAAAACCTATTTTCATCTTCTTCTCTAGTTCCAAAAGGTCTAGAGAGCTGACAAGTTGTGTGCAGACTCCTTGGCCAATGGGGATTCTAAATGGTAGATTTCGTGACCCCATGACCCCAAATGGGGTCACATTCTTAAAAACCTATTTTCATATTTTTCTCCAGTTACAAAAGGTCTAGAGAGCTGAAAAGTTGTGTGCAGACTCCTTGGCCAATGGGGATTCTAAATTGTAGATTTCGGGACCCCTTGACACCATGGGGTCACAGGGGTCACATCCTTAAAAACTTATTTTCATCTTCTTCTCCAGTTCCAGAAGGTCTAGAGAGCTGAAAAGTTGTGTGCAGACTCCTTGGCCAATGGGGATTCTAAATTGTAGATTTCGTGACCCCTTGACCCCAAATGGGGTCACAGGGGTCACATCCTTAAAAACCTATTTTCATCTTCTTCTCCAGTTCCAAAAGAGAGCTGAAAAGTTGTGTGCAGACTCCTTGGATAATGGAGATTCTAAATTGCAGATTTGGTGACCCTGTGACCTCAAGTGGGGTCACAGAGGTCATGACCACAAAAGCTATTTTCATCTTGAGATTTTATGTGCTCTTCAAAGAGAGGTAGTTAAACAACAGGGATGAACTAAATGTTCAAGTGTGTCTTTATTTGAAGGGGATTTTATATCTGGCCTCAGAGATAGGTCAGAGGGGTAAGGACCTATTTCATCTCCTCCATTTAAAGTGCTTCTTATTTGTTGTACCTCTCACCTTGAAGTTGACCTTGTGAATTAGTTAATGTATAAAACCTGATGAGCTACAGAGCTAGTTGCTCTATTTTTTCAAAATAGCAAGTTTATTATGTCTTTTGTCCGAAAATGTAAGAAAATGTGGGGGTCACCGAACGATTTAAAGAGTTATCGGCATTAATAATAATAATACAGCTATCGGCAAATTACGTCATTTTGGACTGATTTGATGTATTTAAATTAAGCGCTCGCTTTCAACAAATAAACTCCGAATCCTTTCAGATACTTTTCAATCACATACGGGGATGTATAGCAAATACATGTTTTGAAAATTAATGACGCTGGAAAGAGAAACAAAATTAAATTAAGCACTTTTTAATTAAAAACGGCATTTTTATCATCGTGTTTCGCATGTTCGACAGGATTTTTCACTGACACACATATTTTAGATATTGCTAAAACTTTAATATGATGTCAGTTAACTGAACAAACGAATTCAGAAATAATAAGAGGGGGTCACCGAACGTTTTTCACCACTTTAACGTCATTTATTAAATTACCTACATAAACGTAAAAACCTGACGTCGCGGAAGTTTTGATGATTTCAAGTGAAACTTTGTACACTCGATTCATAAACAGCAATGTGCCAAAAGTGTTCCCATAAGGTCCCATGTTATTTTAGTGTAGCATAAAACATTGAACGAAAACTTGTAAAATTCAGCATCATTGTAATCTAACATCTTATATTTATTATTTTCTAATTCATTAATTTTTAGCATGGTTTTTTAGACCAGCAAAATAAAGACTTCAATATCGTCACTTCCCCATTGCCACCATTATAAATAAAACGGCTGAAAATATGGACATATACTTCAGTAGTCATTTAACTTTTTTGTTTGATAACGTTGTATCCAACATCAGAATTGTGTTACGTGTTGCAGGGTATATTTCCTGTTTCCATGTCAATTTTCAGTGAAATGTTTTGAAAAATGAGATAATTAAAATTATCTATGCTACATTGAAATAACATATAGGACCTTATGGGAAAACGGTGATTCTTGCAACACTTTTAGCATAGTAGCCTACGTGTATATGAAAAAAATAAATTCTATCGATGAGGTAAAAACCTTAAGCAAAGAGTGTGTAAAATAAAAAAAAATTTACATTGGTACATTCATGAAAAAAATTTCAATGATCTGGTTGGGACTCGAACTCTCAATATGTCATTAAAAACATTGCAAACTTTGCGACAGCAACTATGAATTATGTCCCCTTGGATAACTCTTCATCCGGCAATGAAATAGCGCGTAGCGATGTAAACAAATCATTCAGTTTACACGTTTATGATCTTTTAGAAGTAAGCAACTTTCGAAATATGTTTCGATTTTAAGATACTAAGGACGGGGTTTTCATTATTGTGTTAGTTGTTACTTTTCTCAAGCGTCTGTTTGCCGAACACACAATTATAGTTATTCTGACCAAGTTCTGAAGTTGGCGAAGTTGGTTTGGCGATAAGATTTGCCGTTTAGACCGTATGCACTGTTGACAGAATGCGTGATTTCAGTGGCATTAGCTTACATGTTTATTTAGTTTAGACAAAATAATTTTTCTGAAATCAGTTTGATCTTTGAACCAAAGCCATTTTAGTATAGATTTTTTTTTATTTTAACCTAATTAAACAGTAGGCCTACTGTACAGTACCTGGCCAAAAGTGATTCATCAAAACTGAAATTCCCATAGACTTTCATGTTAATTAACCGTTGAAAAAATAATTTACATTAATTTATTGTTGGCTGAATTGCTTACAAAAGGTATCAACAAGTTGAGAAATCATCTCAGATGTGTTGCTTTAAATCAGTTGTCATTCTAAGACTAATTGACGGAAAGATAAAAGTTATTTATGTTTGTATAGCAGAGATTATTTCCTTGCTGTATACAATAAGTAAAAATTAAACGGACTTCTTCTCTATTTATAGTTCAGATAATCTACGTAGGAAGACGTCTAGCATGCTGGACTACTCTATATATGAAAATTATTCTTCCTATTAGTCATAACCCCCCTATTTCCATAGGTCAACAATTAAGTTTTCAATTTTACACGATGATTATAAATCTTAAAAGTATTTCCAGAAGTTGATGAAAGGACCAGTAGATGGTAGTAGAAGTATGTTGTTTTCCTTTGACATTTGGTATGTGAGAGAGCAAAATGGTTAATGATGACTGTTTGATACGATTTTTGTTAATTTTCAGTAATTTGTCACTATTTTGGTCAATAAAGATAATTCTAAAATCTTTCACCTGCTACAATCAATGTAATTTCTTCTAAAATTTCCAAAAGAAACAATAAATGAAGTCAACACACTCTCTGCATTTATTTTATGTTGTATTTTTAGCAGTGCGTATCTTTACCCTCTGTATATCTTTACCGGACACGGCGAGCTGTAACACCCAAGTTGCACTGTCACAAATCAAGATAAATTTATTCTAAAGTCTCCAACAAAAGCAAAGTTTTGTTTCAGTTTATTTAGTTTATTTCATATTTGATATTTATTTAATTCATAAGTAGATCTTGAAAGATGAATATCGAAGTGAGTGGACGGGTACGACCTGTCATCCCCGGAGAAGGAAAAGAGAATCTGGCAGTCGATAGTAACAGGCTAACGGCTCCAGGGGGACCATTCTTCAAGTGAGTTGGCTTTGTTATTATATGTCACGCCCAGAGCTGAAATTAATTTGATCGAAATACTGAGCTATTTGGACAAGTGGATCTTTGAAAATACATGTACAAACCAAAGCTTTAACCAAATGCTTAAAAGGAGGGTTCTATCGGGGTATTTTTTGTGGAAATGAAATTCAAGAGGATATTCCTATTTACACATATATAATAAAAAAAAATTATGCTAGTATTAAATACATGATTCATACACAGTCAAATGAAAGATATTAATTAAGTCAATACTTTGATGACTTTATATTTTACATCTTGATAAAGATAAGCACAGATTTGTTGAAAAATAAAAACAATAAGAATTGAGCCATTCATCAGCGCTGCGAGTGGGGAAATTTGCTACGGCCTAATATCACATTGTTTATTAGTTTTATGATACGTTATGTGTAACTGTGTGAATATCCTATAAGTGTATATGTTCTTTAATTACAAATTTAAAAAATTGGGTTAAAAATAGCGTGTTTTCATTTCATGAAATGCCAAGAAACCAAGATGGCTGAAGCTGCAGATAAATCGGCGATAGAACTTTCCCTTTAATTCTAATCCTGATTTTTCTATGATCTCCTTTTGCTCACTGTGTATGTGCATTGATTGTCATAATTGTGTGAATAAATGCTAGAAAAAAGGGATAAAATGATTGACAAGTTACGGTCCGCAGCTACATTACAGTATTTTAATCAAGCTTTATTATTGATACTGCATACCATAAACTAATATATATGTTTCCTGAAATAGTTTTTTTTTCTTACCCTACATGATTCAATGGGTGTTAAAGACATTACACTCAAAAGTGTAACCATATGACTATCATGAAAATCATGTCAAATTTGTGAATAATCCTTGTTCACGGTCGGGCAATACAAAAATTCACACTCGTTTCGTAAGAGACATGTCATGCACCTCAGGTAAAAATTTTAAGTTCTTATTTTAACATTAATTAAAACATTTTTTTAAAGAAATAGGTAGTTTTGTGTTATTTTAAGTTTGATGCCTTTAAATTTTATAATTAGATCTCTATCGGTTTCTTTCAAAGGCCGAGCTGAATATATACTGAGGTTGAGTCTGAATTTCAACTTATGTTGAAGTTCAAGTACTGTTTCATAACTAGCACTGAACGTTTTTTTTAATCTGTTTGGACGATAACTGGAAGGCATATTTCTACTCTTTAGCTTCCAGAACCTGTATGCCCAAAGTGCATCGACTTATGAGGTTTTCCGCGGAACGGTAGAGCTTTTACTCGAGATGTTTATGTCTGGATACAACGTTGCGCTCGTCATTACTGGGGAATCTGGATCCGGGAAATCCTACACACTAGCCGGGGAGAGCTTGACCAGGGCCGGGATTGTACAGATGATCATTGACTATCTCTTTGTCAAAATTACTGAAGGTACAGTCCTTGATAATGTCTAAATCTTTTACCCAAGCATGTTTTGCGTCTTAGGTAACCATGGGTTAATGTTCTAATCGCCCATACTATATTTCCCAGTTGTGAATCCTGAGCGGGAGGGTGGGATATAGGGGGTTCGAAACCAGTCTCAAACTTATAACCCATTTGGTCATTCATTAGAGATTTTTGCTTGCAATGCAACTCATAGGGTACATTTGATTTGTCCTTGTTGGTTTAAAATCGACCATTTTCCGAGGAATAAAATTTGAAAAATAGTGAATCTAACGGGATAAGAACTCATATCGTTCGGAGGTTTCCTTGCTACATCGTCTGATAACAGCGCATAGACTTGCATATTCTGACTCTATTCAGGTAGCCAATCACAGAATGTCGAACAAAAGCTTTCGGTAATTGAAACTGGCATACGAGAAGCTAACAGCCATACTTTCATTGGTTTCTGTAACATGAGGAACGTGTTAACGAATCAATCCAAATGTTTCAAAATGGCAACTTTTAAAAACCATGATGTGATTAGTCAGCTATGTGTGTGGGTTTTATATGCTCTGAACTGGTACAGAACGCACGCCTATACGGGGTGTTCTCAGACCGTGTGGCGAGGAATCTATAGAACCTGTTCGTATCTTGGTAGATGCATTATATTGCAAATTTTATTCCTCAGAACAAGGTCGATTTTTAATCAGACTGGATTTGTCCTTAACTGAGCCAGCGTTTTATGCTAATTTAACATGCATTTGAGATCGCTTCTATCAGTGTAGAAAACTGAACAAATCCAAGCCGGACTGGTAACTAAAATAAATGACCAATCCGGGAAAAAAATCTAACTTCACATTCACATAATGTATAACTTACATCAAGTACCAAACATGTATTATACATCATCTGGCCCTGCATGTTTCTCTTGTTTCAACCATCAACAGCTCTCTAATTAACCAAATATCAGTAAAATTTTCATTTGATCCTACATTCTTTAGTCATCAGGCCTTTTTAAAAAATAAAATGTTATATTGCGTATAATATTGGCTAAGATAACTAAACATCTGGTCGACAAATTAGTTGAATTTCCAATGACATTTTAACACCAGTAATATACTGTCAACGGAATTAATTAATGCTTGACATGTAAGAGCCATTTTAAGCAACATATGATTTTAATAACAGAATTGATAAACTGGTTTGTGTTGAAATTGCATTTGACAAAGAATACATGAATATAAGACACACTGTAAGTTGAGTACAAACACTTAGAGTTGGTATAAAAATTATGTCTTTGACATTTAAAGCACTTAACATATAGTGTAATAAGTAAATCAGATTACATACATTAATTATTTTTATGTATTTTAATACCATCGATTTCTCACTAGTTTCCTTGAATATTTTGAGTTTATTAGTCCATCTCATGACCGATATGACATTGACAACTTCTCTGACTGGAAAAAATTAAAAAGATTCATACATTATATACGAGTTAATTTGGATAAAATACCCTTCTGTTCTTATGATAGATACATGAATCTGAATGGTTGTGTGGAAAAATAACCAGTAAGAAGGAATAATAAATTGCCTATATATTCCTTTCAAATGATGACTTTGGTTTTTGATAAATTTTTCATGATTTTGTCAAGTCAATAAAGAATATAAAATGTGTTGTCAGCAAAGTGCTTTTGAGTAAGTGAAAATTATGATCTATGATAAATGTTTATAATTTGCGACAGACTTTCCATTTTATTGTAATCGGTACATATATGGCAGTTCAAAGAAACGCTGGTTATCATTATTTTGACATAATGTTAAACAATACTGTTACACATCAAACTGAAGATTACCCTGCCTGAAAAATATGCAGTAACAGAGTTAAATATCTACCTGACCGCTGTACCGGCTACTTTTGAAATTTGACCGTCCAACATGAAAACAGACATCTCTGGTGGTCGGGTAGACGGGAGTTTTCTACGCTTCTATGAAGATAGTTCTTTCTTGATTTTTAAAGTCTTTCCTATTGACAGTTTACTGAAGATAAAATTAATTCAACATCCAAATTTTAATTGTAGAAAATTAAAATTAATCATAAAATTTAAAGAATTATGGATTCTGATGAATTAAAACTGGTAATATCATGATATTTTATCAACAGATTCACATCGAAATGAAGGCAAGTCGAAGATGAGAAACGCGACGGTGTATATGGAGATGTTCGAGGTCTATAATGAGCTGGTGAAGAATCTACTGGAGGTACCTCGAGGTCAGGCCGCGTTCTCCGACATCACAGAGAACCCTGAAAAAGGAATACATGTGCGGGTGAGTCATGTTGTTCATTGTCCTTGAAAGTATGAACTAAGAAAACCCTCAAAAGCTATATATGTAGAGCTGGTTTATGTTTATTACCATCCTTGCAACTAAAATATAGATTGAACAAAGAAAACCCTGAAAAGCAGTATATATGTGAAGATGAATCACGATGATTACCATCTTTAAATATTACCGGTAAATATAGATAGAACAAAGATAATTTTGTTTGTCTTAAAACAAAAGTCCCAAGAGAAAATCAGAGCATTCCAGCACTTATATCTTTACATTGCTGAAGTGTTTTTATTTGATTTGTTGTATTGATCAGAAGGGCAATTTTCAGCACTTACCTCCTTGCATTGCTTAAAAGGAGGGATATTTTTGTGGAAATAAAATTTGATATTCCCGTTTACACATGTACTATTAATTCATGATTTAAAAACAGTCAAATTTAAGATATTAATGAAGTTAATAATTTGATGGCTTTACATTTCACAACTTGATAAAGACAAACGCACATTTGTTAAAAAATAAAAACAATGAGAAGTAAAGCCATTCATCGGCGCTGAGTGTGGAAAACTTCGTTACGATCTAACAGCACATTGTTTGTTAGTTTTATGATACATTACGTGTTACTATGTGAATATTCTAACAGTCTATACTTTTAGTTTAAAAAAAATAAATTGGTGTAAACATAACGTGTTTTCATTTCACGTAATGCCAAGAAAGCAAGATGGCGGATGCTGCCGATAGATCAGTGATGGGGGTCGTGGGGGTCAAATGTTTGTAAATTTGGCCCTGACCCTCACTCAAATATGTTTAAGGTCTCTTTGAATCACTTCTCTACATGTAAGCATGATTCAATGACTCAGTTAAGCGTTATAACTTGAAAACATTCTCAAGATCTCATGCACTGACATGGGCAAGGGCTTTTTCAAGATCATGGCAAGGGATTGTGCTTTATCTGGAGAGCTATTTATTTTTGTCTTCATCATCAAACAATGCAAAGCCTGTTGAACTTCAGAGTCCATGGCTCTATTTTGTTTATTCCACAGAGGAGCACCCCGCTGCATGTGAAAGACGCCAATGAAGCCAATCAGCAGTTTCGCTCTGCTTGGAGACGCAGAACGGAGGCAAACACAGACTTCGGACCTGCTCAGAATAACGCGTCCATTCTCTTCCGACTTGATCTACATGCAGTGAGTATATTATAACCCTTAACTTGCAGGTCCCGTATTGGTCCGGGAAGCTCATAGAGAATAATGTATAACCCTTTAACGAGATGCATACGTGCATGTCCCTGGTCAGTCATGATCATGTTTGGCCTCCAGGCAAAATGCGAGATGGTGTGTGTACGTGGATCGCCACATGAAAACGTGTTTATATACATCGCCACGATTATGAGTCTTTTGTCAATGTCCGTTCGAAATGTCCAGCAAAAATCACACCTGAAATTGCATGTGCATTGTTGACCCGTAACGCATTGATAATTAGCTTTACAAAAAGCCAATTTTTTGGGCTTCGCTAATCTCGCTCGGGACAAATTATCACAAGGCTGTCTTGCGACTGAATCCCTATTACAGGAACATATAGCATTAACCCACCTTACTTGCGCACTTCATATCTTCTGAACCAAATTTTTATGTAAATCTTTAAGTGAAATACAAGCACTCAAGACCTGACTCCCAAGGTGGTCTGACCTGACCGAGTTCGCAGGGAATCAGGTCCGAGAGTCCTTGTATTTCAGATAATGACCTCACCATGAATAATTAAGTGTTTTATTATACCGAAATTAGATTTTTGCTTCAGGCTATAGTACGTATTTTCTTAAATGTCAAATCAGGGAACCCATCAGCTGACGCCCTGTTGAAAGCAAACGTAAAAACAATCAGTCACATGACTAACCAAGTGACAAGTCAGTGTCTCAGGTCAGTGACAGAAATTTCTGTCACAAAACTGACCTCATCACTGGAATCGGGGGTCAATGTACAAATATATTTTTCGATCACGTGGTGTGAACTGGCCAATGATATTCTTACAAATTTAAAAGAGGTATAATGGATGATAATGGACATCAACAGTAGCACTACACCAGAGTAGGAAAAGCGGGTTAAGAAGGAAAGATAAGAACCAATGTTTATCTCTGACCACAGAGGTTACTCCCTTCAGATTTTCTGTTGTAACTTTTTGTTGCATATTGAGCAATTTTTCTGCTTGAAAATTGAGAGCCCTGATTACATCAGTATCAGTGACATTGCTTCAAACTGAGCAGGGGCGGGATAGCGCAGTGGTTAGCACATCCGGCTTCGGATCAAGAGGTCCGGGGTTCAAATCCCGCCAGGGGCATGGCAACTTTGTCTGCAGTAGAGAACTGTTCTACACGCAGTAAGGTTTGGGTGCAATGCTACATTGAATTTCAGCGTAGTACCACCCATTGTTTGATAGTTCCGGCCGTTGCTTGCAGGTTTCACCGCAATGCATAGCCACATGGCATAATACTAGCAGCCATGATATAAGTGAAATACTCTTGGAAGCGGCATTAAACCCCAACTCACCTCACCTCACCTCATCTTTGTGATGTGCACTTAGTTTTAATAAGACAAATTAGGTTGCAGATGTAGTAATACGTTTTTTGATTGGACAAAAGTAAGTGTCGCAAACTTTCATCACCAAGGGATTATGTGAGAAAAGGGAAATATCGCCTATATGCACGATAGAAAATCTGAAGTGAGTAACCTCTGTGGGAAGAGAGTGACATGCAGTAAGATTTTGCAAATAATGCAAAGCCACATTCAATGATGGGTCATGTTTAGAGGTGTAACAATGCATTGAAGTACTGTTATATCGTAATTATCAGATTACAAATTTAGTCCTTTATCTATAGGAAACATGAAAACGCATAGTAAGGTAAACTATTGATAATTTTGATAGTGTAGTGTTTCCTAAATCAAGTTTGATTTTGAATGATTTACACATAATGAACAATTTTAAACTGAATAAAGTGATCAATATATTGATAAAAACTGAGAATGAAAAACAAGACTTTGTCATTTAAACCTAACAAAACACTTCTACTGAAGACCGAAGCACTCATAAAATAACCCCAAAAACACCTGGGTCCAACTTCCCAACGCAAGGCAGAACTCTTGCCGGTCGCCATCACTGACTGATTTAAGCCTTGCTACATTTCCTTCAGGTTTCTGTGCTAGGAAATCAGAGCCCAATGTGTATTTCAGGTGCAGCTCCTCGCTATCTTAGCTCAGAATAGTGAGGGAAATACTGCAAGGCTAAAATCAGCCAGTTATGCAGACTGGCAAGAGTTATGTCTCTTGTAGGAAAGTTGATCTGGGTCATGTTCGCTTTCTTAGAATCACAAGTCAGAGGTAAAAATTGTGAAATACTGAGTCAGCCTGGATAATAATAATCTGACATGGGGTAATGATCTGATATGGTGTAATAATCTGATCTGGGGTAATGATCTGATCTGGGGTAATGATCTGATCTGGGGTAATGATCTGATATGGGGTAATGATCTGATATGGTGTAATAATCTGATCTTGGGTAATGATCTGATCTGGGGTAATGATCTGATATGGGGTAATGATCTGAAATTGTGTAATGATCTGATCTGGGGAAATAATCTGATCTGGGGTAATGATCTGATCTGGGGTAATGATCTGATCATGGGTAATAATTTTATCTGGGGTAATGATCTGATATGGGGTATAATCTGATCATGGGAAAAAATCTGACATGGGGTAATAAACTGATATGGGGATTTTGTCTGATCTGGATAATAATCTGATATGGGGTAATGATCTGATCATGGGTAATAATCTGACATGGGGTAATGATCTGATATGGGGTATAATCTGATCATGGGAAAAAATCTGACATGGGGTAATAATCTGATATGGGGATTTTGTCTGATCTGGATAATAATCTGATATGGGGTAATGATCTGATCATTGGTAATTATCTGATCATGGGTAATTATCTGATCTGGGGTAATTATCTGATATGGATAATAATCGGATATAGTGTAATGATCTGATCTGGGGTAATAATCTGATCTGGGGTAATTATCTGATCTGGGGTAATTATCTTATCTGGGGTAATAATCTAATCTGGGGTAATTATCTGATCTGGGGTAATTATCTGATATGGGGTAATAATCTGATTTGGGATAATGATCTGATCCGTGGTAAGTACAAAAGAAAGATCTGATCTGGAATGATGGTCAGATCGTTCATTGAACATTCTCATTATCAATATGATTCAAATAAGTTTGAAACTTATTACTAAGAAATGTTATACATGTACAGACAAGGTTGACAATACATATTAACAACATTACATTATTTGCATTAAAATGTTATGTAATAATTCTTAAGTGTAACTAAACTTGTAGAAAAAAAAATGTTTTGATAATCAAATATTGTAAACTTACATTATTATTGTTTTAAGTATATTATCGTATATTGAGTGCAGGTAAAAGCTAATATTGTTGCAGTGAAGGATATGTGGAATGGGGTGTGTGTATTGGGGCAACTTCCCAGTGCAAGGCTTAACTCTTGCCAGTCTCCATTACTGGCTGATTTAGGCCTTGCAGTATTTCCTTAAGATCTCTGCGCTTGGAAATCTGGGCCCACTATGCATTTCAGGTGCAGCGATCAACTATCTTGTCACAACCAAGAGGGAAATACTGCAAGACTTAAATGTAATGGAGACTGGCAAGAGTTATGCCTTGCGTTTGGAAGTTGATTGGGAGTGGCAGAAGGGTAGGGAGGATGGGCGGTGACTAGGTATGCTGGGGTCCAGTTCGTTACAAGTTACAACTCATTAGTCTGCATAACATTCAATTGAGGTCAATTTCAATAAATGAGAGGCTAATGGGCAGGGGTTGGGAACAACTGTCCCTCAACCTTTGTTTAGCATTGTGAGGGGGATTGGACTATTAGGAGGGGTATCATTGAATGGGTTGGGAGGGGACAAGACTAACTATGATGAATAATAAATAATCTTTGAAAATAAATTTCTTGCATTTAGACTGCGGAAGAGATTTCTATCACAACGACTTAGTCATTTACCAGTTAATGTTTAAGATTACTCAATATTACCCATACGGGTGAGAAGACACAGGTGATTATTTTTGTGATATTTGCACATGTGCTTTCAAGTGATTCTCAACGTTGATTGGTCGGTTACCCGGAGAAAGAATGACTATGACGTCATAAAACAATGGTCTGACGCGACAAATTATCTTATGACGTCACAATGTTACTGTTGCGACGGGTCCTTCACAGCGGCCGCCCAACATGAAAATGTAATAACCAAGCGTAATTTGGTCAATTTAATTGCATAATGGGTAATATATAGAATAACCAACTCGGTACGAGTGATTACGGGAAATATCCACACGTCTAAATAATGTTCAGAGCCACTCGCTAAAGCTCGTGGCTGAACATTATTTAGACTCATGGATATTTCCCATAATCACTCGTACCTCGTTGGTTATTCTCTAAATATTTTACAGGTGCTTCAGTGTTATTTATCATTGTGTTATATATGCTTACAGTGTATAATGGGCCTGTAGCCCCATTGCGAATAAAACATCATCTCATTATGACAATTTGTTTTAGATCTTCAACCTTAGATAATAAATCAAGCAAATATTAATGAGCTACAGAGCCAATGGCTCTATTTTCTTTCAAACTTTTATGGAGCAGCATACACACACTATTTGTTTAACAAATATTTGGGAGAGTTTTGCGAGAATTTGTATCTTAACTACCGTTTCAGTCCTAGAAAGACCCTAGAGCAAAGTATATGTTCTTATTTCAATAAATTTCTGGAAAAACTACAAAAAGTATCATTTAAAGTCAACTTCGTCTACTAACTCCTTTACTGCACATATTTTAGGTTAAATTAAGAAAGTGAAATGTTTCTCTGTCATCGGCACATCACTAGTCATTTAAAAAAAATAAAATTAATTTGCCGCAATGTTTATGCTGAACCCCAAAATCCATTTGTCCACCAAGTATATGGATCTGTACGTACTGATGTGCTACCGTTTTGTATACTTCTAACACTTCTCAACATTATCTTGATGGAAAAAGAAATGTACTCCTTCCTCATCATTATTTGTTCCCAACAAAGTAAAAAGAAAGTCCTACCACCCTCATGACTTTTGGAAAAATGCAGTGCCTGAGACACATTTAACCTTTGTATACATCCTGACTATGGTCATCCAGAATTTCTTTTAATTATTTTGATTACTTTAGATGTTGGATTAATTATACCGGGCTGAGTGCCCAATTTACAGGAGTCGAAATTTCATAACCAAGGTATAAATCCCCTACTGGCTAGCTGATCATTCTCTTCCTACAAGGGTTACTCCCTTCACATTTCGGATCCTCAACTCTCTTCTAATATGGCTGCATGTATTCGCTGGCAGAAAAGAGATAATCTGATTGTTGCATTTGTATCTACCGGTAGTTGTGCAATCAGCAACAACGTTGTAAAAGTGACATTTGACAATGATACATCATAAACATAAGATAAACGTTTTCTCGTTTCATGTGTTTTCCTCAAAATATGCTATTGGATTTTGTGAAAGCAATTTATCATAAACATACTTATGAATAAAGAAGACCAAATCAGAGACAAATACTGAAAATAGATCATTTGTGTTATTTACATCAGACATATTCGAAGGACATATGCTTATTAGCAAGACACTTCAGAGTCAAATGCTAAGATCTTTGAAGTCACTCGGTCGACATAACTGCTGAAAGATGAGTTTTCATTCGTTGAGAAGCGGGGATATGGTATGAGGTTCCCCTTTTCCCTACTAGGGAATTTTGCTTGAGCATTGTTAGAACCGAGGTTAAGATCGGAAAACTGAAGGAAGTCACCTCTGTGGGAATAGTCCAGTAATAATGTCAAAAGGGGTAGAACAAATTGCAATAAAAAAAAGAGAGAAGAGAATGGCTAATGATATGCTATTCCAAATATTCATAAAGAGATAAAGGTATTTTCTTTCAAATCATGTAAACGGGTATTGCAGGTAATTTCATTCAAGGCAAGGCAATAATAACTTGCTTTACAGATTTTTTGTTTGCAAAATGTCAAACAGCAGGAGGCAAAAAAGGGGGGAAAAAGGCAACTTTGCTTTAGTGTAGATTAATATTTTTCAGGTAAGCAAAACATGCATAGAATTGATATAAATATTGATATAATATTGGTATTGAAAATAATACTTTTTCAGTTATGTTTTAGTTTGGCAGTAAAATCTAGCAAAATTAGTAATTGGGGGGGGAACATTTAAAATTAATTGGGAGGAATTTTTAGTAGCATTTTTTTCAAATTGTTCAAAATCGTTGTAGGAAAATCTGTAATCCAACTTTTAAAAAATGTGTTCGCCTTTTGAATTAAATACAGGTATAAATAATGCAAGTTTTTCATTAAATTTACACTTACCTTTCTTTCTGAAATATCCAAATTCTAATATTTCCATCTCTTCAAAGTACTTATCCGTAAACAAGATTTACACACTGTTCTTTTTGGAAGAAGATTAAAAGCAGAACTTATGTTAAGTCTCACATGGTCTTAATATCAAGCTGAACAAGTCTCTACAAAGTGAACATGTATTCACTGATATCTCAGCCAATATAAAGGAAAGCGTTCCCTTTGATAAATAACCTCTGACAAACTCTGTATATGTGCATGATTGTATTGAATTAACCCGCCTCTAGCCTGACTACTGCCTGTTGGTCTACAGCAGGACCAAAGTTGCTTAGCATATACGTATAGAGGGCTTTAGATTTGATAGATTGAATTAAGGTGGTTATCAGGGCTGCCTACGTGTACACTATTGGAGTATTTTGTACACTTGACTGTCATAAAATGTGTACAACATTGTACACCAATGTTGCAAATTGTACACCTCTTCTGTGGAATTTTAAAAAATAATTTTATAAATTTTTGTTTGGAGAAATGGAGTTCTGAACTGTTACAGAGCTACATTATAACTAAGTTCAACAAGCAATATCCTGTGGAACAGTTTTAGATGATAAGTATTTGATCGGTTGTTCAAAAATTCGTTGTTCGGAAATCTTAATTTCATATGTATTCCATTTCCAAATGCCCTTCAAAGACCTGTTCTTATTGGCTTGCGAGAAAACAACTTTGACACAAGACTTTGTTGTCTGTCAATATTCTTCTTCTTTGGTCCATAAAAACAAGTGACCTCATCAACTATCTATAAATGAATAATATTTTCAAAACACAACACATTTCAAATTAATTGAATTTTTTTCCAAAGGTAGATGATAAGGGTTGTGTATATTGACTAACATTATTTTATAAGATCCAATATCAAATTGCAAACTTCAATTTTGAAGGAATAATTATGTTTGTCCCTATGTATAAAAGGCTTCAAACATGTGCCAAGCTACCTTGGCTCTGCAGTTGATATTTGATGGCGGTTAATTTCGTCGATCAATTCGTCAATATCAGAGACCCGTGATCTTAGTATTGGACTGAAAATATTGGTATAAAGGTACGTAATCCTTTTCATGACAGGTGTTGTTAGAAACAAGATATTTATCATCTTCAAATCATATCTCATGCACTCAAGAAATTAAATTTCACTACCGTTCTCTTCAATCTTATCTAAAAACGTTATCTTTCGATTGTTTCGTATATTGTTGATATGTCATTGTCAAGATTCAGTGTCAAGTGTCAATCATGAGAATTTAATTAGGTCAGGAAAACATTTTTGTCAAAGGAATGTAATTTATAGTCTTTGTAAAATTCTTAATGCTTCTTATTAAACTCTGGTCTTCTACTGATAATAAAATTACATGACTGTAATTGGTATAGGCCTGCATTTGATTTGTTTATCATGGTTTATCACAATTTTAAACTTTCAAATGATCTTTATCAATGGAATTAAAGAAATGATGATATAGTTTAATTTGATTGTGTTTTGTTGTTTTGAAAACAGAAACAAAACAGAAATTATCGCATGTGTTCCCAAATTGTATTTTACTTTGTGTATTGATAAATTTGGAATAGATTTTAAAGATACTTATGATACAATAAACCCTATTTTTTCAAATCTTCATTAATAAACTCCAAATTAATTACCGGTTTGCCAGAATTATGTTTGATGGTAGCCTACCACTCTTACTTTCAATTAAATATATAAACCACATTGCATTAAAACTTGATAATATTTCTTATTTACACATAGATTATTATCTTTGACAATTTGAAAGCCAGATAATTTACTATCTTTTCTTATAAACAATAAATGTTATAGTCTGATTGTTACCTTAATAATAGTAGTAATAGTAATATTTTCAAATAATTTTGGAAGAGGATTCTTGTTTTTTTAAATAAAAATTATGTTCCAGAAATGCCTGTTAGGTGTAGGGACTCCCATTCTCTTCCCACAGAGGTTACTTCCTCGAAATTTCTGATCCTAACCTCTGTTCTAAGGACTTGGAGTGTGTGTGTCCTGATTGGTTGCATTTGAATCTAGTTGTGCAATCAGCAATGATGTTATAAAAGTGACATTTGCAAATGGTAATAATTTTTTCTCGTTTAATGTGTTTTCCTCGAAATATGCTTTTTGGTTTTGTAAAGACAATTGATCATAAACATGCTGATGAATAAAGAAGATCAAATCAGGGACAAATACCGGTAATAGTTTATCTATGTTATTTACATCAGACATATTCAAAGGACATAGGGATACAACATGAGGTACCTCTTTTCCCCGCTAGGATATTTTACTGGAACCGAGATGTATGGCCTGATATAACAGAGGTTAGGATCGGAAATCTGAAGGGAGTTATTTCTGTGGGAAGAGAATGAAGCACTCCTACCCAAGGTAGCAAGAGTCACTTTGAATGAAGTAGATTCTAGCCAGAATGTGTGTCTTATGTCGAACCAAAATATTTTATTTTCAACAGTACTGTTTCACTTTATCCTCATGTAAATCTAAAAAAACAATTTTTTTTAAAACTGTAAAAAAACTGTAAAATGATAAATGCTATTTCTTAACTTAACCAATTTCTTTCATACACAATAATACTTAGTGTAGTATTTTCTGTCATATGCAAACTTTTAACATGTTTAAAAATCACTTTCATTTATGAAATAAGATTTGATGTTCCTAACACTCTGATATCGTCAAAGCTATCTCAATCCACAACAAGTTATGAGCTATGATTAAGTTCACCTCCCTGGAGAAGAAGCTATCTGTCAATATCAACTAAACCTCTCCCTTTCTCGTTGCCTGCCAGGCATTATCGTCGACAATAATTCACGCTTTTAGACGCATATAGAATCGTGAATAGATTACAATATTGACAATTTGTGCTGCATGAATACTCCATAGCTCAATTTTCAATCACAAGCAAAGTGTTTTGAAATCTATGTCTATTATACGACCCATCGTCGCTATTTAATAACAGATTCTCCCACAATAGAAAGGAGTGATTCTTGAATTGACGTTGGATCTGACCTTTATTCAGATTTCCCCCGTTGTGTTTACTCAAGCAAGACAAGTTATGATTCGACAATGAATTACGGCGTTTGCTCTCTCTTCTTGCTTGTGGTAGCCCCTGGTGTAGTTTCTTTGTCCGATAGTCTATGGATTGTTTACATCCGTTGTCAAGGTACCCAGGTAAACCAGGGAAAATATTTGCACCCAAAATCATCCATGGGTGTCGTTGGTGAAACCACTTTCTTGCTGGGAGTAGATTCTTGGAGTTTGACACAATCTTAATTTCAAGGTATGTTTACTTTTAAGTTTAATGTGTTTCTATTTAAGGACATTTTTCTATTCATGTAGTGGTCATTTCCCATTTTGGAGTTAGAACTTGATTTATATAATGAGAATTATTGGTTTATTCATTCTATATTTTTGTAAAATTGTTTTGAACATTTTAGAAGTGAATAAAATTTGGTGAAAACTAAAGTATCATTCATTTATTCATTCATTCATTCATTCATTCATTCATTCATTCATTCATTCATTCATTCCTGCCTTCCTTGAAGGACCTTCCTTCCTTCCTCCCTCAGTTTCAATAATTCAACTGGAATGTTGATGGTTTCTACAAACAAGGCATATATCCTCTTACATATTGAATATGCATTTTAATATTAGAAGACTAAATTGTTTACAAGTATGTTCTAAAAAAATATCCCGCCTATCAAGATAAACAAATACTGCCAACACAAATAAAGTGATTGTGTTCACTTGTAAGTTTAAGTGGGACTGTGGAGTCTACTTGAGTTTAAAGCACATCCATACTCTATTTTTGAATGTTCAATATAATTCCACTGTGAAGGAACATTGTGGATCTCTTGAACTTGAATAAATATTCTGCAATAACTGTATCTTTTATCCTCAAAAATGTTTTTCCTGTGTGGATATCTTGAACTCAATAATATTATTCCACTGTATTAACTGTAAAATTTATCTTGAAATTTTTTTAGCAGCTCCGACTAAGTCGGAGCTGCTATCAGTTTTTGTGCAGTTTCCATCGCCGCCGCCGCATTTTGTATTGGCTATAACTTTTTTCCTATAAGGTTTTGAGAACTCATATACATAACTTCTTACTTATACCCCTGGGGAATTATTTTTGTTGTTGACATGTTCACATTCATGGTCAAAGGTCAAGGTCACGAGTTCTGAAATCGCTAAAAAAATCCTTGTAAACACGATAACTTGAAAAATATTTGTGCTATGAGGCTGTTATTTGGTGTATATCAACTATGGAGAAAGGCCAAGATTTGAAAAGGTTTTCACTAACATCCGTCAAAGGTCAAGGTCATAGCAAGGTCACAACTTAAGCATGCTTTTGCGAAAATGTCTTATTTCAACTATTAACACTTTGAATCATTACATGATTGTGATACACAATGAAAAGTGATCACTGATTGTGTGACCTTGAATTTTTAAGGTCAAGGTCACGAGATATGGTCATGGTCATCAGTTCTGAAATCACTAAATAACTTCTTTCCAATGAGGTATCAACACTTCATATACATAACTTCTTACTTATGCCCCTGGGGAATTATTTTGACATGTTCATATTCAAGGTCAAAGGTCAAGGTCACGAGTTTTGAAATTGCCCCAAAAAATCCTTGTAAACACGATAACTTGAACAATATTTGTGCTATAAGGCTCATATTTGGTGTATATCAACTATGGAGAAAGGCTAAGATTTGAAAAGGTTTTCGCTAACATTTGTCAAAGGTCAAGGTCATAGCGAGGTCACAACCTAAGCATGCTTTTGCGAAAATGTCTTATTTCAACTATTAACACTTTGAATCATTACATGATTGTGATACACAATGAAAAGTGATCACTGATTGTGTGACCTTGAATTTTAAAGGTCAAGGTCACGAGATATGGTCATGCTGACCAGTTCTGAAATCACTAAGTAACTTTTTCCCATGAAGATATTAACATCTCATATAGATAGCTTAATTTCTTTCTTATACACCTGGTGAATGATTTCGACATGTTCACATTCAAGGTCAAAGGTCAAGGTCATGAGTTCTGAAATCACTACAACAATCCTTGTATACATGATAACTTCAAACTTTTTTTGTGCTATTAGGGTCTTATTTGGTATATATGAACTATGGAGAAAGAACAAGATTTGTAAACGTTTTCGCTAAAATCTGTCAAAGGTCAAGGTCACAGTGAGGTCAAAACTTAAGCATGCTTTTGTGAATATGCCATATTTTAACTATGAACACTTTGAGTCATTGCAAGATTGTTATACGCGATGAAAAGTGATCATTGATGGTCAAGGTCAAGGTCATGAGATATTGGTTAAAGCCACGTTAATCCTTGGATAAAATTTTGAAAGAAGAAATAGGTTTTAAGAACAAACTTGTGAAAAGTGACCCCAGTGATGATTAGTAATAACTTGAATAATGAACAAATTTTTGTTAAAAAGAATTCCCATTTTATTGATGCTGACGAGAAGGCGGAACAGGAAAAGGCGAGACCCTAAGTTTCGGAGCTGCTCTGCTTTTGCGGTGTCCCGCAAACGCTAATCTAGTTTATATCTAGATTCAAACTCAGAATTAATGTTCAAAGACTGTCTCTGCCATTGTCCAGTTACCTCTTGAAACCCGGCACGGGCTAGGTATGTGGCTGCTGCATGTGGAAAACTGAAAAGAGAATTGTTTTACATATGCAGTAAGGTTTGGGTGCAATGCTACACTGAATTTAAGCACAGTACCACCCATGGTTCGCTAGTTGTCCTCCGCCGCAACGCGGAACAGGGGACTATGTATTCAGCGGCGTCTGTACGTCCGTCCGTACGTACGTACGTCACATTTCTTGTTTACGCGATATCTTATGAAGCGTTGCATCCAAAGTCTTCAAATTTCATGTCTGCCTACATTGTGGGAAGACGCAGACACCAGTCAATTTTGGTGACCTTGGTCTTATTTTCAAGGTCACCACGACACTTTGACCACTTTTTGAACTCTTGTTTACGCGATATCTCATGAAGCGTTGCATCCAAAGTCTTCAAATTTGGTTTCTGCCTACATTGTGGGAAGACGCAGACACCAGTCACTTTTGGTGACCTTGGCCTTATTTTCAAGGTCACCATGACACTTTGACCACTCTTTGAACTCTTGTTAAGGCGATATCTCATGAAACATTGCATCCAAAGTCTTCAAATTAGTTGTAAGCCTACATTCGGGAAAGACACAGACACCAGTTTATTTTGGTGACCTTGACCTTATTTTCAAGGTCAACGCAACACTTTGAGCCCTTTTCTAACTCTTGTTAACGCGATATATATCTTTACCAATTGGACTCAAAATCTTCAAATTTGGTGTCAGTCTACACTGGGGGATGACGCAGATACCAGGGGATTTTGGTGACCTTGACCTTATTTTCAAAGTCACTACAACACTTTGACCACTTTTCGAACTCTTGTTATCACCATTTATTATGATCGGTTGGACCAAATGTTTTCAAATTTGGTGTCAGTCTACATTGGAGGATGACGCGGACGCCAGTCGATTTGGTGACCTTGACCTTATTTTCAAGGTCACCACAACACTTTGACCACTTTTTGAACTCTTGTTTACGCGATATCTCATGAAGCGTTGCATCCAAAGTCTTCAAATTTGGTTTCTGCCTACATTGTGGGAAGACGCAGACACCAGTCACTTTTGGTGACCTTGGCCTTATTTTCAAGGTCACCATGACACTTTGACCACTCTTTGAACTCTTGTTAAGGCGATATCTCATGAAACATTGCATCCAAAGTCTTCAAATTAGTTGTAAGCCTACATTCGGGAAAGACACAGACACCAGTTTATTTTGGTGACCTTGACCTTATTTTCAAGGTCAACGCAACACTTTGAGCCCTTTTCTAACTCTTGTTAACGCGATATATATCTTTACCAGTTGGACTCAAAATCTTCAAATTTGGTGTCAGTCTACACTGGGGGATGACGCAGATACCAGGGGATTTTGGTGACCTTGACCTTATTTTCAAAGTCACTACAACACTTTGACCACTTTTCGAACTCTTGTTATCACCATTTATTATGATCGGTTGGACCAAATGTTTTCAAATTTGGTGTCAGTCTACATTGGAGGATGACGCGGACGCCAGTCGATTTGGTGACCTTGACCTTATTTTCAAGGTCACCACAACACTTTGACCACTTTTAGAACTCTTATTAACACGATATATCATGAACCCAAGTAGCTCCAATGATGTGTCTTACTAGCTCAATGTCACCGGCGGGGGACATTGCCATGTTAGTGGCAAACACTTGTTATAGTTGATGCTCGCAGGTTTTTCCTGTGAGGATATCTTGAAGTCAATAATACTATGCCTCTGTAATAACTTTAAATTTTATCTTGAAAATAGTTTTTCTGTGTAAATATTCATTTATATCTAGGTTCAAAATCAGAATTAACGTTCAAACACTGTCACTGCCAAGTTGCCAGATACCAGACAGTGGGACCGCCCTTATTTCATTCACTGAATTTAGTTTTACAAAAGGAATATGAATGAAAATGTTGATGAACAGTGTGTTGTTTAACAATTTCATTAACACAACTGTGGAATTAATTAGTACGAACCATTCTGTGAAGCCAATTTAGTAGATTTGTGATGTGTTGATTCAGTGACTTGTAACCACGAGTCCCTCTTTAACAGTCTCGTCAAAGAATCGATTCAATTGTGTTGTTAAATGATTGGTGATAAGGAAAACTTTGACCGTCAATTCTTTGATCATTTTTTAATGTCTTCAGATGATAATGTATTTCTTTATATTTTCAGAATGTGGGTGACAGTTCCCTGTTGAGCAAGTCGAGGTTTACAATTGTAGAATTTCCGGGTCTCGAGAAGCTATCCGAAGATCCGGGCCACATCGTATTGAGGGAGGGTCCGACATTGAGTAAAGCTCTACTCTCTCTCAACCAGGTCACAACATCTCTCGCTACCAACCCCTACCCCAACAGGGTCGTTACATACAGGTATGTTCTTATAGTCCATCCCTACCCCATCAGGGTCGTTACATACAGGTATGTTCTTATAGTCCATCCCTACCCAAACAGGGTCGTTACATACAGGTATGTTCTTATAGTCCATCCCTACCCCAACAGGGTCGTTACATACAGGTATGTTCTTATAGTCCATCCCTACCCAAACAGGGTCGTTACATACAGGTATGTTCTTATAGTCCACCCCTACCCCAAAGGGTTGTTACATACAGGTATGTTCTTATAGTCCATCCCTACCCAAACAGGGTCGTTACATACAGGTATGTTCTTATAGTCCATCCCTACCCAAACAGGGTCGTTACATACAGGTATGTTCTTATAGTCCATCCCTACCCAAACAGGGTCGTTACATACAGGTATGTTCTTATAGTCCATCCCTACCCCAACAGGGTCGTTACATACAGGTATGTTCTTATAGTCCATCCCTACCCCAACAGGGTCGTTACATACAGGTATGTTCTTATAGTCCATCCCTACCCCAACAGGGTCGTTACATACAGGTATGTTCTTATAGTCCATCCCTACCCAAACAGGGTCGTTACATACAGGTATGTTCTTATAGTCCATCCCTACCCAAACAGGGTCGTTACATACAGGTATGTTCTTATAGTCCAGCCCTACCCCAACAGGGTTGTTACATACAGGTATGTTCTTATAGTCCATCCCTACCCAAACAGGGTCGTTACATACAGGTATGTTCTTATAGTCCATCCCTACCCCAACAGGGTCGTTACATACAGGTATGTTCTTATAGTCCACCCCTACCCCAACAGGGTTGTTACATACAGGTATGTTCTTATAGTCCATCCCTACCCAAACAGGGTCGTTACATACAGGTATGTTCTTATAGTCCATCCCTACCCAAACAGGGTCGTTACATACAGGTATGTTCTTATAGTCCATCCCTACCCAAACAGGGTCGTTACATACAGGTATGTTCTTATAGTCCACCCCTACCCCAACAGGGTCGTTACATACAGGTATGTTCTTATAGTCCATCCCTACCCAAACAGGGTCGTTACATACAGGTATGTTCTTATAGTCCACCCCTACCCCAAAGGGTTGTTACATACAAGTATGTTCTTATAGTCCATCCCTACCCAAACAGGGTCGTTACATACAGGTATGTTCTTATAGTCCATCCCTACCCAAACAGGGTCGTTACATACAGGTATGTTCTTATTGTCCATCCCTACCCAAACAGGGTCGTTACATACAGGTATGTTCTTATAGTCCAGCCCTACCCAAACAGGGTCGTTACATACAGGTATGTTCTTATAGTCCATCCCTACCCAAACAGGGTTGTTACATACAGGTATGTTCTTATAGTCCATCCCTACCCAAACAGGGTCGTTACATACAGGTATGTTCTTATAGTCCATCCCTACCCCAACAGGGTCGCTACATACAGGTATGTTCTTATTGTCCATCCCTACCCAAACAGGGTCGTTACATACAGGTATGTTCTTATAGTCCATCCCTACCCCAACAGGGTCGTTACATACAGGTATGTTCTTATTGTCCATCCCTACCCAAACAGGGTCATTACATACAGGTATGTTCTTATTGTCCATCCCTACCCCAACAGGGTCGCTACATACAGGTATGTTTTTATAGTCCATCCCTACCCTAACAGGGTCGTTACATACAGGTATGTTCTTATAATCCATCCCTACCCCAACAGGGTCGTTACATACAGGTATGTTCTTATAGTCCATCCCTACCCCAACAGGGTCGTTACATACAGGTATGTTCTTATAGTCCATCCCTACCCCAACAGGGTCGTTACATACAGGTATGTTCTTATAGTCCATCCCTACCCCAACAGGGTCGTTACATACAGGTATGTTCTTATAGTCCATCCCTACCCCAACAGGGTCGCTACATACAGGTATGTTCTTATTGTCCATCCCTACCCCAACAGGGTCTTTACATACAGGTATGTCCTCGCTTCTAGCCTCTACCCCGAAAGGGTTGTTATTTACAGGTATATTCTTGCTACCTACCCAATCTTTTGGCATGATACATAAATAGTGTTCTGTTCTAGTGTATTTGAGCTCAGTTTTGAACATTTGGTCATCATTTGTATGATCGACTTATCATGGCTCACCCACCTCCTGTATGAGTAACTCTAAAGGAACTGATTCTGTCTGAAACCCATTTCTTTATTTAATACCTTGTCCTTCCTGAAACTTGTGTCTTCCATGAAACTCTTATCTTCCCCCTGAAACATTTGTTTTCTATTTCAAATGCTAGTCCTCCCTGAAACCCTTCTCAGGGTTTCCTCCCTGAAACCTTTATCCTCCCTGAAACCCTTGTCCTCCCTGAAACATTTGTTTTCTATTTCAAACGCTAGTCCTCCCTGAAACCCTTCTCAGGGTTTCCTCCCTGAAACCTTTATCCTCCCTGAAATCCTTGTCCTCCCTGAAACCCTTGTCCTCCCTGAAACATTTGTCCTATTTCAAACGCTAGTCCTCCCTGAAACCTTTATCCTCCCTGAAACCCTTGTCCTCAATGAAACCTTTATCCTCCCTGAAACCCTTGTCCTCCCTGAAACCTTTCTCCCTGAAACCGTTGTCCTCCCTGAAACCTTTCTCCCTGAAACCCTTGTCCTCCCAGAAACATTTGTCCTCCCTGAAACCCTTGTCCTCCCTGAAACATTTGTCCTCCCTTAAACCCTTCTCCCTGAAACCCCTGTCCTCATAGAAACCCTTGTCCTCGCTGAAACACTTGTCCTCATTGGAACCATGAACATTTTATCTGAAACCCATGTCCTTCCTGCTGTTAACCTGCCATAAAAAATAGTTTCAGTCAATGCAATTATAGCCCTCTATCTTCAGCGGCTCCAAGCTCACCCAGCTACTGAAGGAAGAACTTGGAGGGAACTGCAAGACACGAGCCCTCATCTGCCTGAAACCTGTCACAAACACAGACACTCTCTCCACTGTTATCAAGTTTGCCACCAGCCTCTCTCTCATCAGGAACTTCCCCATCTGTAACGACAACTACGCACAGGTCAGAGTAAAAATACATTGTCAAATAAAAAAATGTGTTACTTTTATCTGTTTTCCCATCTGTTATGACTACTAGTACTTTGTTAAAAACTGGAGTCAATCAATCAGTTTATTATTGCATGTAGGCCATAGGCCCATATACAAGATAATTTGGTACACAAAATATTTACAATATGTAGAACATACGTTACAATGAATATCTTACCAATCAAGTGCATGGTGGATATTTATTATGGACACAGTAACAACAGTTTAAAATGCTATATATATTCTAATGCCATACTTTAATATGTTGGCATCTTAATGTGAGAATTCTTGTTGGAAACAGTGCGTTGTAAGGCCATGATTTGTTGAAAGAATTAATTCTTAAAAAATAACAAATATGAAGAAACATTATATATTTATTCCATTTGTCTCAAATATTGTTCTGCATTGTATTGCTTCCTTATAATGATAATAATAATAATAATTTTACCTCCTGGAATCAAACTCAACGCTGGTCACTGTACATTATTAGCCTTTCAGTGCTGCTGCTTAGTGCATCATGCACTTCCCATTGTCAGGTACCCATTTAAACAGCTGTGTGGACTAAGCGCAATGTGGATGAAGTGCCATGCTCAGGGACACAACACAGTGTTAAACCCAGCTCTCAAATATTTAGCATCAAAGTCTCAACCAGGATTTAAACCCATTCTTTTGCATGAGATGCCAGCATGCAAACCACTACGCCACTGGGCTCCATTCCTTGGATTGGAATTGTGAAACATATTTTTGCATTGTATCATTTTGCATGTCCCACAGGGTCTACAAACCCAGTACCGAGCAAGGATCATCGACATGGAGGCGCAGGCAGGTATCGGCCCAACCACCATGATGGCCCAGTCCGTCGGCGCCCACCTTGGGGACGCTAAGGACGAAGTCAGAAGACTGCAGACTGAAAATGTGAGTCATTTATTAAGGCTAAATTTGGTACTGGTCTTCATTTAGGGAATACGCAGACAATAGTTGATTTAGGTGACCTTGACCTCATTGTCAAGGTCACTATGGCTATGCTTGATTCGTTTTGGTGGCGTATACGCCGGCCACATGGCCGGGGTACGCTGTTCCTGGACCAGGCTTAGTTGAAACAAGTGTACAGGAAGACGTCAAAATCTCTGAAACTAGCTTCAATAAACATGTCATTAATATCAAACAAGTATTTTTTTAAAATTATTTCAAAACTTGGATTAATATTATATTAGCGTGTAATGCATTGTTTTAAAGAACCAGTAATATTATAAAATAAATTAGTCAACTATCCAATTGTCAAAAGCAAATTCATTAAAAAATAGTTATTGAATGTCGCAAGGATAACATTTGTCCGCCATTATACGCCATCTTCGCCGGTCATTTCAAAACGGCACATTCGGAGTACGCCTAAGGCATACGCCGGGTTCAAATCAAGTGATTCGCCGGTTACGCCGCTTCCGGCAGCGTACGCCGGGTAGTGCGCCGGGTCCCGAATCAAACATAGCCATTGAGACCAGTTTTTAAAATGTTGTTAGCACCATATCTCATGAACTGCTGCATCTATAGTTTGCACAATATCTCATGAACTGCTGCATCTATAGTTTGCACAATATCTCATGAACTGCTGCATCTATAGTTTGCACAATATCTCATGAACTGCTGCATCTATAGTTTGCACAATATCTCATGAACTGCTGCATCTATAGTTTGCACAATATCTCATGAACTGCTGCATCTATAGTTTGCACAATATCTCATGAACTACTGCATCTATAATTTGCACAATATCTCATGAACTGCTGCATCTATAGTTTGCACAATATCTCATGAACTGCTGCATCTATAGTTTGCACAATATCTCATGAACTGCTGCATCTATAGTTTGCACAATATCTCATGAACTGCTGCATCTATAGTTTGCACAATATCTCATGAATTGCTGCATCTATAGTTTGCACAATATCTCATGAACTGCTGCATCTATAGTTTGCACAATATCTCATGAACTGCTGCATCTATAGTTTGCACAATATCTCATGAACTGCTGCATCTATAGTTTGCACAATATCTCATGAACTGCTGCATCTATAGTTTGCACAATATCTCATGAACTGCTGCATCTATAGTTTGCACAATATCTCATGAACTGCTGCATCTATAGTTTGCACAATATCTCATGAACTGCTGCATCTATAGTTTGCACCATATCTCATGAAATTTGGTACCAGTCTTCATTTGGGGATTCGCAGGTACCAGTCAATTTGGGTAACATTGACCTCATTTGTATGGTCACTACGACACTTTGACCAGATTGTAAAATGTTCTTAGCCATATCAGGCTAAGAACATGAAAAACATGAAGAACATGAAGAACATGAAAAACTCACTACTCTGTAGAAACTCTGTGCAATTCTTTTAGTTCATTTCTTGATTGTGGTGGGGGACATGGTCACACTTGTGACGGTAACATGTTTTTTTATGCAGCCTAACCTTTGACCTACAGGTCATGGAATACTCAGTTAGCCTTTCTGAAGTAGTGACCAATCCTGCTTTATGCCCTTGGATACTAAATTGTGATTCCTATAACTTTGCCAGTCAGAATGAGTTAGAACAAATTTACTGAGCAGTGTTTTAATCAGAAGTATTCAATAATAACTTCATTTACTATGTATTCATGTGAAGAAGGAGGTTCGGTGATTGTAAATATATAAATCATTTTACCATTTTGATTGTTATTTAATTACCAATCAAATTCTGAACACTGTACTGCACAAAAAACCTTGAAATCCAAAGAGGAGTTTTCCTAGAGCTGCAGGAGATCCCTGTTCCCACATGAGGATGACTTGCAGTCAGGCTATCTTCATAGAGTTGTACCTTGCTAGTACAGGATAAATTTTAGCTCATCTGGACTGAAAGGCCCGATGGGCTTATGGCACGGCATGATGTCAGTCCGTCCGTCTGTCTGTCCATCTGTCCGTCTCCCGTTTGCATTTTTGTCTTCTTCTCCAGAACCACTTGGTCAAGTGAGCTGAAATTGTGTGTACAGACTCCTTGGCCAATGGGGATTCTAAATTGTACAAATGGTGACCCTGTGACCCCAAATAGGGTCACAGGGGTCTCGACATTAAAAAAACCTGTTTTCATCTTCTTCTACTACCAAAAGGTCTAGAGGTACTTTGTACAGAGAAGTTCCAATGAAGAAGTTGATCCTCCATAAATATCATGGTCTTCTTACCAGCTTTTGCATTAACTCTCAAACAGTAATTTCTACAGTTAAGCGGTTTCATGTTTTGTATAAAACAGCTGTACCTGTTTATTGCAGCTGGTTCTCAAGGACCACACAGAGAGACTGCAGGCGCGACTGGACCAGCTGCACATCAAGTACAACACACTGGCCAACAACAAGACGGACCTCTCCAAACAGCTGCTCATGAGCGAGGAGGAGAAACTCAAGGTAGGGAGATTAAAGGGATCCATCGGCTGTATCCGCTATCTTGGATTTATTGCATTACATGAGATAAGATAAGATAATTCTTTATTGCCCAAGTTTGAAAATGCATATCTTTTACCTGGCTGGTAATCGTTATTCGGTTAACCTTTTCTTTGCTTTAATGTATCACTCGTGTTACAGATCTTCCGCGTATATGGTTGATAAATGTGTAATTGTAGAGTAAGTTAATTTTGCAAAGGCAAAAAATTATTATTTGGGTCACTGATGTATCAGCTGAATCCGGCATCTTTGATGTTTTGCATTACGTGAAATCATTCAAATGTAAACACACTATATTTGGTCTAATTTTGCACCATTTCAATAATAAAAAATGTACACTGATAGAATATTCACATAGTAGCACATTTATTACATATCATAAAACTAATAAACAATTGCATTTATGCATAGGGAAGTTTAACCCACTCACAGCGTCGATGAATGGCTTCAGTTCTCATTGTTTTTATTTTTCAACAAATGTTCGCTTGTCTTTATCAAGTTTTAAAATATAAAGTCATCACAATATTAACTTCTCTTTCAATTTAAAGTGTTTTAATCATGTATTACCGGGGCGGGCTAAAAGGGGTAAAAATGAAATACGCAACTTGAGGGTTAGCAACTATCCCAGGGCCCATATTTTCTAAGCTGTCTTCGTGCTAAGATAGTTGTAAGCCAATGTTAATGTATGGTACTTACGACTATCTTAGCGCTAAGAGAGCTTCGAAAATATGGGTCCAGGACTATTGAAGAAAGCTCCAAGGGCTAAAAGATAGTATGAAATCATAAGTGACAATGTGGCAAGTAACTCCTTCAATATGTCTCTAAGCTCACTTTAAACTCAATGCAGTCCAACCTCTTCTTATAGATCATTCCCATTTTGTTTGAGGGGGCGGGATAGTGCAGTGGTTAGCGTGTTTGGCTTCGGATCAAGAGGTCCGGGGTTCGAATCCCGCCAGGGGCACGGCAAAGTTGTCTGCAGTAGAGAACTGTTCTACACGCAGTAAGCTTTGGGTGCAATGCTACATTGAATTTCAGCGTAGTACCACCCATGGTTCGCTAGTTCCACCTGATGCTCGCAGGTTTCACCGCAATGCATAGCCACATGGCGTTGCGGGCTTTCTCCCTGCCATAATACTAGCAGCCGCGATATAAGTGAAATACTCTTGAAAGCGACGTTAAACCCCAACTCACTCACTCACTCACTCATTTTGTTTGATCTCCTTGTTGAAGCATTCGTAAAATATTTTGTTCAGGTGAATTATTATGTCCTCAATGATGAAATCTGAGGTAAGCTTCTATAACTGCAAAATGGGAGGGATAGCGCAGTGGTTAGCCAATTCAGCTTCGGATCAAGAGAACTGGGGTTCAAATCCTGACATGGGCTCGGCAACTTTGCTGTGAAGTAAGGTTTAGGTGCGATGCTATACTGATTTTCAGCGCAATACCACCCATGCTTCGCTAGTCCAAGCTGATGCTCGCAGGTTTCACCGCACTATATAGCCACCATGGCGTTGCAGGCTTTCTCACTGCGATAATATTAGCCATTGTGATAAAAGTGAAATACTCTTGAAAGTGGAGTTAACCACAACTCACCTCACCTCTGTCACTACAAACCATTTTTTAAGTGGGAAGCTTGGGTCCAGAGACATATCCCCATTCATGTCGAAAGAATGGCCCTTGTCTGATGTGCAAAACTACCCCCAACTAACCCTCATCATGTAAAAGCTGATTTAAGTGGTAATTTTCCTAAGCAATGCAACTAAAGTGTGAGTTTTAAGGTATGTAAGTAAATGTGTGACCTTGTGTTAAAATAAGTGTCTCACATCCAATTAAAATTTGGGAGTGTTGCCCGTAATATACATACAAGTGAGCCCCTCTACTGTACTTGTAGGTGTCCCAGTCCCTGGTGGAGATGCAGATGGATAACAACAAAATCAAGGAAGACAACGAGGCGAGCAAGTTCGAACTCACCAACAAAGTAAGTTGTCTTTCACTCTGAGGTCCTGGACGTACAACTATTTTGCTCTAGGTCAACAAGCTCTGTCTGAGATTCAAGCAAATTGATATGATAAAGAGGGAAATTATTTTACTCACTTGTGATTTTTTTGGTAAATTAAGGTTAAATTTGGACATACATCTATTTTGCTCTAGGTCAACAAGCTCTGTCTCAAATCCTAAGCAAATTGATATGATAAAGAGTTATTTTACTCAATTGTGATTTTTTTGGTAAGTAAAGGGAACATTTAGACATACAACTATTTTGCTCTAGGTCAACAAGCTTTGTCGGAAATTCAAACCAAATTGATTTTAAAAAGGGGCACATTATTGACCTACCTGTAATGTTTTTGGTGAGTTAAGGTAAGTTTTGGACATACAGCTATGTTGCTCTAGGTTGCAAAGCTGTCACAAATTGAGGTCAAATTAATTTTTAAAAAGGGGGCATTTATATAATTTGGCTCACCCATGATTTTTTGGGGGGTCAGTAAAAGGGTATAGGACATACACATTTTATCTTCTGTGTGTAAATACCGATTCAGTATTCTCCTTTATGAATAAACATACAAATAATGGAATTATTTCTGAAATGCATTACTAGATTGTAAATTCTTCAACACCTACATCTATGACATCATTAAATGTTTGCATTTTAAAAATGAAATTTTACAGTGTATTAAATAAGGCCTTTCCGACAGCCGGGAACCTGGTAAGTTTCGTCCAGCTGGCAACTGAGATATTCTTAAATTTTACCATTAAAATTAACAAAATAACACTTTTGGTCTTGTTACTTTTCAAACTTTACATCGATTGATACCATCGTAAATTGAACCTTAAAACAAAATTGAACTCCATAATATTCAAACAGCTCGACGAATCCTTGTCGCAATATCTCAAAGACCATGTCTCATACTACTAGCCTCCATAGCCTCAACATGAGTTGATAAAAGTTTCAAATATCATTGACATCATTGTGATGTCATATAGTTGACAGTGACAGGGCATTGTGCAAAAGCTACTACCAAAACGATATCTCCTAGGAGAAATCGCTTGATCTCAAACAAGCAATATCTCCTGTGGAACACAGTTTTGGGTGATAATTATTATTATTACTATATAAACAGAACAAAGGGACCAATCAGAATTACTTTAGACAATGATACTCATCTATCTGCAGGTAATAACGTTGGAGAACGAGTTACTAACGGCACAGGCGGAGAGAGACAAACACATGAAGTCGGCAAGGAACGCCAAAGAGAGGCTGCATGAGATGGAACAAGACAGGAAGGAGCTAGCGGATGAATACGTCACTCTCAAGTCAAACTATCTTGCCCTGACGAACGAACATTCACAGGAGGTAAAATGTTTGTGAATTTTTGTGAAGTGTTTGTGAATTTATTTTACCTGGTTGATAATCACTATTTGGTTAACGCTTTCATATTCTTTACAATGTATCAGATCTTTTGCATTATTGTTAATAAATAAAAAGCAATTGCTCTGCGTGGACCTGATTCACTGAACACTGTCATAGAGATTTAGTTCATACCTGTATAAACTTACACAGTTCGCACACCATTTTTTAAAAGTTTATAAGGATGTTCTATACAAATTCTTTCAGACATCCCAAAAATTGCTTTTCAAGGCAGCAAGTTTAGGATTTTGTTTATTTCACTAAATTGAGAGCCACAGTGTGGTAACACTTGGCGAGTCAAAGACGTTTTAATGCCTTTTTGACTATGGTTCTAGTATTGTGACATCATAACTTTTAACCTAGGAACATTATTAGGTCACCCCTCCTCAATGGGTGAACCCCCCTTCTGGATCCACCTATGGACCCCCATTGAGGTCATGATGGTAGAATAAATAAGCTGTGAGTCAGTGCTAGTGATTGGTGCCTGAGGGTGTTCCTACAAATCCCATTAAGGATTTGTCCTTGAAGAAAATAGTTTTGCAGATAGATTCCAAATATAACAATGATGCAGTATTACACCAGTGTTAAAATATTAAAGAAATAGAAGACGTATTGGCGTACTCTATCATGAAATAAAACATAGCAGGGAGCATAAAACACGAAGGGAGCAGCCCTAAGATTTGTATGCTCTCTGCTATGTTTTATATATGATAAAGCACAATAATGAGTCTTCTATTTCTTAAATGAGATGCCCTTAAACATGTGTGTAAACTATACTTAAACTTTTAAAATAGTAATGCCTCCCGTCATATAACACATTCACTAGCAATTGAACATTCGAAGTGACATAAAATATGACGTCATTTGCTAAGTAACGCTCGAACTGACGTCTTAATTCATGAGCATGTTTTATTATCTCATAGAGCATGCTGTCAGTCCTATTGACCGCCTGTGTTTTATTGCCATGTGTATCTTAAAATAACAACTTTTCTGTCTCATCTGTATACCAGGTTGGAAGGAACGAGGCATTGGCCGTTGAACTCCTGAACTTAGTGAATGCCAAGGCCACGCTGATGAGACAGCTCTCGATCCTCACAAATGGAGATCCTAAAATCGGTAATCCTGACGCAGAAATTGACCGAGTGAAAGCACTTGTCAGCAAATACTCACATGGAAGAGTACGCGTAAGTTGTAAATGCATCAAACTCACCCAATAATGATGTAATATATGTCAGGACCTAGATTTTCAAAGTTCTTTTAGAATTAAGAAATAAGACAATCCTTGGCCAATATATCCCCCAACCTTCAAAATCAAAATGTGTTTCATAACCCTGAAAATTTTGTTAACCCCAATGGCTCCACCCTCTTTCAAAAATCCTGCAAGCACCATTGGCATTGCATATTATAAGATCTTTGTTCATAGTATGTTATTTTGTTGAAATTGTTTAATAAAATGTTTAACGGATTGAATATTCTTCATATTTTTATTTCCCACCAGGCTGACCAAATCCTCAGCACACAGAGAGACAGAGACCTTGTAGCTGAATCGGTAAGTTTTGGTCTTGATATCGATTACCAGAAAGAAAGTCATTTGAGACATAGAGAATCTCACCCAAGTGTCTTCTGATATCAAATATATCAACGCTATATTTGATATCAGAAGACACGAGGTTGAGATTCTATTTATCATCCAATATCATTCTTCATTATGTTTCAATGAAATTTTTACATCTTTGTGCACATCACTGCAATTTGACTTCCAGTGCTGTGATGTCATCACATTGTGACGTCATCATGATTATGACATCATACCATTGTGATGTCATTAATTGATGATGTAAAAGCATTGTGATGTCATGTAGTTAACGGTGACATGGCATTGTGCAAAATCTAATATAAAAATGATACCTCCTACGAGATATCGCTTGTTATTACTCGCCCGTGTAAGATACTGCAGTGTAATATTTATACGGCAATATTAAACTAGTGTAATACCGCTGTACGTATGACGTCACAATAGTTTGCGGTTATGACGTAACAATGGGAGTAACGTCGTCACAATAGTATCGGACTTGCGAGAATCATAGTTTCAGAGCCATGTCTGCTATTTCACTGGATTATAGGTGGGCGAGTAATAAACAGAATACTAAACTTCCTTCTATTTAATACCATTTTAATTAAACTTGTGAATAATTTGGTATTAAACTAGCTTTCGCTCGTTTTATACAAAATCATTAACTCGTTTAATAAAAATGGTATTAAATAGAAGGTCGTTTAGTATCCTCTATATCTCACACAAGCGGCATCTCCTGTGGAACACAGTTCTGGATGATACAAGATCTCAAACAACTCTAGCTCATTGGCAGCTGTTAAGCAACAATTACAAAGTTTTGAAAAAAACATTCCCTTCCTACAAAGGTTACTCCTTTAATTTTGGCTCCACCATTTTGATCGTTGCTATGCGGCGTTGCTAAGAGGAATGTATAAGCCACACTGATTGGCCGTGAATCTCGAAAGGTGAGGATATAAACCAATCATTAACTATGTTACATATTTTAGACACTGAACTTGGTCTCCAGTTCACATGCGACTTGTTATCGCTCGCGAATGCAATTTCACAATCTAATTGTAATAAAATCAGGTGACATTTTATTATTTTAGCATGAAAAAAATTAATATGAATCGAATCGAAATTTTGAATCATGAACCGATTTTCGATGTCTTTAGTTTGTATCGATTTTCGATACATCATAGTGAATCGTTGCAGCCCTAGTAACTTCAAAGATCTTAGTATTTGACTTGGCATTTGGTCTTCTTTATTTATCAGCATGTTTATGATCTGTTCTTACAAAATCAAATACCCCATTTTGAGGAAATGTCATGGGCAGATGTCACTTTTACAATGGCTTTGCTGATTTCACAACTAGGTTCAAATGCAACCAATCAGGACACTATCTTTTTAGACGAGAAAGTTCTCTTAGAAGAACAGAAGAAGAGAGGTTAGGATTCGAAATCTGAAGGTAGTAACCTATGTGGAAAGAGAATGGAAAAAGAGAGGCTTGTTTTTGAAAAATTGCTTCCTTTTTATTCACTGTGTGAAGTAGGACATTGAAATATAATAATCAGGAGACGTGTAGCTGACATATTACATAATTATAATAGCTCTAAATTGAATCAAAGTTGAATGCATAGCAATGGTGCATTGTTACACTTACGTTTGATTCAGTACACACATTGTGACAGATTCAGGTTTCACTGCAATGATGAGCCACAATGGCTTTGAAGGCTTTCACCCAGAAATAATACTAGCCGCCATGATACAGCTAACCTCATCTCTAGTCTCCTGCACTACATTTGCTTTACAGTCGCATTAACTCGATCTGTTTAAGCTGCTCACAAGTCAGAAGAGATACCAAAGTGATCTGGACAGGATACGAAACGACTACGGGGACCAGTCAACCAACTATGAACAACGAATGTAAGTATAGCGATCTCTCTTGATTAAAGGTGCTGTAGAACGCTTTTCTTACTGAATTAAAGTGATCTCACAAAAAGGTAAATAAGTGTTACCAATGGCTAAACAATACTCCTGAATCAATAAAAAGAGTTCTTAAACGAATTTACATTATATGGTTAAATTTCGTTTCGAGTGACCATTTGAAGGTGTCCATATTAAAATGGTTGCTTGAAGGTAGTTCAAGTGATCTGACCGCTGTCGCGATACCTTAACACTCAAAGTAGAGTTTGTCAATTATCTTCTGTCTCAACTCTCAAATTCGCATCTCACAATGAACCACTGTCACTTTATACGTTGCACGGATAACCGTTTTCTATTGATACGGCTTATCGGGTCATGTTATGAGATGTTTATCCTCTAATGTAACAATATATTTTATAAACTTTAATAACAAATAAAAAATGTGCTACAGCGCCTTTAACTCATGTCATGGGGGATCCAGAATTTGAATGGCTCGGGATAATAAGTCGACAACCCACACATTATGACTTTACCATATTAGTATAAGTTATCTCCCGAGAACTCGATGGTAGATGAGTTGCATCATGCCTATCTTTAGGATAAGACACATTCCTGATTTTCCATTTTTGCAAGAATGTGATATTAAGCCACAAAAACATGGCGTCCAGCATGCTTTCTGACGAGATGTATTGAGGAAAAGTTCATCACTCGCAATGATAATGACAGCAAAAGTGATTCAACTTATGTCAAACCATTACAGTAATAAGACTTTGAAAGTTCTGACGATAATGTTTATATAAAGGCAATACTTTTCACTATTGAATATTTCATGTGATTTATCATGTTTTTGCTAAAGTTCAGTATTTAAACAAATTAGGTATTCAACAAAAAACTTTAAACTCGATTTTCTCAAAAGTAACTTTTTGTGGGTTATTGACTTACTGCTCCGGGCCGTTCATTTATTAAAGGGGTAGGGTGTCTTCACTCATCGAAAAGGGGGAATTCACCTTAAGTTTACATGCAAAAAGTTCAAAGGGAACCCCCCTCTTGATCCGTCACTGAACGTAAACGAATGATACGGTACATTTATTCATTAAAATGTACCATTTCTGCATTAATGCTCATTACATTAATCAGTTTGACATCGAAACCAATGTTTCAAATGGGCGATCATGCATCACTGTAATCATAATTACAGCCCCATGTTTCCAAACAAATTTTAACATTAGGCCCTTCATAGCATCGCTGTACTTCAAAGCCAGCATGTCCCCTGGTGTACAATTACACATGTATTATAAAAAAAGATGGATGATCTGTGTTTTACCTGAATCATGTTTGAATCATTTATAATCCCATGTCATGCTTTTAGCGCGAAGTGGATGATATAGTATTTTCCAGCATATGTCCATATGTCCATAGAAATTAATTAACCCAAAAAACTATTCATTGAAAGTACCCATAATGGTCTCATAGATTTCTTCATTTCAAGGTTGCAACATGACCTTGCCGTTTCACTCTTGTCAGCGGGATATCTCAAGAACCATTCACTGTATTTTTAGCTCATCAGGCCGTCCGTCCGTCCATCCGTCCGTAAACTTTGCGCATTTTCTACTTCTTCTCCTGAACCAATGACTCCACAGAGCTAAAATTGTATGTGCAGACTCCTTGGCCAATGGGGATTCTAAATTGTAGATTTTGTGACCCTGTGACCCCAAATGGGGTCACAGGGGTCACATCCTTAAAAACCTATTTTCATCTTCTTCTCTGGTTCCAAAAGGTCTAGAGAGCTGAAAAGTTGTGTACAGACTCCTTGGCCAATGGGGATACTAAATTGTAGATTTCATGACCCCATGACCCCAAATGGGGTAACAGGGGTCACATCCTTAAAAACCTACTTTCATCTTCTTCTCCAGTTCCAAAAGGTCTAGAGAGCTGAAAAGTTGTGTACAGACTCCTTAGCCAATGGGGATTCTAATTTGTAGATTTGGTGACCCCATGACCCCAAACGGGGTCACAGGGGTCACATCCTTAAAAACCTATTTTCATCTTCTTCTCCAGTTCCAAAAGATCTAGAGAGCTGACAAATTGTGTGCAGACTCCTTGGCCAATGGGGATTCTAAATTGTAGATTTGGTGACCCCATGACCCCAAATGGGGTCACAGGGGTCACATGTTTAAAAACCTATTTTCATCTTCTTCTCCAGTTCCAAAAGGTCTAGAGAGCTGAAAAGTTGTGTGCAGACTCCTTGGCCAATGGGGATTCTAAATTGTAGATTTGGTGACCCCATGACCCCAAATGGGGTCACATCCTTAAAACCTATTTTCATCTTCTTCTCCAGTTCCAAAAGGTCTAGAGAGCTGAAAAGTTGTGTACAGCGTCTTTGTCAATGGGGATTCTTAATTGTTGATTTGGTGACCCTGGCCTGGGACCCCAATTAAGGCCATGACCTACAAACCTATTTTCATCTCCTCCAAAACAAAGAGACCTAGAAGGCTGTAATATTGTGTGCAAACTCCTTAGCCAATGGGGATTCTAAATTGTAAATTGATATGGTGATCCTGCGGTGCCCCAAATAAGGGCCTCAAGCCATGACCTAAAATTCTATTTCAGTCTTCATCATTAAATTATATAAACCCTGATGAGCTACAGAGCCCATGGCTCTATTTTCTTTATATCTTACACCAAGCTTTTCCTGGGGAAGACACAGGGCGAATTAGACTTTGGCGACCTTGGTCAAGGTCACAGCAATTAAAACTTTGATTTTTTTTGGCCTGAGAACTTAATTGTGAAGCTTATTAGTGGGATATCTAAAGAACCAATTACTGGATTCTAATCATTCTCTTCATGGCTGACAACAGTTTTCTTCTTTAGAAGATGCAGGGTGACCTTGACAGTTCCTTCAAGGTCACGGCAAAGCATTGAAATTTTCTTCATGGGAACCGGAATGTTATGCTTGTAAGGATGTCCTTGACATTGTTATATTAAGCTCGCAGTGATTTTAGAAATATTTTTGAGTTTCAACAATCATCCTGAAGCCATCTTGTCGCATGGTAAAACGTATAGGCTCCGCTACACTGTTATACCCTTTCATAGATCACATTGCACATGTTTGTGTGGAGTTGTAATCCAGGATATGAAAGTGTAGCGGAGTGTATGGTTGAAATAATGACCGCTGACCGAGTGAATATCTGTGATAACCATCGAGCGGTACGCGAGATGGTTATCACAGATATTCACGAGGTCGAGGTCATTATTTCACATACACCACATGGTTATCATTCATTCCATACACAGTAGACATAAATTGGTACCCATATATAAATATGTATATATAATACTAGAAAATATATAAATACAGCCAAGACACAAAAGAATGAACACTCATCTGTATGGATCCTCGGTAGCTACATTGGTAAAGGCGCTGCTCTAACGATATACAGGTCCAGGGTTCGAATCCCACTTTCGCTACTTACAAAATTTTCATTTATAATTTGACAAAATTTCCCAAATTTTACAAGTTCATCTGTTTCCGTAGGTTGAATATCTCATAACCGACCATGGTGGTTATCTAAAAAAAAACTACCTCTGATATTGACCTGATAACCACACCACGTGGTGTATAGATTTTTACCCTGAGACCGGATCAAGACAATTAAACTGGATCATGTTTCTGTTGACGTCTGTTGAAGTTTGTAGTGATAAATTGTGATGGCAGACCATGTCAGCTCAGTGACAATTGCTTGTTTCTATTCTATTTCAATGCTATGTGCATCAAGTAAATAACCATTATAGGCGCTGTAGCATGAAAAATAGTGCTCTCAAGCAAAGGAAACTCAGTGTTACCAATGACTAAATAATACTCCTCAATCAGTAGAAACAGTACATGGTTCGGATAAGCTATGCAAGTCTGTTTCCCTTCGAAGATAGTTCAAGTGATAGCGATACCTAAATACTCAGAGTAGATTTTAAATATGGCACCATGATGCATGGTCAGCCATCTTGCTATCTGAACTCTCAAAATTGCATAAGACCTACACATCAACCTCTCGCATTCTTAGTGAAAAGATTGAAAATATTCTCACTTAATGAGCTGAACATTTTCTACCATTACGGATAACCATTTATACAGCTTATGGGGTAGTGTAATTAGATGTTTTACCCTCCAACTTCAAAATATATTGTATAAACTTTATAAATAAATGGCAAATTCTAGAAAAAATAATATGCAAAAAACGGGCTACAATGCTAGTACATCAAACTATTTCACAAACCAAAATGACTTTTGCTACATGATCGAGGACTATTGGTACTTTCACATAATAAATCTTGCTGTCTAGATAAAAATTGGTCTACACAATAGGTACAAGAGTAATAGGAGCACGCCTGTATCAAATAGGTTGATTAAGTGATTGAAGCCAGTTAGTAAACACAGACAGACTGGTTGATAAATAACGTCCTCATTTATAGATCAGATTCATTGGTTTTCGTTTGATCTTTTGCTTCTGATTGTATAGGCAGATACAGAAATGTTTAGGGTGGGAGGGAGTTCACTGATTCAAAAGGGGGAGGGGAGGGGGGTTGAGGCCGGGGAGGGGGACCCAGTTAAAGGGGGTGATCACAATACTTTTTCTAAAACCATTGAACAGTTTGCAATGAACATGTACATGTGCTTTGGAGCAACACTGAAAAGTGTCCACCTAAATTAAATTTGTATCAACTCTGTTTTGGAAAGCCATTTTAGAGACTTTTGAATAGATTCAGAAATGTTAGATAAAAGCAAATGCCCAAAATGTGTTTCTAATGAATTGCTCCATGGAATTCAAGTACCTTTCCCTAGATTCCGTTCATATCTTACTCAAAGCTTCTCCTTGACATTATTCATAAGAAAAGTTTGTTATTATTCTCATTATTCACATTAAAATGGTCGCTCGTAGTTAGCTTGTGTGATCTGACTGATGTAGCGATACCTAAAAACTCAATGTACAATGGTCACCCATTTTGCTGTCTGAATTATCAAAATTGCAAATGACCTACAAACCTACCTCTCACACTGACAAGTTCCACAACATTGTTGCTTTATACGTTGCACCATTTTCAACAAATACCGATAACCGTCTATGGATATGGTTTATCGGTTCGTGTAATGAGATGTTTAACCATCTAATGTAACAATATATTGTATAAACTTTAATAATAAATGACAAATTTTAGGAAAAAAAATATGAAAAAAATGTGCTACAGCGCCTTTAACGTTAACTCTTCTATAATAAAAAATATCACATGGAAGCTTGTTTAATAATCTCCAATCGCATCATGAATAAGAGTGATCAGAGGCTAATGTATTATTGATCAGCTTTCACCGTCAATATATCACTATAGATCCGAGACAGGTAATAACTGCAGTGTATTGTGTTGATTGTAGCTCGTTGTTATTGTAACCTCACGCTCCTCCATTGTTGTGTCCACGGATAGTGTCAATTACTTAGATACCGACTGATTGTACATCATGAGTTTGACCTTGATATTCACTTTATCTGATGACACAAATAATGATAGTTGTTGTTGTAAAGTGTAAAATGTTTACAACTTCCCCCTCAAGCTCACACTAGTCTCCGTCCCTGGCTAAATTGTCTTGCTGCATTTTGATAACTTTTCTGTGCTAGTGAAGTTGAAGTTTAGGTGCAGTGTGCTGCTATGGTAGCAAAGGAAAGTTAACAAAATGCAGCAAGACTACATTACATTGATGGAGACTGGTGCGAGTTATGAGTTGAGTTAATTGGTGAGTTTATTATGGATAGGCATAGTGAAGGTATGGTGTGGTGAGCTTCACCGTTTTCACCAAACTTTGTATTGTGATTTACAGATACATAATTGAGTTAATTGGTGAGTTTATTATGGATAGTGAAGGTGAAGTGTGGTGACCTTCACCGTTTTCACCCTCTACCTGCAGCATCTGGTTTATTCGAAGATCTTTGGGCAATCATTTCCGGTGATACACTTTTTTTTATATACAGTGGTCTTGAGACCAAAATAGTATGCCGTTATCTACAGAGTGCCGTTGTACAAAGAATCTATACAGAGTTATTGTTCTTGACCGATTAACTGACTGAGTAGTACTTTTCAGCTGATCAAAATAAAGACAATATAATTGGTTTCTAGTCACTTTATTGCACAAATCATTCCATCAACAGATAATATCTAACGGGCAGTTAGAAACGGTTAACAATTTGAAAAGTGAGAGGATAGCTTTGGATTGAAACTTGGAAGAGGATAAAGCCGCCATCATGGATTGAAACTTGTCCATACTTCTTTCCACTGCATATTTCTATGCAAGAGGTGTTGTTAATCATGGCTCTCTGATTGTTGCTGATAAACATCACAACACTTAAGGATGCCTGATACTGTTTGCAGACCGATACTAAACTTATCAACCAACAGCTTCTGTGTCATGTTAGGAATGGTTTCACATTCTTGTATTTTGACAACGCCACACGCTGCCGCTTAGCAGGACCTTGTGCCATTATAAACAATATGGATAGAATTCAGAACATTTACTGGACGTCAGACAGTAAGAATAGGTTTTATGGAGGTTTTCGACATTTAACTTAAAATGATTATAGATTTTTGTATGTATGACCAGCGCATGGAACATCTGGCAAAATTGGGGGTGGGCTATAACCTGAGAACAACCCTAACCAGAACAACCCTCTGAAAAGTGGGGTGGTCTTAGGCTCAAGTATCGTCCTCTATTCGAGAGAATTATTAAATGTTTTGCTCAGTGTATCCCTAGTGATTTGCCATTGACAAGTTTGACTTGTTTTGACATAGTACCATCCGGCACTGAAATGAATGCAGATCATGTTTATGTAACAACCTCTGTAAATATGGATACTTATGCCGTTATCTAGAGATCCAATCAGCATTTGGGACTTTAATCTTATGCCAGTAACCGGAAAGGGGAGATGCCGTGAAGGGGAGATGCCATAAAGGGGAGATGCCGTGAAGGGGAGATGCCATTGTACTCAGAGTGTCACTCATCATAAAAGCACTGAGGTGAAATGAGAAGATAATCGTGCGGTTATTAACGGAATGCCGTACAACTCAGATGCTGTGTTCCTCATTACTCTGATGTTTACTATTTCATTCTTCCCTCCATGAGAAGTATACAACCCATGATGTGGTTATTGCTCTCACTTAAAGGTACATCCATTGTGCTGAAGTACATGAAAACAATCGATATGTGCTAATTTCAGTTCAAATAATTTCACTCAACTTGCATATTCATCCCCAATTGACAAATATATCATAATTACTAGTTTTTAATTAAAATCAAGCAACATCATTATACATGTGCATAAACCGAAACTACACGTCCCGTTTACATTCACAGTAGTTATAAGACCTATTAAACATTATCAACCCAAAGTTGTCGTATTGTCTGCTGTAAATAAGTTTCCAAAATTAGGTTTGACTAATTGATGCGTGCGCCACACGAAGTGCATTGTCCGGTTTTCGATCAGAAATCAACACTTTTACCTTTATATTGTGGGCATACTGAGTCTACTATCATCAAAATGGCGTTTTTTCGGCAACAATCAGTACTTCTCGAGATATTAACATCATTTATAGTATTTGGCATATGTGACCCACAACAACACAATGGATGTACCTTTAACATTGCCTTCACTTTCAAAGAGCTTGCTGTTTGTAATACTAGGTGAACAGTGAACATTTTGAATAGTGCAATGTGACTAATAAACATTATTTAGCAGGTGACATTTAGCTCAAAGGCGGTTTCGGATCAAGAGGTCCGTGTTTTGAATCCTGCCAGGGGCACGGCAACTTTGTCTGCAGTAGAGAACTGTCTACATGCAGTAAAGGTTTGGGTGCAATGCTACACTGAATTTCAGCATAGTACCACCCATGGTTCACTAGTTCTAGTTGTGCTCGCAGGTTTCACCACAATACATAGTCACATGGTTGTGCGGGCTTTCTCCCTGCCGTAATATTAGCAGTGATACCGTGATATAAGTGAAATAATCTTGAAAGCGGCGTTAAACCCCAACTCACCTCACCTCACCTTTTAGCTCAAAGGACATCATTAGGTAATAGACCAGGGCCTAGATTTTAATGAATGGTACTTATGACGATCGTAGCACTATAAAGAGAACTTCAAAAATCTAGGCTCGGGTGTATAGCAATGAATTTCCCCCCCCCCCCCCCCCCCCCCCCCCCCCCCACCATCCCTTCTGCCCTTGCCTCTGCCAGAAAGTGATCAATTTCATTCGAATGGTTGACTGAACTCTTTAGAGACCACAAATAATCTGTAAAAACATAAATCTATACAGTTTTCAAGTATATCGACAAATTATTGATGAATATACCTTAATTACCTGAATTTACCTTTTATTACCTGGATTTACCTTTTATTACCTGCAAGCACTAATTAAACTCTGATGTCCCCATTACATTTCTATATCTGTCTTTATTGCCTGATTAGATAAAGCTGCGTTCAACGCTGAACCTGCCAATATAAAAGTCTGGAACAAAGCCGATTGATTTGTGTCCCGATGTCCCAAACCACAGTTAATTGACATGGAGATGAAACACTTGATGTTTAAATATACACCATTCTAGCCTCGCTCATAGTCTTCATATTCATTATATGAGATATTTTGTGTTTTTAAAGGAAGGTTCTATTTGTGTATTTTTTTGTGGAAACAAAATTCAAGGGGACATTCCTGTTGACATATGTTATAATACGGGATTGTAACACTATCAATTTGAAACATATTACTGAAGGTAATATTTTTATGACTTTATTTTGGATGAATTAATAAGTGCATATTCATAAAAATAACAACAACATATTGTTTATTAGTTTTATTATGTGTTATCTGTTACAATGTGAATGTTCTATCTTTGTATATGTTTTATTTTTTTAAAAGTGTAAAATTGGGTTAATTATAGCTTGTTTTCATTTCACCTAATGCCAAGAATCCAATATGGCGAATGCTGCAGATAGATAGAACTTTCCCTTTAAGTTGTGGGATCGATCCTGGCAACATCTGCCCACTGGATTTCTACCTTTTGGCCAGAGACCTCCCTCCAATAAATGTAATCAGGACTAAAAGTTAGTCACGTCAGTGGTCTTCTCGTTTACATCCTGTGATCAATTGAACTTTGAAGATGATTACACTCTGTTTGCGCAAATGTTCAGTAGCTAAATGGAGCAATTAGTCCATCAGTTTATTGCTCCCGTGTTATTGATTTATATATCTATTTTTGCTATGTGTCACACCCTGCAGTGCTATTACTGTCAATAGTATTAGCATGCTTTGAGATGCATGGTTTATGTTTTTGTTTTGCAATTAACTGATCAGGGGTCGATATTAATCACATCGAAACATTATCTGAAATTATCTGCATTGCTGAAAATAATAGTCCTACAGTGGGGCAGTGGTTAGTGGTTAGTGTGGATGCCTAGGTCTAGGTTTGAATCCAGGTCACTCATGGTTTGCTCTCAGGTTTCACGGCATGGTGCTGCAGTCTTTCTCCCATCATCATGCTAGCAGCGTTGATATAAGTGAAATAATCTTGAAAGCAGCGTTAAACCCCACCTCACCTCACCTCACCTCAACTCAACCTCAACTCACATCCAGATGGAGTCAAAATGGACAAATATATGATAATCACGTTTTGCCAATCAAAACTTACCCCATTCTCAATAACTTGCTAATTTAAGGTTTGCTGCATTTGGTTGACTTTTCTGGGCTAGCAGAGCATGTATAATGAACCTAGCACACAAATGTAAACGAAATGCAGCAAGTCTTCAATTAGGGAATGAGACTGGTACAATTTATGAAATTACACATTTGCACACATGTAAATATGATTTCTATTACCCCTGTTTTCCTACAGCACTGGTCTCATCAAGGAGCTACAAGACGCAAGGAACACCGCTCGAGAAAAACAACACAAAATATCCGAACTACAAGCTGTAAGATTCCTTAACTTTCTCAAGCTAACAATACATTTTACATTGAAAAGACACTTCTATATTTGTTGTGTGTTTGTCGTCTCCATAGCCTATAAGAGTGTGAATGCTGGAGAAATAGATCAAAAATATTTTTTTAAACAGATATAGTCTTCTATAATTATATTTATTTCCATCAATAATGTTGAAATATTCAGGCAATAAAATTTATATTAAAAGATTTACAAAAAGCTTTGAAATGATTACTCAGTTAGACATAGCTTCAAATATTTGAGAAATATTTTTTTAGTTTGGTTGGAAGCAACTTTTTATCAACTGGAAGACGTGAAACACAGGAAAAAATATGCCTTTACAGACATTTTTTTATTTTAAGGTTGATTTATATTTTAAAAATATGTGTAATTGAATATTCAACTTATTTATTTCAAATAATTTGCCTAATACTTACTGACTATTGCAAAAGTCTGATTTTCCAAAATGGCGGCCATATTTTGATTTTTGTTCCCATAGAAACTGATCACCCTGCGGGGAGAAAAGGAAGCGCTGGACACTAATTGTAACCGACTCCAGCACAAGGTCAAGGACCAGGGGGAAGACTTCCGCGCCAGGCTCGTCAAATATGTTGAGGACATCTCTGTGAGTTTTTTATTTTCAGTCATTGGCTGTATGTGTGATTGGGGCCCTGTGCATCACTTGAATATGCCTCCAGGGGCGCACCACTTTTTGAAATCTTGCTGATGATGCAAACATACTCCGAAGGCTTCGGTTTGAAAAGTCGGCGCAATACAGTCTTATTAAAATCGACCTTGTTCCAGGGAATAAAATTTGCAAAATAATGCATCTACCTAGCTATGAACGGGTTCTGTAGATTCCATGCCACAAGGTCTGAGGACACCCCGTATAGGCGCCTGTTCTGAACCAGTTTATCGCAGATGAAGCCCAGTCAAATAGCTGACCAATCACATCATAGTCACCGTTTTGAAAGTATTCGGGACAGACGAAAGGCTAGCTGTTTGGAGTTAGCTGCCCCTAGCTTCTCGCACCTAAAGCTTTTGTTGTATGTCTGGTGATTGGTTAACTGAATTGCAATACAGGCATACAGTTTATGAGACAGTTTTGGGAGGAAACCCCTGAACGATATGAGTTTGTATCCTGGAAGATGCACTATTTTTATTCTACGGAAAACCGTCAATTTTAATCTGACTGCAGTGCAATATTGCAGACAAATATAAGTCCACCATTCAAAATATTCTTTTTAGAAATTGTATCATAAATGACACATTTATTAAAGCTAGTTGAGGGATGGTGATGTTTTCTTGTCTGTACACAAACAACCGTGATTCACTTGAGTCTGTTCCAGGAGTGGCTTACGCTGGTCACATGGTGGGTGTATACACCGCTTGAATGAATCAAGCAGAGCCATGGTTTGAACACGAAATAATTCAACAAACTTATCTAATTTAATAAGCTTAGTGTTAAAACTAAAGTTTTCAAGTGTAAATAACATGAGATATGTAGTCATGTCAAGAAAATATATGATTCCTCAGGATTACGTGGACAAAGGTCAAGGCGTTCCCGGTCAAACGCAGATCACCAAGATGCGGGAGTACGCTGACAACATGATGAAAGACATCAAGCGATCCCACCGTGAGCGTGAAGATCAACTCAGTCACGCGGCTCAGGGCTTCAAAGGGAGGCTCAAGAAGGCAAATCACCGATACGAGGAGGCCCTAGTAGCCTATTGGTTGGTATATAATAATACTTCTAATAATGCTATACTCGTATTAAACCTGGTTTAAACATAGACTCTACTCTTGTGCCACAGCAGTTAACATCTTAACCATTTAGTTGCGTATTTCTATTTTACCCATTTTAGCCCCTGTGGCGGAATATTCTGCCCATCTAGCTCGCAGCCATATTTTGGCTAAAGCACTAATTGGCACCTGTGGCGGAATATTCCAGGCGGCGAACCCGGTACTATTTTTACGAAATATATAATGTCTACATCAGGAAAACGGACTATACTTTTACTTTTGAAAGATTGTCTTTAATTCGGGCCTAATAATATCGTAAATTTGAAACAAGAAAAACAAGATGTTTGGCTTCACAATGATATAAAAATCATTAAAATGCGACCTTTGGTTATAATTCTATAGCCATGTAAATTCTTTTTCAGAAGGGATCCTCCTTGGGGTACATATAGCATAAAAATCCTATTTTTTGAGTTATGACAGTTAGAATTTAATATTTTTAATAAAATAACCGTAAAAATAATAAATTACTAAAAAATAAACATTTGGACCACCCTAAGTGGGCCCCCACCCTGGCGGTTGCTAGTGACGCCAAGGGCAGATAACTCTAACTCACCACTTATAAATCTGTCATTCGAGAGAGAAGACGTGTTTCAGAATTTGTTCAGTGTCGCAGATTTTCTTAAGAAATGGACCAAGATCTCAATACTGTAGGAGTGGTAACCTTTTCTTATATTGTCTCGGCAGAGTTTCTCCATTGATTGTCGCATTCTTTACCTCGTAATTACGTTTTTTACCTTGTCTACGTGGTCAGTTTGACTACGTGGCGGGAAAAAACGACCATCATGGCGGCCCTTTTGTATTTTTCGTTTCTCTTTCCCCAGAGTTCGAAAGTGTTTTTGGGTCGTTTATGTTGGTGTACGATAGGTTTATGTAGGATGCACGGCAGTTTCCATCCCTTTCTGGTCAGTTTAGCTTTCCGATCGGGATTGGCACTTAGTCGTTTTTTCATGTCAGCCATGTTTGTTTACATGTTTTTCATTCAGGCATCAGGTACGTATCAATGGCTTGCATTTATTATTATCACTATGCAGGACTAATATAACTACCTCTGCCGGGGGTCTTTTGCATTTGTTATGTTTACATATGCACTTTCCTACCCCAACCCCCATTGGCCTCACACTCTGACTGTTGGATTTTCAGTCCTTCACTCAGTGTTCGGGGTGTAGCGTTAAACTACCTCCTGCTGACAAACACGACAAGTGTCTCAAGTGTCTAGCAGAGGATGGGCATGACGACAGCAGATGTAATGTCTGCCTTGACTTCACCCCCAAGACCAGGAAGTCCAGACACCAGGACTTCCAGTACTTCTTCAAGTTGATTAAGGAGGGTACCGACGTTGCAGCAGTCGATCCCCCCTCTAAAGTTAAGAGGAAGTCGGGCAAGGGTAAGGGCTCTGGTAAGGCCCGTCCCTCAGATAAAGCTCTCTCCTCTCCTCCTCCTACACTCGTTAGAGAATCAGAGGAGGAGACTGAGTTGCAGCCCCCTGTCTTAGAAAGACAGGTTCCCTTCCCTTCTGCACCTTTTGATCTAAATCAATTTTCACAATTATTACATGAGCAAATGAAGGGAATGCTGGCTGAGGTGGTCTCGGGGCTCCGTAAGGAGTTCCAGGCCCCGAGGTTGGCAGACCCGGATGCACCAGCGCAGCCCGGAGTCCCTAGTGGCTCCGGTGGCGGCAACCAAGGCTCTGACCTTGCTATGCCGTCCACCCCCAAGCTCCAGGCTACCGAGCTCGCTCGGAGCCTTCGGAGCCAATCATGGGTGCGAAGCGCCAGGGTGCCGTCGGCTACGCCGAGCAACCCTGAAGCCTCTCGGCGCCAGGAGACCCGAGCCACGGAGCCGGGCTCCGAGCCTGGGTCCACGGGACCGGGTTCGGGGGTGGTCACGAAAGTCGTGGGGCAGACTGTGCTGACGCCCATCGTTCGCATCAGGTCTTCCTCTCCCATCGATTCAGTCGTCGATTCCTCTTTGGAGGTCTCCGACGTCTTGGAACGGGGGGATGGGGAGGACATCGACGACCTCATGGAGGTCGATGTCGATGCGGATGATGTGGTGGACGCTAAGGATGTCCCCCTAACACCGACTTTCACACTGAGGCAGATGCACGATAGAATCGCTATTGCTCTGCCTCAGGTGGTGATACCGCCCCCAGCCCCGATCTCTAGTGGATTTCGCCTTCCGGGGGATACTTTCTCCGCCCCGAAGGCACCACAGGTGCAGCTTAGCCTGCTCCCTTCCCTCGAGGCTGAGAGCATTACTCCTCAACTGGTCGGCACCAGGGTACGGGTTGATTGCCCGGACCTGGTGAAGAGGTACCAGATAGGTGAGGAGGGTTTGTTCGATGTCCCGGGGGTCGGTGAGTACGTGCTTGCCCTCACCTCCCTTGCTGGGTCTGGGACCCAATCCCTTCTGGGGAAGCAAGGCCGCCGTGTACCTCCCTTCACCCAGCAGGCCTCACACTTGCGCTCGGCGTTTAGGTCCTTCGAGGACTCTTTCAACAACGCGGCGCAGCAAGTGCGAGTGTCCGTGCATGGGGCCTATCTCTCGGCGCTTCAGTCGGAGATAGTAGGGAGGTTGGGAGACCCCGAGTCCGACCCGGTGGTTCTCCTTTCTCAATCGGTGGGGGTCGGGACCCATTTGGCTCGTGACGCTCTGCGTAGCGCATCTAGCCAGATGATGGTCGCCGTTATGGGTATGAGGCGTCTCTGGCTGTCGACTGTGTCGGCGGGTCAGGACACTCATGCGCGGCTCCTGGCTCTGCCTTTCCGGTTGGGGGACTCCCTCTTCCCGGGGGCACAGCAGGTGCTCAAGGATGCTGTGGAGGTGGCGACGGTTTGCAAGGACACTGAGCTCCTTACAAAACCGCCACCTACCAAAAAGAGCAAGCGTCCTTTCCCCAAGGTTTCGCAGACTCCGTCGGCGGGAGAGGCTCCGGAGTGGATCAAACCGCTCCACTACCAGGGCCAGAAACCAAGGGGCGGCAAGCAGGCACGTGGGGGAAAGCTTTCCAACAAGCCTTTTCGGGGGGGGCCGGAAACCCAATCAGGGTTCCTAACCCCTCCGGTGCCCGAGGTGTCTCCCAAAACGGAGACGGCGGTTCACTGCCTGCAGCCAAACATCCCAGTAGGTGGGCGTCTGTCGAGGTTCCTTCCGGCTTGGTCCAAGGTAACCGACAACCCCTGGGTCGTGTCCACGCTCAGGGACGGACACCTGCCTCGGTGGAAGGTCCAGCCACCGGTTTTCTCCGGGATACGGTACACTCCGGTCCCCTCTGTGCCGGAGAAAGCCGAAATCCTCAGGTCCGAGCTGCGAGCTTTGCTCCAGAAGTCGGCCATAGAGGTGGTCCCCCCAGGTCAGGAGCAGAGTGGATATTATTCCACCTACTTCATTGTTACCAAGAAAGACAGGGGGTTCAGACCGATCCTCAACCTCAAGTATCTCAACCTGAAGATAGAGGTTCCATCGTTCATCGGTCATAGCGTCCGTAGAGGCAAACGAGTGGCTTTCCTCGATAGACCTCAAGGACGCATATCTCCACGTCCCAATGCACCCAGAGTTCAAGAAATATCTGAGGTTTGCTTTCGACGGGACGTGCTATCAGTTCACGGTTCTACCCTTCGGCATCTCTACGGCGCTAAGGGTGTTCACGAAACTTATGTTGATTCCCGCTCAGGTCGCCAGGGCACGAGGTCGATTTTGTCACCCGTACCTGGACGATTGGTTGGTCAGGGCGCTGTCTCAGGCTTTGAACCAGGCGGCCACCATGGAGATTATCAACTTGTTGGTATCCCTGGGCTGGATAATCAACCTGAAGAAATCGGACCTGAAGCCCTCTCAGGATCAGATCTTCCTCGGGGCCAGGTTCCAGACGGATCTGAAGACGGTATCTCTCGCTCCAGACCGAGTTCTGAAGGTTCAGAGGGCCACACTTTTGTTCCTAGAGTCCCACAGTCACACTGCTCGCAGATGGCTCCAGCTACTGGGGTTCATGGCGGCAACAGTGGACGTGGTTTACAGAGCTCGACTTCGGATGAGACCAGTTCAGCAGGCTCCAGCCAGTCTGTGGTCTCATTCCGAGAGTTACGAGAAGCAGCTCGAGACTCCGGGGTGGCTCTCGCCGCATCTTTTATGGTGGACCAGTTCAGAGAACCTCGCGAGGGGTATCTCTCTGGTGACGCCAGTGCCCTCGTGCACAGTCCAAACAGACCCTTCGCTCTCGGGCTGGGGAGGGGTCTTAGGGCCCCACTCGGCGTCGGGGCTTTGGTCCCAGGCCGAGGCCAGCCTGCACATCAACGTGTTAGAGCTTAAGGCAGTCAGGCTGGTGTTCGAATGTTTCAACAGAGGCTTCGTCATCAAGTGGTTCGTCTAGAAATGGACAACCAGACAGCCATGTCGTACATCCTGAAGCAAGGCGGGACAGTGTCCCCAGTACTTCTTCAGGAGTCATGGGAGTTCCTCCTGTGGTGCGACAAGTTTGACATCACAGTCCTACTGGTTTATCTTCCGGGGGTGGACAATGTGAGGGCGGACGCGCTATCGCGTAGAATCCTTGCCCCACACGAATGGATGCTCGACCCGGAGATATTCGCATCTATCTCCCGGTTGTTCGGGTCATTCCAGGTGGATCTGTTTGCGTCAGAGATGAACAATCAGACCCCAGTGTATTGCTCCCGGCTGCCAGACCCAAGGGCGGTGGCTGCGAACGCATTCGCGCTAGAATGGACCAGCAGAGTACTGTGGGCCTTCCCACCAGTGCCTCTGATTTCCAAGGTCCTGTCACAGCTAGCGGTTCAGCCAGCTCGTCTGCTGGTGCTGCTCACGCCTCTGTGGATAGCGCAGTCCTGGTTTCCACTGGTACTCAGGTTTCTGGTTTCGCCACCTGTGCTGTTACCGTGTCGACCAGGACTGCTGGCTCAGGAAAGAGCCACACCCCAAACCAGAGGTTCAATGGGTGGCTTGGCCTCTATCCGGAATCGCCTCCAAGAGGACGGTATTCCTGCACGAGTTGCAGACACAATACTGGCTTCGAGGAGGGATTCGACAAACGTTCAGTTCGAGGATAGATGGGCCTGTTATCCGCGCTGGTGTAGAGGTAGAGGGCTGCCAGATCCCTTTTCTACGTCTCTAATGGCGGTTCTGGAATACCTTCAATCCAGACTAGATGCTGGCTTAGCCGCATCGACAGTCAGGGGATATTCCACAGCCATCTCTGCTTTTCACATACCGGTGGATGGTGCCCTCCTAGGTGCCCATCCCCTGGTCCAGCGCTTCTTAGCAGGTGTGGACAGAATCCGACCTCCTGTGAGGCGGATCAGCCCTTCATGGGACCTATCCATAGTACTAGATTAGCTGTCAGGACCCAAGTTTGGGGACCTGGCAAGCCTTTCTCTGCAGTTACTAACTTGGAAGACGGCCTTCCTTGTGGCGATCACGTCCGGCAGGCGGGTAGGAGACATCCATGCGATGTCCTCCGATCCCGAGTTGACTGTCTTTCACAGAGACAGAGTCAGCATTAGACTGCCGGACTCCTATCGCCCGAAGGTCGATCATTCTTTTCACATTACTGCTCCTATTGAGCTGCCTGCGCTACACCAGCCGGCAGCCTCGGGCCCAGTAAGTTCTCGCCCCCATATTCTGGACGTGCGCAGAACTTTTAAGAAATATCTTAACCGTACTGCCACAGTCAGACGGGATAAGCAGCTTTTCTGTTGTTATGGCGGAGCCAGCCCAGGGGCTCCCGCCTCCAAACAGACGATATCGAGGTGGATTGTGTCGGCCATTGTACTGGCTTACATCCATAAGGGCATGAGCCCGCCTGAAGGTCTGAAGGCTCATTCGGTTAGGGCAGTAGCGACGTCAAAAGCGTTTGCTGCGGCCCTGTCCATCGAAGAGATCTGCTCCGCAGCTATCTGGAGCTGTCCGAGCACGTTCATTCGGCATTATCAGTTGGATAAGCACTCCAGAGAGCGTGCTCGGTTCGGTCAGACAGTTCTCTCCAGTGGGCAGAGTCATAACTCCTCTAGCTGAATGAACTTTCCGAGGTTGTTTTTAACTTTGTCACTGTTGTTGGTACTAACATCACGAAGTGCACTCCCGAAAAGAGAATCAAAACCCTGCATAGGAGACAGGGGGCTGCTTCTCAGGGGTTTTAGTAGGGGTGTTTATGCCATTGTTGTACTCCTCCCATAGTCCTTTTCCAAAAAAAGGGGGGGGGGGGGGGTGGTGCATTTGACTCAATGCTACATTATGCCTGTTTTAAAGGCATTTTGGTTAGTATTTCCCTGATCCACTGGCACGTCCCATCCCTTGGAGTCGGCCTTAGGATGTTCAGGTTAGTTGCTCCTTTTCCCTTCTTTAATTTTAAGAAATTATCTGCGAGCATCTTTATTTTTTACAGTCTAGCAGACAGAATTCCGCTCCCAGGACTCTTCTTTGGGAGTCTGTTTTATGCTATATGTACCCCAAGGAGGATCCCTTCTGAAAAAGAATCGAACCAACCTGCAGAGGTTGCAGATTCTTTGAAGAGCATCCTCCTTGGGGTAGGGCCACCCGCCTCCCCTTATTCTGTCTGCCTGTCAGATTTATAAGTGGTGAGTTAAAGTTATCTGCCCTTGGCGTCACTAGCAACGGCCAGGGTGGGGGCCCACTTAGGGTGGTCCAAATGTTTATTTTTAAGTAATTTATTATTTTTACGGTTATTTTATTAAAAATATTAAATTCTAACTGTCATAACTCAAAAAATAGGATTTTTATGCTATATGTACCCCAAGGAGGATCCTCTTCAAAGAATCTGCAACCTCTGCAGGTTGGTTCGAGTTTGTCTTTATTTCCACCTATAAAATCATAAAATCGTGTGTCGTTTGGTTTGACATGCCTTTCAAAAAAGTAAGCTTGTATTTTTATTTCTGTGAGTAAATATGCGCATTTTATATATGGAATAAATGATTATTCTTTTCTGTTGATTGTGATATAAAAAATATGAAAATGCACTGAGTAGTTAAACAGATATAAATCAGGCAAGAAGTTGTGAAAAGCACCGCTTGTTTTTTTTCAATATATGAAGTGTGAAAATGACTTTTTCGCGGCGCTTGCTGCATGTGTCTTTATTTTTTCTAGCATATTTATTTTGGTGTAAAAATATTTGAAAACAACCAATTGGTTCAGATGATATGAAGTGCGCAAGTAAGGCGGGTTACCGCTTTATGTTCCCGTAATAGGGACTCAGTCGCAAAGGGTGAGCGAGATAGCCTGTACGAACCACACGACCCGGGGCAATGCAAACACATGGGTGATAATTAGCCCCAAGGGAAATTAGGCTTCGGAGCCATGTAATTTGGTGTTATTTTTGCTGAACATTGACAAATGACTCATTATCGTGGCAAGATGTATATAAACGAGTTTTCATGTTGGGATCCACAGACACAAACCGTCTCTCATATATCTCATAAGTCCGACGTACGCATCTCGTCAAGGGGTCATTCATTATTCTCTATGAGCTTCCCGGACCAATACAGGACCTGCAAGTTAAAGGTTAATATGTGCTAGATGAAACTTGCATACAGAGTAATATTACCCATATGGGAAGACGGACACAGGGTAGTATATTTTCTGTAAGTCACACGGGAGTTACACCTTTTCCTGGCTTTTGATTGGCTGTTACAGAAAAATAAGAATTTCATTGATTGCCGGAACTACTTCATTCATCTTTCTTACTTTCCCCGACTAGTTACTTTAGAGACTGTCTTCTGCACTTTCACATGTTTTATTTGTTTCCCGCAGTTGAAATTAGCGTTTTCGTACATGTGCCGACGCATCAAATGTCGGAGGAAGCAGTTAAATTGTCCGAAATTTAAAGAAACTAGCGATTACTGCTTGACTGTATAACCACGGAAAGCTTCAAGAGCGACGGCGATCGTTCGAATGTAATGACGTCATAGGTGCGAGCGGTTATGACGTCACAGTGTCGATTGTAACGTCACAGGGCTTTTCGGTTTGAGCCGACTTGTTTTTGAGCTTCGCACACCTCTTGATATGGATGTTGCAATAACTTATATGTATTATCATGGATTGATAGTAATTGGCAGGAATACAAAACTTTCTACTAAAGCCATGTCTTTCTTTTATTGTGAAAGACATTTTCGCAGGGGACATTTTAATCGTGCGGAGTAAACAAGGATAGGTACGTAAGAAGTGAATCCACGTCACACGCGTATGGATATGGAGATTCATCTCCTTCTCGGGTCCTTTTAGAGAAATTGGCTTTTAATATTCGCGTTTTTACTTTAATTTGTCATATGGGTAATATAAACAATAACCAACTCGTGACGGGGAATGGCAGGTTATCTTTCCCTCGTTATATCAATTGTGTGTAATTCTCTCGCCAAGGCTCGAGAATTACTCAAATGATATAACTCGGGAAAGATAATCTGTCATTCCCCGTCACTCGTTAGTTATTGTCTAATTACTAGTTTACAGTGATAACTATATTTACTGTATTTTATCTTCTTTATTTTTGCACCGACTCTTCCCTAATCAAGTGCACTGATACCTCAGTTGTGGATCCAAGGCTAGGTAGGGGTGGGGAGGTTGGTGGTTTAGTGGTTTTTAACCCCCTTATGAAAATGTTGAAGTGTTTGACAGACCTCCTTGGTGAACCCCCTTTTGAAAATTCCTTGATCTGCCTATGGACCTGTTTGAGGGCCAAGGACCTAAATCTATGTGAACAAGGAAAGATTGTCCAACAAATGTCATGATCACACTTCAAAAAGCTGCTGAAATATGACAGTGAACCAGTTCGAATACAAGCAGAGTTTGACTTTATGCAACATCAGAAATTACCCAAGATTCGACCCATTTTAATTTGAATCCATTTGAAACACACAGGAACCTACGACAGACCTGCGAGAACCGAGGTATAGACACATCTGACATGGGTCCTGATGCTCTGAAGATCACCCTCACTGACCCCGAGATCCAGTCCGCTCAGCTGAAGGAGATCGCTCGACTACAGAGCGAGGTGAATCTCGTCCGTACAGACGCAGATAGCCTCAAGTTTAAGGTAATTGAATTGACAAGAACGAAACCATTTTAAAAGTGCAATTGCTGGATTTGTTTGTGTATCAAGTAGGTAATTAAGGATAACTTGAGTAAAAGATTTAAATTATTTAATGAGTTTGGCTTCACAAAATGTAAAGTAATGAAGAGTAACTTTAGGTTTGTCGATGATTAATTCTGAATGACCTTAGTTTTGTCAATGATTGATTCTGATTTCTGAATGACCTTAGGTTTGTCAATGATTAATTCTGAATGACCGTAGGTTTGTCAATGATTGATTCTGAATGACCTTAGGTTTGTCAATGATTGATTCTGAATGACCTTAGGTTTGTCAATGATCGATTCTGAATGACCTCAGGTTTGTCAATGATTAATTCTGAGTGACCTTAGGTTTGTCAATAATTAATTCTGAATGACCTTAGGTTTGTCAATGATTGATTCTGAATGACCTTAGGTTTGTCAATGATTAATTCTGAATGACCTTAGGTTTGTCAATGATTGATTCTGAATAACCTTAGGTTTGTCAATGATTGATTCTGAATGACCTTAGGTTTGTCGATGATTGATTCTGAATGACCTCAGGTTTGTCGATGATTGATTCTTAATGACCACAGGTTTGTCAATAATTAATTTTGAATTAGCTTAGCTTTGTCGATGATTGATTCTGAATGACCTCAGGTTTGTCAATAATTAATTTTGAATTAGCTTAGCTTTGTTGATGATTGATTCTGAATAACCTTAGGTTTGTCAATGATTAATCCTTGAAGTGCTTATAATAATGCTTGTCCATCATTGATAATGGTCTAATGCTTTTCAGGCCTCAAAGTAAACGAATTCTCAAGGAGTGTACATGCTCCTTTCATATTATTCTAAGGAGCAAAAGAAAAGTGCAAGCAGCACATATGAAATGAGATTTGCAAAAATCAACTGTAAATCAATGAATATAACTAGAAAACTGTAAGCTAGCTAATATTCAATACCATTTTGAAGCAATTGTGATGGATAATGGTTAAAGTTGGTGAAGAAACAGAATTTATTAACTAGACCCCAAATTTTGCAAAGGAGCGTGTGTGCTCCTAACTCAAAATTACAGGGAGCATACTGAATAAATAGGAAGCAAATGCTCCTAAATTGGTTGCTATTTTGAAGCCTGCTTGTCGATCATTAACGCTGAGTCAGCTAATGCATATTCTGGATATATTTATATATTGCTCATCATTGTGTTATACAGTATGTCTTCCGGGTTTTATAATGAATTATGTTTTATGAGAGATATCATTCAGATCGATGCTGCTTTGTTGTCATATAATGTCAGGCAATTAGAAAATGCATTACCAGAGTTTATTATCAAAGCATAGTCAATATTTCTTAATTTACTTACTACATTTACTTTGTCATATTTTCAGTATGGCGACAAAGGTGATGGAAAAATAAGGTAAGTGAAATGTCCCATGGTTGTTGCTTAGAACAGTTTATCTTAACAGAATATCCTATTCTTGGAAATATTATGATATGCGACATGTTTCACTCTTATGATACATTTTTATCCAATTCTTTTTCTGCGAATCTGAGGAAATTCAATGTCAAGATGAAAATATAAGTTTTTTACAAGAAGGCTAATTTCTAAGGTGTGAAAGATTTCTTAAACTAGGTCTTCTCTGTGGGGGAAATTACTGCCAATCACTGTTAAGCTTCAGATGGGGCCAGATGTAAACATTCCCAGCAAGCCTGCCTGGCTTGTAGACTTTTCGGTAAACTAAGAGTCTTCACATTGCAGGGCCTTTCAAAGTTTGAGAAGTGCTGATTTTCATCTAAAACCACTCAATGCCAGTAAAAACTTAAAACTATTCTGTACACTGTTGTTCCTAAGAACAGGAAGAACTGTTGTTCTTGCAATGCTTTGACCAGTGCTAAGAATACTATTAAAGTCTCTACTGGTAATGAGAGATTTTAGTGTGAAAATCAACCAGTCCTTCTAAAACTTGGTCCTGCAGTATATTGACACTTGTATCGAAAATCACACAAGCCAGACAGGTTTGCTGACCAATTTTGCAACTGGCTCAATTTGAAACTTACTGGTGACTATTTTGAAAACTGGTTCTGACGATACATTCTGACCCGCCAGTGACTGGAACTACATCCGGAAGCACCTGCGGGAATACACTCTGAACACTCAGCAGAATCTTGAGGACGAGCGTGCTCGACTCATGAGTGAAAACAGCGTGCTACACGAACAGCTGCGGGAGAGTCAATCGTACATCGACAACCATCTGGCCAGGTGAGGATATATCTATAAAGTTACTGCCATGCTTGTCTTTCTGTCTGTTTGTCCGTCCATCTGTCATCACATTTCTAGAGCACAAAGGATTTGCAGCCCTTCCATATATTTTTTTTGAAAGTTTGCGTATACATAACACAAGTACTGAAGTTGGGTTCACTACTATGCAGAATTAGGTACACTGTGTTCCGGCACATTTCGCCCACATTTCGCAAACACTTTGTAAACATTTCATGAAATCCGGTGTACTTAATTCTGCACACTAGTGTCATGACTTCTGAACTTTTTTAGATCCATGGGGCGCAACTTTTCCCTTCAAATATCCATTGTGTTTTATTTGGTTTTGATACTTCCCAAAATACGATATGTGATGATTTCAGTTGCATTGTCAGGTTTTCGATCAGAAATCGATACTTTTCTGTTTATATCGTCGGTATACAGAATCGACTATCATCAAAATGGCAATTTTCGGTAATAGTCAGTACATCTTGATAGATTGACACCATTCATAATATTTGGCATAGGGATGTACCTTTACCTGCACATCCTGAAATATTACAGAATAGCATGTTTATCAGTTATTATTCCTGAAAATTGGCCAATCAGAATGTGTGGCACTAATTAATCAAACAGCATAATAAATGTGTTCGTTTTTTTCAAAATATTTATATATGAGTGACTTCATATATTGACACTGTTGTTGCCCTCTCCTTTGCAGATACAAACAGGAAATAGTCAAGTTACGTCAGCAGCTTGGTTTGAAGGAAGACGCTCTTCTGATGACGGAAAGAAGCCTGTACAAGGCCAAGGCCAAACGATGACCCGGTCAACTCTACCCGTAGTCAATACTCGGTGCAAATACAACAGTACAACATGGACGCAACTAGACCCACAGTCTTATTGAAATCAGATTGAACGTAAAACTCATACCTCGTTCGTCAATCTGAGTGCTACCCCGCAGAGGTCACGACTGCTGACCTTCTCTGTGACCTTTCACCTTCAATAAATTCAACCAATCAGAGGCCTTCTTATTATTGTGATGTATGTTAACTCAAGTCGGTCCGATGGCTTTCTAGCTTTGTCACCGAATATCTGGAGTAAAAGGTCATCTGACATGACCTCTATGGTGCAGTACTCAGATCAGAAATGCAGTGAGGTCAAGTGTTACGTTCAGTCTAATTCAAGTGAGATTGGATGACCTAGATACTATCCACATAGCCAACATTCACTGGTGCCAACTTTATGTATATCAAGGGCTTGATTTTCAAAGCTATCTTAGTTAACATAGGCTAATGACCTCCTTAGTCCTAAAAGAATTGCGAAAAATCAACGTCGAGGAACACAAGACTAAATTATAATTTATCAAAAGTCACGTCTAGAAGTGTATGCTATATACCATCTTATCTCATCAAGTGAGAAAAAATAGTATATTTCACAAGTGAAATCTATACTTTTCTACTTCAAAAGATAAATAAACATGCCATTTGTCAAGACAAAACTGATATTCTATTTGTATATCATTATCTCTGTGTTTAATCTTGAAATAAATTTTAGCGGTAAATTACATCATTTGGAAGATGCAAGATGCTCATGTGCTAAGCGATGTCATAGCATTGCCCGAATGACATGACACGACACGACACGACATGACACGACATGACATGACATGACATGACATGACATGACAAAACACAAGTGGGGATAGTTTATTACCATTCAATAAATGTTATTGTCACTGCAGTCTGATAAAGGATATATTCTTGTGATTGAATAAAGTACTTAACTGTCAACAGTGTTGTTCCTAGGTGATCTGCTGAGGGGGGCAATTTGGCCAATTCTGAACAAGTGGGACCCTTTGCAATGGTAAAAGTAACCTACTTCTCCAAATTGTAATCGACACCAATCGAAAAAGGTGGGCAAATGTCCCCAGGACCCCTTCAAGGCACAACACTGGTCAATTATAAGATATATTGATTTATCCTATTATTATCTATTGTTGCCCTTCTACTTGATAATCAGTCATTCTTTGATGTCACAGTTGTTGATGTATCGTTTTCCTCTAATTTATGTCACCGTAAGTTATATCCACAGGAACATATTCATTCGAAAACAAGCAACTAGAAATCATATTATTATTATTATTATTTTACAATGAAACCCTTTATACTATAATGATATTGATATTGACACTCATATTTATAAACCTAAGACCTTTGAATTTGTCAACTTAGAGATTCTTTGGTTTCTCTCATTATTTATGAAATTATTTATTTAAATATGACCAATTGTTGATGTTGAACGTGTTGAGATATATTTATATAATACATTATTTATACAAGAGAACAATTTCATCCATTCCAAGTCAGTGTGTATCTTTTAGGAAAAATAGGATTTATTTTATTTTTAAAATATTTTTTGGAACAAAACTTTAACTACTATTCCGTCCATTCCATTTGATGATATTGTATTTAATGTTGTATGGAACTTGTTTGTTGTTGTGAATGTATTTGTTTACTTGTTGAATTTGTTTCTTAAAACACTGTGATATGAGAATTACATTTTAAAGTATTGAAAGTATTAAGTCAATATATATGTTTATTAATTTAATAATAACAAATGTATCTAAATCATATGTAATATATTCTTTTGTACAAAACCCAAACTGTACTCTCAAGGCGTGTATTTTTATACATTCAAAATAAAACCATCTAAAGAATTCTGTTGTATTTGTTTTAGTTCATTATATTCGGTTGTATATGTTGCAATGTTGCCCATCTGTCTTGGCACAAAGGCAGAGCATGCATGTCAGAGTGAACAATAGTTGAGATTTCCTGTTCACCCATTCTCTTCCCACAGAGGTTACTCCCTTCAGATTTCCGATCCTACCCTCTGTTTGTTTTACGCTTGCAATCGGGGGGCAGAAAGGGAGTGTCCTGATTGTTTGCAATTGAATCTAGTTGTGCAATCAGCGACGCCGTTGTAAAAGTGACATTTGCCAATGACACATCATAATGATAAAATAAACGTATGGCCAACGTTTTCTCGTTTCATGTGTTTTCCTCGAAATATGCTATTTGATTTTGTGAAAACTATAGATCATGAACATGCTTATAAATAAAGATGACCAAATCAGAGACATATCAGAAATATTCGAATGACATATGCTAATGAGCAAGACCCTTCAGAGTAAAATGCCTAGATCTTTGAAGTCATTTGGTCGACATGGCCACTGAAAGATGAGTTTTCATTGGTAAAGAAGCAGGGATACTGTATGAGATTTCGCTTTCCACCGCTAAGGGACTTTGGTTCTGCTCTCGATTTCAAGTGAAAAATAACCATGTTCACCATGCTTCGGTGATAATTTTTTGGGGTCGTCTAAATTATCTGTCCACCTTTGAAAGAGTTTATCCCTAAAACCTTAAAACAACTCCTATAAAAGTAATTTTCTGTATAACATCTGTATAGTTTGTACATTTCAAAGGCCAGTTTGCCTATTTCACGCATTTTTACAATGTAGGAGATTTCAGAGCTTGCAAAGTGAACTTCCAATGTCGCTTTTCAGCAATATGTTGCCACCAAGTAAACGGAGACATCTTTTCTAAATCTTTCCAAGTATTTAGCCAACTTTCTCAAGTCCTCTGCTTCAGTCTCCATCACAATGACTTGTATATCCTCTATAACTGTATTGAGTGTCCCATTTTGAATTGGTACGGCCTGTAATCATTGGCTGTATGTAAACAATTGGTAAGGGGCGCAAATCGTGATCACAATAGATGTCGCTGCTTCGTTTCACGGCTTCTGCTATCGTTGAAGGAACGGTATGAAACAGGAAGAGTTGGTCTCAATACGTTTTCACCTAGCCGTGGTAACATACTGCATAGCAAAGTTATAAATTGTGTTGTTTCATCGAGAAGTACTCACTGTTGGCAAAGGTTGCTGTTTTAATACCAGTTGATTCAGTATTGTGACGAGATAAAGGTGCAAAAAAGTGATTTTTGATCGAAAACCGGAGTGGCGGTCATCAATTAGTCCAATGTAATTTTGGAAACATATGTATTACAGACAAAAGGGCCAATTTTGGAGCATAATTTTAATATAACTACTGTTTGGATATATTGAACAATTGGACATGGGTTTCGGTTCCTCCCCTGTGTATGTAAGGCTGTTGCTTGATGTTCATGAGAATTAAGTAGATGTTATGATATATTTGGCGATTGGGGATGAACATGAACGTTTAGTGAACTTATTTGACTTGAACTAAAATTGGCACATATGGTATTTCTGAACATATCAAAACCAAATAAAATACTGCGAAAACACTGAATGTCTATTCTCAATGAAAGCAGTAGGTATTACCGTAAAAGTAACATTTTCTATTCGAAAATTGGATTGAAATGGTAATGGCATGTCAACTTTAAAAGGCTTCACCAACTTCTATTCCCCTTTTGGAATGTGAATAATACATCATAGCTCACGTAAGAATATGCACAACTTACTGTTGTATAGTCACAGGGGGGTTAGCGCGTTCAGCTTCGGGTCAAGATGTCCGGGGTTCGAATCCACCAAAGGGCACTGCAACTTTGTCTGCAGTAGAGAACTGTTCTACACGCAGTCAGGTTTGGGTGCAATGCTACACTGAATTTTAGCGTAGTACCACCCATGGTTCACTAGTTCCAGCCGATGCTCGCAGGTTTCACCGCAATGCATAACCACATGGCGTTGCCGGCTTTCTCCCTGCCATAAATACTAGCAGCTGCAATATAAGTGAAATACTCTTGTAAGTGTCGTTTAACCACAATTCACCTCACCTCACCTCACCTAACCATCGGAAAGCTTAAGGAGAGTAAACTCTGTTGGAAGAGAATGCGAAAGGTTTGAAAATTCAGAGCATAAAACCTTCCGACACTGTCACGTCACATACACTCATTCCACCATCACGCGTACTATTGCCCTATCCAGGTTAGTGACCACAGAAAAGAGTATTAAGGTAATGGCAGCACACTGTCAATCTTTCAAAGAAATATTTGAACGCCTGATTCTTTGTATGTCATGTTCGCTGATTAATGAATTTAAGCGTCCAAATGTCGGACTATTCCTATTGTCTGAACTGCACTTTATTGTCACTCAGGCTGCAAACTGAAGCATAAGAGGTACACACCGTATACATATTTACATTATACAACACAACATAGAATATTTAGTTACAGCAAGTAAGGCCCAAAAAAAAAGAATTTCTTTCTGGTTTCCGCCCGCGTCAGTTTCAGACCCTTGCCTCAGGTATTTTTTTTCTAGGTTCTAGGTTCTGAATTGTAGATTTGGTGACCCTGTGACCTCAATTGGGGTCACAGGGGTCACAACCCCAAAAACGTATTTTCATCTTTTTCTCTAGTTCCAAAAGGTCTAGAGAGCTGAAAAGTTGTGTGCAGACTCATTGGCTAATGGGGATTCTAAATTGTAGATTTGGTGACCCTGCGACCTCAAATATAGGTCACAGAGGTCATGATCTGAAAACCTATTTTCATCTTCTTCTCAAGAACAACTGACCCTAGAGACTTGAAATTGCATGTACTGACTCCTTGGCCAATTGGGATTCTAAATTGTAGATTCTGTGATCCTGCAATCACATACCTGAAAAGCTATTTTCATCTTGAAATTGTATGTGCTCTTCAAAGGGAGGTAATTTATAGGAAACGACAGGGATCGATGTCTTTATTTGTAGGGAATTTTATCTTTAGCCTCAAAGATAGGTTAAAAGGGGTAAGGACCTTAGGACCTATTTCATCTTCTCCATTTAATGTGCTTCATATTTGTTGTACCTCTCACCTTGAGGTTGACATTTTGAATAAGTTAATGTATAAAAGGCCTGATGAGCTACAGAGCAAGTGGCTATATTTTTTAAATTTTAAGTTAAATGCCAAACATTCTCATGATTATGGCCAAAAGCCATTTTGAAAAAGTGATTTCAACATCCAAAGTGTACTCGAACAGAATACCAATAAAAACATGATATTGATGTATGAAATTGCGGGTACGTCTTTACAAATCATGTCCCAATAAAAAAAAAAGCTTTAAAAATCGACTTTCTCCGGCAGCAACACTGTCGAAAACGTGGTGACGTTTCTTTTGCGGTTGACTGTAGATCTGAACTCATAAAGACAGTTGTAGAGCTGAAATGAAACATAACATAGCCTACCGTGTTGAGGGATTTGACACTAGCATAATTTACAGCCATCAGCTTCTACACAGTGATTTGGGCGGCAACATTGTCCTTGATGATCTCGTCGGTCATTCTCTTCCCACAGAAGTTACTCTCTTTAGTTTAGGATCAACTTCCCAATGCAAGGCATAACTCTTGCCAGTTTCCATTACCGGCTGATTTAGGCATTGCAGTATCTCTGTGCTTGGAAATACGGGCCCCCTATGCATTTCAGGTGCAGCGATCCACTATCTTGGCACAACAAAGCGAGGGAAATACTGCAAGACTTCAATCAGCTAGTAATAGAGACTGGCAAGAGTTATGCCTTGTGTTTGGTTGTTGGTTTAGGATAGGAAATCTGAAGGGAGTAACCTCTGTGGGAAGATAATGCTCGTCAGTGAGACAATGTATCAGTCGTTGAGTATTATGAATGAACGATATTTGGCCGTTAACTCCATGGTGTTAAAATGATTATACCTTTAAAAACAGTTTACATTTTTCGTTACGTTTTTCTACATTATAGCTGATATTGCATTTGAAATTAGCATTTTATAGTGATATTTCCGATTATGTTTTAAATAGTTATTTGCGTTTATTTTGTGTTGTTGAAATAGTTGTGTATATCTTTAAAACCATTTACATATTGTAATTCTTCTTTTGTATGACTGTGTATTTATTTATTGATATTATATGTAAACAAGGCAAAAGTCAGTGCAGTTCACATACCACCGCGTGTAGTTTGACTGCTGCATATGGTATTGTTTAATTCCAAACATATGTAGCTAGTCAATCATGACAATGAATAACAATAATTTTGAATGATCTTTACGCTAGAATGACGTTTCTTCACCATTGGTTTCTTTGCTATATAAAGTATCCCATTTTGGTATTTCTCACATTCTACCTGATGAAAGAGAAAGTATGTACACCCCGAAATGTCCTGTGTTTTCACATTAGAGAAGGGGTCATTCTCATCCAGCACAAACATGGTTCAGTAAACTTCAAAATCAGTGGTGCGTGTGTATCGCATTCTCTTCACACATAGGTTACTCTCTTCAGATTTCCGTTCCTAACCTCTGTTGTTTATCGCTTGATATCCATAGTGGGAGAAATTGGAACTTCATAGTGTGTCCCTGCTTTTTAACCAATGAAAACTCATCTTTCAACGGCCATATGGACCGAGTGACTTCAAAGATCTAGGCATTTGACTCTTTAGGGTCTTGCTCAATTGCATATATATGTCCTTCGAATATGTCTGATGTACAAAACATAAATGAACTATCTCTGATGTGGTCTTCTTTATTTATAAGCATGTTTATGATGAATAGTTTTCACAAAATCAAATAGCATATTTCGAGGAAAACACATTAAACGAGAAAACGTTTATCTTACGTTTACTTTTCATTATGACGTGTCATTGGCAAATGTCATCTGTACAACAGCATCGCTGATTGCACAACTAGAATCAATTGCAACCAATCAGGACACTCCCTTTCTTCCCTCGATTTCAAGCATAAAACAACGGAGGTTACGATCGGAAATCTGAAGGGAGTAACCTCTGTGGGAAGAGAATGGTATTGGAAGTGGTTAAGTGTTACGATAAAGTCTGTTTCAGAAGGGTGATAGCACATCAGTATGACAGACCCCAAAATATTCACAATATTATAGACTTTCATAAAATTTCTTGTACTATTACAATATTCATTCAAAATAGTTCTAATATCTTACAAGCACATATAGAACAACAACAATTCGCACTTTGTATTCTTTTTCTTATTAATATACACAAATAACTTAATCAAGCACCACCTCATATTTTCAGATGTGTGTGACGATGCCCAACCACTGTGAAAATATTGTGAAATTAATCGAAGAAATGCTTATTATATGAAAGTTCATCATCTTACCTAAACAAAAAGACAACACTGAATGCAATGTTTAACATGTATCTCATTATATTGCCAGATGAACATGAACAGTGGTTTTACTTGAAAACTCACTCCTGTACAACTATTGCTCTGTGAACTTCAAAAACGGTGAAAATGTTTGTTAAAAGGAGGGTTCTATCGGGGTATTTTTTGTGGAAACGAAATTCGGGAGGATATTCCTGTTTACATATATATGTTAATAATACATGATTAAAACACAGAAAAATTTAAAGATACTAATGAAGGTAACATTTTGATGACTTTATATTTCACAACTTGATAAACATAAGCGCACATTTGTTGAAAATTAAAACTATGAGAACTGAAGCCATTCATCGGCGCTGCGAGTGGGAAAAACTTCGCTACAGCATAACAGCAAATTGTTTATTAGTTGTATGACATGTTATGTATTACTATGTGAATACTCTATCAGTGTATGTCTTTAGTTATTAAAACGTTGCAAAATTAGGTACATTATAGCGTGTAAAAAAATCCAATATGGCGACATTTCCCTACCTTTAAGCAGATGGACAATGTTCTTGACCATCACGTTATCAATAACGGGTGTATCCGCTACGTGCCCGGATGATTGCTTCAACCATCCTCCACATCCTTGTGGTGAGTCTCTTGATTCGCTTCAGAGGTAACAGCTGTCACTCATGATGTATAGCTACTTCTAAACCGACTTAATCCTGTTCTGGTGGGTCCATGGCTTGCACTCGGCGTCCAATCATATCCCAAATGTGTTCCAGTGGATTGATATCCGGGCTCATGGCAGGCCATGGAAGTTTGGACACTGCATTCAATGCAGAAAATCAATCACAAGTCGAGAATGGTGAGACCGAGCGTTATAATTCATGAATACAGGACAAGTGGCCAATGGATGCTTGTCAAAAGGTGGCACAAGAACAGGCTGCAGAATTTCCCGGATGTAACAATCGCCATTAAGATTACCTCTCACAGTCACCAAATCGAGCTTACAATCATGAGAGATGCACCCCCAGACCATTACAGGTCCACCAACGAATGGGACTGATGCTTGGATGTTCTTTGGTGCATATGCTGTGTTCTTAGTTCTCCAAATACGCTGGCGCCCGTCAGTGACGTGTAGCAAAAAGCGACTTTCATCTGACCAATGAATAGCTCTACAAGATATTCCGGTGGAACTCATTCCAATAATTTGCCATCTTTTTGCTTCAGTGAGTCTCCTTCGAGCCATGTTCAGAGGTAATGACACAATCATTTGAAAATGTCCAAGATTTATACTGATTTCAAGAACTATTTAAAACTGCAATTTCAGAAAGTCGTGGGTGGTGTGCTTCACATGCATTGTGGTGTGTGTGTGTGTGTGTGTGTGTGTGTGTGTGTGTGTGTTTGTGTGTGCGATTGACCTCACAGAAAACCCGAGCACTGTTGAGAGGAAATGCAGTTCCATAGCAATTACCATCTAACAATACATATTCGTTACTATGTATATTTGTATCACTGAAAATATTAGGTGGTGCTTAATTAAGTTCTTTGTGTATATATTCAAATAACATTCTTAAATTCATTCAGAACAATATTCTTACAATGTACATCTGCTGACAAAAAAATATATCATGTTAATCTTCCGAGAGTGAACATCCCCAATGTGGTTGTCTGAATGTTGGTTGCGGTTGTATGTCCTGTGTATAATTCTATGTATACTGAAACCCAGTAAGGAGAAGTAGTGAACCACCAGTTCTTCGTGGCGGATTCACACGGAAATTTAGTAAATTTAGATCACTTGACCAAATCACACGACCCATCAAAATTCGGCGACCTTATGCTCCAAACGGAACGAAGAGGATAAGTATCAAAATTCGGCAATATGTGTAAAATTATATGGATATAATTTCCAACTTTGTAATTTACACATATTCCAGAATTGTATTGGTCGAGAGAACGGTCATGGGATCTAAATTTACTGATTTCATGTGAACAAAAATCGTTCATACGTATGTATTTTTAATTTCGTGTGAACATTGAGTAAACTAATTTCTCAGTTCTGCCGCAGCTCCTTACTCCCTATTATAAATCTTGTTTATTTTTTTAAAAGAAAGTTGTTAAAAAATATGAAAACATAATGTCTGCAGATATTTCAGTCAGTAATACTAACAACTGTTCAAACGCCACAGGAACTCGATATCGTAAGTAAAACATAGGTAAAACGTAATTTAAACAAACCTACCCCCTATATAACATAGAGTATGTTATATAGGGGGTAGGTTTGTTTTACCTACGTTTTACCTAGTACGTTTTACTTACGATATCGAGTTCCTGTGTCAAACGCCTGCCCGTGCGATTTTGAGACAGTCAAACTGTTTCGAGGTACCCCAATGGCCTCTGCCATCAATGACTATATTTGTTTGCAGTAGGTACGTTTCCTGTCACCCCAGCATCAGCTGAGTGGAATGGCATGTGTTGCACAACATGCACGATTTGCACGTGCAAGCGCCGTAACCAAAGCTGCTCAACTTTTTATAGATAACAGACGCAATTTATAGTTGACGTGCAGATTCTTAATACACCGAGAATTGATAAAATTAACTTTGCTGCGAAATAAATGTCAGTACTTTACCTTGATTATGTATATTATCTTTCGAAATTGTTATGCTTTTTGGGAACTATTTATCTCTGCGTCGGAACTTGTTCAAAGAATTTGCTACTGTGTAACCGTGAATTTCAGCTCAGTAGGCAGTACCACCCATGGTTCGCTAGTTTCATCCGATGCTCGCAGGTTTCACCACAACGCATTGTAACACTGGTGTTGCTGGCTTTCTGCCAACAGTCGTGATATAAGTGAAATATTATTGAAAGCGGCGTTAATCCTCAAACCATCTGGCCCACCTCACCTTAAAATATCTTAACATAGAATATTATGGAGCAATCAGACTATTTAAAAAGTGTGGATATTGTTGGAAAATTGCGTATGTTATTCTAGTAGCCAAATACTATAATCGTTTCTGTTTACTTCAGAATTAAAAAAAAAGTTTTCCGGTTTGATGGAATAAAGTCTTGATATTGTGACGGATAAAATGAGTGTTCATCCTGGAATCTGAGGACAACTTAACAAAAGGGTTGGTTTTTTTTATTTAACAACGATTAAAAGATAACAATTCAACACATATGGTGATACGATAAAACCACTCAAACAGCCCCAGGCAACGACGGAACCGCCTTTTGAAGTCGTGCAGCCGACTTTGGTCCTCTTCCACAGACTCCCACCTTCTTCCGGTTGTCTTTAATACTGTCATTGATTATCACATTGTTTACAGAACCGAGATGAAGACTTGTACCAAATTTGCAGATTCTAGGTTGAGCGGTTCATTAGATATCGCGCTAACAACATTTTCAAAACTGGTCAAAGTCTCGCCGTGACCTTGAAAATGACGGCAAGGTCACCAAAAACTTTTCAGGTCTGCGTATTCCCCAGATGAAGACTGGTACCAAGTTTGAAGATTCTAGGTTGAGCGGTTCATTAGATATCGCGCTAACAACATTTTCAAAACTGGTCAAAGTCTCGCCGTGACCTTGAAAATGACGTCAATGTCACCAAAAACTTTTCAGGTCTGCGTATTCCCCAGATGAAGACTGGTACCAAGTTTGAAGATTCTAGGTTGAGTGGTTCATTAGATATCGCGCTAACAACATTTTCAAAACTGGTCAAAGTCTCGCCGTGACCTTGAAAATGACGTCAAGGTCACCAAAAACTTTTCAGGTCTGCGTATTCCCCAGATGAAGACTGGTACCAAGTTTGAAGATTCTAGGTTGAGCGGTTCATTAGATATCGCGCTAACAAGAAGCGGGACGGACGTACGGACGTACGGAGCTGAATACTAAGTCCCCCGCTCCGCGCTTCGCGGCGGCGGGGGACAAAAATCAATCATAAGTCGAGAATGGTGAGGCCGAGCAGAATAGGCTGCATAATTTACCGGATGTAACAATCGCCAATAAGATGACCTCTCACAGTCACCAAATCGAGCTGATGCAGATGAGAGATGCATCCCAAGACCATTACAGGTCCACCAACGAATGGGACTGATGCTTGGATGTTCTTTGGTGCATATGCTGTGTTCTTAGTTCTCCAAATACTCTGGCGTCCGTCTGTGACGTGTAACAAAAAGCTACTTTCATCTGACCAATGAATAGCTCCGGTGGAACTCATTCCAATAATTTGCCATATTTTTGCTTCAGTGAGTCTCCTTCTAGCCATGTTCAGAGGTAATGACACAATCATTTGAAAATTTCCAAGATTTATACTGATTTCAAGAACGATTTAAAACTGCAATTTCAGAAATTCGAGGGCAGTGTGCTTCACATGCATTGTGGGGTGTGTCTGTGTGCGATTGACCTCACAGAAAAACCGAACACTGTTGAAAGGAAATGCAGTTCCACACCAAATACCATCTAACAATACATAATCGTTACTATGTATATTTGTATCACTGAAAATATTAGGTGGTGCTTAATTAAGTTCTTTGTGTATATATTCAAATAACATTCTTAAATTCATTCAGAACAATATTCTTACAATGTACATCTGCTGACTAAAAAATATAACATGTTAATCTTCCGAGAGTGAACATCCCCAATGTGGTTGTCTGAATGTTGGTTGCGGTTGTATGTCCTGTGTATAATTCTATGTATACTGAAACCCAGTAAGGAGAAGTAGTGAACCACCAGTTCTTCGTGGCGGATTCACACGGAAATTTAGTAAATTTAGATCACTTGACCAAATCACACGACCCATCAAAATTCGGCGACCTTATGCTCCAAACGGAACGAAGAGGATAAGTATCAAAATTCGGCAATATGTGTAAAATTATATGGATATAATTTCCAACTTTGTAATTTACACATATTCCAGAATTGTATTGGTCGAGAGAACGGTCATGGGATCTAAATTTACTGATTTCATGTGAACAAAAATCGTTCATACGTATGTATTTTTAATTTCGTGTGAACATTGAGTAAACTAATTTCTCAGTTCTGCCGCAGCTCCTTACTCCCTATTATAAATCTTGTTTATTTTTTTAAAAGAAAGTTGTTAAAAAATATGAAAACATAATGTCTGCAGATATTTCAGTCAGTAATACTAACAACTGTTCAAACGCCACAGGAACTCGATATCGTAAGTAAAACATAGGTAAAACGTAATTTAAACAAACCTACCCCCTATATAACATAGAGTATGTTATATAGGGGGTAGGTTTGTTTTACCTACGTTTTACCTAGTACGTTTTACTTACGATATCGAGTTCCTGTGTCAAACGCCTGCCCGTGCGATTTTGAGACAGTCAAACTGTTTCGAGGTACCCCAATGGCCTCTGCCATCAATGACTATATTTGTTTGCAGTAGGTACGTTTCCTGTCACCCCAGCATCAGCTGAGTGGAATGGCATGTGTTGCACAACATGCACGATTTGCACGTGCAAGCGCCGTAACCAAAGCTGCTCAACTTTTTATAGATAACAGACGCAATTTATAGTTGACGTGCAGATTCTTAATACACCGAGAATTGATAAAATTAACTTTGCTGCGAAATAAATGTCAGTACTTTACCTTGATTATGTATATTATCTTTCGAAATTGTTATATTTTTTGGGAACTATTTATCTCTGCGTCGGAACTTGTTCAAAGAATTTGCTACTGTGTAACCGTGAATTTCAGCTCAGTAGGCAGTACCACCCATGGTTCGCTAGTTTCATCCGATGCTCGCAGGTTTCACCACAACGCATTGTAACACTGGTGTTGCTGGCTTTCTGCCAACAGTCGTGATATAAGTGAAATATTATTGAAAGCGGCGTTAATCCTCAAACCATCTGGCCCACCTCACCTTAAAATATCTTAACATAGAACATTATGGAGCAATCAGACTATTTAAAAAGTGTGGATATTGTTGGGAAATTGCGTATGTTATTCTAGGAGCCAAATACTATAATCGTTTCTGTTTACTTCAGAATTAAAAAAAACGTTTTCCGGTTTGATGGAATAAAGTCTTGATATTGTGACGGATAAAATGAGTGTTCATCCTGGAATCTGAGGACAACTTAACAAAAGGGTTTGGTTTTTTATTTAACAACGATTAATAGATAACAATTCAACACTTTTGGTGATACGATAAAACCACTCAAACAGCCCCAGGCAACGACGGAACCGCCTTTTGAAGTCGTGCAGCCGACTTTGGTCCTCTTCCACAGACTCCCACCTTCTTCCGGTTGTCTTTAATACTGTCATTGATTATCACATTGTTTACAGAACTGTTCTGTTCAAGATCTTCGACGCGCAAGAACAAAGAATCTTGAGCGACGCTTGCTACAGTCCGGGCTCTGTCGCTCCTCTCGAAGTAGGTTATCATGTCCGAATGATCCGCCATATTGGAACGGGAGGAAATGCAGACTGCACTTCCGGTCAGCCTCTTTATGACGCGCCGGAAGTCCTTGTTGAGGACGATAAATATCACTGGGTTGACAGAGCTGTTTGCGAAGGCGAGTAGAGTGGTCAGCAGGTCAGCCAGATAGGGAACAGGCACCTGTTCATTGTTCACTGACCAGAAGTTCAGGATGACGTAGGGGCCCCAACACAGGAAGAACACACCTGTAAACAGAAATAACACCTTATTGTGATGTGTTATTATTGCATAAATTAAGCAGTTTAGGATGACTATGGGGCCCAAACAAAGGAGGAACACACCTGTAAACAGAAATAACACCTAAATGTGATGGTGTAATGTTTGCAAAGATTCAGCATTTCAGGGTGACTATGGGGCCCCAACACAGGAAGAACATACCTGTAAACGGAAATAACAGCTTAATGGAATGATGTTATATTTCCAAAGATTCAGCATTTCAGGATGACTATGAATTAGCCTCAGCACAGGACGAATTCTCCAATAGACAGAAATAACACCTTCGGCATTCGGAACAGACGAAATGATAGTTGTTTGGAGTTATCTGCCCCTAGCTTCTCGCACCGAAAGCTTTTGTTGGAGGTCTTATGATTGGTTAACTAAATTGCGTCAGAACATGCAAGTCTACGGGTTGTTATCAGACGGTTTTGCGAGGAAACCCCCGAACGATATGAATTCGTATCCCGGTAATGTCACTATTTTGCAATGTTTATTTCTCGGGAAACCGTCGATTTTAAACAGACTGGTTTAACACTGCAGTGTGTGTTACTCAAGGTCATATATTCTATAGAGTTTGAGGTTTTGAGGAAAAGACTGAATATGGGAATATCTGTACGAGTATCAGTACGAGTTTCCCTCATGGAAACTTCGATCCTAGGGACAACTTTGTGTCGATGGTTGGAACATCCAGCGTTCAGTAGAGTTTGTTCTCGACCAAAAGTCCCTGTAAGTTAACGCTGTGTAGTGTTGGTAACATGATGGTGTGTTAAAACATACACCTCCCCTTCCTCCAATTCAATACGAGTTTTTTTACCTTTCTAAAATAAAAAGTCCAAATTTCTGCCATGGAAACTGAAACAAAATAAAATTTAAAAAGTTCAAATCCCGAAAAAGCACATCTACATGATATGGAGAGATAGTGTACCAAATTTGGTGAGGATTGGTCAAATAGTCTTAAAGATCTGCTCCGGAAACATACCTTACCCTGCAAAGTGCAATTTGTTTTACATAGAAAAAAAGACTGAGACCCCACAGGCACATCTAAATGACATGGGGAGACAGAACAACAAAGTTGATGGTTAGCCAAGTAGTTTTAGAGATCTGACCCGGAAACAAACCTACCCTTCAAATAGACGAAATCCAAACTGTTACCATGGAAACAAAGAAAAAAGATGAAACTTCCAAAAGGCACATCTACATGATATGGGGAGGCTGTATACCAATTTTGGTGAAGATTTGTCAAGTAGTTTTAGAGATATGCTCCGTAAATAACGAGAACGCCGAAGGCCAACACCGACGGTAACTCAACCAAAAGTAATGTCGCCCGACACTCCGGTGGAGACATAATTTTTCGACTACTGTAAATCTACCGGTTATCGACTAACATATAAGATGTACAGATTATCTCTTTTGTCGGTATTATCGATTACAGTATACGTAGTGTCATCGGCGAATGAGTTTTTGTTTTTGTTTTGTTGTGTGGCAAGGGACTCAAACAGGATTAACCCCAATCCTCCCGGATGGTGAAATAGGACCACATTATATTGGTACAGATAAGCATTAACGGCGCTGTAGCACGATTCTCCAACTGAAATAAAGTGCTCTCACAAAAATACAAATAAATGTTACCAGTTGCTGGCTAAATAACACACCTAAATCAATAAAACGACTTCTAAAACGAATGTACATAGTTGGGTTAAGCCATGCGAGTCCATTTCCCATCGAGCGGCCATTTTAATGTGTTCACATTAAAATGGCCGTTCGAAGGTAGTTCAAGTGATCCCACCGATGTAGCGATACCTAAGTTTTACCGAGTTTTAATTATGGTACAATGACGGAATGGTTAACCATCTTGCTCATCTCAAATTCTAATGAGACCTATAAATCCACATCTCACACTGAAGAGTTCAACACCACTGTCGCTTTATACGTCGCACCATTTTCATTGAATACGGATAACCGTTGTTTATGTATACTGCCTATCAGGTCGTGTTATGAGATTTTTACCCATTAAAGGCGCTGTAGCACGTTTTTTCGCTCAAACAAGTCGATGAAATGTATTTAAAAAATAATTTCACAAATCATAAAACACCCTTCTGTCTTTGGAAAATCAAGTTAAAAATGGGTGTACATGGTTCCGTAAAGCAATGGGGATCGTTTTTGTCATTCGAAATAATAAATTGTGTTCACAATAAAATGGCCGCCATGCAATTTTTGCTTTATACGCAACACCGTTATCACTACTACGGACAATTGGTTTGTGTAATAGGATGCTTTACCCTCTAAAGTAAATTTAAATGGCACAAACTATCATTATAAATAGGAAATTTGAAAAAATAAATTTTGCAAAAAACGTGCTACTGCTCCTTTAATGTATCAATAACATACCATAAAAACATAACACACAAAAAATCCGTGCTACAGCACCTTTAAATGGAAAGTAGTAAGTTATATAAAAAAAAATGAAATACATATTCAACCAATCATGTTAAATCATCAGTCTTACAATCAAGACTCGAAGGAAAATTAGTTGATGATGACTTCTGTTCATCATATTATTCAAGTGAGAATATTTATCATGTATTTAGTACTATTTACTCAATCGCTAAAGAACCGTCGCCGTACAAAATACAAGATTCAATGCGCGAATAAGCGTCATTTTCAAATCTCCTTAATTAGACGAGACAGGCGCGTCAAGAATGGCTGTTATGGCTTCTTTTATGACGTCATACAATAAATAGGCGTCAATAAATTAAGTCAAAGAATGTTTTTTATGTCCTCAACATCTTTTTATTGATTAAATTTCTATATTTTATTAATTTTTAAATTAAAGGACGACGAAAATATTTTGAAAAAGCTATTTAAGCACCCCAAGTGTACTTGAACAGACATCAAAATAAAACCATTATACTCTGATGTATGAAATTGAGGGTAACTCTTTACAAATCCAATTGTGAATGTACAAAATATGTCATCTGTCATGTTGTATCAAGTCAATAAGTCGGTAAGAGTCTAAGAAGCTGATTTATCAATTTGCCGCGTGCCTTAACGTTTTAGATTTACGTCAGAGACCCCCGATACTTTACTGACCATGTTAAGGATGTGTGACAATTTGTTTTTACTTTATAATGAAAAATCTTCAAACTAAATGTTACATGCTGAAACAGAGAATGCTTTGAATAGATACACATTTTGCAATAAAAAAGAAAGTGTTGTGGTATTGACTTTAAAAGCCTGAGGTTTACGTTAAAAGTAAATCTTTATTGGAAATTCATGTAGATTCTGTTTTACACTTAAATGGACTTTGTATGAAATATTTGATGTGTCGTGGTGTGGTGATTCTATAGCCATACCCGAATCGATTTACCGCTTTCCCGGCGAAATGGCGACAAAAAGCTTTTTCAATATCCGCCAATAGCTTTCATATTTGCAGACCAAGTACAGCAAGATGAAGGGGTACACGACTTTATGTACTGGAAGAAAAACGACTGTTAAAAATTCAGCTGTAAACTCGTTGTAGAATAAATGATATCCGTTCATATGTCTGAGACACAGATCCGGCTCCAATCTACTGAAGCTGAACATTCTATCCCATCTACTATAATATTCCGGTATATACACATTGTCAATGGCTGAACATTTAAATAAATAATGGAATTCGTCTGCTTTTGATGGGGTTTTACAGAGAGGGCATTTTCTGTTTTCGCGTTTGATGCCCTTAAACTTCCGGCGGTCAGTTTCAACCGGTATATATTGGTTACGTGTTCTGAATAGCAATACAGGATAGGCTATAGATTTAGATAGTAAACTAATATTTGTAGTGAAAGTAATGGTTTTGACTCCTTTAGTGTGAGGAGTTTGTGAATTCACGTGCAATCATTGACCGTATAGCCACAAAATCATGAGGTCAATCGACGCATGTTAGCATGAACTTAGTAAGCACATTTGGAAAATCAAATTGAAAGTTTAATTTTGTTGACCTTTTGGCAATGCCGCGTCTTACCAATGAAGAACGCCAACGATCTATGGGGAGGCTCCATACTGGTCAGTCTGTGGTCACTGTGGCAAGAGCCTTCAACTGTTTACGACAAACAATTTCAAATCTCAAGAGGAGAGTGCATCAAACGGGAATAGTTGCAGACCGCCCTGGGCCAGGAGCGTCACGTGTGACGTCACTCAGGGAAGATGCAGTAATACGTTTAAGTCATCTTCGCAACCGATTTGTAACTGCAACTTCCACAAGTAGGGAGATGTTTGGTGGAAGGATAACCCCACAAACAGTCAGAAATTGATTGCGTGCCGATGGAATTCGCGCACGGAGACCCTATAGAGGACCTATCCTTACACCTCTTCATCGCCGTAACCGTCTTGCGTGGGCCACAAGGCACTTAAGGTTAACTTAACGACAGTGGAATTCCATTGTTTTTAGTGATGAGTCTCGATTCACCTTGAGATTTGCTGATGGCAGGGCCCGTGTGTACTGCAGACCGGGGCTCCGTTCCATAACAGCGAGCGCTTATAATCGCTCATTGATTGCTCAGTGTAGCGTTCAAGTAGCGCTCATTCTCTCCTGAACGACACGGTGCAAAACCTCAAAGTTCGCTCGCTTTGCTACGTAGCGCTACATTGAGCAATCGCGTTCAAGAGTTATTTAAAAGTAATCGCTAATTGAGTAATCGCTAACTTTACAGATATTCATGAGCATGCATTATAGGTTGTATAGACTTTGACCAGGGAGTCAACATATCTTTTAACTTCAAAGAGGCCTTTTTATGGCTGATTCTGCGAAGGCGTCCTCAGTTTCTGGGATGGTTGGAATTGGCGACTTACACGAGAGTAGACAGCAGACTATGTCAATGTCACTTTCTCATGTAGCGCAGAAGCTATAGCCACAGAACAGAAGTCCACAATGTTACACCACAGACTGTCCCTCACTGCTTCAGTTCGTGGGCACACACACACAACATGTATCATCAAGTCGTCGTGTTCATTAATGCAAAGGTTGCACGTTCTCTTGACCTTGCCAGGTCTCCACCCTGCACACAGCTGCACTACAAATGAAGCTGGAATCTTCAGGTTTGGATGTGTCTTTGCAATAGTCCATGCTTTATGTGGGGTGATCTCGGGATGGCCCGACTGAAGTGTCGTAGGTCAGGGTCAGATCTGATGCGATCTTTCCATAAGTCTCTTTCCTTTGACTGGACTCGTGACTGGTGGCGACAGCGTCATGGTTTCTTTGCACACGGTCGTTCTCCACTGGTTGTTGTTCAAGGGAACTTAACTACTGTCCAGTACAGGGATCAGATTTTGCAACCTGTTCTCCTTCATCCATGCAGAGACACGGCCCCGGACTATGGTTTCAGCAAGACAACGCTAGGCGTCACACAGCAGTTCTGACGCAGAATTTTTCCAAAATGCTGGTGTTCAAGTCCTGTATTGGCCATCGCGAAGCCCCAACCTCAATCCGATCGAACACATCTGGGACTAACTGGGTCGACGTGTTCGTCAACCAGTTAATCCACCGTAGACGTTGTAAGATGTTCAACATCGTTCTCGGGCAGTGTTCACTAACGTTCTAAGATCCACGAGGAGACGTTGTGTGACTGACTGTACGAGACGCTAGAGGTGGACACAATCGTTACTGATCACCTCAGATCGATTCTCTTCATTCTATGAAATTCATTTGGGAGGGTATTCAGACGTCATAAACGATGTCGACGTTAAAGACAAACGTGATTATGTGTGTCTGTCTTCTGACCATACCCATTTGATCTTTGAACAACATACGAATGCATTAATTGATTTAAAACAAATATTAATATGTGTGCCAGTAAAAACTAAGTGTTAAGTTTTCAGTTTTTCTCATTTTTCTAAAAGATAGTAACCTCCCTCCGAAGCCTAAAATATGTATTAAGTAGAGAAACTCCTAAAAGACCGCATCTCGAATGGCCATTGGCCGTATCGTCGACAAATGAAATTTTATGTTGTTACAATCATGTCGACGGTTTGGTCCATGGAGTGGTTGAGCGCAGTTCAATAAATTACTATAACTATTACTATCAATTATGCAACCATTTGGGGGTACCGACAATATGAAAGAATAGAGAAAGTACAGACAACCTTCCTAAAGCGTATTTATCCTGCCAAAATTACAAGTAGTGCTGCCGTTTTAGGAGAAGCTGGCCGTCAACTAGTCCACATTAATACCATCTTTAAATGTGTTAAATATTTACTAAACTGTTATCAATGGACCTTAACCGAATTCCTAAACGAACTTACCTGATGCTGTATGGATTGGATGAAGCAGGAAATTCAAGATGTTGGGGACGTAGGATTATTTCTCTAAGATTTTAATATTTTATAATATAATATTAATAATTTTAAATAGTTTTCCAAAAGCAGCTGAGAATAGTTATGGGTCTATACGAGTTAGGGTTAGCGGGATCACCTTTCTTTATATAAATAGGCTTTATAACACCAGGGCCATGTTCAAGAGAGGTTTCTAAGTAATCGCTCAATGAGCACACTTTTAAACCTCTCTTGAACGATATTGCTCAATGTAGCGCTACGTAGCAAAGCGAGCGAACTTTGAGGTTTTGCACCGTGTCGTTCAGGAGAGAATAAGCGCTATTTGAGCGCTACCTGAGCGCTACATTGAGCAATCAATGAGCGATTATAAGCGCTCGCTGTTATGGAACAGGGCCCAGACGATAATATTAAATTAAAGAAAGAGACGTAAAATGATCCCATTATATCAAAAGTATCTACGAGGTATTCGTTCTCAATTAAATGTAAACCGCTGCTTTTACATCGATTTAGATATATATTAAACAGCTTTCTCGATTTCTTGGATAGTAATATCACAGTTTAAACATTCATTATCATATGACATAGACTTATATATATAGTTTCTGGAGGGACATCATTGTCTAAGTGGCCATTCTCGTTTTAATGTATAAGGTGACATGATCCTTCTGATGAATACCAAAATGTTTAAGAAGTGCACTATTTAGAGAGATTTAGAAACAAATCTAGTCCGTAAACATGTGCCAAAGCTTCCTAAAACAGTCGAAGCACATTTTTAACAAAAATGTTTCCTTAGAATCTCATGGTTGTGTTTAGAATAGAAAAATAACAAATCTCAATATTTCGTCATTTTCAGACAAAATAACGAATATATATTTTCAAAAACATAACTAATTTCCTTTTTTATGAATGTACATTCATTATAAAAGAAGATAAAGTCAGTTTGGTTAATTTTCAAACCATTTTTACAATTTTCCCTTCAATTATTGCATGACCGGAAATAGGACAATAGACCCCACCCATGAAGAACTGGCGATAACTTATTTAACAATTTATTGTTCTTTTTTTAAAATTGCCAACGCTTCTCGCAAGGTTGATGTAAACATTTACAGTATGACAGTTTCTTATTGTTGAAGGTAGACCAGATCGACAGGGTCTCGGGATTATTTGATAGAGGCTGAATGATACAAATTAAAGGATAACAATTCACATGAGCCTTATTGACAGGGGTTGAAATTTACACATATGTAAAAGTGTTCATAGAGTAAATATATACTGGATAGGTCCATTATCTTATCCTTATAAGTTCCGAAATATGTTCTTGTAAGTTTTTAAAAGTTCTTCAGAGACACGCCGATAGTCTACATTGAAGCCGAGCGATATCACTTCCGGGTGTCGGACGTCGTCTCATTGTAGGACTTATCTTGGTGTACACATGCTGTATTGTTCTGTAAACAGGGTCGCATTTACTGTAAGTAAATATTTTAATGATAATATTATTAGATTAGTGAAACATATGAAGACGAATGAACAGTTGACATTACACGTAAAGAAAACCCAAAGACAATTAATTCAAAGAGGTGTAACATTAAACGTGCAGTTTAATTGAAGTTAAATGTTTATGAATAGAAATTATGAAAAATATGTTATCGACATAATGTACCTTATTTGACTTCATTTGGAGGACGCATACTGTAGGATGTCATAAAATAAGCGAGAGAAAAATCAGATTTCACTATCCGATCTCGCCTGATCTTGGTTATGTAATATCAATAGTGTAGAATATACTTACAATTGTTACATACAATGTATTTGATCATATGGCAAAATTACTTTTTGGTTTACTTTGTATTTGTTACAAAATTGATGTTTTCAGTTGGTGAAAATAATATCAAACGCTTAATTAATTAATTAATTATTGTTTTGTTTTAATGTTTTATAGGAGATGTTTTTTTGTGAGCAAAAATTGTTAACTTAGCAATATACACTGACGAGCAAAAGAAAGTATATCACTCAGTTGTATGTGTCATATGTATAATTTTCAGTCAAATATCTCGAGTTTTCTACGTCGTATTACAAAACTGACTAGTTAGGGAAATTAGTCCAAAACATTGAATCAGTCAAAGAATACCTCGACGCAGTTTTTAAAAATTTAATTAATTTTAATTTCAATATTCCCCCAAATTAATTTTGATAAAACACAAATGTTCATCGACATATAACCCATTCTCTATGCGCAAATCAATAAATGTGCCTCTTCCTGCACACAATTACAACATTTTAAACATGGTTGGGGTCATGTTGATGTAAATTTCATTTCTTACCCTTGTCTACTTTAAATAATGATGTCTTTAAAAAAACAAGCAAAAAAGTGAGCGTGGCTCACTAATACCCCCGACTGTTAAAGTTTGACATTTTTATTTTACTAAAAGAGAGAGGTGCCTGCACACCTAAGGATTGATAAGCTATGAAAGATTAAACTGTTTGTGAATAGGGTAGGACAAGTCTCTTCATGTAAAAAAAAGGTGGTTTAAGTAAAAGTAGGAATAATAGTAACTTGAAAAGGTAGGGGTAACATAATACCCTACTACCATTACAACTGATTTCAACTTTATTTTGGAAATTAATCCATCATAATGATTCATTCGAGTGACTTTAAACAACAGGTACATGGAGGGATATACAGCAGTTTATGGCTGAGAGGAAAGAAAATTTAACTTTTCCAAAGATATAACAAGTGGAAATATAAAAAAGTAAAATCAACAAGAACACAAAAGTAACTTATGATGAAAGTTACATGAAAAAGATAATGATAAAGTCAACAAATCACAACACAAAAATAGCTTCATTCATTCTAGCTCAGAATATAACGAAGTAAACAAATACAATAAAATCGCCAAATCCGTTTAAATTTCGCACTGCACCTCTCCTATTGGTGAAGAAGACATGTACCAAATTTGAAAAGGATGAGATGAATAGTTTTTCTGTAATCGTTCGGACAAAAATTGTCTTCGGACGGACAGAATCATTGGTATTACTATATACCCCCGACCTTTTTAGGTCGGGGGTTTGATAAAACAGTCGCCAATTAAGTCATTTAAACTGCTGCCGAAAGGTGTTATTGTATCGTGCCATAATTAAATGCATCTCATTTCTTTAAAATATTGAATTAACCGAAAACAAGAGAGTGTTATACTTTCTTTTGCCCGTCAATTTATGTTTAATCAAAATTTACTATTTTGGCTCAAAGCAATCTTTTTACCTTTTTGGTTCACAACTTTTAAGTTTATATGTTACCTTTTAGACGTCAAGTAAATTCTATTGATTTTTTAAAACAAAGTTCATTATCATATTTGCATGAAAGTCGTGTCATACCCTATTACAATTAAGGGAGATATACACAAAATTCGTTTCTTCCCTGGTTCCGTGTGGAGCACATTTCGCGGAAAATATAAACTGGGTTCACCATTACTTCAGACACATATTAACAACCAGCCGTTGATGTGGCTTTTTGCGCAATTTACAAGGAAACGTGGCTTTTAAAAACTGACTATTAGGAAGTTATTTTGTGAGAACATATTGCTACATGCTTCGCTTCATCTATCTTCATACACACAAGTTAATCCTTTTTGACTCAAAATTGTAGGATTGTTACCTGTGTAACATTCCTTTCCCACAAAGGTTGCTACTTTCAAATTATCGATCCAAACATCTAAAGGGAGAACACTCTGTAGGAAGAGAATGTCCACAGGGACTTGTATGGTCGAAAAACTAGCGATTAGAAAGCATATTAAGTCGACGATCAAAAAAAGTAAAGGAATGTAACGAGGTCGACACCGCATGTCCGTTTAAATTATATTTAAGAATGTTGTTTTCATCCCATGTTATAAACCACGTCAAAGTCAATACATTTTTCTTTAAAATAAGCAAATAAACATAAAAATCCATCGATTATTTACAAAGGCATGGCTTTTCAAAGCTTTAAATATTAGCGTATTGCTGACCGAAGCCACTTACCTAGCCCAACAAATTAGTATGGTTTAATCTTTTTAAACGAAATGATGTCATATGGCAAGTTGAGCCTATCTGGGATTCCTAGTAACTTTGAGAGAAACCGGAAGTAGTGTAATCATTGCTGTCCTCGATTTGGAATTAATAACAAGAGTCATCAGAAGTCATCATCCCACATAATGTGTAGTACACGTCTTTGACAGATAATTGTATATCTACTACTTCAGTTAGTGGGTAATACACATGCTGTGTATCAGGTATGATGAAGGGATTTGGAGTTCTGCTCCGGAAGCAGACCCATTCCTGAACACAGTCCAAATCCAACGCGTTTCCTTGGAAACGGAAACAATTTATTTTCAGAAATCGGAAAATATCAAAAGACACCACTTCAGTTAGTGGGAAATACACATGCACAGTTTCAGGATGATATGATGAAGAATCCAAATCCAACACTTTTCTAAGGAAACGCTTATTTTAGAGTCGCTGGTTTTGTAGCTCGTCGGGTCGTAACCCCTGTGGCCTTATTTGAAGTGAATCCCCATTGGCGAAGGAGTATACACATAAAATTTAAACTCTCTAGAGTCATTGGTTCTGGAGAAGAAGTCGAGAAAGCGAAAAGTTTACGGACGGAAGAACGGACGGACGCCGGCCGTCGCCATGCCATAAGCCCATCGAGCATTTTTTCAAAGGTACGTCAATTGCAGTGTCTCGCCATGTTATTGCCTGACTGGCTTGGGGCTTCGGCCAGTAAAAGTAGTGTGTACGCTGTGGAGAACTGCTGTACGTATACAACATTTCCCTGTCAATACCCTCGCAGGTTTTACTGCAAGGCGTATAGCTACGGTTTGTTGCAGGCTTTTCATCGTCAATGATGCTTCGTTGTGCCCGTGGAATACGTTAATAGTCCTGACATCTGAAAATAATTTACTTAACACTTATTGTTTGAAACATTTATGAGTTTTAGTAGGTTAGCTGTAGTAGAACAATAACTCCCCATTTCTCTGAGTTTCCTTTCAAGAGGCACTTGTTTGTATTCGAGGAAATACGCTACTTCTCCATTTGCAAGAAAGTTGGGAGTGGGTACATCCGGATCTCCACTGGAGCAAATCGGAACACTCATGTAGTGAGTAGCTGTTCGAATGTCTAAAATCTATTGGATCCTTGCTTTCAAGCTTGAGGGATCATCAACAAAAGGCCTAGGGGTCACCTCTCTACACGCACAATACTTTATATTGTTTTTTTAGGAACAGTCACCACTCAAGACAACGCCCTGATCACTTGCAAACATATTCGCGTTAAAATATAGATGCACCTTCAGCTCATCTGCGCATGGAAGTGAAGGTATTTTACTCTGCATGAGGCAAACGAGGGGTAAGTACACGCATTACATATTTTGAAACAGTTGTCATTCATCCTTTACATGTGAAACAATTAAGACTGTTAGTAGTAAAGCGACGGAGAGACTTAGGGCCTACCTGTTTAACTCCCCAGCCTGGAAGATACGGCGGGAGCAGATTAAAAGCTTTGATCTCCCAGGTGACTTCCCAATTTGAACATGGATCTATCTCTACTTTGACGTACGTAGTTTATTCATCCGAATCACAAAAACATTAATGAAAAGTTCAAACACAACGAATGATGTTATTTTAGATTAAATATCTGTCAAGGAAATTGCTAATGCTGTTTGGAACCATTAATGTTTTCAGCAAATGTCTCGCATTCTAATGTCGCAAATTCATAAACCGGTTGTCGTCGCAAACGATTTACTTATGGGAAAGTCATGAACAAATCTGACAATTAGTTTTATACAAAACTAAAGTTGTGTGGCAGTAGAACATTTTATTCAAAGTATTGATGTGACTTTAACGAAATAAGTTTATAAAATTATGTCAATAAAACAACGGAGTTTAATGCTCTTGTTTGACTGAAGGTTTGAAGTATGCCATTATGTATCATGAAAAATGTAACTGATTTGTTTTGTTAGATTTCCTAAATAATAATAATAATAATAATATGTGTTTTTATAAAGCGCACAAATCAAATAACTAAGCGATTTCTCTAGGCGCTGGAATGGAAAATAAACTCAATTCCGTTTTGATTGTCAGTACAAGTGCAGTAAGTTTTCTCAGCATCACCCCGTCAAGTGTTTGCGCTTCTAGTAAAGTCAACCATTGCAGACATGGTTCAATGTCCTGGGATATGTTGAAAGGTAGAAGAAACTGCGTAGAGCATAGAGTACATATACAAGTTAGCTCAGCAATATCTTTATTTATTGGGCAACCCCCTTTCGTATGAAAAATATTTAAAAAAATGTATGTATATGTCTCTGCTTAAATGATCATATGCTACCTGATAAACACATTTAATAAATGAGTTACTGACAACCCCCTTTCGTATGAAAAATATTTAAAAAAATGTATTTATATGTTTCTGCTTAAGTGGTCATATGCTACCTGATAAACAAATTTACAAGATGAGTTACTGACATTGAACATATACATACATGTTTCCACGTTACACTCTCACGTTTCACGCTATAAATAAATCCATTGAAACCTCACTCCTTAAACTGAAACCGGAGACACGTGTGTATAGGCGAAAATGGACACGTCATAATGCCATATTTTTAAAACAGAAACGTAAGATAAACGTTTTCTCGGTAACGTGTTTTCCTCGAAATATGCTATTTGATTTCGTGAAAACAATTGACTCTAAAAATTCTCATAAATAAAGATCAGATTAAAAACCGAACACAGTTATTTGTGCTATCTACATGAAACCTATTCGAAGGATACATTCTAACTAGCTAGACCTTTCACAAGAATGAGGCAGTACTGAAGTTGACCCCAGTTTGACCCCACAGACCCTGCTTGGCGAAGCATTCAACCTGAAGACAAACCCCCTCCAATCCCACGCCCTTTGAACTTGCAGAAGAAAACCGATGAAGCATTACTCTTGTACTAAATTAAGTATATCATCAAGAAACGTTGATTATAAGTATTTTAGACGCATTTTATTCACCTCTTTGAGATGCATTTTAGTAGTTGTAGTGATGAAGAAAAAACAAGATATATGGATAGTCAACTTCTTTATTGCAATGAATGCATTTTATTCACACAAAAAGGCACTTTTTCGATGAAAACAGGACGCAACAACCCTTGCAACAAATATCTAATATAAATGTGGTGTGAATATATATATATATATATATATATATATATATATATATATATATATATATATATATATATATATATATATATATATATATATATATATAATATTTGAAATTGCATAGATACCCAGAGGAGTAGGAATTCTGAATGACCTAGAGCAAGCAAGCTTTCTGTGAGCGAAGTTTCAGCATAAATATTTATTGTGAAAATAAGGAAGTTGAATCATAACTTTTTATTGCGAAAAAATGTCTGTAGCACGTTTTTCCATATTATGTTTTCTCAAATTTGCCATTTATTATCAAAGATAATAAAAATTGATGTAATGTTTGAGGGTAAAAAATCTCATTACACGACCCGGTAAGCCGTATCCATTAAAAACGGTTTTCCGAATTGGAAGAAAAAGGTGGGGCTTGTACAGTGACAATTTCAGTGTGAGAATTAGATGTGAACACATTAAAATGGCCGGTCGAATGAACTCGATTGGTTTAACCAAACAATGGAAACTTTTTTCATTGTTCAAGGAGTATAATTTAGCCATTGGTAACATTTATTTACAATTTCGTGAAAGCACGTTATTTCAGGAAGAACAACGCCTTTAAATATCACCTCAAATCAATAAATGCTTAATAAGAAGTAATGTTCATCGACGAACAACAGCGACTGGTAAAGATAATCAGAGACGTGTTATTCGACATCAATGGTGTCCTAGAGAAATCATTAACTTATTTCGATACATGGCTTCTTCAACACACGTCGAGCGCGTCTAATGTTCGTGCAGTATCTATGGAAATGGAGATGGTAATGTTTTATAAGAATTGCGACAGGTGAGCGCAACAATCAACATTTCTGATTAGATCTAAGGTGCTGCATTCATTAATCAATATATCGATTGATAATCACAAAAATGGACGATTGCTGAAAGTTGATGATTCCTAAATCTTGGATCTCGAGGTTTAATGTGAACGTACTCAAATATTTACCTTGATAGATGAAGGTTGGGTGGATGAAATTAAATGAAAATAGCTATTTGAAATATTTTGATGAACCACAAATTGGAAATAATTTTTCAAACTGAGCCCAAAGAAATTTTATTAGTGATGATGATTATGATTTGAAATTAAGTTTATACTTGAAAGGATAACGATTTTGATTAATTTGACGACGTTGTGGATAATGACTGTGAATGTTATTCTAATATCCATTTTGATTATGATGCTTCCCCAAAACATGCGATACGAACTTGCATTTGATGGTGACTGTGATGATGATGATGGTGATGATGATGATGATGATGTTGATGATGATGATGTTGATGATGATGATGATGATGCTGATGCTGCTGCTGATGATGATGTTGATGATGATGATGTTGATGATGATGATGATGATGTTGATGATGATGTTGATGATGATGATGTTGATGATGATGATGATGATGTTGATGTTGATGTTGATGATGTTGATGATGATGATGATGATGATGATGTTGATGATGATGATGATGATGGTGATGGTGATGATGATGATGATGATGATGTTGATGATGATGATGATGATGATGATGATGATGATGATACATGATTATAGTGTACTTCCATGATAAAACTGCTGTTTCTGACAGTGCTGGCTGTATTATTGTACATTGATATTTTATTAATTTCCAAATTTTATTTTTTTAAATGTTGCATATTATACAGCGTCCGCAATCTTAATACACACATTTGAACATTACCCAGGTATGGGCCAATTAACAGGTAACACGATGACTGATCAATAAACCGTATCAATAAGTTATCAATATCTATTGTACATTAATATCCAAGTGTCGATAACACGCCTGCAGATACGAACAAGAAATTGCTTGAAGAGAACTATGAAGTGGCCAACTAATTGACCACGTAAAACCCGGGTGCGTCCAAATCGCGGTCGCCGTCCTGCCGATTTCACCACCTCAATCATGAACGGACCGCTCTAATTGGGGCAGCTTATTCGCATAAAAGCAGTGACATTTAAGTTGATTTATGCACAAGCATCAACCTTGTATTTAAGATGAAATCAGAAAATGACATAATTTTGAGTGAAAAACGGCTGCCGCTTTACCACTGAATTCAAATAAGCAGGAACCGCTGTGAGAAGGAACAGGGATATGCTACATATTTTTATCACAATTTTAAGAAAAATGTTAAATTTGTTTTTAAATATCCGGGTTAAAAGATGAGTTTGTATCAAATTTCGAGCTTTTCGAACCTGTCGTAATACTTTGGTTGACAGACACACATGAAGCAGTTATACCTGTTATATATTTCGTTCGTGTCCCATATGAATGATAATAATATGTCCATTTATAGAGCGCACTTATCCATCCACTCAATGGTTGCTCAAGGGCTATAGGAGTATATGTATATTTAGGTCTTCAATGAAAATTTGTATGCGTCTTCAAAAATCCTTTCCTAAATAACGGCATAACATCAGACACATATTGTAGCTCATTTGGATATACTGCTGTTTATATGATCTATCAACCCCAGTTCAATATATAACCGTTTCCGGATGACACCATTTTGAAAATTGAACATTTTCAAAAAGTGATTTTCGGCCTTTGACTTCAAAAGGACATTACTTTGTTCCGAATGAACTTATGTAATAGTTAATTATTGTCATGTCTTCCTAATAACTAGATTTACAATTCCATAACATAACATTATCATAGAAAAGTTGATAGTTCTGGCACAATGTGGCCATTTGCGAAAATAATTGAAATTTTATGATAGAGCATTTTCGAGGGGTATATTCTTTGGAAATTTTTCGATCGTAAACCGTTGAAGATAGCAACATGTTCAATAGCTCATTTTGAAGTGGAAACATCATAAATGAAGGACAATAACTGTCAAGCATGTATCTGTCATTGTTAATATATGACATGTCATAGAAGATTGTCATTTTTCAAATATCGCCATTTGCAGCAAAGTTCAAATGATCACAACTGTTTAACTCAATACGCTATTTTCATTAACGCCTACGGATGCATAATTTCAATAAGAAGAACTTTTCTGTTGAACCTTTTCATCTAAAAGTTGATGGTTAAGCTTCCAACATCGTAAACATATTCTAGGGTCCAAATTTAAGTATTTTTTTAGGATTGTCTTGAATATGCATAGGAACGTAACGTATTAAGTATATATATATTCTAAATAATGATAACATCTACTTATATGGAAATCAAAGCACAACATTGGTTATGTTATATCTCAGTATGAAAATATTTACCATTTTCTTTTAATCACGAGAAACGTCTGCAGGGGTCCATTTATATGTGATTTTTTCTATTTTCCGAGGGGTACTTTGAAGAATTTTTGAGAAAAAAAACTACTAAAGATAGAGACATGTTTGATAGCTCATTTTAAAGCAGAGAAATTGATAAATAACCACAGAGTCAAACATCGAGTTCAAGGTCAACCAGAAGTCTTGAAGACCTAAGTACTGCCGCGGCAGTCCTAGTTATTTACCAAACTGCCATAATAGTATGTTGTGTTTTGTAGGCCTACTTACTACTCACGTTCAAAATAATACAAATCAATTTTGCAATTTAAGACCACTTATAGAACTTAAGGCTTGTTGTGAATACAGGATACTTTATTTGATGATTTAATGTATTTGTCAACACAATGAAGATATATTTGACACTGGTATCCTGTTCGTCGTGTGTAGGCGACATGGGGACAGGCCTGTACTATAGCGCAGCGTTACTGAACCATGAAACCAGGGCGGGGGTTTGGTCATCTCAAGTCACTCGTGCAACAATTGACGGCAGAATATAATAGGGTCTCGTGATTCAGCACAAAAGCACACCCAGAATTGTACCACACCATTCGTAAAATGATAATTTCAGAAATAATCAAATAAAAACGTTCGGGTTTCGAAATATTGCAAATAGAAACATCTTTCAACATTATTGAGTACAAAATAAATAACAACAAATAAAAAGGCGTTTTACTCGTAAAAGCAACCCCCCTCCCCCCATTCCAGTTATTATTAAAATTAAATTTAAAAAGTTCAAATTCCCAAAAGGCGAATCTACATGGCATGGAGAGGCAGAATACCAAATTTGGTGAAGTGATTAGTGAACACTATAGCTATGCAAGATTTACTCTTTTCACTCCAATCAGCACAATCTGAAAACTAATCAACCATTATCCGAAAGGGTTGCGAAATATTACAACAGTAAAAGCAACTCACCATTAATATGGCAAACAATGCTTTGCTCAGATAACCACTTCTGCATTGTCACTATCTCATCACCTGAGGAACGAAACGCTCTTATTTGAATGTATAAACGAGTGGCGTCAAATCGCACACTGAACACGGGCTAAGCAACACAATTCTCCTTGGGAATTGGACATCAATCTTGTTCAGTTTGTCCCATCTGCAGATTACACTTATATGAAATACAGTCCGATATCGTTTATCTGGACCCCATATACCCGTAAACCCAGCCATCCGCAAGGTAGTATTTCAAGAGGATGATTCGCTTAACCGCATGATTCGCTTTCCGGACGATTTTCGACTATAAGCAAATCGTGCTGATAAACGGGGTCTGACTGTATACCCATCAACCAAAAAAACGCATATGTGGAATTTATGAAACTTTATGTTTATAGTTTATCTGTGAACAAGCGTATAGTAAAAATACATAAAAATAAAACAATTGAAGACACTGGCAATCTATAGCCCTAGTATACGGCGAGCGTTTGCATATGAGTAAAGCATTACTCATATGCAAATTTGCTCATATGAGCAAACTTCGCCGTATGGACGCGTTTGCACATATGTATATTTTACTACCGTAAGCAATTTTTTCACTACCGTAAGCAAGTTTGCACCTAGTCAGGGGCAGGTGCAATTTTTTACTACCGTGAGTAAATATGGTATTTTCACTTTTCTAGTAAAAGTTCGTCGTATACAGACATAGTGACTTCACACAGGTTTGGAAAATATATTAGATAACTTTAGAAACTCTTAATAAATTCTATATATAGGATCATCTTGCTCGCGATGACCCTCGAAATCCATCTTACTATCCGATTTTCATTATATAATTAGGGCGAAATAGTCAAAACAATGTTGACAGATATAAATTAATGTCATTTATTTAGTTTACATCTAATAAATATTAATTGGTATGTTTTAGGAATTCTCTTTTCATATATTAAAATAGTTGGAAGCCCATTTTCATAGACAGACATTAAACACATATGAACGCATAGCAAATTTACTTTTACTCACGTGTGTATATTACTACCATAAGCATTTTTGCATACTAGCAAAGTTCGCCGTATAAACAGGGCTTATGTAATGATGCAATGTTTAATGACAATAAATTTCTGACTTTCGACGTTTACACATTTGCCGTCCATTGATTGGATGAGAGAACGGTCATTTGATCCAATTTGTATGGTTCGTAATCGTTTCTCTTCGTAAATCATCCAAATCGTTCATCCGTGTAAAGTAGATAAAAGTAATATGTTCGTCCCACCTCACAAAGTACATATACGCGCAGTACAAACACTATCGAATACATAAAATACGTGTGGTACCAAATAGGAGTTAACTTATGATAATTTAAACTACAAAACAAAAACTAAAGAAACTATAAAGAATATATTATACGAGTATATACTTTTGGAAATGTACAATGCATTTACATTTGCTTTTTTTAGCATATTTGGCGCACAAACACTTTACAGACGGACAAGGAGACATTTAGAACACCTCAAATACCGTTTAGGTCATAATATACCTTTGTTTAAGCAATTTTGAAAACGCTTCTTTTAAAGGGGCAGTAGCACTCTTTTTTGTGCTTTTTTTGTATTTGAAAAATAATGTCATCACTGATAAAACATCTTTATTACTTCGAAAAATCAAGTTTAAAAATGAGTGTACATGGTTCTGTATAGCCATGAGAATCGTTTTTGTCATTCAAAATAATAAAATGTGTTCACAATAAAATGGCCGCCATGCAATTTTGGCTTTATACGCAACACCGTTATTAATTACCACTACGGATAATTGGTTTGTGTAATAAGATGTTTTATCCTCTAAAGTAAATATAAATGACATAAACTAATATTATAAATGGGAAATTTGAAAAAATAAAATTTGAAAAAAAAACGTGCTACTGCCCCTTTAATATATTTTCCTATTAACAACTTTAGAATGGTAATAACGTGCACCTGCTGAGTGGTAACGAAACGCCCGATGTCAGACAACTATAAACATCCACCATTACCTGACTCAGATGAAAGCTAATCTTGCTGTTAGGATTAATGAAATAGGCTATAGAACATTACATAAAGTGTCTTTGTCTGTAACCGTCTCGTTATTTCACCTTTCATGGTAATTAAAAAACAATAAATATCAACTTTATAATCATTGATTGCATTGATGAAGCGAGTATTATAAAACCCCGAGAATAGAAGTATATTAACAAAGCATTTGTCATGTTATGACCATTTATTGTAAGAGTGATAATGGATTTTATAAACTTGTTTGTAAAACTGAACGCGTGTTAAAAGAGGCAATTCGTGAATTTATAATCGTTGATTATGAGAACGGAGCGGGTAGTATAAATCGGCATAACACATTTAACTATGTTTTACGAGACAATTCGTCAATTTATAACCGTTAAATGCTCAAAACATGTCAGTATTATAAAATGGTTTCGAAAATAGAAACCTTTTTTCAAGAAAACGATCACCATTTTATATTAATTTACGTTTATTGTTAACACAGTGAGAGGATTATCAACCCATTGGAACGTATGCTCAACGAAACGATCGTCATTTAAGTAAAGTTACATGCTAACAATATCAACCTATTGAAATATAGAAACGTATGTGTCTCCGGTTGCTAAACGATGTCAACATTACAATATGGCCCCCAAAATAGAAACAAATGAAATTTAAAGCAAAGCAATTCCTAATGGTTTAAGGTGAGCTGCAATTGCAGAGATATTCCAAAATTTACAAAGGTCATCAGGTAAAACAAACTGATCTCCTTTTAAGGCAATGAAGCACGTTTTTTTGCATATTATGTTTTCTCAAATTAGCCATTTAAGTTTATACAATATTTTGGTACCTTAAGAGTTAAAACATCTCATTTCTAGCCCACGTAAGCCGTATCCATAGAAAAGGGCTATCCGTATATCCGAATAAAATGGTGCGACGTATAAAGCGACATTTAAATCTGTTATACCAATGTGAGCATAAGGGATTGACGTATAAGTTTTGAGCAGTTGTCATTAAATCTGTTTGGCCTATCGTCGATGATATTGATTGAGAATATCAATGTTTCTTTGTAAATCGGGTAGAGACCATCGATTTTTCAATCAATAACTAAAAGGTGATTAGTATAAGACTCTATGCAGGATCCCTTAAAAAATTAGATTGACATTATTTTAAAAAAAACTATTAAATAATAATAATTTAAGTGAAAAATTCCCACCAAGTACCTTATGTGTAAATGCATAAAACAGGTTCATCAACGTTCAAGAAGAATGGGAAAATTATACACAGTAAATATGTATATATATAGTGACCTATTGCCCAGGAAGTAACGTTACTGCCCGATTCTCCTTATTGCCGATATATATACAGTATATCCAATAGAAAACGTAACCTGCTATTTCATTATTGGCTCAATGTTTTATCATATTAAAGGTGCATCTTTCTTTCTTTAATATATGAAAAATGTGACGTCAACGTTGACATTTGAAATTGTTAAGCACATTAATACACCATGCTGCTTTAAATAATGTCAATAAAAACAGTTGCCCTGAAGGAATGACCTCATCCCCTTTACACCAACCAATAATTTTAATTTTTAGGGAAAAGTCACATAATAGTTTTTTTTAAATGTAAAAGCAAAGCAACATTTTATATGGATTTTTTGTAACCAACTGTTGAAAGTTCTTTTATCATATCTTACTAATTTGATTTCTGACACATCATCCACATTCTATAGGACATAACACCTTACACTGCTTACGAGTTGCCATATTAATTTCACCCTGGAAACCACTCACAACAAACCACATCTGCATGAACTGAACTATATAAGGGTTATACAAAGTAGGATATAAATCATCCGAGAGTATAGTAAGGAAGTTAAGACACTCCAGTAAGGGCACCGCCGATCATAATGTTATCAAATACTTCGATATTGAAAATAGTGCCTTTTTTAACTATTGTTGGCCCGAAAAAAGTACAAGAATTTGTACTATTGAAGGTAGTGTTATCCCAAATATAACCATGTTATATTTCCTCGCTATCTAAGTGGCAAGTATTTCTAATTAACTATTGTTGTTAAGCATTAACTCCATTTTAAGGCATACATCATATAATTGAGCTGTATATATTTTAATATATAAAATAAATAATTAACTCACCAACAGCGATGAACACTTTCTTGACAGCCTTAATGTTTTTAGAGAACTTGCTGCTGAGTGATGGTTTATTCTCCACACCTCTGGTCGCTCGTTCAGAACCAGATTCGAACCCAGTACTCAAACTCCTCAGATTATCCTGTCCTGGTTTTATAAGGGTCATTTTCAGGGCCTCGATCTTCCGTATATGGTCTCTTGCTATTTGAATGATTCTGATGTAAGAATACAACATGAGAGCCAATGGTAAACCCATTCCGAACAGAACAAAGAATATCGAAAAGGACACTTGAGAAATATACTCGGGGTTGCAAATTGGTATAGTCTGAGGTTGAAATCGGTAGTCACCCCATCCGTAAATAGGAAATGTTGCAGTACAAACACAAAACACCCAGATTCCAGCAACTACCAAGGATAGCCTTCTCAGAGTTGCTTCAATCGGGTACCTCAGCGGGTGCCGGATGCTGAAGTAGCGATCCACGGCGATACTTGAGAGGGAGAAGATAGAACACTGCATGAGACTAACAGTCAGAAAGGCAGTGAACTCACAAACGGCCTGGGGGAGAGGCCAGGAGAGAGAGGAGGTGGACAGGATCCAGAAGGGAAGAACAAGACTCCCCAGAAGAATATCAGTCACCACGAGGTTCAGGATGAAGACGTTGGAGGCCGTGGGTTTGCTTGACGTCTTGTAGACGGCGAAGCACAGGAGAAGGTTACCAACGAGACACGTGAAGATGAGAATAGATATGGCGAAGATCTGAATAGACAGCGAGTGTCGTGTGATGTATAACTCATCTTCCTTCTCTCTCACACAAAATGTCTGTCCACTCGTACAGTTGAAAGATGTCATCTGGAAATGATTTCTCCATTAAGCAACGTATTGCTTTTCATTTTAAATAACGCCAATTTATTTTTTCCAATATGCTTCTATTACGCAGTATTCGAGTTCTCAAATGGCCGTTGTCTTCATATCCATGGCAGTATATACAAAGCAAGGTTCGTGGTTTAATTTTAAGAATTGTTTTGCGGGTACTTTCCTCCAAATGTGGTCGTCATTTTTTGATACAATCCAATAACATTTTCAATTCATCTGACCACTTAATAAATGAAACTACTGTCAAACTTTCCGAAGTCCAGGTTAACCATTTTCTAAATGGTCACCCAATAAGTGATTATAAAATATCCAGGTTATTTGTGTGAGATTTAAAAATTCCAATTCGAAAATCAAATCCGCACAAATATGTCCATTTTTCAGGCAACGTGTTGACAAGTGTGGACACCAAGAACACCGTATTCCATACGTCCCAGAAATGTAACCAAATCAACAGCATGTCTTCTACTCTTCATTGGGAACATCCTTCGTTCAAAACTATATGTTAGTTGTAAATTCCAAAAGCACCCAGTCTGTTTTCACATATCCCGATTTTTTTTTTTAACGAAATACGTGATTATTTTGTTGGCTGGTGAAGAGGTCCAAAAGTTGAAAATATACAAAATCGAAGACCATCACACAAGATGCCAAAGCTTCAATTCCACTGCCAATCTGAACACGACCGCACTGCCGACTGTTCACCAACATTATGGGTTAGTGCCCGGCCGAGTCTTCAGCAAACATCGGGATACAATCGGAATCGATCGTTTTTCACTCGGGTGGTGTTCGAGATCGACTGGACGTGAAGTATTTCGGAATTCCATGGCGTTCAGTTATGGTATTGGTGTAGTCAGTATATTGACACGTAACTGTTATTCTCTTTACATTAAATGAAAGGTTGTTTGTTTAACCGTGTAATTGATCATGGTATTGTATCAAATCGTCCCAATTACCATTATAAAACTGGTTGGTTTGGGCGAACAATGGGTAGATTTTTCAATGTTCATGTTTGTAGTGTTTGATGTCACTAATGGCCATGGTGACGTCAACTAAATGGTGTGTTTGCGTTAGGAAATTGTGACTTTGCTTGATTAAATTATCTTGATAAACTACTTTTTGTGTGTTACTTAACTTATTAACGGCTTTCTATCTATAATAACAATACTATTATAATGTATACAGTACTTTGCTTGGCGCTCAGTATTATAAGGATATAAATGTTAAAAAAATTGTAAAATTTTGGACCATACCATGTCTGAAATAGTACAAATTCTTGGTCCTTTATTTGGGGGAGGTGTGGGGGAGGACAAACTGGCATAGTGGTTGCGTGTGGTCCACAGTTGACCGCTATCAATGAAGTTCAGCAAGAATCGGCGCGACTCGCCTAATGGGTGGGTTACCCGTTTCATTGCTGAAGTTTGAAGGTTTGATTTCCTGCCCCACACATAGACATGAGTTATGAACCGTTGTATATAATAATTTAATTTTTTTAATTTTGATAATTTGAAATTAATTATTTTTTGAATAAATGATAAAGGACAAATCCATTACATATTTCCATGATTTATTCCATTCATTTCATCAAAGCAACACGAATATGAAATATGTCAACCCTCAGAGTTCATTGCTCCCATGAGTACATTTCATTTCAGTTCAATTATCATATAGCTAATATACATAACACATTATTTTTGTTTTGTTTAAATTCCTTACACTTTGTATTTTATTGACGATAATGATCAGCAGTTCACACCCGGTCAGTAAAAAAAAGGCAGGGCGGGTCAGAAAAGGGGCAGGGCGCATGTTCAAAAGGGCAGGGCGCTGTGCCCTGCTAGAAATGCCAAGGAGAAAGACGACCATTGGATAAAACATACGGTCAAGAAAAGTCGTTCAGACCTCTTTAGAACACTAAAATACTGATGTTGACTTTTATTTACAACACTTGCCTGAAAGTATCCATTCAACCTATTACACTTTAGACTGTCCAATCATCGTCATCAGAAAATGTTCATTATGGGCTTTAAATGTAATAGGAGATGAGTATCATTATCTATTCCGTTGTCATTTTTTCAACAAATTAAGGGAAAAAAGAAATATACTGCAAAGTCTTCAATATCTTATATAATTTCTGCAGCCTGTACAATCTCAATACAGGTAAACATCTCGACGCGATCCTACAATCAGTGGGGTAACGCTTATTTGAGAAACGGCAATCAGTCAGTAATTAATGATGGCTTTCAAGGCAATGAGGTCTCTACATGAAATGTTGCTTTCGCGATAGACTATATTTCTCAAATGTGGCTTTCACGGGTGGACATCCCCTAATCCAACAGATCTCTCATCGACATTTCCCTTATAAAACACCCCCTAAATCGATATCTCCCTAAACCGATATTTCCCTAATCAAACATTTCCCTAATTTCCCTGATATTGAAATTTAAAAAGAATTTTACTAAATAAGATAATTTCAGGTTATAATTAATACGAATAATTTCTGACTTTCTTCAATTTCTTAATATTCATATTTCAGATCTTCTTTATGCTTCATCAGCGACGTTTGAATACGTATATCAAAGAGTTTACATGTTGTATGTCTCCGGGTCGGTGAGAAGATGTAAGCACCTAAAATTCATCAATTATTGATTATTCCATTATCTTTCCCCAGAGGTAACGTCCAAAGAAATGAATTGAGTTACCTCTTTGGAGAGAGAATTGGATCATTTTTGCCATTATATAAACATGATAGTGAATGAACTGTCAACATTGTGTACAATTTAGTATCTGACACATTTAAGGTGACATCCAGTCTTTTTCAGTTTATCATATTTGGCTTTCAGACCTGCCAAAACACCATATTTGCTGATTCCAATTTAATTTCACTCAAGTTATTCATCCAAGTATCCAAATATGACAATTATTTGTTTCCAATTGAAATAGAGCAACATCCTTTTACATGTGCAGAAATCGAAACTACATATCATATCTACATGCACAGTAGTTATATGAACTATTAAACAACCCAACTCAACCCAAATTGGTATTTTTGTCTGTTGTAGACATTTCCAAAATTGCTTTTGACAAATTGAAGCGCGCTAGCTGTGGTGCATTGTTCGGTTTTTGATTAGAAATCACTACTTTATATGTTTAGATTGAATCGATTATAACATTATTTTCGGCAGCAGTCAGTACTTCTCGACAAGATAACAACATTTGACACATTTGATTCCAAGCAACACACTGGATGTGCCTTTAAAGGGGCAGTAGCACGTTTTTTCACTCAAATAAGTCGATGAAATGTATTTGAAAAATAATGTCACCAATAGTAAACTCCCCTCTCTCTTTGGAAAGACATGTTAAAAATGAGTGTACATGGTTCGATAAAACCGTGGGAATCGTTTTTGTAATTCGAAATGATAATAGATAGAAATAAACTGTGTTCACATTAAAATGGCCGCCATGCAATTTTTGCCTTATACGCAACACCGTTATTACCACTGTCGATAATTGGTTTGTGTAATAAGATGTTTTACCCTCTAAAGTAAACATAATTGTGCAAAAAATAAAACTTGCAAAAAACGTGCTACAGCCCCTTTACGATGTAGTTGTTCTAGTTATTCTCATTTCGCCAGCAGATCTTGTGAACGTATTGACACATGGCAATAGCATTCACCTTCAACTAATGTACGGTTAAATCACCTATTTATCATTCTTTAATACCCCCATGTAACTGTTATAATGTGGCAGGACAAATTTTTCTTTTTTTGAGGGCGGAGAAAATGATATGTGGTTGTACAACAGAATATTAGTAATTCTGAACGAGTTTCTCGTGTTCATTTTGAGATTCTCTTGTTTATACTAGGTTTTTCCATATTTACAATCCATTTTGATTTTTTTCGCGTTTCATTTTAATATTTTCGCGTTTTATACTAGTTTTTCCATATGTTCAGTACATTTCGAGTTTTTCGTGTTTCATTTTAACGTTTTCATGTTTTATACTAGGGTTTCCGTAGTTTCAATACAGTTTTCTGTGGAAATCCAAGATATTATGAAATTACTTTATGTCCCTTATGGGTCACCGTAGGTTCGCATATGCCGCTGCCTGTGGGTGTCAAGTTCATGTCGGTATGGCCAACTTGTTCTCAACAAAAGACAGCTAATGTTTAGTGTGGTTCGCAAGGCACAGGGTCCGACTGTAACATGTTTACTTATGTAGGCAATATACTTACGTACAAACATAATAGAACTTTTGTGACTATATTTTTCAACACAGACATCATTTCAGTAATTTATGTGTACATAGAGATCAAAAAAGAAAATATACATAGGCAATATCATTTACTCTTACGGTGAGATAGCACCTAAATGATTTATGAAAATATATCAAAATAGAAAATATACATAGTGAACGATTTTGTACGAAAAAGTAACTTTTATAGGTCACCTAAAACACTAACTTCAACAGGTACCCAGTCATACCGCTTATTGTAAGTATATCTTTAACAACATACTCCATAAAATATATGTATTTTTGTTATATTACTACTTACGCTTAATGGCATTATTCCCTCGCATAAATATACAAGTTGTAACATTTCAGCTGTTAATTTAGCACAACATTGACAATCAAAGTAAAGAATTTACAGAAAAATAACTGTATTCACTAAGGCTACAAAGTAACATAAGCAGGTTTACAGGAGTTGATTCAAATATATGGAAAATGCATTGAATTAATTAAATTAACTCAGTAGGTCTACGTCATGCCAACATTCTTATATCATGCAAGTTGTTGTAATTAATTGAATAATTCACTTAATTCTTCAAAATTATTAATCAAATGTTCAACCCGGGTAGTGAAATCACTACTTCAATATCTCTTACTTTTTCACCCGTTTAACATTTTCTGGAAAATCAGTGTTTTAATCACCGGTTAGGAAACGCGCTTATGTTATTTAAGCTAGGAGAAAGGGGATATCATATTCCCGCCAGTGAAAATACTTTTAGTTAAAACCGTTAAACAGTGTTTTAACACACGATTATCGGATAGCTCATTCCATATGTTACAATGTAAAGAGTCAGGTACAAGTTTTGACTTTGAATTATTTTGATTGTATGTATTTTAACACTTCAGTTAGTTCACATTGACTGCTTAAGGACATGGGCTGTGAATGCGAGGGAATAACGCCATTAAGCGTAAGTAGAAATATAACAAAAATACATATATTTTATGGAGTATGTTGTTAAAGATATACTTACAAATAAGCGGTATGACCGGGTACCTGTTGAAGTTAGTGTTTTAGGTGACCTATAAAAAAGGCGACCCGATTTTATTATGGAAACCCGAGATTCCATAATTGACCAACGTAAATAACATAAGTGAGAAGTTCAAATTCTATCAAAAACCTATTTTTATACTTTAAATAAGATATTGACGAAAATTCCAACTTTCTACCCCGCACCGTACGTGAGATACAGACCCCCTTGCCCATGGGTATGCCCATGGGAAAGTTCGCCCATGGGCCTGCCCATGGGCCGGCCCATGGGCGAGAGGTTGTTAAAATTTGAGTTACACAAAAATTATTTTCTAATTTTTAATAATGGGTCTAGCAGTAACATATTTTAGGTATTTGTGAACTCCCCCCATGCAAAGGAAATTATTTTTCCCATGGGCGAGATTTCCCATGGGCGAGACTTCGCCCATGGGCCAGATTTCCCATGGGCGGATTTCCCATGGGCCAATGTTGACTTTGGCAAACATATAATGGATGTGAAATGTTTACTTTGAAAAAAAAATGTTTGTGAAATGTTGACTTTGGAAAAAATAGAATGTTTGTGAAATGTTGACTTTGGAAATATTGACTTTTAAAATATTTATTGATTTTGGTGGAAGTGTTACTTTGATAAAATATGGACTTGTTGATTTTAATACATATTTTGAGTTATATGAATGGTTGACTTATGAAATATTCATTTTAGTGAAATGTTGTGTAGTTTAAGTTTAACTTATATAAAATGTTAACTTTGGTGACTTTGAAAAAGATATTTTGAATTTAGTGAAATGTTGACTTTAGTCACATATTTACTATGAAATGTTGACTTTTAAAAGATATTTGGAGTTAAGCGAATTGTTGACTTATGTTGACTTTGGAAATATGTATTGACTTTGACGAAGTTTGCATATATCATGAAATATGAATATTTCTATTTTATTGACTTTGGTTTAGTTTGAAATGTTGACTGTTATATTAGTTTATTAATTTATGGTTTGACTGACCCTTCACACAAGAAATACCTACAACGGGTTGTTAGTCAACGGTATGTGCATCAATTAACATAATTGAATATACATGAGTGTCAATGACACGCTAATGAATAATGATACGCTAGTAAAGTAAATATATGTATAAACGTGTATATCAAGTACACACACATTGTGTTAAGTGTAATTCAGCGTCGTGTAAAGTACTTACGCAATAAAGAATAACAATTTTTATTTGTAATTGTAATTCACTTTCATTTCTGAGGAAATAGCAAAATCTGCTAGCCGTACACTTGGAGAAATTATATAAATAGAAACTTTTAGGGGTATGTCTTTTGGTGTTTTCCTGCTTCTCTTTAACGTTCTCACCTAAATACTCAGAGTTAATTATGCTTTGGCACTTTCTTACCTCAAAATAGAGTGTCAATATGACATTACAATCTTATGCTTATGTTATTTTACTTTCTGGTTATTGATGTCATATTTATTGTGATAAAAGGTAACATATATTTCATACAATGTTAACATGCATCCGACTGCATGACTAAGTCTTTTGTTTAATGTAAGGAATATATATATATATATATATATATATATATATATATATATATATATATATATATATATATATATAAGCAATGTATATGTACCGTTAAAACAATAGTATGTAATCGCCGTATCTTGACTTGTATCGAGCACCTTCATTGTTCCCGGGCCATAAACTGTGCGTAGAATGTAAACATCTTTAATGGGCATTCTAGAAGTGGAATGTAGAAAGTTGAATTTGTTTTGATTGTGGCGTAGGCGATAGGTGTAGGAGATACGAGGACAGACTATACCAATAAAGGCTACTATTTAGTAGGATGTCCTATTTCACAGTCATGGGTGTTACGTTAATCTATTTCTAAGAACTGGCTGACAAATGGCTGTCTGGAGAATGGGAGATATGAACCTTCTGTATTTTTCTGCATAGCTTTCTGTTGAAACTATGATAATTTCAATGACTAATAAAACTACAATTGGTCGATCTATTAGTCAAATCCTACACATTAGGCCCAGATCGCGATGCTGTTCTCAATTCAAGTTTGCATGTGGGGATATTTATTTGCATTACTGAGACTCCTATAAGTACCTCGGCGTTTGGTTTGATGAACGCCTTGATTTTAAATTAGCCATACATCAACTGGCACAATCGGCCGGTAGAGCTCTGGGTGCTCTCTGTACTAAGTTTTGTACAACTCATTAGTACAACCTATTCTCAGCTACGGAGCGGCAATATGGGGGCTTTATGTACATAAAGAAATTAATACTGTTCAAAATCGAGCCTATCGGTTTTTTCTTGGAGCTTCAAATATCGCCACTAGAGGTTATATGGGTGTATGTATGTATGTATGTATGTATGTGTGTGTGTGGGTGTGTGTGTGTGTGTGTATGTGTGTATGTATGTATGTCTGTATGTATCTGATATTTGTGTATCTATTTATGTGAGTGTGTAAGAGATGACATGATTGAGTATGATCGGATGAGCGAGCCATTATTGTGAGTGAACGACAGTATGTGAAGAAGTGTGCCGTGTGATGTGGTTGCGCGTCTGTTTACTTTAGAAAGTGTTTATCTGTTTATAATATATCATTTATTCATATTGTATTATTGTGATATTAAATGGCCGGGTGCTTTTTTATACTTTAAAGTATGTATATATTGTATGTTATTGTAACTTGAAGCACAAGACACTTTAACAATCTCTCTCTCTCTCTCTCTCTCTCTCTCTCTCTCTCTCTCTCTCTCTCTCTCTCTCTCTCTCTCTCTCTCTCTCTCTCTCTCTCTCTCTCTCTCTCTCTCTCTCTCTCTCTCTCTCTCTCTCTCTCTCTCTCTCTCTCTCTCTCTCTCTCTCTCTCTCTCTCTCTCTCTCAGGTGGAATGTACCTGATGAAGGAATGAGTATGTAGTCCGAAACTTCGTGCATTTTCACATTAAAGAAGTTGTTATCCAGAAAATATTCCTGTTCTTATGTATACCACTTCTAAATGTCCTTCAAAGACCTAAATATATGCAGTTAAATCAGTATCATATATCAAATATGTTCGTGTTGTGTAGTGATAGTAATGGGAACTGTTTACGTACCGATGAATCCCATTGTGACATTATCACAATGACTCTTAAAATGGTACTTTGAGCAATGGTCAGTAGTTAAAATTACACCAATGATAATGTTTGCAGTTTTATAATCACCCATTGAAAGAGGTCGGGGTTGGGGAGTTGAAGTGGAAATTACTACTGCAAATGCAATACACACAGCGGCTTCTGATTTGTGAAGTCGAATTTGGCCGGAATCCGTCAAATGTTCAAAACTTGACTGTGCTGACCATTAGACTCACGCTTTGGTGATTTTGTGGTCCTGGTTGAATCAGAGAGTGGCAGATATGATATGTGCTCTGTTCTGGTGTCAACGTTGCATTTATCATTATAAATGCTGTTGGAATGACACGGTTTGTTAATTAAAAGAATGAGGCGGTACGGCTACTAATATAATTGCAGACAGACAGACAGACAGACAGATAGTTTATTTAAGTCTCACAAAATTACAGACAATGTACACACACATAAAATATGTTTTAAAATGCAACGAGCCACTCTATATAAAGAGTTATGAGAGACTTTTATTATTTAATCTTGCCTAGGTACTATTCAAAATTTCAAAATTTGCCTCCACCCTTTTCGACCGTGGCATCAAAATTATCCTCCTTTGGAATCATTCGAAACTTTATTAATGGTCCTTGCGACCCGAGTGAGAGAACAGCTCCGCTGAAATCGCTCGTTAAATCTCCGTACTCATCATCATCAACTATTATTATTGCAGGCACTCTCTGGTTCCTTTACTTAGCCCAAATAGACGTTTCAACAGTATTCTCTTCTATAAAATATTCACTTTAATGAAACGTTGACTCTTGAAATATTATGACTTTTTTTAAGTTGAACACTAATGTCTGGCTAAAGGCGAGTGTTTTAAATAGTTCCGGTAAGTGTAAGTGCTATTGCCCACAATACATCGGTCACCATGACTGATTATTTATACACAACTGAGTGCAGGTTACAGCTATATAGAGATATAGAACAATTGCAATATAGCCATGCAAATGCGGTTTAAGTGATATATCAGACTTTTGTTTTGACTCTCAGAATACCCTACTGTTGAACAAGCGTCCACTCGGTATTACGTAACATGAGTATTCGGTCAACTCATTAAGGCCGACAGGTAATTAATTACCGGTACAATGCCTCTGACCCCTGTGTGACGAGAACGCCAATATATATACAAATGTAGTAAAATTTCGATAGAGTGACCACATTAGCACTTATATGTTTCCGATCTGTGTGCATTACACTGCAAATTCATCTCCGATCAGATGACATTCTCGACCAGGAACTAATAGCGCTAGTTATTGAGAATGTAAATGTAACAAATGTAAATTATGTAACTTTGAGATAATGTATTTATTTTGTTACAACAGTTATAATATGCCTAAGATTATCATGTAGGAATTGCTGACTTTTAAGAGATTGACTTTGGTGACTGGAAACTATTTATTGGCTTATGTACTTATATAATGAAGGAAACATGTTTCTAAATCCATCTTAATGTGTGACGTCTTTGCCTTTCTCATAGGTTTAACACTTTCAACTGGACATCAAAGGCTGATTGTATCAATTATGTGCAAACCCATGGATATCACAACTAGGCTGATGGTGGTGCATTATATGTGAGACCCACAAAATCGTCACAGCTTTGACAGTTATGAACTAGTTATAGACCTCTCATGTGTATCAGATGCATACTGAAATATTGAATAAACATCACATATCATTATACATATTCCAAGCAAAAGACATGGAGTGATTTTGACAAATGAAGTAACAAAATTAATTTAATGCGATAATCTAATGCTTTTAACGGTCTTTAAGTGTGCTGTGTATTAGAAAGTCCCTGGTCTTACATAATGTGCATGAGAGGACGTCACCCTTCACTGGCCATGGGAATTCGCTAGTTGATGTAATTACAGGTGGCGGGAATGAACATTAACTAATAATCATGTACCCACCCTCACTTAATTATTTGTGTATCTCCCACCAGACTATTAGGGGTGGCCAACATTCGTTCAAATGTTCTTATAGATCTAACGCACAGTATTATATAACATGCGATATTAGAAAGGCAGTAATAATAATAATAACAATCATATATGATTATCGTATTGTGTTCTGTATAAATCAACACAGAAAACACATGCATAGGCTGTTGGAAAAAGTTATTTAGAAGCTCCAAATGTAAGGCTGTTATGTATGATGTCATTTAAAGGTGCATCAATTGTGTTTCATAAATTTGTATTTGGCTTTAATACAAATTCACTCAGCTTGCATATTCATCCCCAGTCGCCAAACATAATTACTAGTTTCCAATAATTAAAAGTAACATCATTATGCATGTGCAGAAACTACACGTCCTATTTACATGCACATGCAGTAGTTATATGACTTGTCGAACATTTTTTATCGACACAAGTTTGTTATTTTGTCTGGTTTAAATAAGATTCCAAAACTACGTTTGACTCATTGGCGCGGGCCAGACGAGGTGCATTGTCAGGTTTTCGATCAGAAATCGATACTTTTACCTTCATATTGTCAATATACTAAGTCGAGTATCATCAAAATGGTAGTTTTCAGTAACAGTTGGTACTTCTCGATAAAATAAGATAATTTATAACGTTTGTCATATTTGACCCCCCAACAACACAATGGATGTACTTTTAAACCGCTGCCTTTGAAATCTGTCAACTCCAACAGTGAAATTTTCACAGAAATATTGACATAATAAATAAAATATCTGTCAATTCTTGACATATACCATGTTCACTTCATCTCGGTATTGTATGATAACTTGAAAATATATTGCTTTCAAATCATTTATTGCAATATGAATACGAAATACAAACGTGTAGCAAGCAATGTTTATGTAACTACATGGACATTTAGATATTATCACACTTCCAACAACCGTACCAAAATATTTGAAACATAATAAATGTTGTTCAGCGTTAAATATCATAAACAAAGTCATGACATCTGCCTGTCTATTTTACTTGAATCTCAAACTTGTAGCAAACCTATTACACTATTACCACGCTGTATAAACGCTTACATTATGCAACATTGTCAACTTAAAATTAAAAACAAAAAACATGTAAATTGTTCATTAAGCTCTCAAATAAAATTTGAAATGAACCAGTATGTAAGCTGTACAGTACTATAGTATCTAATTACCATCACTAGTCATCCTATGAGGAGCCAAGTCGCGCTCTTAACGAGCTAAATGGAATATGATATACTGGGTATACTGGGATAAGTGTGTATTGCAAAGGGGCAGTTTGTTTGGGTATTACTATAAACCAATTAAAAAATACGTATATATTCGTATTGTCGCCAATACTGTTATTTCAATCGGAGTGTTTTGACACGTGTGTAGTTGACTCAGAGATACACACACGTGGTCACTGGGATGTTCAGGAGATACGGTTCACTGACTTAATGGTTAAACACTCAGGAATTGTCTGAGATTTTAGAAAAGAGTGGTATATTCATTTTGGATTATTTTCATTTGAATGCAAACCGGAGAGTATATTGTGGAAACGTCTGGTTATAAACTGACTACATATATATAAACTTAATATATATATTTTTTAGGGGAAGGACACTTGTGTGAAAAGGCTTTTCATACATAATACCCGTCAAAATCGTAAGATGTCTTTGATAATCCCTGTATCGCATTGAGAAAGCGGCCGAAATTGTAAACAAATGAAACTATTAAGAACTTAATATAGACTTTTCATGTACCCCCTTCACTGCTGTCAACAGACTAACAGTGAGTGGGTCCTCTCAATATCTAAATTGGAGACTAATTGCAAGAGTTCGAATTAATTAAAATTTGTAGGGTACTGGCGAATTTGAAAACGCCAAAAATGAGAACATTCTGAATTCATTACATCATTACATTTCTAAAGGTAAAACGTTTCGCTGATTATTGATACAAACGAATAATGAATATATTAGATCAGTGTTCATACTATTTGCCAAGTATTCCATTGTTCCAAAAGAGGCAATGAAGTATTTTGACGCTAGGAACAACTGAGCACTACCATACATGCAAGAATGTATAAACGTATGTATGTTCTGTGCTATTCAATGATTAAAACCGCTCGAAATAGAATCAAACAAGTGAGGTAAGTAATGGACTGTTTTATTTTCGTAATTTACAACAATGGGTTAGTTGATCGAATAGACATGTTACGCAATACCACGGCACGCTCGTTACATAGACCAGGGACCTTATATAATGTCCCTGCATAGACATGGTATTCTGATACACACAAATGCACAGGTCTAATATATCATATATCTGTAACCTGCACTTGGTTGTGTATAAATCATCAGTCTCGATGACACTGCCCACTCTACAAAACAATCAGAGAACCACTGCTTAGAACCTGTCAAGCCAAATGGAACAATTTTAATACTGCCACCGACCCGGAACGTCTATCATTTATCCTAGCAAGCCCAACTATTTTAAAAGAAAGTGCCAGAAGCTGCAAACTACTGCTGGAAAAACGTCGAAATGTATTGTTTAAAAATTGACTTTTTTTATAATATATTATTTTATGTCCTTTTATGCACAGTTTATATGTATACCTATATTTATACAAATATATGTATTATTCTATATTTAACCAAAGTTTTAGTATCTGATTTATAACCACGTTTACTCTTACATTCATAACTTTTATTTGTAGTCATTGCATTTTTTATATGTATAGATAGTCTCTCATAACCCTAGTTTTAGGGTGGCCCAGATGTATTTATATTTTATTGATATTATTTTATGTATGTGTATATATGGGGTGAGACTGAATAAACTATCTGTCTGTCTGTCTGTCTGTCTGTATTGTGGGCAACAGCGTAGTCCAAAAATCTAATACTTACTGTTTGAAACGCGCTCCTTAAGCCAGACCATAGTGTTTTCAAAATCTTATTAAACTCAAACTTCAACATCGCCAATAAATATTTCAAAGTAAAACTATGTCACTAAAGTCAATCGTTTTAGAAGTCAACAATTCACTAAACTCAAAATATCTTCTCAAAGTCAATAAGTCACCACGTTAACATATAATTAAAGATAAACTTTAAGTCAACCAATAGTTCCAAAGTCAACATGTCATCAAACTCGATATATCTTTTCAAAGTCAACATTTCACCAAAGTCAATATTTTATTAAAGTAACACTTCCACAAAAGTCAACCAATATTTCCGTAGTCAACATTTCACCATCATTATAATATTTTCAAAGTCAACATTTCACCAAAGTGGCATCAATTCCAAAATCACCATTTCACCAAGCTCAATATATATAATCAGAGTCAACATTTCAAACTTCACCAAAGTGAATAAAATGGAATAAATATGGAATTAATATTTCATGATATAAGCATACTTCACCAAAGTCAATAAATTAACATAACATAATTAATGTAAGTCAACAATTCGCTTAACTCAAACTATCTTTTATAAGTCAACATTTCATCAAAATCAATGTGTGATCAAAGTCAATATTTCATAAAATTCAAAATATCTTTTTCAAAGTCAACATGTCACCCAAGTTAACATTTTATCAAAGTAACACTTTCACCAATGTCAATAAATATTTCCAAAGTAAACATTTAAAAAAACATTATTTTCCCCCCAAAGTCAACATTCACAAACATTATATGTTTCCATAGTCAACATTGGCCCATGGGCGAGGTTTCGCCCATTGGAAATAAAGCCAATGGGAAATCCGGCCCATGGTCGAGGTCAACATATGTGATTAAAGTCAAGATGTAAATATGTGATTAAAGTCAACATTTCACTAAATTCAAAATATCTTTTTCAAAGTCAATATGTCAACAAAGTTAACATTTTATATAAGTTAAACTTAAACTACACAACATTTCACTAAAATGAATATTTCATAAGTCAACCATTCATATAACTCAAAATATGTATTAAAATCAACAAGTCCATATTTTATCAAAGTAACACTTCCACCAAAATCAATAAATATTTTAAAAGTCAATATTTCCAAAGTCAACATTTCACAAACATTCTATTTTTTCCAAAGTCAACATTTCACAAACATTTTTTTTCAAAGTCAACATTTCACAAACATTTTTTTTTCAAAGTTAACATTTCACAAACATTATATGTTTGCCAAAGTCAACATTGGCCCATGGGAAATCCGCCCATGGGCAACCTGGCCCATGGGCGAAGTCTCGCCCATTGGCGAAATCTCGCCCATGGGAAAAAAAATTTCCTTTGCATTGGGGGAGTTCACAAATACCTAAAATATGTTACTGCTAGACCCATTATTAAAAATTAGAAAATAATTTTTGTGTAACTCAAATTTTAACATCCTCTCGCCCATGGGCCGGCCCATCGGCAGGCCCATGGGCGAACTTTCCCATGGGCATGCCCATGGGCAAGGGGGTCTGTATCTCACGTACGGTGCGGGGTAGAAAGTTGGAATTTTCGTGAATATCTTAGTTAAAGTATAAAAATAGGTTTTTGATAGAATTTGAACTTCTCACTTATGTTATTTACGTTGGTCAATTATGGAATCTCGGGTTTCCATAATAAAATCGGGTCGCCTTAAAAGTTACTTTTTCGTACAAAATCGTTCACTATATACTTTTGATATGTTATAAATGCACAACTTCCTTGCATGTTTCATTTCAAATTCGTTTTATTGCTATTTGTTCCACCCCTCCTGGCAGTATTAAATGGACTCCCTAACTATTTGAAGCACTGTAAGGAGTTTGGTCAGTGCAAGGAGTTTCTAGAGCATTAGAGTGACCTCCCTTTGACGACCTTGATAACATCTCTCAAAACATTTGACTCCAAAGTTTCTGACATTGATACAATATGACAGAGTCTCTAGATCCTAACTCACAGAGGGCCATTATTTCCTGTTCACAGGTATGACTTACATGTTCTTGAGTTATAAACGTTCGTAAATGTAATATTTGAATAGGAAAGGTGAAAAAGAAACGTCAAAACACTTTAATCTCTGTGTCGAGGTCAAACCTCACGTGCACAGAATAGATCTAAAATGGAATCCCTGGCACCTTCCTTTGATTGAAAAGGTGACATTCTTCGATCTTGACTTGTATCGAGCACCTTCATTGTTCCCGGGCCATAAACTGTGCGTAGAATGTAAACATCTTTAATGGGCATTCTAGAAGTGGAATGTAGAAAGTTGAATTTGTTTTGATTGTGGCGTAGGCGATAGGTGTAGGAGATACGAGGACAGACTATACCAATAAAGGCTACTATTTAGTAGGATGTCCTATTTCACAGTCATGGGTGTTACGTTAATCTATTTCTAAGAACTGGCTGACAAATGGCTGTCTGGAGAATGGGAGATATGAACCTTCTGTATTTTTCTGCATAGCTTTCTGTTGAAACTATGATAATTTCAATGACTAATAAAACTACAATTGGTCGATCTATTAGTCAAATCCTACACATTAGGCCCAGATCGCGATGCTGTTCTCAATTCAAGTTTGCATGTGGGGATATTTATTTGCATTACTGAGACTCCTATAAGTACCTCGGCGTTTGGTTTGATGAACGCCTTGATTTTAAATTAGCCATACATCAACTGGCACAATCGGCCGGTAGAGCTCTGGGTGCTCTCTGTACTAAGTTTTGTACAACTCATTAGTACAACCTATTCTCAGCTACGGAGCGGCAATATGGGGGCTTTATGTACATAAAGAAATTAATACTGTTCAAAATCGAGCCTATCGGTTTTTTCTTGGAGCTTCAAATATCGCCACTAGAGGTTATATGGGTGTATGTATGTATGTATGTATGTATGTGTGTGTGTGGGTGTGTGTGTGTGTGTGTATGTGTGTATGTATGTATGTCTGTATGTATCTGATATTTGTGTATCTATTTATGTGAGTGTGTAAGAGATGACATGATTGAGTATGATCGGATGAGCGAGCCATTATTGTGAGTGAACGACAGTATGTGAAGAAGTGTGCCGTGTGATGTGGTTGCGCGTCTGTTTACTTTAGAAAGTGTTTATCTGTTTATAATATATCATTTATTCATATTGTATTATTGTGATATTAAATGGCCGGGTGCTTTTTTATACTTTAAAGTATGTATATATTGTATGTTATTGTAACTTGAAGCACAAGACACTTTAACAATCTCTCTCTCTCTCTCTCTCTCTCTCTCTCTCTCTCTCTCTCTCTCTCTCTCTCTCTCTCTCTCTCTCTCTCTCTCTCTCTCTCTCTCTCTCTCTCTCTCTCTCTCTCTCTCTCTCTCTCTCTCTCTCTCTCTCTCTCTCTCTCTCTCTCTCTCTCTCTCTCTCTCTCTCAGGTGGAATGTACCTGATGAAGGAATGAGTATGTAGTCCGAAACTTCGTGCATTTTCACATTAAAGAAGTTGTTATCCAGAAAATATTCCTGTTCTTATGTATACCACTTCTAAATGTCCTTCAAAGACCTAAATATATGCAGTTAAATCAGTATCATATATCAAATATGTTCGTGTTGTGTAGTGATAGTAATGGGAACTGTTTACGTACCGATGAATCCCATTGTGACATTATCACAATGACTCTTAAAATGGTACTTTGAGCAATGGTCAGTAGTTAAAATTACACCAATGATAATGTTTGCAGTTTTATAATCACCCATTGAAAGAGGTCGGGGTTGGGGAGTTGAAGTGGAAATTACTACTGCAAATGCAATACACACAGCGGCTTCTGATTTGTGAAGTCGAATTTGGCCGGAATCCGTCAAATGTTCAAAACTTGACTGTGCTGACCATTAGACTCACGCTTTGGTGATTTTGTGGTCCTGGTTGAATCAGAGAGTGGCAGATATGATATGTGCTCTGTTCTGGTGTCAACGTTGCATTTATCATTATAAATGCTGTTGGAATGACACGGTTTGTTAATTAAAAGAATGAGGCGGTACGGCTACTAATATAATTGCAGACAGACAGACAGACAGACAGATAGTTTATTTAAGTCTCACAAAATTACAGACAATGTACACACACATAAAATATGTTTTAAAATGCAACGAGCCACTCTATATAAAGAGTTATGAGAGACTTTTATTATTTAATCTTGCCTAGGTACTATTCAAAATTTCAAAATTTGCCTCCACCCTTTTCGACCGTGGCATCAAAATTATCCTCCTTTGGAATCATTCGAAACTTTATTAATGGTCCTTGCGACCCGAGTGAGAGAACAGCTCCGCTGAAATCGCTCGTTAAATCTCCGTACTCATCATCATCAACTATTATTATTGCAGGCACTCTCTGGTTCCTTTACTTAGCCCAAATAGACGTTTCAACAGTATTCTCTTCTATAAAATATTCACTTTAATGAAACGTTGACTCTTGAAATATTATGACTTTTTTTAAGTTGAACACTAATGTCTGGCTAAAGGCGAGTGTTTTAAATAGTTCCGGTAAGTGTAAGTGCTATTGCCCACAATACATCGGTCACCATGACTGATTATTTATACACAACTGAGTGCAGGTTACAGCTATATAGAGATATAGAACAATTGCAATATAGCCATGCAAATGCGGTTTAAGTGATATATCAGACTTTTGTTTTGACTCTCAGAATACCCTACTGTTGAACAAGCGTCCACTCGGTATTACGTAACATGAGTATTCGGTCAACTCATTAAGGCCGACAGGTAATTAATTACCGGTACAATGCCTCTGACCCCTGTGTGACGAGAACGCCAATATATATACAAATGTAGTAAAATTTCGATAGAGTGACCACATTAGCACTTATATGTTTCCGATCTGTGTGCATTACACTGCAAATTCATCTCCGATCAGATGACATTCTCGACCAGGAACTAATAGCGCTAGTTATTGAGAATGTAAATGTAACAAATGTAAATTATGTAACTTTGAGATAATGTATTTATTTTGTTACAACAGTTATAATATGCCTAAGATTATCATGTAGGAATTGCTGACTTTTAAGAGATTGACTTTGGTGACTGGAAACTATTTATTGGCTTATGTACTTATATAATGAAGGAAACATGTTTCTAAATCCATCTTAATGTGTGACGTCTTTGCCTTTCTCATAGGTTTAACACTTTCAACTGGACATCAAAGGCTGATTGTATCAATTATGTGCAAACCCATGGATATCACAACTAGGCTGATGGTGGTGCATTATATGTGAGACCCACAAAATCGTCACAGCTTTGACAGTTATGAACTAGTTATAGACCTCTCATGTGTATCAGATGCATACTGAAATATTGAATAAACATCACATATCATTATACATATTCCAAGCAAAAGACATGGAGTGATTTTGACAAATGAAGTAACAAAATTAATTTAATGCGATAATCTAATGCTTTTAACGGTCTTTAAGTGTGCTGTGTATTAGAAAGTCCCTGGTCTTACATAATGTGCATGAGAGGACGTCACCCTTCACTGGCCATGGGAATTCGCTAGTTGATGTAATTACAGGTGGCGGGAATGAACATTAACTAATAATCATGTACCCACCCTCACTTAATTATTTGTGTATCTCCCACCAGACTATTAGGGGTGGCCAACATTCGTTCAAATGTTCTTATAGATCTAACGCACAGTATTATATAACATGCGATATTAGAAAGGCAGTAATAATAATAATAACAATCATATATGATTATCGTATTGTGTTCTGTATAAATCAACACAGAAAACACATGCATAGGCTGTTGGAAAAAGTTATTTAGAAGCTCCAAATGTAAGGCTGTTATGTATGATGTCATTTAAAGGTGCATCAATTGTGTTTCATAAATTTGTATTTGGCTTTAATACAAATTCACTCAGCTTGCATATTCATCCCCAGTCGCCAAACATAATTACTAGTTTCCAATAATTAAAAGTAACATCATTATGCATGTGCAGAAACTACACGTCCTATTTACATGCACATGCAGTAGTTATATGACTTGTCGAACATTTTTTATCGACACAAGTTTGTTATTTTGTCTGGTTTAAATAAGATTCCAAAACTACGTTTGACTCATTGGCGCGGGCCAGACGAGGTGCATTGTCAGGTTTTCGATCAGAAATCGATACTTTTACCTTCATATTGTCAATATACTAAGTCGAGTATCATCAAAATGGTAGTTTTCAGTAACAGTTGGTACTTCTCGATAAAATAAGATAATTTATAACGTTTGTCATATTTGACCCCCCAACAACACAATGGATGTACTTTTAAACCGCTGCCTTTGAAATCTGTCAACTCCAACAGTGAAATTTTCACAGAAATATTGACATAATAAATAAAATATCTGTCAATTCTTGACATATACCATGTTCACTTCATCTCGGTATTGTATGATAACTTGAAAATATATTGCTTTCAAATCATTTATTGCAATATGAATACGAAATACAAACGTGTAGCAAGCAATGTTTATGTAACTACATGGACATTTAGATATTATCACACTTCCAACAACCGTACCAAAATATTTGAAACATAATAAATGTTGTTCAGCGTTAAATATCATAAACAAAGTCATGACATCTGCCTGTCTATTTTACTTGAATCTCAAACTTGTAGCAAACCTATTACACTATTACCACGCTGTATAAACGCTTACATTATGCAACATTGTCAACTTAAAATTAAAAACAAAAAACATGTAAATTGTTCATTAAGCTCTCAAATAAAATTTGAAATGAACCAGTATGTAAGCTGTACAGTACTATAGTATCTAATTACCATCACTAGTCATCCTATGAGGAGCCAAGTCGCGCTCTTAACGAGCTAAATGGAATATGATATACTGGGTATACTGGGATAAGTGTGTATTGCAAAGGGGCAGTTTGTTTGGGTATTACTATAAACCAATTAAAAAATACGTATATATTCGTATTGTCGCCAATACTGTTATTTCAATCGGAGTGTTTTGACACGTGTGTAGTTGACTCAGAGATACACACACGTGGTCACTGGGATGTTCAGGAGATACGGTTCACTGACTTAATGGTTAAACACTCAGGAATTGTCTGAGATTTTAGAAAAGAGTGGTATATTCATTTTGGATTATTTTCATTTGAATGCAAACCGGAGAGTATATTGTGGAAACGTCTGGTTATAAACTGACTACATATATATAAACTTAATATATATATTTTTTAGGGGAAGGACACTTGTGTGAAAAGGCTTTTCATACATAATACCCGTCAAAATCGTAAGATGTCTTTGATAATCCCTGTATCGCATTGAGAAAGCGGCCGAAATTGTAAACAAATGAAACTATTAAGAACTTAATATAGACTTTTCATGTACCCCCTTCACTGCTGTCAACAGACTAACAGTGAGTGGGTCCTCTCAATATCTAAATTGGAGACTAATTGCAAGAGTTCGAATTAATTAAAATTTGTAGGGTACTGGCGAATTTGAAAACGCCAAAAATGAGAACATTCTGAATTCATTACATCATTACATTTCTAAAGGTAAAACGTTTCGCTGATTATTGATACAAACGAATAATGAATATATTAGATCAGTGTTCATACTATTTGCCAAGTATTCCATTGTTCCAAAAGAGGCAATGAAGTATTTTGACGCTAGGAACAACTGAGCACTACCATACATGCAAGAATGTATAAACGTATGTATGTTCTGTGCTATTCAATGATTAAAACCGCTCGAAATAGAATCAAACAAGTGAGGTAAGTAATGGACTGTTTTATTTTCGTAATTTACAACAATGGGTTAGTTGATCGAATAGACATGTTACGCAATACCACGGCACGCTCGTTACATAGACCAGGGACCTTATATAATGTCCCTGCATAGACATGGTATTCTGATACACACAAATGCACAGGTCTAATATATCATATATCTGTAACCTGCACTTGGTTGTGTATAAATCATCAGTCTCGATGACACTGCCCACTCTACAAAACAATCAGAGAACCACTGCTTAGAACCTGTCAAGCCAAATGGAACAATTTTAATACTGCCACCGACCCGGAACGTCTATCATTTATCCTAGCAAGCCCAACTATTTTAAAAGAAAGTGCCAGAAGCTGCAAACTACTGCTGGAAAAACGTCGAAATGTATTGTTTAAAAATTGACTTTTTTTATAATATATTATTTTATGTCCTTTTATGCACAGTTTATATGTATACCTATATTTATACAAATATATGTATTATTCTATATTTAACCAAAGTTTTAGTATCTGATTTATAACCACGTTTACTCTTACATTCATAACTTTTATTTGTAGTCATTGCATTTTTTATATGTATAGATAGTCTCTCATAACCCTAGTTTTAGGGTGGCCCAGATGTATTTATATTTTATTGATATTATTTTATGTATGTGTATATATGGGGTGAGACTGAATAAACTATCTGTCTGTCTGTCTGTCTGTCTGTATTGTGGGCAACAGCGTAGTCCAAAAATCTAATACTTACTGTTTGAAACGCGCTCCTTAAGCCAGACCATAGTGTTTTCAAAATCTTATTAAACTCAAACTTCAACATCGCCAATAAATATTTCAAAGTAAAACTATGTCACTAAAGTCAATCGTTTTAGAAGTCAACAATTCACTAAACTCAAAATATCTTCTCAAAGTCAATAAGTCACCACGTTAACATATAATTAAAGATAAACTTTAAGTCAACCAATAGTTCCAAAGTCAACATGTCATCAAACTCGATATATCTTTTCAAAGTCAACATTTCACCAAAGTCAATATTTTATTAAAGTAACACTTCCACAAAAGTCAACCAATATTTCCGTAGTCAACATTTCACCATCATTATAATATTTTCAAAGTCAACATTTCACCAAAGTGGCATCAATTCCAAAATCACCATTTCACCAAGCTCAATATATATAATCAGAGTCAACATTTCAAACTTCACCAAAGTGAATAAAATGGAATAAATATGGAATTAATATTTCATGATATAAGCATACTTCACCAAAGTCAATAAATTAACATAACATAATTAATGTAAGTCAACAATTCGCTTAACTCAAACTATCTTTTATAAGTCAACATTTCATCAAAATCAATGTGTGATCAAAGTCAATATTTCATAAAATTCAAAATATCTTTTTCAAAGTCAACATGTCACCCAAGTTAACATTTTATCAAAGTAACACTTTCACCAATGTCAATAAATATTTCCAAAGTAAACATTTAAAAAAACATTATTTTCCCCCCAAAGTCAACATTCACAAACATTATATGTTTCCATAGTCAACATTGGCCCATGGGCGAGGTTTCGCCCATTGGAAATAAAGCCAATGGGAAATCCGGCCCATGGTCGAGGTCAACATATGTGATTAAAGTCAAGATGTAAATATGTGATTAAAGTCAACATTTCACTAAATTCAAAATATCTTTTTCAAAGTCAATATGTCAACAAAGTTAACATTTTATATAAGTTAAACTTAAACTACACAACATTTCACTAAAATGAATATTTCATAAGTCAACCATTCATATAACTCAAAATATGTATTAAAATCAACAAGTCCATATTTTATCAAAGTAACACTTCCACCAAAATCAATAAATATTTTAAAAGTCAATATTTCCAAAGTCAACATTTCACAAACATTCTATTTTTTCCAAAGTCAACATTTCACAAACATTTTTTTTCAAAGTCAACATTTCACAAACATTTTTTTTTCAAAGTTAACATTTCACAAACATTATATGTTTGCCAAAGTCAACATTGGCCCATGGGAAATCCGCCCATGGGCAACCTGGCCCATGGGCGAAGTCTCGCCCATTGGCGAAATCTCGCCCATGGGAAAAAAAATTTCCTTTGCATTGGGGGAGTTCACAAATACCTAAAATATGTTACTGCTAGACCCATTATTAAAAATTAGAAAATAATTTTTGTGTAACTCAAATTTTAACATCCTCTCGCCCATGGGCCGGCCCATCGGCAGGCCCATGGGCGAACTTTCCCATGGGCATGCCCATGGGCAAGGGGGTCTGTATCTCACGTACGGTGCGGGGTAGAAAGTTGGAATTTTCGTGAATATCTTAGTTAAAGTATAAAAATAGGTTTTTGATAGAATTTGAACTTCTCACTTATGTTATTTACGTTGGTCAATTATGGAATCTCGGGTTTCCATAATAAAATCGGGTCGCCTTAAAAGTTACTTTTTCGTACAAAATCGTTCACTATATACTTTTGATATGTTATAAATGCACAACTTCCTTGCATGTTTCATTTCAAATTCGTTTTATTGCTATTTGTTCCACCCCTCCTGGCAGTATTAAATGGACTCCCTAACTATTTGAAGCACTGTAAGGAGTTTGGTCAGTGCAAGGAGTTTCTAGAGCATTAGAGTGACCTCCCTTTGACGACCTTGATAACATCTCTCAAAACATTTGACTCCAAAGTTTCTGACATTGATACAATATGACAGAGTCTCTAGATCCTAACTCACAGAGGGCCATTATTTCCTGTTCACAGGTATGACTTACATGTTCTTGAGTTATAAACGTTCGTAAATGTAATATTTGAATAGGAAAGGTGAAAAAGAAACGTCAAAACACTTTAATCTCTGTGTCGAGGTCAAACCTCACGTGCACAGAATAGATCTAAAATGGAATCCCTGGCACCTTCCTTTGATTGAAAAGGTGACATTCTGAATCTCTTTTCGTTTTTGTTGCCGTTTGATTTCAGCTGCGCTTTGTAACGGAAAATCGCTACAATTGTGTGCAAGCGAGTGGTAATGTTTTGACGTACATTGAATAATGTTATGAGAACCAAAAGGGCTTGTATTGCTGGGGAAAAAAACAGTTCCTAGGTCCAATACTTCGATACGATACACCCTAAATTAATAAATAAACAAGTCCACATTTCAAATTGATACCACACCTTTAACACGTAATATACATTACACAATTAAAGCAAAATAATGTATCTTTCGATTAAAACAAACGCCAACAAAATCGGTGCATTTCTCAAGTTATGACACTAGAAACACGATTATTTACTCGTCAATCTTGAGTGGGTCAAACTGGTGGCTCTGAAATACATCGATAAAAATTGACGAAAAAAAAAAATCGATATTTCATTCCTAGCAAAATAAATCAATCCTCGAAAAGAGTTTTCTCCTTTCACTTTACATCCCTGAACATGCTTGAATTGTTCGTGGTATCTTACCGTAACAACTCAACGTATCTCAACTTTATAAATAGTAAATACAAGCAAATCTTCGAGCTACCTACACAGGGATAAATTTACCTGCGAGTCCTGCTTCATTTACTCACAAACTTTGGGAAGGACTCATACAAATTTAAACTGCGAGTCCCTGAGATGCAAGATTTTTATTTATACTAAAAGGATTACTATGGAGGGACTCGGTTTTATTTTCTGGGACTCATAAAAGCTTGTGATAGTGAGTCTCTTTACTCTAAAAGTCATATTTGTAGATTAATCACTGCCTACATGCATCATCTTGGAGGAAGTGTAGGTTGTTTTTTTACCTACGTTTTATCTACATTTAATTACGATATCGAGTTCCTGTGCAAGAAAGCTAAACCTAAAAAAAACTCAACTTCGGTTACACAATACACAGTGTATTCTCTTCCCACAGAGGTTACCCCCTTCAGATTTCCGATCCTAACCTCTGTTCAACATAGCCTGAATTCGGGTGCGGAATGGAGGCAATTGCATCTAGTTGTGCAATCAGAGACGTCGTTGTAAACGTGGCATTTGCCAATAAACGTAAGATAATCGTTTCCTCGTTAAATGTGTTTCCCTCGAAATATGCTATTTGCTTTTATGAAAACAATTGATCATAAACACGCTGATAAATAAGAATAAATAAATAAGAAAACCAAATCAGAGACAAATACCAAAACTAGTTCATTAGTGTTATTTACATCATACACATTCCAAGGACACGTGCTAATTAGCAAGACCCTTAAGAGTCAAATGCCTAGATCTTTGAAGTCATTCGGTCGACAGGGTTGCTGAAAGATGAGTTTTCATTAGTTTAAGAAGAAGGGATGAAGTATGAGATTCCCCTTACTCCCGCTGGAGTCGGCGGATTCAGGCACAGGTGTACGAATCGCTGTTTTGACAATATTTTCAAAATTAAAAATCTAGGTTTTCATATACTGTTTATGTACGATATTGTGAGCTCAAATTCCAAATTTGAGCGAAATCGGTTAAGAAATAAAGATTTGAGATAAATATCCCCGCTTTTGATATAAAGACAATATATATAGACAAGATATATCAATAGCGGGGATATTTATCCAATTTCTCACAATATCGTACATAAACAATATATGAATGCAAAAATATAGATTTAGAATTTTGAAAATATTGTCAAAACAGCGATTCGAACCCCTGTGGATTCAGGCCAGAGGTTAGGATCGGAACTCTGAAGGGAGGAACCTCTTTGGGAAGAGAATGTTCACAGTGTTACAGTCAACATATAGTACAGTAATGCATAGGTCGAGAAGCTCTTGGATAGTAGACTCAATGCGGCTTGTTACGACGTAAATTGTAATAACGACGTGAATTGTAATACTTGCAGCAAATTGTAATAAAACTGACGTAAATTGTAATACCAACGTAAATTGTAATAAACCTTGACGTAAAATGTAAGACGCAAATTGTAATAAAAATTTACGCAAATTGTAATAACCTTACTTGCGGTAAAATGTAATAAATACTTACGTAAATTGTAATAACCGTTATTTCCAGGAGATTAGAGTTAGAAATCATCTTTTCAGATAAGCTAAGGTTTGCAAGTGAAGATATAGTATGTTAAACTAACTTTTAGAATACGAATTATTAGGTCCGGCGTCCGGCGTCCGTTAACTTTTCACATTTTCGACTTCACCTCTAGAACCGCTGCACTTGGCACTTAGGGGATCGATGTTTATACATTTGGCCCTGACCCCGCTCAAATATATGCATAGCAGCCATTTTCCTGAAAACCGCAAAAACGACTTCTTCTCCGAAACCACTTGGCACAGGAAGATCAAAGTTTCAGGTGAACATCTTTGACAATGGAGACAAAACCTTTAAAGAGACATGAAGTGTTAACGACATCTTCTCCGAAACCAACTGACATAGAGGTATAGACCATTTCAGTATAAAAACTTTATTACATTCATTTGGTCCTAATGGCCTTTCGAATATGAGTATGGCAGGGTTTTCAAACTCAAACCTTCAATTTATCTACAGAAACTAATTAAAACTATTAATGCTATGAAGCTCAATATCATCTTTGTTTGTTCAAGAGGAAGATTTCATTGTTCTACTCACAATAATAAACATTTTAAAGGGTTGGGTGCAGTTTGTACTTACAAACTGATGTTTTGAGTAATTCCAACATTTTATTTGTTATTAGAAATCAAAGATGTACATGTTTGTGCCTTTAAATTACAATATGTGAGCCTGTCTCTAAAAGAAAGTTAATTTCATTTAAATGAATTCAGCTCCCCTCTGGCATTTGGTAAATTGGTACTATCGGAATTACAAGTTAATGGGTTTAAATCATAAATTATCTTAGATTATAAATGATGCAAAAGGCTGACCAGCTACAGAGACAATGACTCTAGTTTCCACGCGAAAATATTAAAGGATGTTTTTTTTGCGTTTTGTACTTTGTTCATGGACGGGAAAGGTTTGTATTGAGTGTATTGTAGCTGCTAAAATACACTTATTACTTGATACGATAGAGGGAGAGATTTCGTACAGAGTATAGTGCACATACGTTATTCACTGTATGGCATTGATGCAAGATGGCAACATAGGGTTTTTTGAATGGATTGACGTCGGGCAACTTTTCTCATTTTATTTTCCTTCGATTTGCGTACCTCAATGTTTTTCTTAGGAAGTATCATTCACCAAGATAATCAGATCTCAAGCGTTATCCCTATTACTTTTAAGCGAATTTTTTAAAAATCAAATGGCAAATCTGTGTTACAGGCCTGTTTTCTAAAAGATGAAAGAACGTGTCGATTGTACACTTCCAAAAGGATTACAGATGAACTTCATTAAATGTTATCTACGAGGGCAATTATATCGAGCTTCAATTTTTTCTAGGCAAAGATATCAATTTACAATAGTGACATGATGTCATAAACAATGCTATGACGTCACGCTTCTTCTATAACGTCGCTGTTGCTCGGGAATTACTTATATTAAAGCACTGGTGTCGTACAAATAGTATGTGTTTGAACAGCCAATCAATGAAAATTATCATATCCTGATGAATGAAACTGAATACGTCTTTACGACATTAGACATTACACATTACACATTACGAACATATTCAGAATGATGACTTTAACGTGTATATACATTGATCAATGTGGTAACTATCAAAAGCTCAACAGAGTCCATATAGGCAATTGTACATAGAGGCAATACCACTATTAATGAGGTTGTGTGACTTCCATTTTCAACGGTTTACGGCCGATGAGTATGGGTTAAAACTCAAAGGGCTTCGGATCACTTCTTAAAAACTATTTTAAAACGTAAATCAGGACTTTAGAAATCGTTTGTTATGTTTATAAATCAAGAGAACACACGTAACTGTTAAAAAAAACACAATCAAATTTCAAGATGCCAGTTCCAGTGGTATTTGTCAAATATACGTTGTGTTCGCACTACTAGTATTCTTTCGGATAATTAACATTACAATTTTACAGTTTAATCAATCAATAAGTTAGATTTACCGAAAACACTTTCGACTTTCGAAATACAACCTCTTGTGAAAGGTATAATATGGTTTACTTTACCAAAGAAAACAAATGTATCAAAGTAAATGTGACAAGACAACTCATGGTTTACACACGAATATTAATTAAGGACAGCTATCTTTAAAAATGCACATGTCACGTCATTCTATGGAAATATTAGGGAATAGTAGTCCTAATGACACACCCAGGACGAAACTTTTTTTTATGTACTTTGAAAGCAAATATTGAGAGAAGTGTAAAAGTGGTGAATTTTTAATTTAAAAAATTGTCTTGATAACTGTGCGTATCAGGGTCGGGCCGACAGATTTGATTTGCTGCAGGTTCTTACTGCCTGCAGCTATCAGGAAGCCAAAAGATATCGATGTCACATATTCTTTTTGTAAACTTATATATTGGTGAAAAAAGGTCGATATTCCAAGACAGGAAATGACCCAGAAACGTGTTTCTTGGCGACAAGTAAAGTTAGTCATCATTGGTATATGAATACTATCTGAATATATCAGACATCCAATTGATTGGTAATAGTAAAATCATTACCATGTAAAAACTGTACTATTTAAAAATTTCAAACATTTCTGTTCTTTCTTAATGCATGTTATTACCGAGAAACTGAATAGTTAATGAAAAGAAATGTGTACAAATCACAAAAAGACAAAATTCAAATGTGCTCATGTTTACTATTTTCGTTTCACTTATTCATTAGATTCTATTGAACTGAATATTTACGTTGATTTAATATTGTGCATTTAAATATGAACAAATGTCACGACAATTTAATCATGTTCAATCGAGAAATAAACTGTGTTATCACGTGTAATGAAAACGGTTGGACCACGTAATCTGAACAGCGGGCAATTTACTTCGAAGTTGTGTTGTAATTAATCGTTAAATAAAAACAGCAGAACACGTACATACAATTGATATACATGTTGGTATATGATGAAGGAATATTGAAGTGCGGTTTTCTCATCACGCTTCATTAATTTTGGCAATGGCAGTGTAAAATTATATTGCAGATGTTTTTTCTGTCTACGAGCTAGTCAACACATAACGTTTTGATTGCAAATACAGCAGTTACAAATATTCTCCAACTGATTAAACAATATTTAAATACAATAACTATGTTTTCAGCGAGAAATTTGAATTTTAAAACCTGATGTGAGATGTTTTATACCAACTGTTTCTGTCACGTTTGAAATATTTGAAATATGTTTGATATATCGTCATTGCCACGTTCATAAATGTTCTTTTGTTTATCTTTTTTCTTTTGCTTTCGTTTAGAAACATATCGTCTTGCTTGTACTGTTATACATTTCAAAGACAAACTATTGTTGGCAGTCGAGAATCAAGCCGAGCTTTGTGTGAAAAATATTTTCTAACTGATATTTATAAAACAGTTTTGGCTTTGGAAATATTGACAACTTTAAAATTCTTACTTTATATTTAGGTTACGAATACTACTAATGCAGGTTTTTAACAAAAGGTAAATGCTTACAAATATCATTATTTGAATTTAGACCAATAGGTATATTTGTCTCATTCGACAGACTTTAATTTGTTCACAAGATATCGTTAACAGAACTGTTTTCAAAGAAAGATAATTTATAAGATTTCAAACCAAATTTATTTTGATTATGACTAATCTGATAAACTAGCATGATATTGTTTTGGTTTTATGATATTTTACTTGAAAATATGAAACTGAACAAAAAATGGTAGACATATGTAATTACATACCTGGTTCTCAGTGTAGTGTCAAGACAATCAGTTATTATTCACACAAAACACTCTCACATTTTATGAAAATATAATTTTTTTCATCGACTCTTGAAGCGAGGCCATTGACTGCCTCTGGTATAAAGGAAAAGAATATAAAACGTATTTGGTGGATTTGCATTTGTTTTAATTCCGAAACTAAGATTTAGCACAGAATGCAAGGACCCACAGTGTATATATATATATTAAAATTTGAGTCATTGCAGGTCTCACATCCTGGACCATAGTCAATGAATTGATCATTTGTTTCAATTGCATAATTGAAGCATTTTATTTTTATATACATTTACTTCACGTGAGACCTTCCTCAATTTTTTCATATATATATATATATATATATATGTATATCCCCTGTCACATCATCTCTGTCCCAAAACTTGTTATCTAATGTCTCTACCGAGTAACCATATGAAATATATATGATATCAAAAGACACACATACAAGCATATGCATGCCTTTATGTATCATGAAAACATTATTACAATTTACGTAAGTATTTATTACATGTTACCGCAAGTAACGGTTATTACAATTTACGTCAATTTTTATTACAATTTGTGTCTTAAATTTTACGTCAAGATTTATTACAATTTACGTTGGTATTACAATTTATGTCAATTTTATTACAATTTGCTGCAAGTATTACAATTAACGTCGTTATTACAATTTACGTCGTAACACGGCTCGCTGTGTGAAGTAGAGCATTCGGGCGACTAAAGTTTCCGTCTAGACATAGACGTGAGCTAGTCTATAGTCACTACTATAACAATACTTACTCTCAGGGGTTAGTGCTTTCAAACTCTGCCTACGTATCATTAGCTTACACACTCCGACCAACGGAAAGAAAAGGGTACATGTAGTCATATCGCATTTTTAATTGAATTTTCGACAGTAACTTATCGAGATAAGTATAATCATTACTTATGATATAGGTTTTGCATGTATGTGCAATGTTCAATTAAAGAAACAGTCGTGTCTAGGCAGGCTTTTTGCTGTTGTTGACAATTGTGCAAATTTGACAAAGATCGGAACCTGTGTTATGATTAAAATATTTTAAAATCATTAAAATTATTAAAATATAATACCAGCCGCGTTCAAATGGACTTAAATTAGATATTGTTCATACATACATACATATAAACATTTGTATAGCGCCAATATCCAACTAAGCTAAGCTGCTCAAAGGCGCTCTGTTTGCCCCCGATCATTGGATGTCACTGTTTAACGACACTCTTTGTCAATCTCAGCTCCATTTGGAGTATGCAACTTTTGAAGCCACTAGGCGCACCAAGTTAAATCACCATGCTCATCCTTACGAGGTACCCATTCATAGCTGGGTGAACTAGGACACATAGTCACAGTATTTTGTCCAAGGATACTGCACGTTGCTGTACCTGCAACTAGGGGTCTGCACGTATTCATGTGGCCACCATCTGGTCATTTACCAACGGATTCGTGGGTTCTTTTAAGTGCACAGGGTTGTGTACTGAACCCACATATAAAGAAAGAAAGAGTCCGCACTCAAAGTTGACTCCAAGGTTTTTACACCCGGTCACAGGTGGACTCGAACCCGGCACCTCAAGCTCGCTGGATTGCTAACCTGACGCCTTTGCCGACTCGGCCACCGTGCCCCCATATCTAACTCAAGTCTGTCAACATAAGTCAAATCATTACTTATGATAAAGGTTTTGCATGTATGTAATATACTCCTGGCATAAATCGTCCTTCATTTCTCAGGTGCGTAGCTTTACCCTGCTGTACAGGGACCGCATTCACAAAGCACTAAGGTAATCGTAAATCATGGTAACCTTAGTGCAATGTTTATAATTGGAGTTAAAGGTGCATTTTTTCACATTTCCCACATATAATGATAGTTTATGTCATTTATATTTACTTTATAGGGTAAAACATCTTATTACACAAACCAAATATCCGTAATGATAATAACGGTGTTTGGTATAAAGCAAAAATTGCATGGCGGCCATTTTATTGTGAACACATTTTATTATTTCGAACGACAAAAATGATTCCCATGGCTTTACAGAACCATGTACACTAATTTTTTAACTTGATTTTCCGAGTGTTTCACGATTGATGACATTATTTTCAAATACATTTCATCGACTTATTTAAGCGAAAATACGTGCTACTGCCCCTTTAAGGTCAACCTTAGTAAAGGTAGCTTACCCTACTGCACTGGGCCGTAAATAGATAACAGTTAATATAATTTAAAAAAGAAACTGCGAAGCCTAGACAGGCTTATTTTAGGTTAGACATTCATGCTGTTGTTGACAATTGTGCAAATTTGACAAAGATCTGATCCTAATGGAATCGTGTTAAAATCATTAAAATTATTAAATTTAACACCAAGAGCGCGAAGTATCAAAACGAAGCTCGACGTTTCACTTCTAAAAATACTGCCTCTGATTTCATGGTATCTAAGGCTAAACTATGCCAGTTGAAAAGAATAGTATCAATAGATCAGTTGCAGTCAGTGATCGCAACAGCGTCAGTGTCAAATAGTCTGCTGTGGGGAGTGTCTATTATCCCCACTCTATATATGGTTCTCAAACTTGGTCATAACGCCCCAGTATATTCGAGAGGGACATCGATGGTTGTACTTGTGTTGGGAAATCAGCCTGAAAATGGTATGTAGTGAACATAAAGTCTTTTAACTTGAATGTTAAGATAAATATTATATTACCACAACTTAAAACTGCGTAAAACTCATTTCTGATTGGCTACCGAATGCAAGAATTTGAGACAAGCTAAGTTTGCCCTGGCGTGTTTAGTTGAACGTGAACATATGATCAATAACGTAGAGCAGGATTTTGCAATTTAATAATCCTGATATCACAAACATTAATATTAAATTAAATTATGTATGAAATTAAAATGTTACCATTTATCTTAACCATTTGTCAATTTTTACAGCTGTACTCAAATTTGATTTTTAAAAAGTCTATTCTTTCTAACCAATACCAATGCAAAAAGTTATCTTTTCTTACAATAAAATACTCGTTTCTGATTGGCTCACGGTGTGTGTGTGAGTTAGGGTTTAACGCCGCTTTCAAGAGTATTTCACTTATATCACGGCTGCTAGTATTATGGCAGGGAGAAACCTGCGGTGAAACCTGCGAGCAACGGCTGGAACTAGCGAACCATGGGTGGTACTGCACTGAAATTCAGTGTAGCATTGCACCCAAACCTTACTGCGTGTAGAACAGTTCTCTACTGCAGACAAAGTTGCCGTGCCCCTGGCGGGATTCGAACCCCGGACCCCTTGATCCGAAGCCGAACGCGCTAACCACTGCGCTATCCCGCCCCCCTTTGCCTTATGTACCCCGTAAGCCTGACAGTGTACACAAGATGAACACTCATTGTAGAGCTTTAATACGGTCAATGATGGAATGGTCAAGAATCTTGCTGTCTGAAATCTCAAATCGCCTGAGACCTACAAATCTAACTCTCAAACCGATGAGTTCCACAATATTGTCACTTAATATGCCGCCCAATTCTCTCCCAATACGATTAATCGTGTTATATGTATACTGCTTATTGGGTCGTGTGATGAAATGTTTTACCTTCTAACGTAACAATATATTGTATAAATTACAGTGCTCCAGATACATTTTTAGATCTATTGGGTATTTACCCCTTGTTTTTGTTACCATCGAGTAAATTCGATTTTGATTACGTATTCAGTAAAATGGTACTCCTGAGGAGGCGTGGCTTTACACAAACCAGGGACCTTATATTATATACAGGGACTCGTCTCTTCTGCTCGTAACATGATCTGTATGATTTCTACTGAACGGTGCAATTAGACCTCGCCTCGTCGCGCATCAACGCACAAGCGACTGGGTGCTTGCATATATAGCGCTTATTTTATGATCGCAGTATATTGTTACTTGCCGACTTGCTCGTGCGTCGATCGGTAATCTTCGTAAAGTCAAGAAACATAAGAGTAACCTCCCTTTGAGACCGTTGATTGTTGAAATGATATATGAAATATACCACTGTGAGAAAAATGTATAATTTATTACCAATATGGTTCTTCTACTTTTACGAACTTTGTGCAAATTAATGTATAACCCTCGAATTGTTGTGTGTGTAAAACTTAAAGTGATATGACACACTTTCTTGGGTAATAATCTCTATATGATTATGATACTATATACTATATACTATAATGTATTATTCTATTATTTTTTAAGTTGATTACTGTTTATTGTCTTGAGAAAAAATAAATAATACATGAACTTACAAAAAAGTAATTATTTATTATTTACGCTGTTGCAGAAAGGCCATTCATCAAGGAGTTCATTTCAATTTTATTTTTGTAAACAATGATAACACAACATTTTTAGACTAATTTAAATCCTTACATCTTTAAGATGCAAGTCAAACCCTGCTAAACCCAAACATTTCAGTACCCTTCGAACCATTCTACATGAATATAGGAAAAACAGTAACAAGAAAAAAATAACCGGAAAATAGTAACATATATCCTTTTGTGCAGACAAGATGGCGGACTGACTCGCTATTTTAACTGCAAAGTACGAGCGTATTACATGGCATTGCTGACTACATTTCCCTAACATACCAGCTTGACCCAGACGCATCAGAAAACTATTCATCTTTCGCTAAATTAATATTTTAGAAAGTATTGTCTTCGGTAAAAGTACACGTTTTGGATTCCCCTCGAACCATTATACATATCACCTACGCTTCTTACAGACAAGATGGCGGACTGAATCATTGTTTATATAGTGATTGACTGGATATACTAGTGTGCTACGCCAGTAATTAGCACAATACGGGCGCCAAGTCAAGATGGGCGTTGGACCATGACGAGGGGAGCTCCACGAGATAATTGCTTAGTTGCTAATCCCTGTCTGTGAGGTCCCTGCACAAACACACTGTTGTAGAGTTTTATGAGATTTATTGTTCAGATTCCCCATAATCTAAAACAACAGAAGCATCGGTTTATACATGTCAAACACTGATGTAGAGCTTTCATATCAAATCGTGGCAAGTTTATGTTCAATTACGCTAGTGTTTCCAAACTATTGCGTACATTACGATATATATTATGATTGTATTGAGTTTTAAAGAAAATGCCTGCGTATCTGTACTCCCAGTTTATTCTTTTAATACGTTTTCCACAATTTACGTGCGTAAAATACGCAGATACGCAGCTTATCTGGAGCACTGGAAGTTTAATTATAAATGACGAATTTGAAGAAAAAAACACAACAAAATATGCACACAAAAAAGTGCTACAGCACCTTTAAACTTGTAAGCGGAATATCTCATGATCTGTTGACAGAATTCTCGCTCAGTCGATTTTGATGACATTGATATTAATTTCGAATTTAAAAAAATAATTTTTGGTGAGGGATCATGTCAGCTGAAAACTGCTTGTTTAAAATGGTTTTGGACATACTTTTGTCATTTAAGTTAAAGTAAGGGTTAACTATGAAATTCCAAGAAAAATAGATGTCGACATCAATTGTTGGACCTCAATTCGTTGACGCAACCTAACGTCTGTTTATTTCTCCTATCTCGACTAATTGTTAAAAGGCATGTTTGTTTTCAAAATCATAAACAAATACAATTTAGCTTCTGGTGTCTTTGTTTCAGTCGTGTTTCCCACTCATGGATTAAAATATCTTGAATTTTTTTTTGGTAACGTTACTTTTGCCATTGAGTACATATGGTTTATACATGTACATGTATTTCATTCAAGAAATGGATTGGTAAACAAGCTTTGAAAGCTTATCTGAATACCGGACCAGAATACATGAACTGATGACATGGTGAATTTACAATACATCATACATTTACAAAAGCCAACAACACTACAAGAATCAATGAAATTCATTGTACCTACTCTCAGTACAATATTTCTCAGTACAGATGCAAGTAATCTTCATCTGTTATTTTTCAAATCTGACGTTTAACTTTTTAAAGGAGTGTACTGAAATTAAAAGTTCTTTATTTACAGTCGAGGAACAATTTGGATTTCCTAATAAAACCGATTTTAAATCAAATCCTCTACTGTAGAAAACCATAGTTTCCCTTATATCACAGTAAAGAGGAAATGAAAAGAAAAAAGTGAATTGCCTTCATAATTGTAGCCACAAGAACAAACAGGTATTTGAAACATAAATCTTCCATAATTATGTACGTTTAGGTCACTGAGTTCTAGTCTTAGACGAGAATTTCTTATTTGACATATTCTGTCTCAATAGTTCAGGTAAAAATGGCTGTATGTTTCGGATTCAATCTCATTAAAACCTATCTTTGATTCGTTCCCACGGTTAAAGTTTAAAATTTTGCGTTGTCACTCCTCCAAGCGACAATCCAAATAGGTCTAGCCTTAGGAACGAATCAAAGATTTGAATTTAATGATTTTACAGTCATGCTGTTAAATAAGACCAAACTGTTTATGACTTTGAACCGACTTAATAACGTTATTATTCATGGTTATGTCAGGCATTTGAATTGTTTGCAATTTATGGGTAAAGCAAATAGACTCTGTCTTATTCAGATTCAGAAATTCGCTTCAGATCATCATTATATCAATAGTAGTTTCGACGAGGCCATCAATAATCTCGTATAAAGTTGTGTCATCCGCACAAGACGTATATTCTACTACCTTCCACTATATCATTAATATACACAATAAACAAGAGCGAACCTAAAACTGAACCCTGAGGGACTCCAGCAAAAACACCTCTTTTAACTGATCGGAATCATTTAATCACCACACACTGTTCTTCATTTTCAAGATAACTCTCAAACCATTTCAACAAATTACCGTTTACACCGTATCTTTCCAATGCCTGTGCCAGTGAGTAAACATGTTGATGTTTAAATGTATTTACAGATCAGAAGACGCTACACTACGATGGTAAAGACGAATCAGCTACTACTGTTTCTGGGGTTATTTACAGTTTGCGTCATGGCTACGTACGTGTACCTGGGTACCAATAGGGTACTAAATGAGGTACCCTTTGCTCCGGGCAACACTTCTCTAGATGAAATCAGGCGCTCACAGATTAAACTATCACGAGAACTCAACCAGGCTAAGATGGAATACGGCAAACTCAACTGTGAGATCAACGAAGTCCGAAAGAAACGTGTGAGTTGCTTTTCGCCCCTTTCCCCCTTTGGCCTCATCTTTGGGTGAGTTTTGTCCATTCGTCCATCCGTCTCCGGAGCAGAACTGAAACACCGCACAGCACCTAACACCATTGATCTATGAAAGACTACACTGAATTCACCAACATTTAACAAAGCTGTCTTTGATTCGTTTATTATTTTCTTTCCTTTCACCAAGCAGTTCTATATATAATTACATTTCAAGAATCTAATGTGTAATGGGAATAACAAAACGATCAAGAATCTATCAAGATTTATCAAAACCATTTTTGCCATCTTGCTGTAAATATTGTGTTTGTTTCAATTTACTCATGAGCTGCCGTTGACGGTCTCTTTAAGGAAATAAAGAATATATCCACTATAGCAACATAATACTGTACTGGTGAATAAACAGTGACGTAAGCATTGTCTCCCTTCAATCAACCATGTAAACCATTCTCATGAATTACCTCCCCGATGTTTGAATAACAAATTCCCATAATATATACCATTCTCATGCGTTTTAATCTTCCTGATTGAGTTTCCTCACCATTGTTTTGTTTGCTATATCAATGTATCACATTATGTTATTTCCTTACATTCCATCTGATGAAGGAGTGAGAATATACTCCAAAACGTCGTGTAGTTCACATTTAAGAAGTTGTTATCCAGAAAAAAACTTCCTGTTCTTATGTGTGTCACTTTTAAATGCCCTTCAAAGACCTTTACCACCCTTATTATTTTTATCAACGCTAGTGTTTGTCCGATGGAACGTTATGGTCATCACTGACTATAGTCAGTAATAGACCGTTAATGCTTGACAGTATCATTTGTAACGAATACTTTTGGATGAAAACATTATGTTGACCTCTTACTACCTTGACCTTGGTACAGGAAGTTATTCCGAAAACTTTGCCGTAACGTTTGCTTGGGCAGTGATAGGCCTTTGATAAGCACCCCGATGTGATGAGACTCCTTGTGTCCTTGACCTTGGTGTTGGACGGATTTTTGATAACTTGGTCAGAACTTTTGATAGATCGGCAATAGGCCCTCGATACTTAACCGTAGGTTTCAAACATGGCAACACTAGTGTTTTATTTGATATTTCCATCCATACTTAGCATATATTCGGGAACATTGGACATAAACAAACACATCTTGCTATCTTGTTACAGTTGAAGGTGACCAGCTCCGGTGGATGGTGTAAAGCCGACAGCGCGCCTACAAGCAAACAACACGCTACAGACCATGGCTTCGCGAAATATCTCTCAACGTTTTTCGAAGGAAAACGGATTGCAAGCTTCGGTGATGGTCCAGGACTGTATAAAAAATACTTCGACGCCACGGGGCTTCTCGCCGTGTACGATGCCTATGACGGAGCTCCTTACTGCGAAGAAGTCACAAACGGTACTGTGAAGTTTTTGGATTTGACAATCCCGCAGTACGGAATTCCGGTGTATGATTGGGTCATGAGTTTGGAGGTTGCAGAGCATATTCCGGAAATATACCAGCACGTGTATATAGACAATATAGTCAGACATGCGCGAGACGGTATTCTACTTAGCTGGGCAGTTCCGGGTCAAGGAGGTCACAGCCATGTGAACAATAAATCCTTGAAGGACGTTATAGTTATCATGAATGAAGTTGGGTTTCGTTGGGAGGAGGAAGAAAGTAAGAATGCTCGATCGAATGCTAAGCTTTCCTGGTTGCATAGAAATGTCAATGTGTTTCGGCGCATAAGTCTCAATTCGGATTTGACAATGCATTCTTAGCCGAGTATATAAGTATTTGTTTTAGTCATTCTGTCATTAACGCTAAAGCTGAAGCTAAGGCCACCCCTGCTGGTGTGGTACGTTGTACATATTGTTCATTCAGCTATGTATTTATATTTGTCATCATCGATTATTTGAAATAAAATTGTATAAACGTTTTAGCTATTTTAAATTCACGTTTAATTAGTTTTTTGACTGTTGTCTTCAGAAGGCATTCTTTCATTAACATACAGTTTAGAGTTTTAGATTTGTTTTACTGGTCAATCAATCAATCTGTATTACGTATACGGTACTTAGAAGGCCACAGGCCTGTAAAACAATCATGAGTAGATCACATTACAGATTATTTTCTGTTACAATATTCTTTCTAAATAACATTGCATGATGAATATACATTGCAAGATTTCGTAATACTTGAGTATTGGTGTGTGCTAACAATAACACTAGTTTTGTTACACTGGATAAGTATAATAATAGTTTATATATTTTAACCGTAGACTTTAATAGGATGGACAGATTATAATAAAGTAATGCTATCATCATGTTAATAAAAGGAAAATCTCCAAAATCAGTATATTGTGTTAGTAGGCTAGTACATAGAGAATCTCACCCAAGTGTCTTCTGATATCAAATATATCAACACGAGTTGATTAAAGTTACAAATATCCGAGGCTTGCCGAGGATATTTTTACTTTTATCAACGAGTGTTGATATATTTGATATCAGAAGACACGCGGGTGAGATTCTATTTATCATCCAAAATCATTCGTATTAAGTGAAATAGTGTACATCTCTGAGCACATCTCTCCATTTGACTTCCAGTGCGGTGAGGTCATAGCATTGTGACGTCACCATGTTTATGACGTCAAAGTATTGTGATGTCATTACTCGATGACGTAAATGCATTGTGATGTCAAGTAGTGGACGGTGACAGGGCATTGTACAAAATCTACTGCCAGAAAGATATCTCCTAGGAGATATCGCTTGATCTCCCACAAGCGATATCTCCTGTCGAACACAGTTTTGGGTGATAAATCATGTTATCATCCAAAACTGTGTTCCTCAGGAGATATTGCTTGTGTGAGATCAAGCGATAGTTCCTAGGAGCTATCGTTTTGGCAGTAGATTTTGAACAATGCCCTGTTGGCGTCAGCTACATGGCATCACAATATTTCGGAATTTCTAATTCTCTTACTATATAATGTAACATTATTTTAAAGAGCAACAAGATAAGTTACTTCGGCCATAAAGATTATTGCACTATTGCGACAACCGACAGTTCAATAATTACTATTTTTTGGCTGTCGAAATAATCGTGCATGTGTTCGTCTTTTTCAGTTTCTTTCAGTTTATATACATGTATGTGATACATAATCAAACATGTTTCATAAACTTGAGTAAAATGTGGTTTTCCAACCAAGCAAAGTTACGACATTTCCGAGTTCAATCCAAATGAGTTTAGACCGACATTGTTTTATTATATTATAAGAAAACATTTTTATCTTTATTTATTTGTATGGATTTCATTTACGATGTCAAATCAGTCTGATTAAAATCGACCTTGTTCCGGGGGGAAAAAAATGCAAAATAATGTATCTACCGGGATACGAACCGGTTCTGTAGATTCCTCGCCACGAGGTCTGAGAACATCGCGTATAGGCGTGTGTTCCGAACCAGTTTAGGGCAGCCACATAGCTGACCATTCACATCATAGTTTTTAAACGGTCGCTGTTTTGAAGGCATTCGGAACTGACAAAAGTATGGCTGTTTGGAGTTATCTGCCCCTAGCTTCTCGCACCGAAAGATTTTGTTGGACGTCTTGTGATTGGTTTACTGAATTGCGTCAGAACATGGGAGTCTACGGGCTGTTACCAGACGGTTTAGCGTGGAAACCTCCGAACGATATGAGTTCGTATCCCGGTAGATGAACTATTTTGCCAAAAAATTCCCGCGTAATACCGTAGGTTTAAATCAGACTGGATGTCAAATACTTTTTGACAACATATCTATATCGCTTTGTCAATTGACGTGGTGATGCAATTGCGTCCATATCGCCTAAATGTTATTTAAGATGTTATAATATTATGAAGAGGTTTACGGGAACTTAATTCAATCCGTCATTTCAACAATCAGAAGCTTGGGGATCTCATTCAATTTAAGTGAATATTTCAGCTTAAGAACTAATTACATTCGTGTTATTACTGTCAAATTACCAACTTCAGAATGTGTCATATATTCACTCCGACAGCTGGATTCAGGTGCATGTAGTTTTGTTTTGTTTAAGTATCTTGCCCAAAGGGGAAGGTATGATAATTATGGATATATTGTATTGCTCACTTGTAAATTGTCAATTTTTCAAAATAACAAAACTTAAATAAATAACTTTATTCTGTTAAAATATTGATATAAATGGTATAGAATTATCAATACTGAGAATAGTTTTATTATTGCTTCTTTCCCACAGCAGTAGGCTACTTGCCAAAACAAATCTTTCTACATGTGTAGGGTATGTTAGACTGATAATAAAATTGAGATTAAAGACAAAGACCCTTTTTTGCCATCGGGTGTATTCTTCTCAAAACAGACAAATTGATAACTAACATCATTATCAAAGAATATAGGCGAATAAAAGCAGGAACAAGTAAGTCTCTGACTCAAGTTATCGTTTACGGCATAACAATCTCCGATATTTACATTGTATATCAAATAAACGTGCGCACGTAATATTTAAATTTACAAATAATCATGTCGTCCAGTTAAATATATTAAAATGTGTATAAATAAAACAGAAATTCAAGGGCGTATTTTAGATATCGTATCGTATATATGTCACTTCCACTGAACTGAAATATTTGAACAAACATAGGCCATCATAAAATTAAACAAACACAAAATAACCAAGTTTATACTTAGCCATACAACAGAAACAGTTTAAGTATTGTCTGACGGTAGCTTGAAAGTAAAAATATTTCTTTTTTACATATTAACAAACAATTAACGAAAGCTAAAAATTCGTTTTCAACCCCTTGATCCTAGGGCGTTATTTAAACAAGATCCGGTTTTATACACACCCCTCATTAGCATATCAACATGGCTGACAAAATAAGGAGGGTAGCTCGCTTTCAAGGCCTGTAACTAATAAATAGAGATGATTTGAGTGGAGATAAGTGTCCCGTTTTGAAGATGAATGATTGTTTTATCTATCCGTGAACTTGTTTCCATCTAAACAATTAGTTTTCATTCCACTTTTTACATGCAAGCCGTTCCGCATGAAATCTTCGCGGAAGTGGCGTCAAAGAAAATTCGTTCGATTGATAAACCCGATAAAGGCCTTGGCCGTATACGAGTTTATATTAGATGAACTACCTTGGGCCATGTTCAAGAGAGGTTTAAAAGTAATCGCTCAATAAGAGAGGTTTAAAAGTAATGCTTAATCAAGAGGGGTTTACCTCCCTTGAATGCGATTGCTCAATGTAGCGCTACGTAGCAAAACGAGCAAACCTCGAGGAATCGCTCCGTGTCGTTCAGAAGAGAATGCGCTACATTGAGCGCTACATTGAGCGGTCAATGAGCGATTAAAGCGCTCGCTGTTATGGAACGGAGCCCAGGTTTCCAGGATGCTGCCAGAGCGGGTGCGAAGCTTAAAATTAGCACGAGTTTCGGCAAAGTCGTTTCACGATCTTGCGAGCCCTGTTGTGTATAGTTGCGACATGTTTACGGCTATTTCGCACGCTCAGATCGTGCAATAGTGACGTTTTGGAATGTAAATCACTCAATCGCACTTGTATCTCGTTCTGAGATGAAAGAGATCTGTGATGTTAAGGGAAAAATTGCTCGTGCATCTCATACTTTCTGACGATGGTTGGGACCACAGTCTCATTAAATTCAGATCGAAAGAAACACTCGAACCTCTCGCTGCGTTCTTGATCAGAATACATAAGTCAGAATATGATTTTTCACATCAGCGAATCAGCAGAGAGGATAGGAAGTAGAATCGATTTAATTTAAAGGAGCTGTAGCACGTTTACTGATACAACCATTCTTCGTAAGTTCTACTTATGTCAGAAGTGAATATGTTTATGCTTATGTCGAGGTTTAAATCCAACTTGTGAATCGTTCAGTGCAGTACACCAGCAAGGTAAATGAATAGATTGAAAAGGCGATCCTAACTGTATTTACCTTTTTGCAGAAAATATTTTTATAGGTATGTTTCTAATGATGTTCACCTGAGTGTGCATTGCCCACAAATGTCATAAAATACTATTAGTTTGTGCGTTTGTTTACCCACTCAAACTATGTCTTTCCTTCAGTTGTAGATGTTTTATTACTCTTCTGCATGCATTATGTAGTTAAGCCTTGTCAAAGGATTTGTCGACTATGTGGAGAGGGTTTCTTTAAATTGTATAAATTGTACCCAATCCGTTACTTAAATGAATAGAATATCTATTCAAACACTTTTGTGGAGCCACCTATGAATAATGAAAGACGTTTTGGTAGAGAAAGAACCGAGTCATTCATTGGGGCTACGAGTATGTATAGCTTTGCTGCAGCTAAACCTGGCCATAACAGCGAGCGCTTAAATTGCTCATTGATCGCTCAATGTAGCGCTCAAGTAGCGCTCATTCTCTCTTGAACGACACATTGCAAATTCCTCGAAGTTTGCTCGCCTTGCTACGTAGCGCTACATTGAGCAATCGCGCTCAAGAGAGGTTTAAAAGTAATCGCCCATTGAGCGATTACTTTTAAACCTCTCTTGAACATGGCCATGGTTTGTTGATCAGTTCACAGACCGAATTTAAAGTCGATGTATTTGTAAAATAATGTCACCAATAGTAAAACACTCTCTCTTCGGAAAATCAATTAAAAAAAAAAGTGTATGGTTCGGTAAAACCATGGGAATCTTTTTTGTAATTAGAAATAATAAAAAAGTTTTCACATTAAAATAGGCGCCATGCAATGTTTGCTTTATACACAATACCGTTATTACCACTACGGATAATTGGTTTGTGTAATAAGATGGTCTACCCTTTAAAGTAAATATAAATGACACAAACTATCATTATAAATGGAAAATTTGAAAAAAGTAAAAGTTGCATAAAACGTGCTACAGCCCCATTAACGTATATGTTGCGCAACAGGGATGAATTAAACTATCAATTTTCCCCATGCGCGAAGGTAGTGAGCACTACACATGCAGAGGGAAAACTGTTACGCAACATATGCGCTAAACTTGGCCTGTGATCAGTCTCATACTATATTATTTGTTGCTATTATATAAGTTTTTTTAAAAAGATGTAAATTTAGTAAGAGCTATAACGTTTTCTCATTCACTGTTGCTTCCACTCAGTCAGCGACTTCGCTGACAGTCTCATTCACGTAAACACACAAATCAATGGCGGATAATCTCCTGATAGATTTAAGATTAAGTTGTTCTATTTATTCCCATCTCGCCTGCAGATCTTGTGAACATATCGACACCTGACAGTTACATTCGCTTTCATGTTACCTTAACTTATGATAAGGTTAATCACTTATTTCTCATTCTTTAATTGATCCGTGTATACTATACTGACGTTCAAAAGAAACTTCCCACTTTTAAAAAATCGTACGAATCGAAACCAAACAAGTTTCACAAACGTTTCCAGTCTGAAAACATTCGCCAAAACACAATATATATAAGGGTATATATGGCGAGCATTGCGTTGAACAACTCAAGAAGTCTGAGAAATTCCAAAAAATGGTAAAATGTGTTTTTCGTGCCTCAAACAAAATGCACGTGCTCAATGTTGAAATAAAAGGCTTTCTCTTATCAGTTACAAAAAGCACACGAAAAAATGCCACGGTTATCGGCCGAACAACGTGAGAGAGCTATTGGTATGATGGAAATGGGAGCTTCACAGACCCATATAGCGAGGACGTTCGGCTGTTCCAGACGAATGGTGTATGCACTTTTTACACGCTATCGTTTGACAGGCACAACTCGCGACAGGCCAAGGACAGGAAGACCTAGGGTCACAACTCAACGAGAAGACAATCTTATGAGGGTTATTCACCTTCGCAATAGATTTGTGACGGCGACGTCGACCGCAGCAACAGCCCTCGGGCACCGTGTCAGCCGATGCACTGTCGCCCGACGTCTTCGTGCTATGGGTATCAGGGCGTATCGTCACCTCCGTGGAATTGCTCTGACGATTAGACATCGACAGGCACGACTTCGTTGGGCAAGGACTGTCCGACGTTGGCAACAACGTCAATGGCAACGTGTGCTGTTTTCCGACGAAAGTCGATTCAGACTTCATCATGCCGACGGGAGAATCCGTGAATACCGAAGAAGAGGAGGGCGACTGGCACCTGGGTGCGTCCAAGAGTATACGACCCCCCATGGACAAGGTGGTGTCATGATATGGGGCGGCATTTGCGGTGACCAGAAAACTCAGTTAGTGATAGTAAATGGTAACCTGAATGCACAGAGGTATCGAGATGAGATTCTTAATCCAGTTGTAGTGCCATGTTTACGTGGACAGGGCCAAGGAACCATTCTGCAGCATGACAACGCAAGGCCCCATACAGCTCAAATTGTTCAGGACTACCTTGCCAACAACAATGTTCAGGTTTTGCCATGGCCGGTATGATCCCCGGACATGAATCCAATTGAACACGTATGGGACCATGCGGACAGACAGTTGAGAAACCTCCAAAACCCTCCAGCTAACAGAAATCAGCTTGAACAGGCCCTTTCTGACATATGGCGACATCCGTTAGACGACGCGTATTAGCATGCATAGACGCACACGGAGGACACACACGATACTGATCACCAGAATAACCAGAAATGGCAGCATTTGAAGACCTTCAATATTAACCTGATTATTGCCATACACTTTTAAAAACTGTATTTTTGAACTCCCCACCTACCTTCACGACACGTTTTGTTGATGATTCGTTGTGTTGTTTGAGTAACCCTTTGTATGATCTTATGAACAATGATGAAGTATTCAAATACACTAATCAAAATATCTGTATTCGAGTTTGTGTTTCTTTTACAGGCCTTCAAATTGAGTGGGAAGTTTCTTTTGACCGTCAGTATATTTTCTCCGGCTTCTATTCGAGATCCGGCGTCTATTCGAGACCGGCGTCTATTACTTTTTTGGCAATATTAATCACCCAAATACCAAACTTCAACATATATAGAAGTGCAATCATGATCAAATTTCTTGAATATGATTATCTGTCTTGATGAATATGTATTCATTATTGAACTGGAACAATATATTCTTTAAGAAACATTCATACGGTGCATTTGATAAAACACTTTGCTTTTTTAAACCCAGCGTCTACTTCTGTCAAACTGTCATACCCTAGCGTTTATTCGATACCCGGCGTCTACTTCTGTCAAACTGTCATACCCCAGCGTTTATTCGATACCCGGCGTCTACTTCTGTCAAACTGTCATACCCCAGCGTTTATTCGATACCCGGCGTCTACTTCTGCCAAACTGTGATACCCCAGCGTTTATTCGATACCCGGCGTCTACTTCTGTCAAACTGTCATACCCCAGCGTTTATTCGATACCCGGCGTCTACTTCTGTCAAACTGTCATACCCCAGCGTTTATTCGATACCCGGCGTCTACTTCTGCCAAACTGTGATACCCCAGCGTTTATTCGATACCCGGCGTCTACTTCTGTCAAACTGTGATACCCCAGCGTTTATTCGATTCCCGGCGTCTACTTCTGTCAAACTGTCATACCCCAGCGTTTATTCGATACCCGGCGTCTACTTCTGCCAAACTGTCATACTCCAGCGTTTATTCGATACCCGGCGTCAGTTCGAGACCTGGCGTCTATTGGAGGAAATACGGCAACTGTTGTAGTAAGATAACTAATAAAGGATTTGTTTGGGGAAAGCACGAAACACGAGACAATTGAACACCAAATATGATAAGATCGCGCGAGTCTGATGTCTTCTGAAGCGAAACAACAACAGGTCGGGTCGCATTCGCCGATTTCTGCGGTCTGAGTGTTAATAAAGTTCAGGTCAGGTACGTCGTTATGGCCGACTTGCTCTTAACAAAGGACCGCTGTTTGAACAAAATAAGGGTGCGATTTTAATGCCATTGTAGGACTGCTTGACACTGCAGGGTAAGAACTCCGGACCACAGGACTGGCTATATAGTTGAACACAGGAAATTGAGCATACCCAATATCTTGCTATAAACGATATATAAAAGTATCAACACTCATATATACCAAGACTAGAGGGATGTGGATACATTTATATACATTTTTTATAGCAAAATATATGGGTATTCTCAATTTCCTGCGAGCTGAAAAACTGAAATACCAGCCATGAATAAAAACATACCTGCCCACAATAATCATAAGTTAAAGTGACATCCATTGTATTGCTTGTGGTCGCATATACCAAACGTTATAAATGGTGTTATTTTATCGAGAAGTACTGATTGTTGCCAAAAATTACCATTTTAATAGTCGACTCAGTATAGTGACGAATATAGGTAAAAGAAGGGATATCTGATCGAAAACCGGACACTGCATCGCGACAAAAACAGACAAAAAGGCAATCTATGCTTATTATTTTTTAATAGGTGAAATAACTACTGCATGTGCATGTGAATAGATTTTTGCACGTGTATAATGATGTCGTGCGATTTTGGAAACAATTAATTATTAAATAAATTATTTGGCGACAGGGGTTGAATATGCAAGTTGAGTGAAATTATTTGAACTTAAATCCGCACAAATTGTATTCTTGCACGTATTATAGCCAAATAGAAATATCATGAAACACAATATATTGATATAATTATTTCTTAACCGATTTCGCTCAAGTTTGGAATATAAGCTCATCATATCGTATATACACAGTATATGATTGCAAAAATCTAGATATTGAATTTTGAAAATAGCGTCAAAACAGCTATTCGAACCCCTGTGGGGCAGGCAGGTATTTCGAATATCATAAGGACAGTAGAGAAACATTTCAGCTTACCGTAAACTGAAAAATGAAACTTTGGAGCCTCAGTCTAGTTTTAAACTCTTCACATCATCTTTCGTTACGTCAATGCGAAGAGTTTCGAAAGCATTAGAGTGGCCCCCCCTTGACGACCTTGATTACAAAACTCTCAAAACATTTGACTTCGAAATATCGGACATTCATAAAAGAATATATACAGAGGGTCATTATTTCCTGTTCACAGGTATGACTTATTTAAGTTTTAAACGTTCATAAATTTCCATCCATATTTGAATAGGAAAGGTGAAGAAACGTCAAATACTTTAATCTTTGTGTCGAGGTCAAACCTCACGTGCACAGAATGCAAAAATGAAATCACTGGCACCTTCCTTTGTTTGAAAATTTGACATTCTGAATCCTTTTCGTTTTTGTTATTAGTAAGATAAATAATACAATGAGAAGCACAGACAGACAGACAGACAGACATTTTATTCAATATAATAATTTCGAGGCCAACGGCTCATAATAACAGATTGTAGTAGAGTTGGTTGAAGCGCACATACAATTTTACAACATTATGATTTCATTGTTATTTTCTAATTTATACTCGTTTCAAGTCATTACATACATTTGTGATAACATGTTTATCGATACTGTCAATAATATTGATAAAAGTATGTTTATTGACAATATTTACTAACAACACTCAAACTTAGTTCTAGCTTCACTATATACAGTTTGCAATAAAAAGCACATGCAATTCATCTTCAATACAGTTAATGTTGCTTAAGTTACAGTACATACTGTATCAGTCATTGGTATATAAGAATACCTTTCTACTTCTATACCAAGCCCAAAATTTATACACCTAAACTTTACTGAGAGATATTTCAAATAAGGAGAGATGGACACTGGGATATAACTTTCAACATTAAGTAATGATTAAATTATGATTTTATTGATTTAAAATCCTTGTGTGCTAAATTGCGAATAGCAGTAGACCGTGCATGTTTAAGATTTTCGAAAAGCCTTAATTTAAATTGCTGCATTAATATGATAATGAGAAAGAGGATCAATTTAAAGGCCCATTAACACAACATAGTCTCTTTCCCCAATTTTTCCAAGTCATTTGAATCTCGAGGTATACGCATGTTCTTTTTCTAGACCAAAACCTTTGTCATCTGAATGCTCGATTGCATAGCGGGCCGTTCGCTAACGACAGAGGACCAGCGTGTTAAATCTTGTTGGAAATCTGATTTTGTTTTATTTTGATGAGATAATCGATTCTAGTTTAGAAAGACAGTTTACATAGGCTAGTCTATTGTCACTCCCATTATCAATTGTACTTGTCATCTTTGTCAATCACGTTCAGACAATTGAAGGACAGGCCCCCATATGTGTACGTTGTATCTGTCTAAACACATTTCATTGGTTTGTCCGTTGACTAGTCCATGAAAGGACATCTTCACTTAGCAACCATTGTTTCACCGCGACTTCCCGTAGTTCGTCGTCTGTAACGTCAAAAAACGATTGTTCGTGACGTCACTGTAGTTCGCCGTCGCAAGAGAAGTGGGCCGTTTCCTGACTAATTGTATGCGAACCACACACCCTGTAATACGCTATTGCGAGAGGACGTTTGCTAGTGGTCGTTTCGGTTTGCCCAACTTCCAAACGCAAGGCATAACTCTTGCCAGTCTCCATCACTGGCTGATTTGGCCAGTAATGGAGACTGGCAAGAGATATAATCTGATATGCCTTGCGTTTGGAAGTTGCGGTTTGCCATGGTCACAGCAACGGCTCACAATGGTAATGTAAGTTTTTGAGATGTTGTATTGCCTCAGAAATTGTGTACGTGAAGCCACAATTTTACTTTCTTCGAGAATTAGTTACCGTTAATTGGTAAAATATTAATTAACAATTATTTAATCTGAAAAACCAAATGAAACGGGAATTATGAAAATATTCAATTTTATCTGGTAAACCATGGCATGCAATGGAATAAATAGACTAGTAGAACTAGAATGGGTAATAAAGAAATTGTTACACTCGAAAGTGTGCCATATGAATTTTACGAAACTTGTGCAAATTTATGTATAACCCTCGCTCTCACTCGCAATACTCAACTTCACACTCGTTTCGTAAAAGTCCTATCGCCAACTTCCTCGGGTAATAATGTTCTAAGTGGAAGTGGAACTTTTCTATCGGGCCTACCAATCTTCACAAAATTCCTATAAAAACAAATAGAAATCAAAACTTTGATCTTTAATTATTACATATTTTTGTTGTACAACGTTTCTGTAATGAATGGTCTTTAATCTTTGTGCGTAGCATTACCCTACAACACTGTACAGCAAATAACTTCATACGAATATTGCAATGTCCTTGTTAATATACTGTTTTGAATAAAACCCCGGCGCTTATTAACTTCAAACACATGTTTGACCCGGCAATTATTCGAGTCGGCGATTATACGGTTCGATGACATAATATAACGTAAACCTCTTTTTTTAAATTGAAAAAAAAAACTGCATTGTCGATTATTTTAAATTCTTGCCATGAGGTTAAACGTCACATAAATATGCCTACATGTCGGAATTATTTGAAAAAGGAGATACCCACTAGTTTGTTTACATTTGCCAAAAATTAAACCGGCGATTTTTCAAGGATTTACGGTATACACAGCGCGGTGTTCTGGTAGAACGTAATCAATAATGACGTAATTGATTGATGTTACTTCGAGGTAGATTAATCATGAAAGAAGCTTCATGAATAATAAGTTACAGAAAATAAAACTTTGAAAGACACAACCCAGGCCTAGATAGGTTTGGTTTATGTTATACATTCATGCTGTTGTTGACAATTGGGCAAGTTGAGAAAGATCTGCTCCTAATTCAGTCATGTGTAAAGATTGAAAGAGACGTCATACATAGAGCCCACCCGTTCAAATGGACAATAGATAAACAGTGTGACCACGCATTGAGACAGACAGACAGACAGACAATTTTTTATTTGTGACATGTAAAATCAAGAAAGCCAGACCTTTCTAATTTAGGCTTGAATGCCCACAATACGACCGCTGGATACGTGTGCTCACAGGGTATGTAAGGCTAAACAATTCCAGTTGAAAAGAATATGTTAACGATCAATAGACGCCGTTACAGTCATGGATCGGGACAGTGTCAATGTCTGTTAAGAGAGGGGTCTATTGTTCTCAAACTTGGTTGTAACGCCACAACATATTCGAGAGAAGTCTGTGTGTTGTACTCTGCTGGGATATCGGCAAAAAATGGTATGTAGTGAACATACAGATTTTTAACTTGAAATGTTTTAATGAATATAGATTATGTTATCACAACCTTGCGGTATATTTATTTCTGATTGACTACCGTATGCAGGAATTTGAGACAAGTTAAGCTTGCCCTGACGTGATCAGTTGGCCGTGAACATTATTTACTTTGAAAATGGTTATTTGGTAGATTTAATGTGATTTCACCAATGGGAATTGTGGCACAGGCTTCTCAGCAATGTTATTGATTGTAGATGTTGAAAATTGTATGCTAAGTACTGAAAATAACATGTGAGATTACTACCCATAATTCTACGGCAGTTGTGCGTGCGCCAAGGTGAGAACATTACCCCTATTTTCTTTTGTTTATTTGTCAATGAACTCGATGAATTCCTTTCAAATGATGATTGCCTACCTTTGAATCTTTGTATCTCCCTGGTTTTGATATTGACATGTGCATTTCATTTAAGATAATACGTTATGCAGTTGATACAGTCCTGTGTGATATTTCAGGTATTTACCTTTAGCATACTTCAGTGTTTACTATACATATTGTACCATGTGGCACTTATATTTGGGAGCCAGCCACCTCATTATGGAATTTCATTGGTTGACATTGTGGATGAATACACATATCTTGACGTTACTTTTCTATAAACAGAAAGTTCAATAAAGCAATTAAAATACTTGCAGAAAGCGCATCTGTTTGGAGATTACATACTAATGTAACCTACCTATAGCTTGTTTACTAATCTTGGTGTTTTATATAAAGATTAGGAAATTCCGCTTTTGCGTTTAGTTACGAAACATGGGCTTATGGAAATAAAAATCACGGAGAAGATCCGTTTGAAATTTCTGAAATTAGCTATTTCTTCATAGAACTGTACCCAAACTACATGGAGTATAAAGAGATGTCGTGAGAGGTTCCCTACACACGTAATTATGTATTAGCCGCTGAAAGAGAACTCTCCTTCTGGTATGAATTACACTCGTTTGACACTATGATCTTTTGATGTGCCGTTCATGAATGAGCTGTATATATAGGCTTATAACTACGCTTTCCATTGAGACGGGACATGAATACTATTGCCTATGCAGGAGCACTATTTGTTCGAAGCATATTTCCCCTAATTATGGTGTTAGCTTCACGAAACGTCATTGGCATGTCAATCACGATGATTTGAATCATTATGAAAACTCAAAGTTTGAGTAGATATTCTTGTTTTTATCAGCAACAATGGTGTCAAATGTGAATGATTGAAGTACATGTAGGGAAAATACTTGCCATTGTAGTTCAAACATAACATTTTATAATTGTTAGACTATACTAGGAGATACGGGCTAGTGATACTTTATTGGGCTAGTAGAAATCAAAACCGCTAGCTCTGCAGGCTACCGTATCTTTGAAGTTAGTTTCTATCCCTGAAAAGGAGCTGAGCATCCAATAACAGCGGGGGGTAAAGGTACAAAAGGTGAAAAGGGGAAAGGTTTATAACGCATCAATGATTACTCCCTACAGATAAATTTATGTTTAAGTGTTCCCAGGCACTAAGAGAGTTAACTACCATTTATAGCATATTCGAGACCTGGATTATATTAACTTCACAAACACACATACAGAGATTTTGAAATATTTAATTGAATACCACAGGCGCCAGACTCTAAATATACATCTACGTATATATATCTACCTACCTCTGTAACATACAAAGAAGGTTTGAAACTGTCCGCTATCTGGAATCCTGGCATAGGACCGGAAATGTAAACTGGGATCAGTCTGCGAATGATACAAAGCGTATTTGAGCCAGCAAACCAGTTCAACCATTTCCGGCCCTAAATATTTCATAAATATTTTTTTGCGTATTTTCCAATGCTTTTGTCAATTTTGATATTTATCGATTCAAAAATAATAAAATGTGTAAACATGTGTTCATGTTTGTGTTTCTGTCTACATACAACCTGCAAGCAGCTGTAAAACAGACAATTCCTAATTCTTAAGCGCTATTTATTGCCTCTCCATGTGGATGACTAATGCTGGAATGGGTCTGTTTATTTTTCTCCAACACAGCAACAATTGTCGCGAATTGAGTTGGCTGTCATATAAATCTCTTGAGAGTATCGTGGTACTCGGGAGATACTACAAACAGGTCACAGGTTTACAAACCACCTTTACGCAATGATGCATATAATTGACACGACCACACCTCTACATTACAATTTAGTGGATCAAGAAAGGGTCTACCATTTACTTGACTCTTCATAGAAACGAGAAATCGATGATCTTCAACGTCCAATCAATGTTTCCTTGGCGACGGGATTGGAGTTACCTCCCTTGTCCCTGTTAAAACCATGAAAAAAAAATGTGACGCGTGGGGTGGAAATAAAAAGGGAAATGGCATATCGTGCGTGAGGCGTGAAAGATGATTCCAAACTGGGTTCATTATTTCCTATATGTTAGAAGAAAGTGCGATACGCCTCTCTGAGCCAAATTCAATATTAATGAGATGTCTGTTTCTTTGTCAATGCGTTCGATGCGCTGATAAATATACCGTAAATCCTTTCATAATCGCTCGGCGATATGTAGAAAATTACTCATAAGTTAACATTTCGAAAAACGATTCATATATAATACTGATTCAATCTAAAAGAGCATTTCTGAAATTACGATTCCTTTGAAAATGACACTTTTATAGTAAATTCAGACTTAAATAAGGAGTCCAAATTTAAAATTGGGGAGTGGTCCTTTAAATGATGCAAATAAGGGCAAAGATGATAAATTGTCTCTAGTCTCAATAAGACCATACATTGAGTATAACAAATTACATAAAAACTATGGATCACAGTGGCCACCTAAAAACCTATTTTCTTCTTCTCCATTACGTAAAGTACTTGAAATTTGTTATATATCTCTGATAAATACTTGAAAATTTACATTTTGAAACTAATTCACTGATGCATTGTATCTCCAAAGGGGACAGCTTTTAAAAAAACTATTTAAGATGGGATAACCAAATTTCGCGTTAGGCCTGAGTTAGGCCATGGAGTTCGAAAATGAGAAGCGCGCAATTATTTTTTCTGGAGTTATTGCTCTTGTTCCTAAACTTTTGGACTTTACACCGAAATCTACACAGAGCAATACGGTATACTGGCAATGTAATTGATGTTCAAATGTTACAAATGCGCTGTAGCACGTTATTCTTACTGAAATAAAGTGATCTCACGAAAAGTGTTATCAATGGCTGAATAGTACTCAATCAAGAAAAAAGATTTACAAAACGAATGAACATGGTTCGGTTAAGCCACTCGAGTCTATTTCCCTTCGAGCGACCATTTAAAGGTGGTCACATTAAAATGGCCGCTCGAAGGCAGTTCAGTGATCTGACTGACGTAGTGATACCTAACACTTTGAGTAGAGTTTTAATTATGACGCCGTGATGGAATGGTAAACAATCTTGCTGTCTGAACTCTCAAATTCGACTGAGGCCAAGACATCTTCCTCTCACACTGAAGAGTTTCACACCACTGTCGCTTTATACCTCGTACAGTTTTCTTCCAATACGGTTAACAGGTTTCTTATCGGGTCGTGTTTTGATATGTTTTACCCTCTAAAATAACAATATATTCAATCTGCATAAACTTTAATAATAAATGGTAAATTTGAGAAAACATTATGTGCCACAGTCATGATTACTTTACTTCCGGTTTCTCTGCAGCAAAGTTACTATGAATTCACGATAGGCTCAACTTGCCCTATATATGACATCATTTCGTTTCCCAAATAGACACATACCAAGGTTATTCAATATGGACGGCTACTATCAAACAATGTTTCGAAACACGCTTGAGATTGTCTAAAATCCCTGCTACGTCAATTGGTCCCGTCAATTGCAGTGTCAGTCATGTTATAATTATTGCGCGATGTATTACGCCAAATACTGCGCTTTGTAACTGGGTCACTATTAGCTGACAGGATATATTTAGATATTTTTGGTGGGCCCTTCGTGGCTCAGATGACCAATGTGCTAACATTTAAAGCTTTGAAAAATCATATCTTTGTATTACCCGATCAGTTGTTTATGTTTCATATACCTCATCTTCAAGGCCACTACGAGATTTTGACCAGTTTAAAACATTAATGTCGTCAGTACCATAGCTCATGAACCCTAACTTGCACCCAGAGTGTTCAAATGTGTTATCAGACTTCGATGGAGGAGTACCAAGACACCAGTCCATTTGAGTGACCTTGACCTCATTTTCAAGGTCACTTCTTGATTGCGGTGTGGGACATGATCACGTTTGTGTCAATAACTTGTTCAAAATGGTTTTGGACACAATTTTTGGCATTTAAGTTAAAATACAGATTTAATATGGACATTCCAAGTTATAACAAATGTTGTCGACATCCATCACCTCAGCGCATCCTGACGTCATAATACAAGTAAAACATTCCTAGACAAGTTTGTTTTCAGAAACATTAAGTTAATTTAACAAATAAAATATAATATTTAGCTTGATTGGCTTCTGCTGACTTTGTTTCAGTCGTATTCGACACCGATGGATTAGGCTATCTTGTAGTTTTGTTCGTAACGTTTCTTTTGCCAGTGAGTTTACATTTTGGATGTTTAAATGTATTTACAGTTTCGAAGACACTACCCTACGATGACCAAGACGAATGTACTACTGCTGTGTCTGGGGTCATCCACACTATTCTTCTTTGCTATGTTCATGTACATGGGCAACGATAGGGTGCGGACAGTGTCACATGAGCGAGGCTACACACCCTGCGTTTCGGTCAACGCCTCTCTAGGAGATCTTAGGCGCTCACAGATTCGACTCTCTCGGGAACTCAACCAGGCTAAGATGGAATACGGCAAACTCAACTGTGAAATCAACAAACTCCAACAGAAACAGGTGGGTTGTTTTTCGTCTTTTCTTCCTTCGGCCTCAAAGTCTTCTTTGGGGATGAGGTTTGGTGAGTTTTGCCCATCGCCTATATAGTTTGTGGGATATTGAAATGCGCCCACTTCTGTCCGCCCGTCAGTAGGGAGTCTCTCGAGTGAAATTTAACTGCTAAACACAATGAACATACATTTGCTTAAGGCGGTGTATTTCCAAATAACTTAAATTTACAAACAACGTTTAGGATTCCGTCTGTCCTGCTTCTTTTGAAACGACTTAATTTTCTTGTAACACTAGATAATTCATAAAGTCTAACAACTGATTCCATGAGAACATGCTAGTTTCATCAAGGTTATCACACTGCATGGCTAACCATATAACATCCATAGAGGTACATTCTATTGGTTAGAGTTTTGAATTAATTTGTTTGCAGTTTCCATGGGCAAATGACATGAACAGTGACTACTCTGTAGCAATTCATTTCCAGTCATAACGCAGACACTAATTTTTCGAATGTTACCAAACTTGATGATCTGTATTATGTGTAGATTTGCAATAAGTAATGTACAATTATCTCTCTATGAGGACATGCCAGTTTCATCACGATTATTTTTCATTAGTGCAGCTGGTCAGAAATAGGTCTTCGATACTTTCCATGCGCATAAATTCTAATTAAACATTTGAATTGGGAATACAATGTTTGACATCGTAACCTTGACCTTTGTGCAGGAAGTATATTCCGAAGACTAAGCCATAACCTGTAGTTGGTCAGTGATTCAGGCCTTTGTTTTGAGACTTTCCGTTATGGTAATACTATTTAACCTTGTGACATTGACCTTGGTATAGGATTCGACTGCATTCGTCCGTCTGTACGTACATTGTACGTACGTACGTAATTTTCACTGGATTATTTTCATATGTTGCATATTGGTTCATCATCGGGAGAGTAATTTTCCTACAGAGTTTTGTGGACCTGGAGATGGCAGAGGGCTGATTAGATTTTGGTGATCTTGACATTATTTCAAACGTTGAACTTATGTGTTAAGCTTGTCAGCAGGATATCTCAAGAACCATCAGGGATTGGGAAAGGTAGGGGCCATGGGCCTTTTTGCACATTGGATGAAAAATTGGCTTATTTAAATTTTAATTTTTAACTCATCAGGCCTGAAAGGCCCGATGGGCTTATGGCATGGCATGGCGTCCGTCCGTAAACTTTTCGCATGTGCATACTCCTTGGCCAATGGGGATTCTAAATTGTAGATTTCGTGACCCCATGACCCCAAATTTAGCTTAGAACTGATTTTCACGAAAATTTGGCGGCCATTTTGGATGTAAGGTCACGTGACCAGGTTCCCGCGGTCCAAAAATTTGGATCCTAGGCAAAATGAATATCTACATGCCTAATGATCATTCATGCCAAGTTTCATACTTTAAGCCAATTTTTTTTCAATTTTGACACTTAGGGACTCCAAGATTAGTGCAAGGCAGAGGCTATTACATAATTTGGCTGTAAAAGCACAGCTGGCTCGTAACCAGAGCCAAGGGGTCAGCATATTACATATAATCTCTTGTTTGTTGACCTTGCTTAGTGCTCTCTCTCAATTTCAAGACTAAGATTTGTCAGGGCTAGGGATTGTGCATTATATTGAGACAATATATTTCTGTCTTCATCATCAAACAATATAAACCCTGATGAGCTACAGAGCCCATGGCTCTATTTTTTTCTATAGCTATAAAGGGGAATGCCCATTTAAAATTTTGAAAATGACAAAAAGCCAAAAATGGCTCATTGTAATTGTAATATGCTTGACAATATTCTCAAGGTCACAGCGGAACTTCAAGATTTCGACATGTTCAGCTTTTCAGGGGTATTGATATATCACAAGATTCTCATCATTATGGTTCTTTTAGGGATATTCAGGGCCAAATCGATTTTGCTCATCTTGACATTATTTTTCAATTTTGAAGTATTAATTTGCGGCGGGGGATTATGTCACTTTAGTGACAACTGTGTGTTTGATTTGATATTTCCATTCACACCACGCAAACACCCGGGAAATGATTAACAACCACATGTTGCTGTGACTGTTACAGCTTGTGACCAGCTCCGGCGGATGGTGCAAAGCCGACAGCGCGCCTTCAAGCAAAGAACATATCACAGACCATGACTTCGCGAAATATCTGTCAACATTTTTCAATAGAAAAAGGGTTGCAAGCTTTGGTGATGGTCCAGGATTGTATAAAAAATACTTCGACGCCACGGGGCTTCTCGCCGTGTACGATGCCTATGACGGAGCTCCTTACTGCGAAGAAGTCACAAACGGTGATGTGAAGTTTTTGGATTTGACAGTCCCGCAGTACGGAATCCCGGTGTATGATTGGGTCATGAGTTTAGAGGTTGCAGAGCATATTCCGGAAATATACGAGCACGTGTATATAGACAATATAGTCAGACATGCGCGAGACGGTATTCTACTTAGCTGGGCAGTTCCGGGTCAAGGAGGTCACAGCCATATCAACATGAAATCCCTGAAGGACGTTGTGTCCATCATGAATGTAGCGGGCTTTCGTTGGGATGAGGAGGAAAGTAAGATCGTTAAATCTAAAGCTACTCTTCCCTGGCTGGTAAGCAATGTGAATGTGTTCCGACGCATCGTCCATAATTCGCATTTGACTATGTATAGCTGAAATTGTACATGATGTTGTTCAGCTGTGTATTTTCACACAGGGGCGTGTGTCTCTTAGAAACAGCGTTTGAAAGACATATACCCATATAGACCCTACCCCACTACTAATTATAGAGATTATTACCCGATGAAGTGTGTCATATGACTTTTACGAAACGAGTGTGAATGTTCGCACGAGTGACGTCACGAACAATCCTTTTATGCCGTCACAGACGACAAAATACGGGAAGCCGCGGTGAAACAATCGTTGCTAGGCAAACGTATTATGTGCACATATGCTCATCTCAATAATATTAACTCGGTTATTTTCAACCATATGGGTAATAAAAAGGGTTATAGTAATAGGGTAGGGTCTATATGGGTATATGTCTTTCAAACGCTGTTTCTAAGCGACATACGCCCCTGTGTATTTTCATTCGTCCACGAGTGCTAGTTTTGAAATATTTAAATATGTTTCAACTATTTTTAAATCAAAATTTTGTCGTTTTTAGCACATATGTTTTTGCATCATGTGTATCAAAGCTAAGTCATTCTGTCATTAAATCTTAGACTAATGCTAAGGTTCCCCTAGCAGCGGTACTGCTCTGCATTTTTATTTTAAATCATCGATTATTTGGAATAAAATTGTATAAACGTAAATCAGTTATACGTCGTTTGTTTGCCTAATGTGTACATGTCATTCTGTCATTAACATAATGTAGAAACACCTTCCAGTTGAACCATGACCACTATCAGATATTGATCTTCGGTTATTTAGATGACAAGACAAGCTTGAAACGCATCATCCTCGATAATCCATGGTACATATAGATTTATCGGAGCGTATACTCTAGATTATCGAGAATGAAAACGAATGACCTCATACTTACTCGGGGACAAGATATAGGCATATCGAGTACCAAAGACATGTTATTGGTCAATAAACAGTTTTGACCAATAACTAAGTCCTCATCGTGATGGTTCCACGATAAGGTAATATCATATCAAATAAGACCTCTGTCCACAATTAATTTTTAGTGCATTTATCATTAGTAACAAGGTTGCATACTAAACTTCCTGACATTACCGCAGTGGGGGACTTATTATGAAGTCAAAGTACAACCTCTCGGCACTACAAAATCGCAAAACAAATTTTAAGTGGGGGTTGACCATGCCATTTCTATATGATGATATGAATGGGAAATGTAAACATACACTGATGCGCCACAGAAAACAGACAAAAGTGCAGGAAATCTTTATACCCACCACCCACTCAAAAACACTGACACTAAAAATCTAGCACAAGTTTCTCACCTGTCAACAAAATCCGGCAACACCGCGCTCCAATGTAAACAACCATAGATCTAGCTATCCCACAATACCCTATTTTCCAACTTCTTCCTCCTCTGGTCAAATTAACTGTGACCTGAGGCCTATATAACGTACCTCGCTACGTTTGGATCTAAAAACTGCTCCGTTTGGTCATATTTCTTGACCGTTCATTCCAGCCAATCAACGATAGTCTTAGGCACGATTCCACATGAATGTAGACTTATGGTTGGTTGGATATATGGAAGATTAAACGTTATAGAAAAGATTACTTCTTATTACCCTGCGGAGCACTACTACACAGTTATAGTCAAGGCTGAATATTTCAGAAAATGTGGTTTGTACCAAGGTCAAGGTTACAACGTCAAAAGTATTGACTTCCGTATATTTGTTTCTTCTCAAAGGGTTCCCATGTGGAGTATCAAAAATCTATCACTGTGTCCTCTACACCTCCTGTATTACAATCTGTTGTCAACTAACATCGACTTTTTAATAGAATAAGCATGTTACAGACATGTTTGCCTACTTCCAAGTAGTATCAATAAATAAAATAAAATGTTTGCAGGTCTTTACAGGCTGACACAAATGTTGCAATGACGCATTTTTTTTAACGACACTCTTTTTCTCGAATGAAGAGATGCATTAATTTCCATTTCAACAAACTTCTCACCGGTTAAAAAACAAACTTTACACAATTATATATAAATAAAACATAAACCCTCATAAATATGTGTAACTGTTCCAAATTGTCAATAATCTTACACCTACACTACATCTGAACAGAAACCAGTGACATTTTCAATGTCGAATGTTTTGGAGCTAAAGAATTAGAGTTATCTTCCCCTTTCTTTTGTTAAAACCTGAAAAAAGACCTGGGCCGTGTTCAAGAGAGGTTTCAAAGTAATCGCTCAATTAGCGATTACCTTTAAACCTCTCTTGAACGCGATTGCTCAATGCGCAAAGCGAGCGAACTTTCAGGTTTTTAACCATGTCGTTCAGGAGAGAATGAGCGCTACTTGAGCGATTATAAGCGCTCGCTGTTATGGAAGCGTGGGTTTGAAACTGGGCCCATATTTTCGAAGCTGACTAAGTGCTAAGATAGTCGTAAGCTAATGTAATGTATCGCACTTATGACTATGACTATCTTCGAAAATATGGGTCCTGGTGCGGGAGGCCACCATTTTTTTGGGGGGGGGGGGGGGGGGGGGGGGGGGCTACTAAAAAATCGGCGGTAAGTTATTTCAGATGACATTGTGTATGAATTCAGATATAAGCCACGAATGTAATCAAGTGGGACTTCTGATAAGGTAACCAACATGGATAATACCGCTAGTTCTATATACATGTACATTGTTTACTTATAGGGTATCGTGCATTTAGGCACTGGAGATACCATCTATTCCAACAGAGGTAACTCCCTTCAGATTCACTATCGTAACCTCTGTTCCATATCGAACACTTTCTCAGCTAAAAATAAAGAACCCTGATGGTTTGCATCAGATGTTAGTGATGTTGTTTCAACCACAGGTGAAATTTAGCGCAAATATGTTGCGCAACAGAGATGAACGACCAGTTTTCCCTTCGTGCGAACGAATCACTCGTGTGTTTCAACGCATCCAAGAACTGTCGAAACGACTAAGATTGTTTCATATGTACGATCTGTTACAAGACAAGAATTCGGACGTACCTGTAAAACCATGTTTGATTGTACAAAATTATGGACGTTACCTGTGTTGCAAACTTTCACCGCCAGGGTAGGGAAATATCGCCAACATGTAGCGGAGGTTACAAAAGAAAATCTGAAGGGAGTAACCTCTGTTGGAAGAGAATGTGGAGATACATTTGTACATGCTTTAAAGGGGCAGTAGAATGTTTTTTGCAAAATTAATTGTTCAAATTCCGATTTATAATGATAGTTTATGTCATTTATGCTTACTATAGAGGGTAAACATCTTATCACACAAACCCATTATCCGTATTGGTAATAACGAGGAAAAAATGCATGGCGGCCATTGTATTGTGATTTTTTAAATTATTATTTCGCATTACAAAAACGATTCCCATGGCTTTACCGAACCATGTACACTCATTTGTAACTTGATTTTTCCGAAGAGAGGAGGGTGTTTTACAATTGGCGACATTATTTTTCAAATACATTTCATCGACTTATTTGACCGAAAACGTGCTACTGTCCCTTTAAAGAAAGACGAAAAAGAACAAGAACGACACCCTAGATTCATATTAATGTTCATACGATACGCGAAATTGGACAGAGCTAAAATGCTCCGTAGGTTATCATGTTTCATGTGTAATCAATTCTGTGTTTATAACTCATTGTATGAATGGAAAGACGTGAATCGAGGATGTCGTTTGGATTGAGAAGAGAACCAATTACAAATTGCATTATATATTCACCATGCTTATACTACGAAAAACACTTTGTTAACCATATTATAGATATATTGTGAAGTATGAAGCTCGACTGTATATGTGCCCATGGTCTTTCGTACAATAAAGCTTTTGATTTTTTTGCTGACAAGATGACATGAGACCGTATATTCGAAACAACAGTAGGCTAGCCAAAATATTTGTTCGCATTCAGTTTGTAAAATGCGGGGTTTTAAAGTAATTGACGATAAACGTTTCTGTAATAGCCATCAACAGGAAAATAACGTTTTGCACAGGAACCTTAACAACGAAAGAATAAGTTGCTGTCTTACAGCATTCAAGATTCCCTGGACCCGGCGCCCGAACGTCGAGAACTAATCAAGTTGCCGGGAGCTCCACACAGTGAGGACTTAAGATTTGTAAACATACACAGAATCCTGCGAGTTTAAATCCACGATCGTCAAACTCTCCCAAACCAGTAATACTTAAGTCTTGTTTTTGCCGAATATCATTTCTATCTCATCGAGTGGAGTGAAAAAGTGAAAAATGTCACTTTCTCACTCCACGAGATGAGATAGAAATGATATTCGGCAAAAACAATGATAAAGTCTATTTATTATATAACTTTAATCTGCATAAAACAATTAAAACGTGACATTGAAAGGTGAGAGCGGTCTTGATTGTCATAATTGTAACAACTTCCCGTAATACGTTCACGGTAAATGCAGTGAGAAAATAATTCGACTGAAATATAGGTCGATATTTAAAACAAGACAATGTTTTACAAAAATAAATCTGTTGTGAATGTTTATTTACGGTACCATCTAGTCAAGTGAAGATGCCTAAGACATTGAAAAACGCAAGTTGTGTCGTTATTTCAAACGCGAAGTGATACAACGATTGACGTTCGTTATTGTGTGTCACATCCCTCTCGCCTCACCAAGTTTTCCACGAATAAAAGAACTATTATGCAACATATAATCAATATATGAAATTCAGAATGTTATTGAATACTGCAGTGAAAATATGACTTTCTACTGCTTATGTGCAAATATGGATTATAATTTCATTGTATAATCACATTTTTCATTGCTAGATATATAATAAATATATATAATTTCATGTGGGATGGTAAGCAGGATAAAGTCCAGGGGGCAAATATATGTAGAATATATGAAGAAAGTGGACTTTATTAATGCATTACAAATAGCTTGGCCCAGAGGCTAAATAAATACAAACCCAATTCATAATCCAAGTATATTACCTACTATTAAAATATAGATATTTATAAACTTTAAGTGACGTCACTATGTTGTCGCGTCAGGGTCTTCTTTTACCGACTAAGCCTCCACTGGGAGTTAACCCAACATTCCCGGGCTTTCTGTAGGAATCCCCGGTGCTCATGTGTTTTGGATGGCTATCAAAATTTGAATGTTTTTTTAAAGACTTGCATTTGTATTAATTTGTTTCTCTAATATATACTATTTTAAATTAAAAGCTTAAGTTTCTAGTCACAGGGGCTTGTATTGTCGAAACTAGCGATTAAAACGAATATTAAGTCGACGATCCAGCCCCATATACTATAAAAAAACAGGGGCTTGTATTGTCGAAACTAGCGATTAAAACGAATATTAAGTCGACGATCCAGCCCCATATACTATAAAAAGTACTTTTTTTTTATAGCATATTGGGCTGGATCGTCGACTTAATATTCGTTTTAATCGCTAGTTTCGACAATACAAGCCACTGTGTTTCTAGTGATCATGCCTGGGTTCTATCCGTGGGCCCTTAGCATTCTAAACCAACACTCTTATCAACTGAGCTACGAAGCACCACGATATCGTAGTTGATTGTTTGTCTCCCGTGCAAGGCATACATTGCAGGCGTGTAGCACGTGTAGCACGTGCAGATCGTGAATATCCTTTTGCACGACAACTTATCTCAATAGTAAATACCATTGTATCTGTGAGGCAGTGGCACGTTTTTTTTATCATTTAAGTTGATGAAATGTATTTGAAAATAATGTCACTAATAGTAAAACACCCTTCTCTCTTAGGATAATCAAGTTAAAAATGAGTGTACCTGGTTCAGTAAAGCAATGGGAAGCGTTTTTGTAATTCAAAATTATGAAATGTGTTCACATTAAAATGACCGCTATGCAATTTGTGCTTTATACGCAACACCGTTACTACTACTACTACTACTACTATTACTACTACTACTACTACTACTACTACTACTACTACTACTACTACTACTATTGATAATTGGTTTGTGTAATAAGATGTTTTACCCTCTGAAGGAAATATAAATGACATTAAAGCTATCAGTATAAATGGGAAATTTGGAAAACTATAATTTGCAAAAAACGTGCTACAGCCCCTTTAAAATATTAAATTGCATCTTAAATATAGCATCAGTAGGTTCATAAGATAGATTAAACCTAGTAGAAGGTTGTGATCCTCAACGTAACAGCTGATAACCCATTGTTGAGTGATGTTTTAGCAATATGGAGTAAATATTATAAACAACAAACACCTGTCAAGTGGAAGAATTATTGACTGAACCTTTATCGTTGAATCACCAGTTTAGAAATAGTTATATCTTACCAGAAGGTTGGTTTGATAGAGATATCCACACAATAAGCGCTATTTGGGATGTGAATGCATTCCTTTGCCTTTTAACGAAATAAAAAAAAAATCTGTATTGCATAAAGGGAAACATACTTGAATACAATAGAATATTGTTAAATATCCCAAAAACATTGAAAAACACCTTCCACACATGTTCCACACAAAACCTGTCATTGAACCAGACTCTAAAAGATCTACTTTTCAAAAGAAAGGACGCAAAAATGTCAATGATACACCGATTGCTAATGACCCTCCAATAAAAGTGTTCAAAATTGTCAGAATGAAAATTTCATGGACTATTTTGTTTGGAAAATACAGAAACTGTACTACATATGTGAAACGTTTAGATTTTCAATAGAGATTTATAAATAAAGCAATTAACACTAGAAGAGAGCTATTGCAAATGGAGAGAAAAACATATCTGTTTGTTCTGTGAATCTGAGCTGAAAGTCTCGAGCATTTTTTCAGGAAATGTAATAATTAACATTAATTTTGGAGAAAATCGACAAATTTTATGAATTACCATATTGCAAACTACAGACAGACAGACAATTTATTCCAGTATTTAAGGACACGGCCCACATTTCAACATATGTATTATGCTGGTAATCCAGAAACAGGCAGAAAGATTGATGAAGCGTCGGTAAAATATCCCATTACAGGTTTCGACGATATGTTGTTTAGGCATTTTTATACATGCCCTTAGATTTTAACACAGTCTGTTAAGGACATTTGAATATTTCTAAGTTTACGAACCGTTAAAAGAAATTTAGCAATATTTATCAAAAACATTTACATTATTCTTACAAAACCTTAGCAGTATGGTGAAATGCTCTGTTTATCATCATAGCGTTGACAAATCATAATATATGGTTGTATTCAGCATTCATCTTCTACAAATGCTAAGCCTCTGTTATGACAATATAGTTTCTTACAATAAAGTGTATTGCTATGTACTGCTATTCAGCTGCAAGTTTGAAACTATTACATCTACACTGGCTTACAATAGGTTTATAATACCATGGACTATCTGAAAAAAGATATCTTTCAACTTGTAACAAGTTAAAATTATGATATTCTCATCTCGGATCTAGAAATACTCTTTTGCAATATCTCAACTGGCTTAATAGCATTACATATCATTCTATTAGTAAAACATATATTCATATCTCTAGTATAAAACAGAATAAATTATCCATTGAATGTGTTGTTAATATTTTAAAGTTGAATATATTATTGCATGTAAAACATGTTCCTTCATTACATACTACATGGAAATATTTAATCAATGTAAATCAGTAATGCATTACAATGTGTGATAGTAGCCTATATGTGCGATGAATCACTGTTATATTTTACGAGTGCTTCACAATGCGTTGTAACCAATGTTGTTCAATGTATTGTATACAAATGCACACCTGCTGAATTGAAATGAATAAACAATCATTTTAAACAAAATCTTCAAAGGATTAATACGACACTACATTTGATAGCAAGCAGTACTACTAGATACATGAGATAGCAACCCAGACAGACAACAGTGCCTCCATTGCTGTCGCCGTTCTTGCTGTTCCAGTTCTTGTTGTTGAATGACGAGAACATGTTGTTCGGGGCTGTTGAGGAACCAGTTGTTGACGTCGTCGAAGAAGTTGATGTCGACGTTGACTTTGCAATAATTGTTGAAGCTGTTGTTGTTTGCGTAGAAGGCGTTGTAGTTGTTGCTGTTGTTGTTTGGATATGCGTTGTAATTGTTGCTGTTGTTGTAAACGTCGATGTAGTTGTTTGATCATCAGTCCTGATTAGAACATCGGAGGTAACCTGCTCCCACCAAACCGACGTTGTTTTGACAACTGTTGCACTGAAGCAAAATAACATGTTGCTCTGAAGAAAAATTACATGTTGCATTGAAGCAGAATTACATGTTGCTCTGAAGCAAAATTACTTGTTGCACTGAAGCAGACTTACATGTTGCTCTGAAGCAAAATTACTTGTTGCACTGAAGCAGATTTGCAAGTTGCTTTTAATAAAGATTACATGTTGCACTGAAGCAAAATTTCATGTTGCTCTGAAGCAGAATTACATGTTGCTCTGAAGGAAAATTACATGTTGCACTGACACAAAGCAACATGTTGCTCTGAACCAGAATTACATGTTGCTCTGAAGAAAAATTACATGTTGCACTGAAGCATAATTACTTGTTGCACTGAAGCAAAATTACATTGTACAATTTGCAGGTTCGATTTACAATATTCAACGTCTAAGGCCAACTTATATAAGTGTTTTATTACAACTTGTTTCCTAAATGTTATTTTAATTACGTAATTACGAATTGTAGTATTCAACTTAAAAGTCCTGTCCACACAGTACGATTTGTAATTCGACACATTGTACACTTTATGACTGTTGAGTTCTTTCTATTTTGATGTTCTCACATAAAAAACTCGATTTAAAGGCACACTGCACAATTTTGAAAATCAAGTGTATATTTCAGGACAGTAAAACTTAGGATTCATTCATATGTATGCGGTATAACAGACTAAATATTCGTTAATACACGCTGGCTATTGATGTTTGGAAGGGCGAAATCAAAACGAAATATGACAAATATAGGCACTCGGTCATTCACAAATGACAAAAAGTATAACTGGGATTACTAGAGTGTATTCAATAAATTAATGTCTTAATCTTTACCATTAAGTTTTATTTTCGCAAGACATACATATTTTTAGAAACAACTTACACGGTAACATCCATGACGGTTGTTGGTAATCACGGTTATTTTTAATGGAGAGGTGTGATATTATGCCTTTTATCGATTCGTACTAAATGTAATGTCAAACTATTTATTAATTTTCTGTTGGCATAGTGATTTGTTTGTTGTATAAAAATTTGAAGAAGTAAGGTCATGAATACGGATTCCTATGCAACTCCTTTGAACTAAACAATGAAAAGAAATAAATGGATACAAATATTTTAATTATCAATATGCATATCCATTATCCATGATTATCCGATACATTTATTATTTTCCTTTTTGCCACTTAAAAAGCTTCTTTGGCTTTGTATCTTACGTTGAACTAAAAATTATAGTTTTAAAATTCCCTCACATCATCATAACCCGATGGTTGAAGTTTGGTGGGGGCATCCACGTGACAAGGGTTTCATTCTTCCTGGTACGCGAGTTGTGGGATACACTTCCCTGGAAACAAATATATGAAATGCTATTTATAATTTTTCCAGCCTCATCTCGATCTCTGATTGACCAATAACGTGTTTGACCCGGCTTGAGCGGGGTGTACACATTTATCGAAAGCGTTTCTCTCGCCCTATCAAACTTGCAACGTGAGCGAATAGTAGCAATATTAGTGCCATGGCATGAACTTCTAATAATCTGTAATCATTATCCAAACAGCAGATTCCGAAAGTATCAACATCGTTACCAAACATGTAATCATATGACAGCTTTCAAGAAATAACGTAACCATTAGTGATATCGAAGGTGTTCCGGAAACTCGTTTAACACTGTAACGATCAGTGATTATGTAAAGCGTTCAATAATGTCATCAACAAAAAGCGTAAATTCATCACCGGTGAAGTAAAATTTTTCTCTTGAAAATGAGAGCTATATCTTTTCAAGATATGATAATTGTCTCTAAATAGTTAATATATTTGACGCCATTTCTTGAATTTTTAGTCTCTTGATTAATACCGTATGCGTAATCTATATTGAAGGAATTTGTTTTGAAAATGTTTTTGTCGCATATTTGAAAGAAGGTATAACTACTAAGTTTCTTCAAATACACTGAAGGGCAAAAGAAAGTATATGGCTCAGTTGTATTTATCATATGTATAATTTTCAATATCTCGTTTTCGACGTCGTATTAAAAAAACGGACTAGTTTGTGAAATAAGTCCAAAACATTAAATCAGTCAAAGAATACCTCGACGCGGTTTGAATTTTTTTTATTATTAAAATTTAAAATTTAAATTTTGAAATTCCCCCAAATAATTTTTATAAAACACAACTGTTCATCGACATATAACACATACTCTGTGTTAAAATCAATAAATGCGCTTCGTCCTGCACACATTTACAACATTTTGAACATGATAGGGGTCACGTTCGTGTAGATTTGATTTTTTACCCCTGTCTACTTTAAATAATGATATTTTAGTTAAAAAATAAAACAGTCACCAATTAAGTCATTCAAACTACTGCCGAAAGGTGTTATTGTATCCTGTCATAATCAAATGCATCTCATTTCTTTAAAATATTGAATTAATCGAAAACAAGTGAGTGTTATACTTTTTTTTGCCCGTCAGTTTAGTTAATAAAAATAATATCAAAATTGATTAGAGAATTTGATAAACAGTTAACTCACAGATAGACCGTAACACTTGAAAACCTTGGCCGGTTGGTCGTCTGCCAGGAAGAAGGTCCCTCTAGGCAAGGTGGTGTTTTCGCATGACAGACATCGGGCTTGGAGGAAGAACCCTTGGTACCAGTCGTCGGAGATATTGGCCCTGAGTATTACTGGAATTGAACACATTTAAGATATAAGCCACTCCTTTTAAATGTCGCTCAGGTAATTGGAGATTCGCACTTGAATTTACACATCTTGAGATATAAGTGATACTACCAATTTTTTAGCTACATTACTGGAGATTTGTACAGGAATTGTACACATCTTGAGATATAAGTGATACGCCCTTTTATGTTTTGCTAAGATTACTGGAGACCCCAACTGAAATTAAACACATTTAAGATATAAGTGATTCTTCCTTTTACGTTTTGCTAAATTACTGGAGATTCGTTCTGGAATTTAACACAGTTTGAGATAAAAAGTGGTATTCCCTTTTCCGGGTTTCTAGTGAGTGAGTGAGTGAGTTATTGTTTAACGCCGCTTCGGCAGTATTGCAGCCATTAGCGGCGAGTCCGGGTTTCTAATATTACTTGTTATTCGTACTGGAATTATACACATCTTGAGACATAAGTGATATTCAGCTTAAGTCGCACTGGACCTGAACACAATAGGAAATAATTTATACTTAAATTTCAATTAGCATTTACTCGCATTCGAATTGAACACATTTTTAAAAATAGTTAATATTTCCTATTTGAAACTTAATTTAAAAAAAAGAAAGATGAACATCTTAAATAATACTTCCTTTATGTTTGTTAAGCTTAGATTAAGTTCGTCCATAGTCGTACTTTTGGAATAGTTGATACTCCCTTAAATTGGGTTATTAATATGATATAATAATATGATTAATATCTAAAGTAGATTATACACATTAGACAGTCTCACAGACATATTCTTCGTAGGTTCTACTTGTGTCAGAAATATAGAACAAATTATTAATCTGCAGTGACGCCTATCTGTTTTTCTTAGACCTTACTCGAAAAGAAAGTATATAGAGAAAGTACGTTCGTAAAATATTTTATGACGCTTCAATCTCATGTTTCGAGGAAATATACAATGTATATAATTCTCATGTGAGTCAATTTTTAAAAAAGGGTTGATTTCATGTCCAGGCTATTTTCTGCAAAATATATAATATTATTACTCTTAAAGTTTGTCAGAAATAATAAAGATGTATTTCCTCTACTCACAATATTATTTTATCAATGATATTTTCATAAATAAAGAGTTTTGTAGTATTTTTGAGAACGAAAATCGAGCAAAAGTGCCTGTCCGAAAGTCAAAAATGACATTTTGTAGCATGATTGAAATGATATTTGACAAAAGCGGTAACAGTGTTGACAAGTGACAGCTTTTTACCCAAATTAAGGCTAAATTCTTTATCTTTTTTTGAGAGGCATTTTAGAAGCTGGTGTGATGAATGAGAACAAGTTCTATGGTTAGTCGACTTCTTTGTTGCTACGAGTGCATAGAACTTGTTCTTTTTAAATTATTTATAATTAACATAACTAACATATTTCCTTGATATTCTTAAAAGTTTTTTCATATTTGAACGTACACTTTGGTAAAAGAATGAGTATATTTGATGATATTTATTTTGGTAACACATTTGACATAACGAAGTAACAGTTTTGAATTTTTTTTATATGGCAGCACATAATGGTCCCAAAATAAACTTGTATCAAGTGGAGTTATTCTAATCAAGTAAGAGTTTGTCTTTTTCTAATCATCTGTTAACAAAACTCATGAATTATTCCAAATAACAATTGCTCTCACTTCTGAGAGTTTTTTAGTACTGAAAACCACAATACATCTTGAAGTTTACAAATGTGAAATATGCATGCTTAATCTTTCTAACTTAATGCTCAATTAACTATTACAGTGATAATTGGTTGTGACCATGTCAGTTATTACTGGCGAATGTCACTAGTGTTAACTAAAAACAACTACCGTATGATTATTTAATCAAAATAGTTTATTTCATTTAGTTTTTACATAGCCTTAGCAAACCCATATATAGGAAGATGTATAAGGAGAACACACACTTTTCCTTCAGCAGTTAATTAAATTATACCACATAATAGACTTCTGATTTTTTTTGGGGTGCTGAGTACAGGTACTGTTAAAATATTTCATGACATATTTTAAAACATTTTCCAATATTTTTTTCTTGAGGAAACATGATATTTTTTATTTAAAAAAAAAACGTCTAAGAAAATTGGAAACATAACTGACATGGTCACAACCAATTATCACTGTAATCGTTAATTGAGCATTAATTAAGCAAGATTAAGCATGCATATTTCACATGTGTAAACTTCAAGATGTAGTTTGTTATTCTGTACTAAAAAACTTCAGAAGTGAGAGCAATTGTTATTTGGAATTTCTCTCCTTGAAATTTACACTTTTTAAAAATTGACTTATGTTGTCGGTTTATAAGTCACATTAAGCAATATCCATTTGTATAAACTCAAAAGCAAAAAGCCATATTCCTGGATTAAATCCCCTTAGACCAACATACTTAACATTAGATAATGATCCCTGCACCATGCTCTATGTCACACTCAGTGTGATACAACGTGTGAAGGGTATTGGGATCTGGGCTTTAATCTACCGTTTTCCCTCTAATATACCCACTGCTTATTCATTCTGCCGGATGTTAGAGATCGTTTACGTGTACGTTGCCCATATAAACCAAGACCGAAGGACGATTTCTGATTGGATGGAAATAAGGGTGATAGTCCTTGAAGCCGGTTTTCCTTTGTTTTGGATATAACCAGATATATCAATGTAATATATGTTATGTGGTTTAATGTCCAGAGGTAGAGAATGAAAAGATCGTGTTTCGATGTCTTTAAATATACATCTCATCCATTGATCAACAAAAGCGAAAGCATGCAGAGACGATAGCAATATTCACTTTACAGATGCGGGATGTAAGTTTGGTTCATCAATCTTAAAGGCGGTCAACCATCTTGCTGTCTGAGCATTTTCAAGATACCTACAAATCTAGCTCTCACACTGAAGAGTTCCATACCACTGTCATTTTATACGTCGCACTTTTTTCTTCGAATACGGACAGCCGCTTTCTGTGGATATGGCTTATCGGGTCGTGTAATGAGATGTTTTACCTATTAACGTACCAATATATTGTATAAACTTTAATAATAAATGGTAAATTTGAGAAAATATAATATGCAAAAAACGTGCTACAGCGCCTTTAAAGAGCTTTATACAATCAAGTAAGCACAGCATATTGCACTAGATTGAAATCAAAAATACAAAATATATGTTAGAAGACATTCTCCACCCACAGAGGTTACTAACCTCTGTTGTTTTACCCTTGAAATCGGTAACAGAAAGGGAATGTCCTGATTGGTTGCAATCTTTAATCTAGTTGTGCAATCAGCGACGCCGTTGTAATGTTGCATTTGCCAATGATACGTCATAATGATAAAATAAACGTAAGACCAACGTTTTCTCGTTTGTGTTTTCCTCGAAATATGCTATTTGATTTTGTGATAACTATTTATCATAAACATGCTTATAAATAAAGAAATCCAAATCAGAGACAAATACCAAAAATAGTTCATTTCTGTTATTTACATCAGACATATTCGAAGGACTCATGCTAATGAGCAAGACCCTTAGGAGTAAAATGCCTAGATAGTTGAAGTCACTCGGTCGACATGATCACGGAAAGGGAATAAAATTTGAGATTCCGTATTCCAACTAGCGATTCCGTATTCCACCGCTAGGGGATTTTGGTTCTGCTCTCGATTTCAAGCGAAAAAGAACAGAGGTTAGGGTCGGAAATCTGAAGGGAGAAACCTCTGTGGAAAGAGAATGGTTGGCAGAGGATGTAGTTAATCAAACACAGCATACTCATTACATCACTTATACAGGGGAGATAACTCTTTATTGGCAGATTTATTTCCTTTGCCGGCCACTTATAGGTCATTTATTGGCCCAAACGTCGCCCTTAACTCACCTACCTACATACTCACCTTCTTTTCTTTCGACCTATACCAATTTAATTAGAATAAAGAGCAGAATACAAAACGAATAATAAATCAAAGAATAATTCGCACAGTATAATATATTGATTTGATTAAAAAATAATTAATAGACGTATATTTGCCTGCCGGAATATACCTGCACAAATATTCCTAAATGTATACAGGTATACAAATGTATACAGGTATACAAGTTACCAGGCTACATGTATGTACATCTAAAACTGACAACTGCGGGTGAGCAGAAATAAAGGTATCTTATATTATATAAATATATATAGATCACTTTCAAATGTTTGGCGTCTCAATTCTGCTGTTCATCAAACAAAGCTTATTCAATTCATTGATACCTTTTGAAATATACAATATTTTGCTTTACCAGTAAGGTTGGTGTTGTCATAGAACGTCAGGTTACTGGTTTCAATGATGTACGGCGATTGGCTGGTTTGCATGGAACCCGGATGACCTGGCGCTAGAGTCTCGCAGGAAGTCGAGCTGGGGCCAAAGGGGAACGCCACAACGTTTTTTAACAGTAGAATGAGTAGTGGCAGTGTCAAATATGCCATATCCTGTAAATAAATATGTACATTAAATCATTATCATTACAAAATGGTTTTGTTACACTAATTTCTGCGTTTCTGATTGGACGAGAGCTCCCAAAATCTGCTGCCATTTCTCGATGAATGCAGATAAAAGGTGCAGCCATACCTCGTGCATTCGTACCTTGTGACGTCACAATCCATTAGAACAAACGGTCAGTGTCAGTCGGTTCTTACAACTGAGCGTAACGTTTTGATGCAAAATATCCAATGAAGGTATCACATTCTGTATCAGCCCGAGACCCCATATATAACCCTAGTATATATATACTTTATGGTAGTATAGTTCTCTTGTTAACCCTTTCTTTACACAGTTGTCAAAAACAACCCAATCTCTATTCATATTACGCAATGAGAGGTCTGTAAAGCCTCTTGCCGCTCTAAAATGTATAATAGGCGAAAACATGCAATCAGCCCCTGCAATATATAATTATCATAACACTATTATCTCTTGTACATGCTAGTGTTGTAACGTGTAACATTTTTATATATTGTGTATATTTTAGACATTTATGTGTCTCATAGGCCGTATGGCCGGTGTTACGTATTGTGTTGTTTAATGGATATATACTGTACAACGTGGCACAGAAATAAAACAATTCTTCTTCTTAAGCTTATTCTTCTTCTAACATATATCGTCATCTTGAGTTCGAGCTTAAAATAGAGTCTTGATATGTAATTTCGCCATTGACGATTGGCTTATACAGGTTATCTAACATGCCGGCTGATACAAGATGCTTGATGGAGGGTTTATCGTACATGCAAAATGTCCGTATTTATAAAAAGTATATAATGAAATGTGACTAGATCTATGATGTATGATCAGGGGATTACTCAGGCAACCATCGCACGGCAACCGTGTGTAAAAGTAATAGAATTAATACGCTTAGTCCTTATATACCACTAGCAACTGAGTGACAGGCATATATTTAATTTAACACGTGAGCCCGTGCGTGAGGTTAAGCGAATCATCATTTGAAAGGCAGTGTTACCGGATATACAGAATGGAAGTCTGATTTATCAAGATAACGCCAAGTAAAGTATTTATTTTTATTACCCATAACCGAAAAACCATAACCATATTACCCATAACCGAGTTAATATAATTGATATGAGCACATGTGCACATATCACGTTTGTCTAGCAACCATTGTTTCGCAGCGACTTCCCGTATTTTGTCGTCTGTGACGTCATAAGACGATTGTTCGTGACGTCACTGTCGCTTGCCGTCGCCAGAGAAGTGGGTCGTTTTTTGACTGATTTTACGCGAATGAAAAGGTAAAGAATGGGTAATAAAGAAATTATTACACTCGAAAGTGTGCCAGATGACTTTTACGAAACTCGTTCGAATTTATGTATAACCCTCGCTCTCGCTCGTGCAATACAAAAAATCACACTCGATTCGTAAAAGTCATATGACACACTTCCTCGGGTAATAACCTCTATATATCAAATGTGATTAATGCCTCTTTCTGTGGCTTTGTTATATGACCAGAAATATCTCAGAAATGGATTTGTTTACTATATTATTTTTCTAACTCAAATATTCATATTAGGGTCACATACCTACAGAAAAGATGGTGTAGTTGAAATACAGTTTGTGGAGTTTATTTGCGAAAGGAGCAATCCGAGACCAATGCACCATCATAAGTCGACCTTCGGCAAGTATCTGTTCTCTCCAAAACCATCACACCGCCACCTTCCCTTATTACACCTTAACGTATTATCATTTAACTACTAACGTTTATATAGACCCTGTTTCCATATAGCTGAAGAATATCTCTCATCAATTATTGTGTTATGGCTTTCAGTGTACTATAATGAACAGTAAAGGTCATGGTCAATCTCCAACGTCGTTTTGCATAATTTAACGTCATTGCCTTTAGAAGGTTGTCTACCATTACCATGTTCAAGAACACAAATCCTGGCGAGACCTCGCACACGTTTCCCTTTTCCCGCAAGTTTAGTGCTACAGGCTCCTGACTGAACTGAGGGTTCTGGTGATCCTTGTGATATACTGTGTGCTGTACATGTATATAAGCTCCCCTCGGGAACTGTCTCAACGACACACTCGTCTAATGGTGGTCCCTATTTGGGACAGTCTGATTAAAACCGACGGTATTCCGCGGAAAAAATGTGCAAAATAGTGCATCTACCGGGATACGAACTCATATCGTTCGGAGATTTCCACGCCAAACCGAGAAATCTACAGAACCTGTTCGTATCCCGGTAGATATATATTATTTTGCAAATTTTATTCCTCGTAACAAGGTCGATTTTAATCAGACTGCTATTTGGGATTGATAGTTTTCGTAGGTAATATATTTTTCAAAGATTATGACTTGTATATAAATCGCTCGCTGTCTCAGCTCCATTGTAAATTAAGGCATATTTTTCACTGTCAAAGTGAAGCCAGACAACAATATAGATCCTGTGCTGTACACAAATCTCATTGGGGTAGTTTTCTAAACAGGAAAATTGAGTTCCTACATATAACGCGTAACATGCATGTGCATATTTCCATCATCTGTTGAAAGTATATAATAAAATTGTGTTTTATGGTGATTTACAGTTGAAAATTGTCTTACAGAATTTTGCCACAGTTCTTTGATTTTAAAGATGTTTTATCCATTTATTATGAAAAATATTTAAAAAAGAAAATTCGTTGCAGAAAGTCTGCATCAGTTTAAAGTGTCTTAAAAGTACTAGGCATAGATTGAAGTCCTTTTGAGTTATTAACAGATATACACTGTAACAAGCTTATGTTCAATAATTGTTCGATGATTGTGATAAGTTATGTTTTATGATTTATACATAATTTCTATAAAAAAAACAGTTGTAACGGAATTTTAAACCGCCCAAACTATAACATTGTGGACAAAGTTTCACTTGAAAAATTTGCAATTTGCAGATTTATTTGGCATAAAAAAAATTAAAATTATAAAATTAATTTTCATGACTTTTAAACTTCCTTTGGTAAAATGTCAATGATGGCAAAAAAGATCATTTGAATTAAGTTACAAAACCGATTTTTAAAAATATATGTCGGGTATACATTAAACTTCTATGTCAAACAGAGTATTATAGATATGAACTTTCGTAATTTTGGATTTCCAAAAATATACCAGAAACCATTTCAGTGATTTCGATTCAGATAATCACAACCTTACACAAACATAAAATTACTTTTCTTCAAGCAAGAAATATAAATTATCACCACAAAAGTTGGTTACCTTCATTTTTGTCCGTTATGGCATATCCCTCTTGTTTCGGTTTAACTTCCCTTGAAGATCTATGTTATCACAGCTAGAGCTTAACTCTCCTAATCTAGCAACACACATAGTCTGTTCACGAAGTTGAAGATTACACTTTTTTTATTCTTGTCTCGTCTCATCTTAAATTATGTGTTCTCGATGACAAGCGAGTAAAATGTATGAACGATAATCATGGTTTGAATGCAATTATTCATAATTGATATCACAATTTTGTGTATGCTTTGAGTCGAATTTATCTTTGATTTCTAGTATTGTTTTACAAATTTGGGTGAAATGCATTGAAAGAAATAGGGGTTATATATTTGAATAAAGTGTGACAGATAATACTGACTGTAACGATCCATATTTTAAAAAATTGCCTTGTTTTTTAAATTTCTTTTGGCTATGGTACTTTCAGTGAATCATGATGTGTGAAATATAGTGACGATTTTAATACAAGGTAGATTTATTGATTTAAAAGAATATACATGTACGTCTTGAAAAACTTCTTTTGACTGTAGTCATTTTGGTTATATTCCTTCCACTGTCAATCTTTCCACTATGATAAAATTCGCGCAAGTCCTCATCCCTTGCTAATCGAAGCTTTGCTGCATTTCGCTACATTTCCTGTGCTTGCATAGCAGCGGGCCCTATGCGAATGGCACACTTTATGACGTACGGGGAAGTTCCACTGCAAGAACAAAGGATTTCTAGAGTCGTAACGAATTTCTTTTCAATTAATTATGATTAGAATACTCTTTTTTCTCAATATATACATGAATAATTTTACCTACGCTATGGAACTATATTGATAGGCAAGGTAACGACGATATATGAATAACTTAAACAAACTAAGAGACAACAAAATGAAGTATTTGTATTCCAGAAATGTTTCTAAATGGTTCTAGTTTCAGTAATACAAACGCTCGTAAAATAAAAACAATAATCCGTTCGTGCCGGGGTGGTTAAATAGTTAATTATTAACAATGTTTTTGACTGACAATACAAGTACCAATCAATCTTCCATTGCATGTAAAGGGCCATTTGCCTATAGAACAATATATACAGACATTAGTGTTAGGCAGCAGAGAGTACATGTGCTTATATATACATATATATATATATATATATATATATATATATATATATATATATATATATATATATATATATATATATATATATTATCAAGATCGATAAAAAGGTAATATTTTAACATATATGACCCAAATTACGCTTTTAATATTTATCATATAATTTATACGATGGCTTATTTAATATTTCAACCAATTTCATTATTGTATTTTTTTAGTCTACATATGGAACATTGCAACATTGAGCGCATACTATTATGTTCTTAATGGATAACTTTTATTGTTTGCAATTAGTTTACCTCTATTTGTGACATCAATTTTATAGAAGGAGATTAATCCTTTTATTTTTATCCACAAGTCATAAAAATGACTGAAACATAGTAGAATGTCTCCAGAAGCCAACAAAACAAAACCTTTAATCTTTTGAAAAATTAGTTGTTCATGTTTCTAAAACACGCCTTTAAGTCATAGTCGTTTTGTAAGGACCTTAACTTAGCGAGAGAGAAGTTCTACCTATGCACATAAGAGTGTCTGCTGACGAGTTACGCTTTGCTTCACTCTTGCTATTGCACTGGTCTGGCGATATTTTCAGATTAAATCGGTCTATCGGCAATTTTATTGAACAGCATATTTGTGAAATATTTTGCCCATGAAGGATGAGGATATTGATCTATAGCAGACTCTTTGCTATATTTTCAGATACAAGTTCGCAATGAGGTAAGATTGTACTTTTGAAAAGCTGATCTAAGATGCATGGCCGCCCTCATTCATAGGCTAATTTGTAATTGATCACACAATGTATCATTCTCTTTCCACAGAGGTTACTCGCTTCAGATTTCCGATCCTAACCTTTGTTCTTTTTCGCTTGAAATCGAGGGCAGAAATGGAGTGTCCTGATTGGTTGCAATTGTATCTAGTTGTGCAATCACCGAAGCCATTGTAAAAGTGACATTTGCCGTCATAATGATGAAATAAACGTAATATAAACGTTTTGCCGTTTAATGTGTTTTCTTCGACATATGTCAAATCTTCACTCGTCATGCCTCTTGGATACACTAGCCCTGGAGAAGAAGGAAATCAAAATACAGGTTGATAACGTAAAAAACGTATTTGTATACCAATTATCTATTCAGTATATTTGTCCTTACAGAGGCTGTAGCTGTAGAGCGTTTTTTGCTAATTTTATTTATTTTAATTTCCCATTTATAATGATAGTTTATGTCATATATATCTATATGTTTACTTTAGAGGGTTAATCATCGTATTACACACACCAGTTGGTGTCACCCTGGGTAAGTGACTTTATTCAACGTGTGCCTCTGTTCACCCAGCAGTAAGTGAGTACCTGGTGTAAGATGTGGAGGAGGTGGCCTTTAAGCGCTTTGCGGCAGCTCAGGTTAGACCAGGGTAATAATGTTACAACCATGCGCTTTGAGCATACCTTTATGGCATGGATACTGCGCAATATAAATGCCACTATTATTATTATTATTAGTTATCCGTAGTGGCCTGGTAGTAACAATGTTGCATATAAAGCAAAGAATGCAAGGCGGCCATTTTAATGTGAATTACATTACATAACCGAACCATGTATAATCATTTTTAACTTGATATTCTTAAGAGAGAAGGGTGTTTTATTATTGGTGACATTATTTTTCAAATACATTCCATCAACTTATTTGAGCGAAAAAAAGGTGCTACTGCCCCTTTAATGCTTGACCCGGCTGGACTCTGATCCTTACACGAGTTCAGGTTAAACTACCAATGGACAGAGGGACAGAATCAGAATAAAGCGACGCCTCATCTGAAATATGCCCATCATTCATATATATGGCCATTCTCTTCCAACAGAGGTTACTCTTTTCAGATGTTGTGTCATATGTGTTATATATCGAGCAATTTCCCGGGTAGAAATAGAGAATCCTGGTTGGTTGCATCAGAAGTTGTTTGAAACTCCGCATTCCGTAAAGTCTGTCCGAATGAATGGAGTTGCTTCATCTGTGCGATGTCCAAATATACAAGACAGACTTTGGTCGCAGATGTAAAACGATGTTTGACTGGACAAAAATAAGGATGTTACCAGGAATTCAAACTTTCACCGCCAATGAGACATAGTGTCATTTCGCCTATATGTAACAAATGTTCAACATACCTTTATAAATGTCAAGCCGTGGACTTTTTGCACGGCGTCGAATGACAAATCACTACCGAGTCAACGAGTCTGAATATAGTTCAATATTAAATCGTTGATATGGTAAAATGGAGATTATTATAGCTCAAAATTATCCATTTAAAGCCTCACGCTAAGCGTTCGACTTTAAATTAAATTTAGAGCTATAATAATTCCGTTATATACCGCTGATTTTCAAACACAGTATGTTTATCTCCTAAACACCCCCCCCCCCCCCTCCCCCCCCCCCCCCCCCCCACACACACACCCATACACACACACATACATACATACATACATATATATATATCCAAACATACTTACATACCGTACATACACGTGAGAAGCAACTCATTTTATTCATATAACCTTACTTCACGTGAGAAACAACTATTTGTTTGTATATCAGTCTTGGGAGCTGTGCAGCTTTACATCTATCCGAGTAGTGCTGAATATAAAATAACTTATTAAACGCAATTGTCGATGTATCGTTGGTTGAATGAATGACCGTTTGGACACTTCGATTGCTTTCGATTTATCCCTCACTCAGAAGACGTTCGTTCGAATGCCCAATGGACAATACAATATTTCTTGACGCAAAATATATTGATTAAAACGGCATTATATCATCAGGTGAAAAACAGTGCTAGAACTTTGTATTATATCATATTATAACTCTTTGGATATTTAGAGATAAGATAACGTCTATATACCAAGCAAGAGAATCTACCCCCATTTCGTATATGTAATTTAGATGTTTCGGCAAATAGAAACCTCAGATCTAAAAACGAAATCTACATCGTTTAACGATGTCACTTTCAATGACATATTATAACAAATACGCAATTTGTATTTTAGTGCGTTATTATCTTCAATATATATCATGACTTGTCATCAACACACGTGTTAGGCATACCTGAATGTGAATAATTAACAAAGGGGAGACAGAAAGGTGTACCAGAATAGGTGTTAATCCAGGTAGAATACACGCTGTCAGGTATAAAAATACTGAATAACTAACAGTTAAACTAACAAAAAATCCACCAACTTCTCCCACAAATGTCACTTGTTCGCTATCAACAACAACATGGAGCTGCAGGAGCCCTCTTGGATAATGTTATAATTAGCTAGGGATGTTTTGAAAACAGGTTCAACAGGGCGGCTGTCATTCTTGGGAGAGTATTATATTATTATGAAATAATAACTCTTTTTTTACCTGAATTTTTGTGTACTGGATATTCTCAAATGCGTGTTGGTAGACTTTAGCCAGGATTCATCTGTAAATGTGATGTATTCGCTAGTTGTTCTTTGAACCTTTTGAGTACAATTGTTTCATACACATAAATCTGAGTTGACATTCACCCCCGCATGCACTCTAAACAAAGTTTGCAGGCATATTCAATAAAATACATGAGTTACACTCCCTTTAATACCATAAGGCCCATTAAACACTCTTTGAATTCAGTTGTTTTCCGGGAGAACTTCCCTACGAAAGGAACTACGGCCTTACAGTTCCTATTCAGAAGGCCTTATATCGGATAATACCCCACTGGAAGGGCCTTGAACAGAATAATATACTATCCAGTATAGGCCCTCCAAGCACAATTCTATGCACCCAAGAAATTCTAACTCTCATTAGTAAGGTAATCAATCGACAAAATTGCCAAGTTTAAAATTTTCATAGCAGACAATGGGGGATTCGAACCCGCAACCCTTCGCTTTGTAGCCCAATTCTCTACCACTAGACTAGGAAGGATTGGTTGATTGTCGGTAAGCATTCTGCGGTCAGAAACCTTCCATGATATTTTATGTACGCTTGAATTTACTTGGACCACCTGCAGTTAAACATTTAGACAACTGCACTCACGTTAGTTTGTTTGTTTTTGGTTTTTGTCGGTATATAAAATAGATAGCACCCTCATCCTCGAGCATTCTAGCAAAGAGAGGTATTTGCCCACGGGAAGACCCTCTGTTCGTCCCTTGGGCATAGGCCTCTCTTTGCGAGAACGGCCTCGCATTCAGGTGTTATTCATTACTTTCCCAGAACTTTCATAACTGGTGCTAGTTTTGACCACTGTACATGTCCTATTTAAACCAAGCTGTCTTTCTAAAGATGTCTGTGATAGCACCAGAGCACTCTATGGCGTTTATGTGCAACTACACAAGCCCAGAAAATGAAGCAAGGTCTAAATTAGCCAGTGAATGAAACTGGGCGAGTTATGATTTGCGAGGAAGCTTGGCAGTGTTATTGCGTGAAAACGCATGTTTTCAAGGAACACCTTTAAAATGGCTTTAGCACGTTTCTAATGGAAATAAAAAAATCTCACAAAATGGAAAAGAAATGTATAATGAATATTTGTTCCCGAAATATGCACTTTGAGGAAAGTTATCAGACTGGAATGTTCTCTGTCTTGTCAGTTTACGTACGTCTTTGACAAAGAAATTTCCCCGTGTTTTTTGGGTCAATGTAGCTCTATGAACCTATGTTAGACCGAATCTTGAGAAAAACCTAAGAAAGATAGGGGAAATTCAAAATGACCAGTCAATAGAACACCTTGTAATGTGCAACCAAGTTTGGTCCGGAAATATTCATTTTGAAGTAATCTATCGGGCTTGCTGTGAGTTTATGTACTTAGACAATTTGCCGTGTTTTTTGCCAATTTGGCTGTGCGAACCTCTGTAAGACCGAATCTGGAGAAAAACCTAAGTAAGATAGAGGAAATTCGAAATGACCAGTCGATTGAACGCATTTAAATGTACATCTCAGCCAAGTTTGGTCCTGAAATATTCATTTTGAAGAAAACAATCGGGCTTGCTGTTAGTTTATGAACTTCTTTGACTAAGAAAATTTGCGGTGTTTTGGCCAAATTGGCTGTGCGAACCTCTGTAAGACCAAATCTGGAGAAAAACCTTGGAAAGATAGAAGAAATAAGAAATGACCAGTCGATAGAACACATTGTAATGGACATCTCAACCACGTTTGGTCCTGAAAAGTTTGAAGAAAAATATCGGGCTTGCTGTCAGTTTATGTACTTCTTTTACTTAGAAAATTTACCGTGTTTTGGCCAGTTATTGTTTTTAATTCAAGATTGAGATTTAACTACAAATATACATCATTCTTTAAAAGAGTTCAAAGTTATACTAAAATCCTATTTTATTATCCTTTATATTTGACGATATTAATCACCAGTAACCTTTGCATACACAAAACCAGATAAAAAGAACTTTATTATTGCCTCAACAGGTCGTTGACAGACTGCAACCATTGGGTGTTTTCAATGTTTCAGTGGTCAGTGGTCATTTCACAGATAACCTTGTTGGGTGTGTTAAAGAAGGCAAAAAGTTGTCGGAGACAATGTAAACTTATATATACTTATATAAACTACGTTAGTCATTTCAATAAATCAGGAAACTGAAAGAATACAATGCAACATTGGTTTGAATCTGCCGCAATCATCCAAAATATACGGTTTGATGCACTCTCAAATGTTGCCTCACAGCGTGTGATCTTCGATGTTCCTGTAGAGGATGTCCTCCCAAGCTAGCAGGATTGGGTTGATGTAAGAAAGATTACATCATTCTTGTCCTGAGGGTACTGAAACACCTCAAAGCTTTCAAGCCATTTAAGCAGTTTGCTCCGGAAAAAACACATGAGTTTGAAAGCCTTGAGCAAAAGAATGAAGTCATTCCATTACCAGTCCTCCCGAAAAATTAACAAAACCATGCAGACGTGGTAGATGTTCTGGACCACTAGGAGCCATTGATTGGCAATACGTATGACAAGGCAGGAATGGAAATTGACATCATTTATTTTGGAGGTGACAAACTGACAAGAGAGCGATTCTCAGGAGCCAAAATGATTTGTGCGTTTAGTACCTCTTCCACCTGCAGATGACAGTCCTGGCAATGATGTACAAGATATTGTACAACGAGAAGAGTACGGAAACCGGTACGCTTGCTGCGGAGAGAATACGACTTGGCCGAAAAAGAGCAGATGGCAATGATGTCAAGCAACACTACATGGACTGTAGTGAGTTAGCCGTGTCTTGTCACTGACGCTTACATCGTAGAGGCTGCTCTTCATTTGTTTGTCATGGATTCTCTACAAGATGACCCCCAAAACCACATTGACAAAGACATAGGCATGATGTCTCAAAAGGAGAAAGAGGCTTGGGTGAATGAAGTTTGGAAGATTGGTTGATACACTGGTAGCAATCTGATACATTTTCAACTGCAGTTAAAAAGCTATAAATTTTCAAAGACATGTTATCTTTATGTAGGTCACTTTCACACAAGACGTTGAATTGTTTTTACATTGAATGAATTAGTTGTTACGTAAAAGTGGTACTTTCTTTTCTGCAAAGCGATAGCTACAGTATATACAGAATCTCACCCACATGTCTTCTGATATCAAATATATCAACACGAGTTGATAAAAGAGGCTTGCCGTGGATATTTTTTACTCTATAGACACGAGGATGAGATTCTATTTATCATCCAAACTAATTTCTTATTACGTTTAAGTACATCTCTGAGCTCATCTCTTCCATTGGACTTCCAGTCCGATGAGGTCATAGCATTGTGACGTCGTCATGTATATGACGTCATAACATTGTTATGTCATTACCCGATAATGTTAAAGTATTGTGATGTCATGTAGTGCCTAAAAGATATCTCCTTGGAGATATCGCTTGATCTCCCACAAGCTATATCTCCTGTTGAACACTGTTTTGTGATATAAATCATGATGATAAATTATAAATGTCAAGTCAATGTTTTGACATCATTCAATTTATTGTCAATTTATTTTCAACGAAATCATAAGCTATGATCACTGCACCACAATCTGCAAATAAAGAATACAAATATAAAGAACATTATTTTAACACTAAAATATCTAGAAAGCTTGAATTAATATCTGAACCGAAATGAAAGACGTTTCAGCAGTTATTAAAAAAAATTCAGTCTTTCAAGTTTCTGTTATTAGCCACCAAACATACAAGTTCCCACATGGTTTAAATGTATTATGTCTCTACTGCAGGTGATTTCTTGTAGGCATCTAAAACAACAAAAGTGGCATTCTGTAGGCGTAACTTTGAGACTGACAAAAATATCTCAATAGTTAACTTTATGAGAGACATCTTGCCTTTTCTTTGTGTCTTTGTACATCTACTCTAAATAATGATTATTATTGTGATAATGATTAAAATAATGATTCATATGAAATGATTAAATGTAAATGTTTTGTTCAATAATAACGTTTGGCGAAGAGGACTGTTTAAATCGGAATTAATGTATTTAATAATAAATATTAAAATTTTCATTCATAAAATGCCTTGCTGAAAACTTATGTCAAAACATCGTGGAACGTCGATTCGCAGATATGACTACTTGTCGAATATCTCATTTTTTTTTTACAATATCCATGTGATATTATACGATAGTAAACACAATTTTACGGTGGAAATATATTTTATGTTTTTTTGAACAATCTATAGTCATCATTATCATATTAATTATTGATTCCTTTGCTTTTTTCTGCCCGGTCGTTCGTAATCTCTAACATTCGATCAACTTCTTGGGAGGCTTGCAATCTCATATTGCGTCTTTCCTACTTTCCTACTTTCCTACATACACAATTTTATTATGTATGTCTTAGATCTCTATATATAAACCAAAATGATAATACTCATCAATTCCAAATGTTTCTATTAATTACTCTAGTTGCGAGTTCACGCTACAGACCGACCAACGGGAATATAATTGAACGTATTCAGTAGCCTGTACATTGTCCAGTGCAGGTCTAATTGCATATAGAATTTTAAACTGAATAGATTTACAAAAGCATGTTCTTCAACTGTAAACACTGTTTACACAATCTAGATTTAAGTGTTTAAGTGGTTTGACTGAATCACGTTGATACCTGACAGAATAAAGCTACAATTTAAAAACATATTAAATAGTTTAATCTAATTATTAAATTTAATATCTGCAGGGCAGCTTAGTTTCAAAATGGTCACATTGGTTTAGATATAGTTATACTTGCAACCAATATTTGAACATTAATTAAGATTTAATAGTCATCTGTATGCAAATACGTTTTATCTAAAACTCCTACGAGATTTATTCAAACTATACATGTATATATTTCACTATATTTTAGATATATTTCATGGATTTTAGATGAAAGTTAGTTCTTAACCTAAAGTTTACTTGACCTTTCTGTAAGATTCCATGGACGAAAATGTTTGTATCACAACAACTAATTTTTGATTGTTTCAAATACTAAGAATACGGTTTGCTTGATAAGTAAATGAAAATAAATAGAATTATCATTAATCAAAGTCAATATATAATTCAAACTTTTGAGAAAAGTTTGTAAATGAATTATAAGCTAGAAATTAAACTCAGCTTAATAACACTTTCCCTTTATTAGAAGTATTTGTAATCTCAACACTTTTAAGTTACGATTAAGGTGAAATGCAGTTTTTAAATTTGTTTAAAAAAAGTATATGAACTAAGTTGTGTTCCCTGATTTTGATCATTTCCGTGTGGTCAATTTAAAATATTTGAAAATTAATGATAAAGTTGTCAACACTGCATGGTTTATGTATTTCTTTCATTTTTTCCCCACTAACGTTTACTTTCAATATCAAGATTTTCTTATTCAAAACTTAAAGAATAACAATGGAAATTGATTTCTGAATTCAAACGTTATATTAAAAAACAATTTTACTGAATACACGTAAAAGTGAACGTTGACATATATGATTTAACTGAGACGTATATACTACACGTGTAAATGAACGCACAAAAAAAACCATTTTATTTATTTAATTTGAGTGTCCATATGATTTGAAAATTTGGTTTGTTATGATAACGGATCGGATACATTTATTATATGATCAGTGCTAATCAACGTGCACGGTCCCGTATGCCCGTCATCCCACGTTTGCAATACTTCCGCATTCGTTTTCCGTTGCAACAAAAATAATTGTTTGTCAAATGTCCTTAAAATGTATCGAAATAATAATTAGAATACCTAAGAATTAATTTTCTACTGGTACTTTCGTTTGTCATTCAATTACTAAGCGACACTTTCACCGAAATGAAAATGGCCGTAGCGTTCCGTAAACTGACAACGTGCGTTTGTTTGTCGGACATACTTCCCTTTATTTCAAGGGGCGTGGTTTGGCGATAGAATTCATACCAAATATACATAACAGGCCATGTCGTATAAACCCACCAGGCCGTTCAGGCAGGATGAGCTAAAAACTCACAGGTACGGTATTTCTTGTGTTCTTAATGATTCGAGTGTCAGTGTCTATATGTCTATCTTATCAATATTATCTATATGTTCTTCAAAACATTTCAGAGTTCGATGAATTAGCACATTATTTCCCCACAAAGGTTACTAGAGTCATTTCTTCCCTAGCCCTGGCCAATCCCTGGTCATTTTTTCCTCTCAATCAGTGAGCGTTTGCAAAAGCTTGTTATTTCTATCCAATCAAAATCGTCTTACATCTTCGACTGTATTCAGTGCGTTCCACCAAGGTCGTACACTTGTTGGTCCTCCTGTCAAGTAAAACGGACATTTGAACAGATAAATAATAGATAAACTGTTTGAGAGGCATTCTAGAAGTTGGTGTGATGAAGAAGACAAATATGTTATGGATGATCAACTTCTTTATTAACAATAACGACGTTTTGGTATAGATCCTTATACCGTCATCAAGCATATGTAAGAGATGATGATGATGACGAGTTCGGAGATTTTACGAGCGATTTTCAGCAGAGCTGTTCTCTCACTCGGGTCGCAAGGACCATTAATAAAGTTCCGAATGGTTCCAAAAGAGGATCATTTTGATGCCACGGCCGAAAGGGGGTAGAGGCAAATTTTGAGATTTTGAAATTTGGAATAATGCCTAGGTTAGGTTAAGCCGGGGGTGGGGAGGGGAGCGGGAGAGGGGGAAGGTTTAATTGTTAATTTTTGAAGTTTTTAAGTTATTTGTGTGTTTAGATTCGGTCCAGAATCCCCGAATCCTTAATGTAAGTGCCGACCGCTTGGAAGGTACTGATGTTATTTTGTGGATTAAGGATTTGGTAAATGTTATTTGTTTGGATATTATTAGCCCTTAATTTTAGGTTAAGTATTTGGCAGAAGGCCGCATACTGTGGGCATTCAATAAGAATGTGATGTATTGTTTCTGCCTGCGGGCAGTGTGGGCATGTTGCGGTGGTGTTTTTAATGTTAAGTTTGTGGATATGATAGTTTAATTTTGTGTGTCCCGTTTGGAGCTTAATTATTGCCCTATCAATATTTTTATTTTTGGAATAAATTTTTGGTTTACCTAGGGGTTTAGAGAGAATTTGTTTGGTGTGGCGTGCTTTGTTGGAGTTTGCATATTGCAGATGCCATGCTTGCTTTGCATGAGATTTTGATAGGCTTTTTGCCTCTTGTTTCGAATGAAAAAGGAGGAGAAATTTTCGAAGTTTAAGTCCCTCCTTGGCAGCTTTGTCGGCTTTTTCGTTGCCAAATATGCTGACATGTGCTGGTACCCATATGAGCTTTACTGCCTTGCCTTGATTGTTTAGATTTTGAATTGAATTTAGAATTTTGGATATTAAATCAGGGCGGTTTTTGGTGGATTTGTTTTGGAGTGCCTGAAGGGCACTCAAAGAGTCCGAAAGGATGAGAATTTTGCCCTGATTTTTTATTTTAGGGTGGGATAAAGCGAGTGCTATAGCCATAATCTCAGCAGTGTAGACCGATTGGTCGTTAGGGAGCCTATTGGAGTATGTTAATTGTTGGGGGTGTTGCATGTGTATGCCTACACCTGTTGTGCGTGCTTCGGGGTCTCGGGACCCGTCTGTGTATATGTGACACCAGTCAGACCAGTGTTCTTGTATGTAGTTGAGTGCGGTGGTTTGCGCGAGTTTGGGGTTTTGTTTAGAGGTTATTTTGCTAAGATGGAGATTTATTTTGGGGGCGGGTAGAGGGGCAATAGGGTGATGCATCGTATTTTTGGGAGGGAGGTTGATATGCCCCATCTTAGCTTGGGATAGTAGTGTTTGGATGCGGTGAGATATTGGAGTCGAATTGGATATTTATTAAAAATTGCCGTGTTACCTTTAGAGGTACCGCTTGTAAGCAGCTCCCTGATAAGTGGGTCCTCCGAAGATCCAGCCCATAAATTTAAGGTGATTTGGTCCCTTCTCAGAGTGAGGGGAATTTCACCAGTTAGGGCTTGGAGAGTGAGGTACCCGTTTGGGTGCGAGTAGCTACCCTTAATGCCTGATATTGTATAGTATTTAGGGTATTTAATAGGGTTGGATTAAGGGTATGATAAATAGGTGCACAATAGTCCAGTTTGGACCTTATAAGGGAGGAGTAGAGATGGATAAGGGTTTGCCTATTTGCACCCAAGCCTGTGCCGGAGATTGCTCTCATGACATTAAGGTCTTTCGAGCATCTAAGTTTAAGTTCTTTGACATGAGCTTCCCATGTGAGATGCTCGTCAAAGATTAGCCCTAGGAATTTAGTTTGTTTTTGGAATTTAATTAGTTTATTTTTGAGATATAGGTTGGGGGTGACAGGGCGCAAATTTTTATTTCTAAATACTACCCCTATGTTTTTTCCGCATTTAGTTTAAAGCCCCATTTATCAGCCCAGCGGCCGATTTTAATTAATGCGGTTTGTAGTAAGGAAGTAGCTTAACCTCGGTTTTTACAACTTGCCCAGAGGGCACCATCGTCTGCAAATTTGGAGGTGTTTATTTTTTTGTTGATACCCTCGAAAAGGTCATCAACCATTATGTTGAATAATGTGGGGCTAATGATGCTGCCTTGTGGGGTGCCGTTTTCCAAAGGGTGGTTATCAGATTTTTGGTTTTCGACCCCGACAGTTATTTGCCTATTGTGTAGGAAATCCTGGATGTAATTAATTATGTTGCCTGAAAAGCCTTTTTTAGTCAATTTTTGGATGAGGCCTTTATGCCACACCATATCGAAAGCTTTGGAAAAATCCAGGAAAATTGTGAGTGTATATTGCTTTTTGGTTTGTGAAAGTTTAATATCTTGCTCTAAGCGATCAAGATTGTTTAGAGTAGAACGACCAGGAGTGAAGCCACTCTGGTCGCTATTTATTGGTTTGATGTTTAGATGAGCTTTGAGGCGATGTTTTACCATTGCTTCCATTACTTTACATAAGTTTGAGGTAAGGGAGATGGGCCTATAGGAGTTTGGGTCCCCGGTGGTTTATTGGGTTTAGGTATTGGTATTACTTAAGCTTCCTTCCAGTTGGAGGGGAGCTTTCCTACTTTCCAAATGGTATTATATAAGCTTAATAGTAGAGTGAGGGTGGAGGTGGGTAGCTTCTTAATTATTTGGTAGGAGGTCAGGTCGAGCCCTGGGGCTGTTCCCTTTTTCCTATTATTTAATAAAAATTGAAGCTCCTCCATTGTGAATGGTTGGTTGGTTGGTTTGTTATCTGTGGGTTGTTTTGCGGTGGGTGCGGATTTGTTTTTGTATTTTAAAAACTCCGGAGAGTAATTATTGTTGCTTCTTGCAGTAGCAAAGTGTGATGCGATTGCGTTAGCTTTATCTTTTGGGTTTTTAAGGTTATTTATGGTTGGGATATTACTTCTGCATTTTCCGCCACGAATGACTCGGAGTTTATTCCAGACTTGTCTAGAATTGGCTTTGCAATTCAACTCCTCGCAGAAGTTTTCCAAGTGTTGTTTTTTTGTTTGTTTTATGAGTAGGTTTACTTTGTTTTTAATTTGCCTAGCATAAGGTAATTTTGAAAGGTTGCGCTTTGCCTTTTTAAAGGCCGCTTTACGCTGTTTGCGCGCAACTTTAATTTCCTCAGTCGACCAGGATACTGAGGGTTTGGAAATATTGGGGGGTGAGAAGGGTATTGATTGTTTTGCAGCATTAATGATAGCATTAGTGAAATTATTGGAAAATGTTTGGGGGTCATTATTTTCAAGGTCTGCTGGGTTAAGTTGATTGCAAAGTGCATTAGATTTGTCCCAGTCAGCTTTGTTGTAACGGAATTTAGGGTTTGGAAATGTAAGATATGGTGAAACAGCAGATTATACACATGATACATGTTGGTATGATAAAGAGATAACAAATACAACAAGATGAGGAAACAATGACATACATGGTTGTACAAATGAAGTTGTGATAACAAGGAAACCAGAGAGTAGTTAGTTAATTAGCCAGAGGGCGGATGAGAGGACAAAGGCAGGGTGAGGGTAACAATTAGTGGTGGAGGTGGAAGCCAGAGTGAGTAGATTGGATTCATCGTTTGTGGATTACGCGGTTGTAAGCTGATGGGATGAAATAGCCTTGATCCCTATTCATAGAGGGCTTATGTCTAACAATATGCACGGCTTCAGCTAAACGCCGGTGAGTGTAGTCATGTTTGTTGTTTGTGAGTGTTTTGACAGTGTCCCAATGAATGTTGTGTTGTGGAAATTTGGTGATGTGTTCCGAAATGGCTGATTTGTTGTCTCCCTTGGTTGTTGATGTTTTGAGCGGTCTTGATGTTTCCCCAATGTAGTTGCTGCCGCAGTCGCAGCTAATGTTGTAAACAACTCCTTTAGGTTGTTGTTGTTTTTTGGCATATTTCCTACCATTAGCCTTGATGATGGTTTTGAGTGGGGTGGCCGAGGAAAAATAAGTGTCTATGCCTACTTGTTGCCTTTTAAAGAAGATAACAATTCATATCACTGGTAGATTATTTGTTCCCAAAATGTACATAAGCTTGGGGAAAAGCTTACAATCGTCATCTAGAATGGAATTGCTTGAGAATAGGAATATTAAAAAAAATATGCCATCATTTTAAAATATCTCGTTTTCACACGCCTGTTCATGGTCGTTTTAAAAAGAATAGTTATTTTTGTATAAACTTTGAAATATATTCGTGAAAATACAAATAAATATTTTCTGACATAACGCGTAGTCTCAAAACGTTAAATTTTTAAATGAGCGGTTTTACGGACATTACTAGGGGAATTACTACTAACTAAAATAACGGGAGATTTTCAGAAAAAGTGCATTACTGAAATTCAATGGTATATTTAAATATATGAATATATCTCCGTCTATATGTCATACATCTACATGATATTGCGTCCACAAGTGAGCGATATTACTCAGACCTACTGTTGGTCCAAACAAATTAATTTAACGAAATTGTTTTCTGAGGTTAGTATATATTTACGGCATTGCTTAACTTAAACATTAACCAATTCATATTGGTATCATTTGCTCATTTGATCGGAGAGGATCCATATATCTATTTTTAATAATGGTAAACTTGTTGTTTTTTTAAATTAAGGAAATAAGAAACCTCTACCATTATGTGCTTTGTATCAAATACTTTATTGCCGTCAACTATTCGACTGCAAACTAAAAATTTCTAATCGTCAATACAATGACACCTATGTCTGTACTAAAGATATATTACAGTAAACCTTTATAATTAGGAAATGCATGTATACTTTAATTACTATACCTGTCAGTAAATTAGCTTATAAAATAACATATGTAGAAATACGTATTCTAACTGAAATAGAAGGCCATTGAGGACACACATTCAATGAAACATTTCTATTCAATATAATATCACTATGTGACAGCTTTGCTATAGTTTACGAAATTCACCGGAAAACATCGAGGACAATCGTAATTTCCATCGAGGTTGAGAAGAACGTCCAAAACATTCAATTGTTTTGTCGCCTCAAGCGCTGAGGCAGGTCTGTTCCGATTGGTTGATTTCCGCGCTTGCTCGATACGGAACAGGCTTGATGTAATGATGGACTTAGGGGACGTAAAACATTACAGCTAGTTTTAACTAGATCATTTGAGCCTGATATAGTTAGAATTTTAGCCTTATTTGACTCTAGAGTTATCTGTAGCCTGTCCCAAATGACTCTAAGAGCAATTTTATACTCGAGTCTTTTGAGGCTATGATTACCCTCGTGATTGGTTATTATATTACCATGTATACTAAGGAGAAACCATGATACCGGGGATATGGTAAGGTTGTGGTCCCTGACTATCACAGTGGTTTAAACATATTTTTATTTCAAAAAGTAAACGGGATTGGCAAACAAGCAAATAATGCTTATGTTAATGCCGCTCCCTAACAAAATACAGTTAAATCAAAGTGACGTACACATGGACACTTCATTACACATACAATATACAAAGACAAAATTGAAACAATGATTTTGAAACTATAGCAATCTAAGACTCAGGCACACTTTTTAATAAAATGATAAACAAATAACGATAGTCCAGCAAGGCAAGATCAAATTAAATTTTTTAATCGTGTTATGTGAAATCTGAAAATCTTTTTGATATAACGATATAATGATGTTCTGACTTCAGTTTTTCTTCGTTTACATGTTTTGATGAGCCTGGATGTCCATAGAAAATTAAGTTAAACCCTTTTTTGAAGAAGAATGCATCGGCTCTTATGTCACTGAAAGTGGGACAAGTAAAAAAGGAATGAAGAGCATCTTCAGTGTGATACCCGCAATTACATTCAGAGCTATTTGAAATAATTATATTGTACCTATCTCGGTTCAGATCGCTACACCCAAGCCGAAGACGTGAGTGAATAATTTGGCAAAATCTAGACCCATCGAACATGTCAAAATAAAAAAACTGTGTTGTTTTGTTCTTTAAGTTTGTTCTTGAATTCCCCTATAGTATTAGCATTTACTATATCTTGTGGGAGAGAATTCCAAATATGTATCGTATCTGGGATAAAAGATTTAGAATAAAGACTTGTGTTGCATTTGATAGTTTGAAGATGAGAAGTATTTCTCAGTTCATATTCAGTTAGAGAAGATACGTTTGGTGGGATTAAACTTGACAAGTAATCCGGAACTAATCTGTTGACCATCTTATAAAAAAGATATAATTTCTGACGGCGGCGTCTACTCTCTAATGAGGAAATACTTGTTTCAGAGTATAGTTTCTCGTGACTTGTGCCGCGCATAGCCCCGCAAATAGTTCTGATTGCATCTAAGTTTTGCTTTTCTAGAAGAAGTGATTGTTCTTTCGTGCAATTATCCCAAACATGGTAGGAGTAGTCGAAAATTGGTAAGATAAAGGATTTATACATTGTTTGCAAAGTTTTTCTGTTGAGACGGTATTTAAAGCTCCTTAAGCAGTTTATCATTGGACTAACATTTTGGATGATGTTATCAATTTGGCCATGCCACATACAGTCCTTTTGAAGAGTTAATCCTAAATGTCTACAACCTACCGTTTCCGAGGTAGAATGGTTTCTCCGTATTATCAACCGTTTTTAAGTTAAACGCTTTTTTATCTTGTTATATCGAAGGTCCCTGGTGAATATAGAGTCGTTCATAAATACTTGTTACAGCCACGCTATGCCGTTGTCTTCAAGGTGCCTCGTTGGCGAAAAAGGCTATAGCGATAGCGTACAAACCACAGTTCTTAGTTCGCTTCATATTCTGATATATATTTGAAAAACATTTTTCAAAATCAATCCAAGCATCCCCTTAGAAAACATATCAGGGTTTACATTCATTTTAATTCCTCCTAAAAGGGTTAACAATAAATTATTGTCTCTGTTAACTCTCCTGGAGGGACTTGCAGCGTGGTAATTCTCTCGTATCGGTGATACCGTTAAAAGAGATCTGTTTAAGCGTCGATTGATAAGATAAGTTGCTTGGTAAGACGGCAAAGTCACGAGTACAGTTTCAAAGTGAAGCGAGTAGCCTTGTGTCTAGGATGAAGAATATGTTGATGTTGATCCACATTCCGTGTCAAATTGTCTTATATAATGATTTTCTCTTGTTCAAGAAATATGTATTCATTCAAAAAAATAAAGCCGAAATTAATTATGTTTATTTTGTTACTTTGATAATATAGTATATACGCCACAGAGGATAACTGATTTAGTCTTCATTTTGATAACAAAGAAACACATTAGGTTAGGAAGAAAGCAATAGGATAATAAATGCACCATTTTCTTAGAGCGCCATTAACCTTTTTGTTTACCTTCATAAGCGGGGAGGCCCCTCTTTCCCAGCACCTGCCCTAAAATATCTGTAACAGAACAACTGCATTAGTATGATGTTACTAGAATGTGATTCAGGGGTAAATAACTTCATGTGTTTTCATGGGGATGGTCACATCCCATAAACATCTCATATTAAAAATCATAATCGGCTAATTATATCTTTGAAGTATCATCTTGAGCCTTGGTGATACTCACATTATTACATTATTTATGTAATATAAATCTGTAAATGATGTTTCAATACATAAAATTCAGCTTTGTTATTATATAGAAATGTTGTGGATGAAGTAGAGAACAGTACTGTTAAAATCGAGTCCGTTGTTTCCGCCGAGGAGAGCAAAGAGGTCCTCAAGTGCGTTTCTCTTGTCTAGATGGAGGTGACTGAGGGCTCCAGTTAGTCCCTTCGTCAGCGCTAGTATTCCCTCTGCATCAGACAAACAATACTCCACATCATTCTTGGAGCAACACTAAATACTTATTTGCTGCTTAATATAATTTCATAAAACTATTTAACTTAAATTAGATCGCATGACGCTCTATCCTCGTTGGCTACTCGCCAATCCTTTATTCATTTAGAGTGCTCTGAGAGCACAAGAACCCCCGGGTTCCTTTTTGTCCAAAAAGGTATTTTAAATGTAAGAGTAATCTAATATGTTATTAAAAATAAATAGGCATGTCAAATATCTAAGGCATATCAGTAATAAAACAATAATTATGGCCATGGTAACGTTTCTGAAAAAATGGATCCTACATCAAGGTCAAGGTCACAAGGTCAAAAGTAACCTCAGTGAGTGACTCATCCCAGGTTTTCTATATATGCTCCCTTACTCTCCACTACATCAGCCTGGGAAACTCTATCAGAGAAATCTGTACTTAAATTACCCACCCTTGGCCGGCGCGACGAAGTCAGTAACCAAAGAAAATGCTCAAAAGGATCAGACGGAAAAGTCAAGGGAGATAACCGGTGACGGTTGGCTAACAAAATGACCTCGCGTGCTTTGCAACAGACTCATATGAATTGTCATTGGCTCGCAGGTCCAAGCTGCGTAGCAGTTTGATTGGCTCACGCCGGCCAAGGGCGGGTAATTTTAGTACAGATTTCTCTGATAGATTTTCCCAGGGGTGATATAATGGAAAGTAACGGAGCTTAATAAAACCCTGGGTAACTAAAAGTTACTGTCAGTCAGAAATCGGGAAGCTGAGCGTTCAAAGTCAAGGGCCAAAACTCTGAAAATATTAATCCGATCGGTCCCCAAAAAGCACATGTATATCACCGATGTATAAAGATTGATCAATAACTTTTGGAGGAGTTGATTTCAGAACACAAGTACCCTTTTCAGGACGGACAGACAGACGGGCTGCGCCACGACAATAACCCCCTTGGGTTTCATCCGGGGGTTAATAAGTTTATTTAGATGTTAGTATTTACAACTATGACTACTATTGATAATGATTTCCATGCCCAATAGTTACCCTTTTGACGACATTTAAACTAGCTGACCATACATTAAATAAGTTAAATAAATAAATAATGCAATGACTCTTTGGAGAGATACAAGGTCAATGTACAGGGTAACTCGCTTACTTGTCGAAAGATATAAACAATGTATCCTTCTCTCCATTATTATGTTGATACATACGAGATTAGATAACATGTATAATGTTACTTATTCATTATAGATACATGCATTGGTGACAATCCTAATGCAGTTTATGCTTGACGACTACATTGACAGCTTTTAGGTGTGATAACTTTATAACATCGCTTATTCTCGATGACTATATCGTCAGATATGTATTTGGAAATTTTGATAATTCTTTTGTCGGCAAATGCAACATTTTGTAACCTAATTCAGTCTCAAAGATTATGTGGACCGATTTGGTCATATTTTAAAATGCTTAAAATATCGAGGACCATGTGCAGCTATGAGATCAAATAAATCAAGTATTTACTCTCGAAGACAAGAGGTTGGTTAACAATTCTTATGTCATTTACTCTCTGTAACTATGATGATTTCGCTTACTCTTTCGCTTTGTGAACAGATACAAGATTTTGATTGTTTTGATGTTGCTTAGTTGCTTACTCTCGATGAGTTGGTCGACTCCCTGTTTCAGCAAGTCTCCAGCAATGTCTCCTGTAGCAGTTCCTATAGCGGTTCCAGCACTAGTTCCAAGAGCTGCAAGGAGAATATCTCCAGCGTTGTCTTCCTCACGCTTACCAATTAAACTGAGAGCTGACGTAATGCCCTTCGTGATAAGAGGGGTGAGCTCTGGAGCAAATGAAAAACAAACGTGACAAATATTGTATTTTCCTTCTGAAAAACAATTAAGTAAAACAATCATGAAACAAAAGAAACGCCTACGTATTTTTAAAAAAAAATGTAAAATGAAATAATGGTGGTCTGAAAGTTATGCTGAAACATAACATAAATTAATATGACAGTCAATTGAAATCATTGGAAACGATTGATTCAACTCAATCATTTGGGAAACCATGCCCAATGAAGACCGCTACTATTATATAAAAACAACCCCCTTTCTATTGTAATTAATCCTGAAAGTTAGAAATGCTTTGCATAAATGGTGCAGCTTCATAATGCTATTGTATTGCCACAACCATGCTGTACAGTTTTTATGAAATCTAATAACACATCTGGTTGGCGTTTCTTTTACTCGCTAGTGTAGTTTCTGAAGAAATATTGATCAGAAACTTGAGTGAGAGTCACATGACTCTATTAAATTATATGTGAATTTGGAGTAGCTGCAATGATATGTAAAAGCTAACGCCACCAATAAACACATTTGTTAATAAATGAAGATAATAGATGTGTCATAGATCCGCGGCCACGTCCTCCCCGCCGAAAGTCCGTCTTGGCTTTCTTGGGGGTCGGTTGGCCTCTGCCGTGACCTTCACCCTGACGGAAATTAGTCAGAGGACGCTTGGGCGTAGTCTGCCTCTGACTCACCAGACGATTTGTGAGGTCTTGCTGTTGAGCCACCTGCCGCACTCTCAGAACCTCGGGGATACGACCCCCAAAAAGAGATTCAGAGTGGGCAGTGGCCTGCCGGAGGAAAGATTTCTGATCGGGGTTGAGACCTGAACGATGTAAGAAGTTATCTCTACGCAGTACTGTAATCCCTGATGATATCCGCGAAGCTGATAGCATGATCTGCGCAAGGTCCGCGGCCACATTGCTGAATGCTTTGAAAAGCACCGGGTCACCCGACTCCATGCGCAGGCAAGCATCGGCTGACAGGTGAACGCCACGTTGTTGCCCAACCCTAACACTGTGCGAGCCTCTCTGTAGAAATGCGTAAGCTGCGCATCAGTAACGTGATGGGGCGGTTCGAGGGAAATCAACCGAGACGAACCCTGATCAAGAGCAGGCGGGACGAGTTGAAATGGAGTCGGGTACAAAGGCAATTGACGCTGGCGCTTATCCGACACCACTAATGGCGGAAGCAGACGGCTGGGGACCGCAGACAAGACGACCTGCTCCATAACCTCCGAGGCGTCCAGCAGGAGCCTATGAGGCAGAAGAGCAAGACGCACGGGAGCTATGTCCCCTTCGGGACAAACGGAAGCCTTCCTGGCTGCCGACGAGCGAGGTCCCGACACACTGACCTGACTGAGTGGTACCTCCGCGAACGAGGCCACCTCCGTCAACATGACGACTGTGTCCACAATCGGTGTATCCTCCGACAACCCCGTACCCTCCGCATCTGACACTACACTGATGAACGCAGGGTTTAGAGACGTCAACGAAGCGGACGTCACGCTCAACCGAGTCTGGCGAGGAATCATGGGTGGGCGACACCACCGTGACACGTCGCGTAGGGGTGTGAGCAAGACGCGAGAAGGCAGCAGACCCGGAGGCCCTTAAGGACATGGGACGCGAACCCTGAAACACGCAGTCTGCATTGGGTTCACGACCTAGCGTAGTAGAAGGGGTGGTGCGATTAGGTAAAGCCAGAGGACCCAACCGAGCATCCAGCACGAAGACACCATGTCCTTAACAGACGCAAGAAGGAGCCCCGGATTGACCTTGTAAAACTTGGCTTTCTTGCTCTTCTTCTTCTTGCTTTTGGGAGTGGAGGGTCCGCTGACCTTAAGCCTAAGAGGCGATATACGCCTGTCATCCTCCCCCCTTGGCGAAGGGGGAGACGAAGCACGAGCCTGAGGACGAGAACGCGAAGGAGGAGAGAGCGTATCTCTCGAACCCCTACCGGATCCGGATAAGACCGGCGACTCCCGGTCAAACTCATCCAAGTGTTCAGTAAGCACAATGTCTACTGCCTCCTCTGGAGACGGATGACGAATGGGAGACACCTCCCGACATTGACTTGACGTAGCTGAACGCTTCTTAAACGAAGCCCTATCGGCGACGGACTTACGAATGGACGTAACATATACATGGAAGTCTGAAGCGGAGAGAGGGGCATACTCGTTGCAACGATAATCCTCCTCACATAAGTCTTTGCACTTTCTACACAGCCAGTGCGGATACTTCATAGCAGACTTCCTCCCTCCGCAATTCGTACAAAAAGCAGAGTACATATTGAAGTAACGACGCGAGTGATAGTCAAGTCACTGACGAGGCCGTCGAGCCACTACGCGAGTAAGCTGATAAGTTGAGTGACAGGTGAGTGACACTCAATCAGTTAACAGGTGAGTGACAGGCGAGTCACTAACACGCGTAACCTAGACGAGGTGAGTGACAGTCAGGTCACTTACACAGGTGAGCGATAGGCGAGACACTCGCACGCGTAATGTAGACGAGGTGAATGACAGGCGAAACTGACGCGAAACACCTAATTAGCGTAGCGTGAGAACTAAGTTCTGACACTAAGAAAACATCCCTTCCGATAGCTAATTATTTAAAAAACACCAAGAGTGTAAACTCACAAAAACGTAGACGACGAGACGCTTAAGTGAGTAACACGCAAGGCAAGACAAGGGAGACTATCAAGAATGTTGAAAGCAGAGGCTCCGAACCCGAAGGGAGCGAAGTCAATATCAAGTACTAGCCAGACAATGGTGAACGCCTAAGGCGAGTGACAGGCGATTGACTGGCGAAGCGAATGACTGGCGAAGCGAGTGACTAAGACGAAGCGAGACACTGGCGAAGTCACAGACGAGACGAGGCAAACAAGTCGAGTCGAAAACAGAACACGAGTGACTAGCGAGTGACAGGCGAAAACGAGTAACTGGCGAGGGGAGACACTGATGAAGCTAATCACAGGCGAGACGAGGCGAGTCAAACGAAGGCGAGTGATTAGCGAGTGACAGGAAAGACACTCGCACGCGTAACGTAGACGAGGTGAATAACCGGCGAATCACTGACGGGAAACACCTAAGTAGCGTAGCGTAAGAACAACAACCCTTCTGATAGCTAATTACTCCAACACCAATAGCATAAACTTACAAAGAACGATAACGACGAGAGGCTTAAGTGAGTAAGTTTACGGATGGACGCCATGCCATGCACCCATCGGGTCTTTCAGGCCAGATGAGCTATCGAGGAGACTATCGAGAGTGTTGAATGCAGAGGCTCCGAACCGGAAGGGAACGAAGTCAATATCAACTACTGGCCAGACAAAGTGATTGACTGGCGAACGAGGCGAGACACTGACTAAGCTAAACACTTGCGAGACGAGACGAATCACGTAACAAGTAGATACAAACCTGAAGGGGAAAGACTAGCGAAACGAATGACAGGCGAAGCTTATGACAGGTGAAGCAAGTCACTGGTGAGACAATGCGAGTCAAGTCGAATCGAGCCTAACGCGAATGACTGGCAAAGCGATAGACTGGCAAAGCAAGTCACTGGCGAGACGATGCGAGTCAAGTAGAATCGAGCCTAAGGTGATAGACTGGCGAAGCGAATGACAGGCGAAGCAAGTCACAGGCTAGACGATGCGAGTCAAATACCAACGGCGAGTGACAGCTCACAAAAGCGGAGACGACGAGACGCTTTAGCGACGTCACTGACAAGTCGAAGGTGAAGCCAATCGTAAACGACGAACTATCGGCCTTAGGTCGACAGAATTCAAGAATGTGGCCTCGCCAGTACAAGTCCTCAAAGTAAGAATAGAGATAAAACATCAGTTAATATCCATAACAATATTCCTAGCTAAAATGAGTATATTTAAAAGTGCATTAGCAAATAGTAATAATTAATTAAAAGAAATTTGAATGAATTTTAATTTATTGTGATAAAAGTAAAGTTATCACATACCTCCATTAAACATTTAAGTCAAATCTTAATTAAAAGACAAAAGTGTCCCCGAAAAAAAAGGTAAGCAACAGTGCTATAGTAGCTTCAGATACATATATTTGTTTTTCATCAATTGACATATTGGAGTAAAAAATTATTATATTGTTCCAGATTCCAATCTGCCAGTTGATATCACTATTGACAGTCAAGGGTTTCTTCATGTACCCAAATCAACAAGACCGACCAAGTCGAGAAAACGAAAATTAGAGGATGAAGAACTTGGAACAAGAGCTTAATTACTACAGAATCAGAGCAGAAGTTGAAAAGTTAAAAAAGCAAAAATTAGAATTAGAGATGATGAAGTTTCAAAATGAACAGTAGCCATTTGTGTGACTCTTATACACACTTGGAAAATAATTAAGCAACACCCTATTTTGTAAACTGAATTGTGGTTTAGTGAAATTAACAGTTTTATGATTTTGTGAGTTTGAAGGTGAATACTGCTATAATACTACCTGTATTTCAAAGGGATTTTTTCTCTCTGTAATTTAATATATCAGTATGACAATATATTTTCTGACAACTACAATAAAAAAACAAATGGCATGAATGTTTGGAATAATATATTGTCATCTTTTTCTCCTACAATGTGAAATGAGACTCTTTGGTCAAAGGTGATTCTTAATTGTAGGATTGGTGACCCTGTTACTCCAAATGTGGGTCACAGGGGTCATGATTTAAAAACCTATTTTTTTGCTTGTTAACAATATATTACTCAAGGTAACTTAGATATTCAACCTTACATAATAAATCAATGAAACCCTGATGAGCTACAGAGCCCATGGCTCTATTTTTAACTGCTCGAATTATTATTATAAAGCACACATGTATACCTCTTGTTGTGTGTAGACCCCTTGGCCATATTTTGAGCATTTTAAGCTCATCTGGCCTGAAAGACCCGATGGGTGCATGGCATGGCGTCCATCCGTAAACTTTTCGCTATTTCGACTTCTTCTCATGAACCAATAACTCTAGAGAGATAAAATTTCATGTGCAGACTATTTGGCCTATGGGGATGACCTCATGACCCCCAATCTAGGTCACAGAGCTCACAACCTTAAAAACCTATTTAATCTTCTTCTCCAGTACCAGAGTCTAGAGAGCTGAAATTGTATGTGTATGAATCCCAGGGCTGCCTACTTATTTTGTACACTTGACTGTCATGAAATTTGATTGTACACTAAATAACTAAGTGAACACTATAAACCAGCTAGTGTTATGTGCAGTAACAGTCAACATGCAAATCCTGAGGAACTACAGAAGCAATGGCATATTTTAAATCTATTTCATAGTTTGGTTGATCTGCCTTGACATTAACTGAACATGTGTTCACTTTTGCCTTATTCTAACATTGGTAACTGTCAATTGTACATATGCAACACATTTTAATTTCTGCACCAGCTTCGCATCTACTTTTTGAAATAAATGTGTTATTGAAACTTTCAAGTTTTGTGTTTTTCATTTCTTGATGAGAGTCACATTAAAATGGTATTACATCAATCAAGGTACATGCAATATGCAAATTTATTTCAATATTTAATTTTGTGATGAATAATTATACTTTTTAATGTGGCTTCTTTGGAGAAACATACTTATTCAAGTAATTTGGGGTTGCTTATGTGGAACCATGGTGGCACTCCAGTATCTTTTGTCCAGTAATCAGATTCATGAAGGGAAAGCCATGGTTGGTTGGTTTTTTATTTTCCAATCCACCACAAATCTGACTTTGTGGGAACATGATAGATCTGGAAAACATCCATGATTTAGGCCAACTTATACTATTACATCTGCACATTTATAAAATATAACGGACAACAATAATTAGGGATATTTTTTAAAGTTATGACATTTTGAATAATGATTATATTCAGTAACTGTCTGACTCATTTATGACATATTAATCATAAAAATTACAATATCCAAAACTTATTTTGTCCAGTTTATGAAAATTGATAACAGTACTTTGGGAGCCAGCACAAATTTAAGGTATAACATATACTGGACAAAAATAGTTAGGTATATAGACATATTTCTAAATTATGAATAATTATATATTTCTTCATTGACTCCATGATAAATATCAATAATAAAAATTAAAATATCCCTAACTTATTTTATCCAGTGTAGATATAAATATAATACACGCTTCCATCAAATACAGAGAAATAAATGTAGGCTAAATTTTGCACACACCGAATGTACCGAATTCTTCGTCTCCCTCACAAAAATCATAGTGTGATTGCATCACCACCTCAAATTCCTAATTAGAGCTTCTGCCTCCGCTAATGAGGTCACCGAACCATGATAAGGGTCTCCCTTTCCTCGAAAAAAGTTGTCCACGTAGTGTCGATCGTTTCCATTTCTTATTGCAAAATGTTGAATTTCCCGCGAAAAAAACATGTGATACACACAAAAATAGATTTGATATGACGTAGGACACATTTACATTGCAACTATCTCATGAATATTTATTAGGAACCGCAGCGCACGGCAGTGTAGGGCCCAGTTTTGAAATCTCCGTTGACTCACTAGAGTTTGCCCCGACCCCAAAATAAGCTATGCGACAAGATGGTCCGTATATCGATACCTCCAAACTTTCAAGCCAATTTCCCTGCTCACGAAAATCACCGAAAACTCCCCTTTTAAAGTTGTTCATTGATTCACAGCAATGGTGACAGCACCTATGAATCGGCATATTCGAATCGCAGAGTGAAACTACAGATGTAAAAAAAATAGTACAACACCAACATATCATTTCTCCGACTGTACTACGGGCATTATCTCTCAAATAATCGCCATGCAGTGCACTTGTCAGCCTTTTACAGGGTCCATCTAGGTATATGACTTTCAAACGCTGTTTCTAAGCGATACACGCCCCTTTGGTCTGTGGTAATTGTACTAGCAAAGAGATTTATTGAATATTTGGCATACTGGTCAAGGAAGTCTCAATAGCTGTGGTCAGTCCATGGGCGAGCAGGTCTCCTGTTGCCTGACTGAGACCAGCAGCGGTTCCAGCTCCAACTGCTGCGAGGAGCTGATCGCCTGTAGAGCTACGTTGTACGGGCACGGCCAATGACGAGGCGAAGAGGCAGACCAAACATGCACTTGCGAACATCATGATTGGGCGTCGGAATCTGAAAGATATATAATCGTCAAATGTATATTAAGTTGGTACAAACAACTGCAATCTTAAACAATTTCACTTGCCTGTGATTCAAGGAGCAAATGCTATATAGTTTGGAATTCCAAAGGACGTCACCTAACCACTACCACCTGTCAATCAAAACGTAATGGATTCACTGTGCTATATGTCTGGTACCTAACGCAATGTGTCGGTGGTTAACTTCCTGATTTCATTTTATCTGTATATGAAGTAAGAACATGTAGTTGGGACATATAAAGTTTACATGTATGTAGGCATATATCTACGCCTCATCTCTACATAATTATCTCTAATAACTATCAATAGACCTTTCAGTTTCTACTCGTCAGCTGTATATGGGATCTGACTTTACATCAAAGTTACATGTATATACACTCTCTCAAAAAACGAAACGCAACCCCTATCTCAATATCTGAGGATATCCTCTGAACAAAAATGGTGAGCATAAATTAGATTTTGTTGTCATGTACTCTTAATATGTTCTACTAAGACAAGTACTAGCTCCCAAACGCAGCATTTGTAACGCACACTGACATTTTTTTCGATTTTGTTTGAGAATAAGAAAAAAATCATGTGCATTATGCTAAAAGTCGTTTGCACATGCAGATCAAGGAAAACACTGTTGATGTAGAGGTCCATAAAAGGACGCGTAGTTTGGCAATTAAAAAAATAAAAAAAATAAAAAATTCAGAAAATCAAATTAGAAAATACCCAGGTTGTGTACTGTACATGTAGATCGAAATATTTGCCATGAGGCCGTCAAAGTTTTGGAACAGTTGCTCGTCATCAAAATGCTACATCCGGATCACCCCCTATGTAATCGGCAGGCCACACCAGGTGGTGCAATGACGTGAGGATATGGACCCTAAGGAAATGGAAACAAGTCTGGTTCTCACCGGCTTGACGGAAGGCAATGTGTGGATAGACGAGGAAATGGACGTTTTGCTCCGAACTGCGTGCAGCAGGTCAACTGATGTGGAGAAGGAAACCTGATGATATGGGCAGCCATGTCTTACAACAAACGATCACAACTGGTCATCAATCCCGGAAATTTGACGGCCCAACGATACATCAATGACGTTTTACAGCCTCATCTTCTGCCGATAATTGTCCAAGAGAGTGGCTGTCTTCCCTCACACAGCTCGTGCAACAGTGAATTTTCTACGGACTTCCAATGTCAACATCCAAACTGATTACTCTACAAGACGCAATAAAATACATAACTCGAGTTTCCAAAACAAACAACAGCTAAAAGCTCAGGTGTTAAGGACCTAGAATGGCGGTGTAAACTTTCGGAGCAACTTTTTTTTTTTTTTCTCTTCATCATAATTAACATCCACTACACCTTTGTAAGAAATCCTGCCAAACACTGTGAGTATGTTCCAAATACTAAACTTGACTTTGATCTGAACCAACACATAGCATCATACGCTATGCTTGGACACATGACTGTCCGATCTGAAACTCTCACGACTAATAGATCAAAACCAGCAATGCTCTATCTACTGTCCATACTCCTCGTTTCCACGGTGTACAACCCCATACAGTGCGAACCGGATATAGTGCGCTGTACGCTCGTTCATTTGGTTCATAGCTCTGTCAAGTGTTTGTTGGTCGTTGGATCAAATATTTTTTTTTATGTCATTATACAGCTTTACAAAGTATGCAAATAGGCTCCAGTTCATCCATTTGTGACATGCATACAGGTACAGTGAATAAGTTGTTGAGAAATAGTTATATGTTGATGAAAACACATTATTTTTGTTACGAACGCATCGGGCAAAATTTGACAAGCCCGTGCGTTTTCGATTTTATTCACGTATACAATCATGCTGCTCAAAATGTATCTAAATATTGAATTCCTAATAGATTGTACCATGTATGTGTATAATTTCAAGTTTCAAAGTTTTCTAGATATGAAGATATCAAAGATGTTTACAGCAACAATGCAGCATGACTGTACTGGTTCATAGCCGAAGCGTAGTGTATCGGTGTATGGAATATAGCCCGTAATACCACAACGTCATGAAATCTGATTTTGTTTAAAAGGTGTCTTTATTGACATATTAACCAACATTTAACGTGTTAATATGTTGTCACAGCATACATGTATGTTCAAGAGATATCACACATCATGACGAGTTATATCAAAGATATGACGGGAATTAAAGTTGTCATAATGGTCATGGGAATTACAGTTTTTTCTAAATATAACCTGCACTTTCATTGGTTGACGGAAGTATTTTACACCAATTTATCAATTGCTTAGCTGTACTATTTTAGGTCAATCACATAGATGATCAATTCGGAACATATCTATTTTAATTCAGAAGTCAGAAACACATAATAAATAGATAATCATGTTCAATCCATGTTTCCGACTCTGTATTTACAGTACTAAATTTGCTGGGGGAAGCGGCATGCATAATTTGTGACGTCGTTAATTATGACGTAATTACATTCATATCTTGCAACTGCTCGATTGCTGGTTCACTATTTACTAATATTTTCTCATTCTGCGACAATATTTTCAATATAAACACGTTTTTATTCTTATAATTTAAGATTCATTTTGTTTATATAATGTTTATATATTAACTATTTAGATGCCCGCATCTTGAAGGTGTGATAATTTTATGAATGGGGTAGGAGCACAATTTGTATTTTACAGTCTAATCTATAAGGCCGTGAACTTAAGTCTAGTTCGATTTTTAGGCATAAAATGATCTTGGCTAAGACAAATGATAACTAACTCGGTGCTCGAAATTACGAATTATTTTCCCTCGTGAATTATTATGTCAAACTCCACGCTAAAGCTCGGTGTTTATCAAAATAATTAACACGGGGCAAATAAACCGTATAATTCCTCGCAACTCTTTAATTATTCTTATATGTAACAGAATTCAAAGAATTTAGAAAGTCTATTTGAGAATCAGTTGGAACGTACATGTACATTCACCTTTGGAAGTTTCCTTCTGACACTGCTGCAGTTATTTTTCGTGCCCAAGGTGATTTTTAAAAAAACCCAACCCAATCAACTCTCCAAAAAGTTTGGTAACACCACTGTATGTCATCTGGACGGTGTTGCTGCCCAACTTGTTTAAGTTATTTAAAACATCTGGAAGCATCAGTTCTGTCATGGTACTCCAATCTAAGCTCTCACAAAGAGATCACAATTGTCGGGGAAATCTCTGATTCGTCATTCTCTACCACCAGAGGTTATACTCCCTTCAGATCCTAACCTCTGTTCCAGAAGGCCAATGGTCAATGGTGATTTTGAAATCATTTGTGTGAAAGAGACTTTCTCATTCCCTGTTTGAAAGTCACACTAGCAGCAGACGGAATTTAAGGTCACACATACACAACGTTAATAATGACGTTATTTTATCGAGAAGTACTGATTGTTGCCGAAAATTAACATTTTTATGTTGGTCGACTCAGTATTGTGACGATATAATTGTAAAAGTAGTGATTTCTGATTGAAAGATGGACAATGCTACGCGACTGACGCATATCTAACAGTCAAACATAATTTTGAAACTTATTTGCAACAGATAAAAAGACAAATTTGGGTTGCTAATGTTAAATAAGTCATATAACTACCTAGCATGTAAATCGGACGTGTAGTTTCGGTTACTGCACCTGTATAATGATTTTTCTACATTTTAATTGGAAACTCGTAACTAAATAAAAAAAATATGAACACACAATGGATGCACCTGTAACACAATAACCCAAAATATTTAAGTAAGAGTGTCTATTTATAAAAGAAAAAGCAACCATGCACTTACATACTGGAACTATAAACCATACAGTGATTTCTGTTGGAAGTACTATCAACCAACTGTATTGGCGGCTATCAAACTGTATGGTAGTGGCACATAGGTTGGTGACAGTTTGCTCTCGTGTCCAAAAATCAATGCTCTATATTAACTATGTTAAAGTCCATATGTAAGTTTAATGATCATATATTTCATATATAATCAGGTTGTATCCACAAAGTACATACGATGAGAGCATTTCGACATTATATGTTGTGTGCTTAGCGGAGGAGCAAGATCGGCAATGCGTTTTTGATATGAGAAAGATTTCAGAGGGTCATGATTGAATATCGCAGTGAATTATTGTGTATAAGTATAAGAAGAAGTATTTTGCAAATTTGTGTGCGTGAATTATACTCACACAAATAGAAAACGAGAAAAAGCAGCCCGTGTCAACATAGCTATGAACCAATGAACGAGCGTACAGCGAACTATATCCGGTTTGCACTGTATGCGGTTGTACACCGTGGTTTCAGCCAAAGACATACTTTCAAAACCAGGTCCTAATTCAAATGTTAGCCTGTGTTACATGCGATCTCCCTGTGACAAGGGATGACAAGAGTATCACGTGCGATACATGTAACCAATGGTATCACGCGTCATGCCAATCCGTCCACTCCAAAACGTATTTCGAACTAGCAAAAAATAGTGTCATTGCTTGGGACCGTATTGTTTGTGACTGCCTAAATTACAGTTCAATCTGTTTTGACGTAATTCTCTCTACTTCGAACCAAAGCCCAATATCACCCAACCAAGTGAAACCAGTCCATGCCTCAACACCGATCAGAAATAGCAGCTCTAAAGCCAAAGAGAAAAGTAATTATCACAAACGTGACCATGTCCCCCGCCGCAATTAAGAAATGAGCTAAAAGGATGGACACGCAGCTTGTATCGAGTGATGACCTTTACATGTTTGATTCAGTTGTTATTATATCGGGCTAAGAACATTTTAAAAACTGGCCAAAGACTCAGAGTGACCTCTTAAATGATGTCAAGGTCACCCAAATCGACTGGTGTCTGCGTATTCCCCAAATGGAGATTAGTACCAAATTTGAAACCTATAGCTGCAGAGGTTCATGAGGAATCGCACTAACAACATTTTACAAACTGGTCAAAGTCTCTTAGAGACCTTGAAAATGGGGTAAAGGTCACAAAATCGCCTGGTGTCTGCGTATTCCCCAAATGAAGCCTGGTACTAAATTTGAAGACTCTGGGTGCAGCAGTTCATGAGATGTGGTGCTAACAACATTTTAAAAACTTATGAAAGTCTCGTAGTGACCTTGAAAATAATGTCAAGGTCACCCAAATAAACCGGTGTCTGTTTCGAAGAGGTGCAATGCTGTGATTACTACTCATGAGGCTCATACAAGATACTGAAGAATACGCCCACTAGTTTGAATCGAGTGTTTGTTGGAGACCTATAAGATTTTGATCGTATACCATAGAGACATAACTTTGTCAAATTTCATTGTGTTATCTTTCACAATTCATGTGTAGGAACACGTTAAAATTGATATAAACACTTTCTATGTTCAGGGGTTGCGTTTCTTTTTTTGAGAGAGTGTAGTTTTAAAAATTAAACAAATGAGTTGATCAGATTAGGCTGGATGAATCGAAATGATGATAGCATGAAAACGTTTCAGGTGTATTCGAAAAATACTGAAGAGTGATCAAAGTACATTGTATATTCTAAATTCTTAATATTCCAAAGACATTCCTTAATTTTTGAGAAAGAAGAAAAGAGCAAGACACTTGGAGTGGAATACTAATGAGTCAGGGAGTAGGTCAAATGTTACATTAATCGCATTCGAGAATACGGCAATACTCTGACAGTATTTAACCCTTTAAGTTATGCGCTTCTACAATGGGGTAGGTTCTATCATATCTAACAAGGGCTATTCATCGCAAAATGTGCTTCATTAACTTAATTGAATATCAGCTGCATATGGGGATGCATTATATTGTATACATACATACAAACATCACAGTAAGCCTGTGTCATACAAGTTAAGAAATGGTCGAGAAATTATGCTTATATTTTCTGATAAACAAAACGCCATGTGTCATGTTACACTTAGCGATATTTCTTACAACACTGTATGGTAATGTCGCGAAAGAAGGCTTTCCTTTTACTGGTAAATAATGTCTTCATTTTAAGAAAATTTGGTCTAGTATAAACATAGGACTTAAGATATTAAACATTTACATTTACAACACATTCCATAGTCCAATGTCGTCAAAAAAGTTCAACAATGTTAAACGTGGTGGTAGGCCTCATTTATTATCGGATGTTGATTATTGGCCTGACCCCACGTTTAACCGATGAAGGCTAAAATTCCAACGTTGTGATCGTCGGAACGAAATTGGCTTCAAAATCACTTAAAATGCGAAGAGGTATTTAAAAACTGGAAATGATAACTGGAAAACACTTTTGATTTGTAAATGACTTTTTTGAGGTTTATTTCTACATTTGTTGTATCTATTTATGAACAAAATGGAGATATAATTTTATTTTCAAGTCACATTTTGGGAAAAAAACAATATTTTAACGATCTTTTGTAAGTGCTTGATTCGCATTAATTTGAAATTCCAGTTTTGAAATACCTCTTCGCATTGCATTGTGAGATACAAAATGGCGCTTTCCATAAGCTAAAAGTTGAGGGTAGTCAATACTAGTGATGTTTGAGAGTTTCAATCGGCAAAACAAAAACAGCTATGATGAATATAATGACATGAACTTGTTGACAAATGATTAAACTATGCATATAAGGTAGGTTTGTAATTTGTCATGAACATTTTAAGTGATTTTGAACGTTTAACATTGTTGAACTAATATATATATATCTATATATCTGCAGTTTTCAAGACATTTTCAAATCCCCAAACCTCACAGCCTTACAACAGAGTAGGCAATATTATGAAATTAAATAAACGCAATCGTAATTAATATGTTAGATTCAGTTTAAGGCTCTTGCTAAAACACAATACATTGCTTTTGCAATAACTGGTCTTACTTTGTCTAATTACCAACGTACCTGGGAGACGGAGACTGGTGATAAGGCAAGGCCCCACACCTCTTTATAGCTGCGAGCAGCTTGCAGAGGTCCCAGACAATCCTCTGTTGATTAACTATAGATAACAAGTGTGCTCTTCACTTGTGCAATTTATTACAAATATTTATCCAAGTCTGTGTTTAATTTAATTATTACACTTATTGGTGTCGCTCAATGCAATTATATGAACCGCCATGTTAAGTAAAATAATCACAATCTACAAATATAGAACATCTATGGTACAAAAATCCAAGCTTTCCTAAAGAAAGTACATTTTTCTTTTAGTGTTGATAACTCTCTTTGTAAAAACTTTAAACACAGTACCAAGTAAATATAAATTAGTTTCCGCCGATGTCCCAATTAACGAATTAAAATAATATAATACAAATGAGGCAACATTTGTCAATGACAAAGTAAACCATTGACTACCATATGGTTAGTCAAATATAGAGTACTGTAGTTAACGGTCTGTGACGGTATCTTCTAACATCTGCAGTTCTGAATGGGTCGATTTGTTTTGATCATTTTGTTTACATCATAGTATCTCATTTTAGTATACATTTCCCATCTCGTCTACGAGTTTCATAATTTGAAATTAAAATGGGCTAATTGTTACTACCCAAAATTGAGAATAATGAAATTCATGATTTTGATTTAAACATATTTTATTCAATAAAGAAAGGGATTAGGAACAAGTTTTCCAATTGAGGTAACCTTCTCCCATGTATTTACAAAATGTTATTCATGTAAACTGGGATGTGTGCACTGGCTCCTGACTAACTATATAAACCATTAAACTGTAATGACTATATTCGTCTATACCCTTGGAAATTAATTAAGCAACACTCATTGTTTTAACAGTAAAATCGTTCCGATTGAAAGAAGACTTTATGTCAGTAAAACTGTTTGTGATTTTAGGTAGAACAATCATTCAGCAGTGTTGAAACAAAAATCACTCAAATAACGGTTCACACTCTTTTGGATAACGGATGTTACAATAATTTGGTAATTGGGTGTCAAAATGGTGTCTGCACATGACTCAGATCTTTAGGTTGAAGCATACTCACATAGAGCAGACCTTTTTTCCCCTTTGATGTCTACCGATGTAGTCCGACAACTAATTGGTGTTTGCTTAGGGGCTTAACGATGAGACCTCACGATTAGCTAATCAGTTCAGTAAATAGTGGTCAATTAAAATTATACTCACCAATGTTCAAAATGACAGTACAAAATATTTGATGCAATGATGTAATATATCCTATTCTTTTATATGGGTCGAAATTTGGTGAATAATTATATGTGCAAAATTAGAAATGGGACATTTGTATTTTGGTGTTTTGGGTGTTAAACAAATTACTCCAAAAGTCATGATATATGGAGAATGTAACAGCTTTCCCTTAAATATAAACTCATATTGTAAAGTTTTATACCCGGCTTCCATATGCCTTAGCATAGGGATCGGCCAACTAGGGGAGGAGGCGTGGCAGTATATGTTAAGGAGAATTTGCATGTTAAAGGTAGGTCTGAACTTGAATTACCTAGACTTGGATGAGCTGTATTGATAGATATAAATTGTAGAAATAAAAACTTCACAATGGGTACTTTTTATAGAGCTAACTATACAGTTAGTTATTGGGAATTAATTGACGAATCAATAGCTTTAGCAAATGATAGTCAATCAGCTCTAAATGTCCTGGGTGACTTCAATATTAATATGTACAAAGTTACTGACAACAACATTACTAATATAGAAAAACTTTACGGTTTGGAACAGATAATCAATGAACCAACGCGTATAACACCTACCTCAAAGACACTCATCGATCTTATTATTATTTCTTGTCCAAATCTAACATCATCTTTTGGGTCACTAGCCAACTTCTGTAGTGATCATTGTCCTGTCTTTGTTAAACTGAGATATAAAAAAAACACCTGAACCGAGTTATATATGACTATAATAGTATAGATTTAAAATGGGTTGACTCGAGCAGCATCTACATTTGACTGGAATGCAGGGTTAACTGATGATGTCAATGTAAGTACTCAAAACACAATCGATGCTGTTATTCAACTTACAGATTCGTTTGTACCTAATAAGTTAGTTAGAATTCGTCCACGTGACGAACCTTGGATGAATGGATACATCTGTAGACTACTAAGGCAACGAAACCGAGTTCATAAAAAAGCCAGAAAAATTAATTCTCCTGCCCTTTGGGAAATATTTAGACAAAAACGTAACTTTGTAATTTCAGAAGTAAGAACATGCAAAAAAAGAGTATATTGCAAAACTCTGAACTCTGAACATGGCAATAAAACGTGGTGGAAATTAGTTAAAGATTATCTAAAAAGATCTTCCAAATCACAATCATTTCCATGTTGAGAACACGAAGGAGCTATCTACGATGACGATCATGCCAAGGCCAATATCTTAAATAATTACTTTGTTAAAAATACAAAGATTCCAAATCACGACGAATCTATTAATGACAATACAACGAATCCCGAAATTATCCTTCAACAACTACATGTATCGGAAAAAGAAATTGAAGATATTTTAAAATCCCTCGATTCAACTAAATCAATCGGTCCTGATAAAATTAGTAACCGAATCCTAAAAATCCTATCAGGTTACCTATCTAAACCTCTGTGTTATATATATTTAATCTATCCCTATCCCAGTCTGTTTTTCCAGACGTTTGGAAAATCTCATCTGTCATTCCGCTCAACAAAAAGGAGAGTAAACTTCTGTGCCCTAACTACAGACCTATTTCTTTAACAAGTTGTCTGTCTAAGGTTTTTGAAAAATGTGTTCACAAACAAGTACATAATTACTGTTTAAGCTATGGAATTATCACTCCATTTCAGTCTCGTTTCACACCAGGAGACTCCATAGTATACCATTTGACACATTTATATAACTACACAGTCATAAACGGACGCCAGTCGGACACAAAATCGATCTTAGCAGGTGTACCTCAGGGTTCTGTTTTGGGTCCTTTGTTTTTATCAATGATATAGTGGATGAAATAAAATGCAATATAAGACTCTTTGCCGATGATAACTCCCTGTACGTAAGTATTGGTGATCCAATTGAAACATCATGTCTTATTAATAATGATTTACTCAGAATTTCTGAATGGGCCGATGAATGGAAAGTCAACTTTAATGCTGAAAAGACCGAGAGCATAACATTCTCCAGAAAACGGGTACCCACGAAAGTACCGAGTGAGTGAGTGAGTGAGTTATTGTTTAACGCCGCTTCGGCAGTATTGCAGCCATTAGCGGCGAGATATTTAATTTATTTGCCTAATTTAAAAATGAAAATTGCAATTGAAAAACAGAACACGACACGAAGGCCGTAAAAACATCAGCGTATTATCACAAGTTGAATAAAAGCTGATAATGAAAAGTTAAAATTTACAATTTGTCAATAAGGTGTATAGCCTTCAAAAAATCTAAAACACGATGCTCACCGAAATGAGTAAAAACTTGATTGATTGAAATAGAAGGATAAAAAGTTTCCCTGATGTGTGCAGTGTCCCAACACTCACATAGAATGTGTTTGATTGTGAGAGGGCACTGACAGGGTATACATACTGGGGGATCTTCCCCCTTTAAAGATATGAGTGAGTAAGATGAGAGTGTCCAATACGACATCGTCGTAGGACACAAGCTTCCTGCCGGGTAAAAGAGGATAGAGATTTGTAACCTAAATGAGGTTGAATAGTGTGAAGTTTGTTATGATGTTGTTGGTCCCATTGGGACTTCCAACGTTGTTTAATGTAAGATTTAATAGCAGGTTTGGAATCCGTATATGGAACTTTGGTAGGAGAAATATGTTTGAGGTTTAATGCTGATTTAGCTGCCGAGTCAGCTTTGTTATTACCTCTTATACCCATATGGCTAGGAAGCCAGCAGAAGACGATGTCGCATTGGAGACACGAATTATGAAGTAATAAAATATCCCTGATAATTGGGTGATCACTCTTACAGTTTTTAATTGCTTGTAGGCAAGAAAGTGAATCTGAAAAAATAATGTAATTATTAGGGGTTGAGTTTTTAATGTGATGGACGGCCTTAAGGATGGCCTTAGCTTCTGCAGTAAAGATGCTGCTGCCATCATGCAGCCTTGTAGCATATGTTGTTGAAGGAGTCACAGTTGCTGCTGCAACTGTGGGTCCATCTTTAGAACCGTCAGTGTAAATTGGTTTATAATCTGCGAAAAAATTACGAAGTTCAAAAAATGCCTGTCGAAATATTAATTGGTCTGTATTTGATTTTTTATGAGTAGATAAAGAGAGGTTGACACGGGGCCTCACCAGCTGCCATGGCGGAGTGGCAAGCAGACCGTGCTCTGCTATTGTTGTTAGGTCGATATCACAATCTTCAACATGTTGTTGAAGTCTGATACCGAGTGGTGGAATTGCTTTAGGTTTTGAGTTATACAACTGCTGGTATTCAGGGTTGAATACGCAGTTGTATGCAGGATTACAAGGGTTGGCTTTAAGTTTAGTTATATATTGAAGTGCTAGCTTGATGCGCCGATCTTCAAGAGATGGCTCATCAGCTTCAACGTATAGGCTTTCAACAGGTGAAGTCCTGAAGGCCCCAAGACAAAGCCTGAGACCTTGATGGTGGATTGTATCTAGCATTTTGATGTATGAGGGGCGGGCAGATCCATATATTATGGATCCATAATCAAGTTTGGAGCGGATGAGTGATCGATAGAGATGAAGAAGAGTTTCTTCATCTCCACCCCATTTATTATTTGAAACGACCTTTAAAAGGTCTAATGCCTTTAAGCATTTAGCTTTGAGGTTTTTGATATGAGGGATAAATGATAATTTACTGTCAAAAGTAAGACCAAGAAACTTGGCCTCAGGAACGACTTTGATTGGAGTTTTATCCAGAAATAGTTCTGGATCTTGGTGCATTTTGCGCATATTTCAAAAATGCACGCAAGATGTTTTAGCTTTGGAAAATTTGAAGCCGTTTTCTAACGACCATTGATGGATTTTATTGAGGCAGAGTTGCAATTGGCGCTCGATTGATGGCATATTTTTGCCTCTGCAGGAAACTCCAAAATCGTCCACAAAAAGTGAACCATCTGTATGATCATTTAAGACTTTAGCCAAGCTGTTGATTTTAATGCTAAATAATGTGACAGATAAAATGCTACCTTGTGGGACACCCATTTCTTGATCAAAGAAATCAGAAAGAGTGGAGCCCACGCGCACTTTAAATTGGCGATCATGTAAAAAATTGGAAATAAAATGAGGCATACGACCTCGCAAGCCAAATTCAAATAAATCTTTTAGGATGCCATGCTTCCATGTAGTGTCATAAGCTTTTTCTAAGTCGAAAAAGATAGACACAGCATGTTGTTTGTTAATAAATGCATCACGAATAAATGATTCTAAACGAACAAGATGATCAGTGGTACTACGTTGTTTGCGGAAACCACATTGAATATCAGTTAGTAATTTATTAGTTTCCAAGTACCAAACTAGACGATCATTGATCATCCGTTCCATAGTTTTACATACGCAACTTGTTAAGGCTATAGGACGGTAGTTGGAAGGGTCTGTATGATCCTTCCCAGGTTTTGGGATTGGCACAATAGTAGCATTGTGCCAACAAGATGGAAATTCACCTGTTTCCCAGATATGATTAAATACCTGAAGTAGAACCTCAAGGCAAGGTTCCGGTAAATGTTTTAAAAGCTGATAATGGATTTCATCAGGGCCTGTTGCTGTATCATGAGCTTTAGAAAGTGCAGTTTTAAGCTCTGACAAGGAGAAGTGTTCATTATAATCTTCTCCATTGTCAGATTTGAAATTAAGTGGTCGTTTTTCCTGTACCTTTTGGTACTTTTGGAAAGCAGGGACATAATTTGCAGATGAAGAATTTTTAGAGATTGTTTCGGCCAACTTATTGGCAATGTCAGATTTTGATGTAAGAAGGTCATCATTGACCTTAAGATGTTTTATTGTAGATTTGGAACCTTTGCCTTTAATTCTACTAATCATATTCCAGACTTTGCTGATAGGTGTTCTGGAATTGATCTTAGAGACATAGCCTCTCCAAGATTCACGTTTTTGTTGGTTGACTGTGCGTCGAGCTTTAGCTCGTGCTTTGCGACAGTTATCTAAATTTATTCTTGTAGGTCGTTTACTGAGCTTGCGTTCAGCTTTTTTACGTGCCTTAATGGCAGTATCGCAGGTTTCATTAAACCATGGCTTGTGAATGCGTGGATTTGCCGAGGTTTTAGGGATAGTTTCAGTTGCTATATCAATGAGACCTTTAGAAAAGGCCTCAACAGGATCAGTTGCATTGATTATTTCATCATATATAATATGTTCTCTGCAGAGGGTAGAAAATGTACACCAATCAGCCTTGGAAAATTTCCAACGAGGATTGTGCTCCTCGGGAATAGGTGATGAGGGTTCTAATACAATGGGGAAGTGGTCACTTCCACATGTATCCTCATGGACTGACCATGAAAAGTCATGTAAAAGGGATGCATCAGTTACTGATAAATCTATAGCTGTATAAGATCCTGTAGCAGGATGTAGATATGTGTTTGTGCCATCATTAAATAGACACAAGTCATTTTGATTGAGGAAACTTTCGAGTCTTTTACCCCTAGTATCTAGAGTATTACTACCCCAGAGGGGATTGTGACCGTTGAAGTCACCCATGATAATAAAAGGTTTAGGTAATTGGGTAACAAGTTGATCAAGATCTTTTATATTTAGATCTTGAGATGGTGGAATATATAAAGAACAGAGAGTTAAAGTTTTAAATAATGATAAGCTGACAGCTACAGCTTGCAATTGGGTTTTTAAAGGAATTACTCTGTGGATAATTCCATCACGTACTAAAATTGATGCACCCCCCTTAGCCCTATCAGCAGAAGGGGAGAAAGAATTATAAAAAGTGAATGGTCTCATTGCAACTGTATCAGATTCTTTAAGATGAGTTTCTTGAAGGCAAATAGCTTGGGGATTGTATTGTTGGGCTAACAAGCCCAATTCATTAAAATTGACTTTAAAGCCTCGACAATTCCACTGGAGAATCGCCATAGATGCGAGGATAAAATAAAATATTAAAAGCCTCATGGTGGATGTTTTACCGGGGAGAAGCGACGGTCATTGGACCGACCCCTTTGCCCCTTTTTGGGCGAGTTGTTAACAGACGCTGTGTCTGATGCGTCCATAAGGACGTTATCAGACTCAAGGTCAAGAGATCCATACTTGTTATAGACCTCGACCGCACTCCTTAGGCCTTTGGGAGTGCGATTTGCTGTTTTGGATTTTGAGGTTTTGGCAGTGTGTTTTGCAGTTGATGGTTTTGAATTCTTGTTTGGAGAAGAGTTACTTTAGATCCTGTAGGCTTGACAGGCTCTGTAAGGGACAGAAGAGGGAATGTCATGGTACCTATTGTGGAAGAAGTTGAATTGCGGAGTTTGTATTGAGTTGGGGGATCACTCACCCACTGAATGTCTGTCTGGGTTGATACAGAGCATTTAGTGGCAGTTGCTGATGATACTATGGTTGAGTAAGAGGGTTTAGGACCCTCAAGAACCAGGCGTTTTGCTTCGGGGAATGATATATTCTGGGTGAATTTAAGTTTGAGTATTTTAGACTCCTGTTGCCACCGTGGGCACTCCTTGGAGGAAGCCAGGTGTTCGCCAGCACAGTTGGCGCATTTCGGCAACTCCTTGCATCTGTCTGGATGGCTTTCATCTTCGGGTTTGCCACACTGTGGACAAACACGCTCATCCGCTTTGCAGGAATTGCTTCCATGGCCAAACTTCTGGCACCGGTAGCAACGGAGGGGGTTAGGGATATACAGTTCCGTGGGGAGTTTGTAATACCCTGCATACACTGTTTTTGGAGCTTGTGGAGTTGAAAATGTCAGGAGATAGGTACGCGTCTTGATGATGTTGTCCTCCTTCTTGATAGTGAAGCGCTTGACAGCAGTCACTGCCTGGCTCTTCAGGTTATCAAGGAGCTCTTGTTCAGAGGAATCATCAAGACAGCGATCCTTATCCCGGATAATGGCTTTGCTGCTGTTTAGTGATGTATGCGGAGAAACCTTAACAGGTTTGTCAATAATGTTCTGCAAGGTGAGAAGTGATGTTGCCTGTTGTTTTGTTCTTACTTCCACAAGAAGGTACCCATTCCGTATCTTCTTGACCTCCTTCACATCACCAGCAAGACCCTGAATGGTCTTGGCGGTTGCGAAGGGATTGAGCCGTAGAGGTTTATCATCAGTTGATGATATAACCAAAAACCGAGGAAAGGTGTTTGAATTAGAAGATGATGAAGTTGGAGTTGGAGTTGAGGTTGAAGGTTTTGATTTATATGATTTTGAAAGTTTAGTTGATTTTGATGATGTTGCCTCTTCCTCAGAAGAGGGACAATCATCCGTTGAAAGATTACGCTTGTTTTTAACTGATCTAGTCATGTTCAGTTGGTAAATATTCGTCAACCTGGATCCCCACCCACCACGGAGCACCAACAAGGGCAATGCTGCATGTCAGCGGGTCTCCTGCTGACTGCACCGGGGATACCAGGATGATATACTCCACTAAAACGTTGCCAATGTTTCACTGGATTGGCCCATGGGCCACCGCTATCTTGGAAGCCGAGTAAAGTTGATGAATGTGTGCAAGAGTGCACTAAGAAAGAGTGCAGAGATTAGGGATAGTACATCAGGAAGGAAAGCATTGTGGAAAGGTGGTGAAGGTTTGCAAGAAAGCACCAAGAAAGTAAAGAAAATAATTGTAAAGAGAGGTACAAGCGTAAGAAGAAGGATAGTAAAGTTGTGCGCAACCAAGTGCTTGGCATGACCAGCCGATTGACCAGACCGGACCAATCTGGCCACCTGTCTAGATGAAGTCGGGGCCGAAGCAGTGTATTGGTCAGTGGTAGCATTCTGCTACACACAAGCCTCAACCACCAGGCATCCTTCCTCCACCCGTACAGGTCGCAGTCCACGGCAAACAGACTGCCCCCTTTTAGTCGCCTCTTACGACAAGCAGGAGGAACTGAGGGCCTATTCTAACCCGGGCACCCCACAGGGGGAAAGTACCGAATCTTGACATGAAAGGTAAAATTATAAATGATCTTAGTACTCATAAACATTTAGGATTGACTTTCCAATCAAACGGTAACTGACATTCTCACATAGAAAATATAATCTCAAAGGAAAGCCCGATGATAAACTATCTGCGGAGCTACAAATACCGTCTGAATCGACATACTTTGCATGTACTTTATAATTCTTACATCCTTCCTCTCTTTGAATATTGTGATCATATATTTGATAACTGTACAAAATATCATGAATTGTTACTTGAAAATCTACATTTGGATGCACTTAGGATAATTTGTGGTGCAGTCAGAGGTACCAGTTACCAAAAACTATAACAAAGAAACAGGGTTTACATCATTAGCCTTTAGGCGAAAATGTCACAAACTGTGTCTATTTTACAAAATGAAATTTCAGTTGACACCAGAATATTTATTGTCATTAGTTCCACCAGCAATTTCCATTTCGAACCGCAGAACTCGCACATCACATAATTTACAAGTTACTGTATGTTATTCTGAGTTATATAAACGTTCCTTCTTACGGCCATTGCTGAGTGGAATGATCTCGATATGTATTTAAAAAATTGTGAATCCTATGCTATATGCTATATGCTATATGCTATATGATTGTAACGTTCATAAACTATTTAAAGACTATGGTAACAGACAAAACCAAGTAACACTTTGTCGCTTAAGATTAGGCTGCAGTGACCTATGTAACTACCTTGATGAAGATGTTATGCACTATCTTTTCGACTGCCAAAACTATTCAGACATTAGATCAAACGGTTATTATTATGTTAATGAGAATGAATGAGTTTGAGAATGAATGAATGAGTTCATTACTGTAAAGGGGCCACTGGCCCATTATACAAGTACATAAAGCTAATACATAGTGATACAAGCGCCGTAAAATATAATAGTAATCAACATGATACAGCAATATTTTCAAAGTACTTTTTCCTCATTTTTAAACCAAGAAATACATATTTTGCTTACTGATTAACAGTTGTTGGATTAACAGATAACATAAGTTGTTTAAACCTTTCCATCGTTGGGTTGGTGCAGTAGTACAAAGGTAGAATATCATGTCTTAGCTTTGCAAAATATGGACATCTTAAACAGAAGTGGTATTCAGATTCAATACAAGGGGTAACACAAAAGGGACATAATCTTTCATTACGATGTAAATTATACTTCCTACCCTCTTCTACAAGCAAAGTATGACTGGAACAACAAACTGAGTTAAGGCTATCCTATAGACAGGAACAGTAATAATAGATAAATATGGTTCAAACCTAAAGTCAAATTTAAAAGTCCGAAAAACATCCAATTTAGACATGTTACAAATACTTTCATACCAACTCTGATTATTAATCATAATACATCTATCTCTAAACTCTGATATAAAAGTTTCGACACACCCAACATCCTGATTTACCCAAACATATCCAAATCCATAACTAAAGAGCAAATTTTTAACGCTCAGAGCCCAACACTTTCTACCTGCTTCTGCGTTTAAGAATTTGAAATTATATGTTTTACGCAAAATACTGTTAACATCCTGATGCAAAATTCTAATCCAATATTTGATTATTCTTAAGTATTGATTGACTTTGATGGAAAAGCGACCCAATTCACCTCGAGCAGCAACACAAGGAGAGCCTCGACCCAGACGAAGAACCTGTTTATAATAATTGTCTGCAACACGCTCCACTGCAGCAGAAGGATGAAATCCCCAGACCTCAGAACCGTACAAAAGTACTTGGAGAACTTTGACATCGAATATATGTTTTATCTACATTAACCATCAATTGCCATTTATTACAATAAACTGCCAATTTATCCAGTCTTCTCTGTAATCCGATTACACTACCATCCAAAATCACCATATCGTCTGCAAAGAGCAATATGAAAACATACAAGAAAAGCCTTTAAAAAGGCAAGCTTGGGGCACCTGGGTAGATGTAGTGTATGGAACGTGAGGCGGTAATTTGTTGGTGGGAGGTGATTCCAGGTGAATATGGGTGCTGGATATGGACTGGATGGATGTCCGACAATGTATGATGAAAGGGTTGAGGAAGATCATACAACTAAAGAAGGAAGTATTGCGTGAGGAAAAGCTGAAGGAGTAATTCTATATTCTATTCTATATTTCTGTTTAGCTAGTTTTGTATCGGAACCTTCAACAACTGTATGAAACCTTATCTTTAATAATTTCACTTCAAGTAACATATGCAAATTTAATTTCACATTGTCTTTTAAATAAGAGTTCCTCGCATAACTATATCGTTACATTTTGAGTTATTTTTGACATTACAAAGGTTGGCGTAAGACCTACTCGAACGTGTAACATCTAACAGGTGACGTAAGCTTGCATACACATGTATTACCTGAGATAAGTTTTACTCACTCATTCTAAATGAAAGTCAGTGCACAAGTAAATATATCCATTTTACAAAATTCGAAAGTCTGCATAAGAAGTCCTGATTGGTGTTGTCCGATAGTCCTCTCCAAACATCTAACATGTCAATAAATCTTATTTTGAAGAATTTTCTGTAACAAATTAGAGCCTAATTAACTATTAACATAGGATTTGAATGTTATATATATATATATTTGTCTTAATCTCTTGATCAAGTGTTATTTGTTAGAAATTTATAGACTGGCATTTTAATTGTTTTAAAACTTTTTATTATTTTTTATGATTTATTTTCTCTCCTTAGAATTACCCTTTAAATCCTACGCTTTGTATAGATAATGCAATATCACATGTTTACAGTCAATTATCACAAATACCTCGATTGGATGTATTATTCCAAAAAAGTATCACCGAAAGGATTCGGACTTGTTCTAACTAAGGACAAGATGTAACGGGAGTTCCAAGACCGCAACTAACGCACAACACAACACAACACCGTGTGTAATCATATCAATGTAAAGCTCTCAAACAAATATGTCCATGTACCGTGTGGCGATTATTCTTTTAATTTTTAGATTTTAATCTATGGAGACCAACTCTATTACATTGCCTTCGCTAACTCGACATCAGCAAAATTTTGGAAAAGTAGGTCAGTGGCTATGTTTGATTCGTTTCATCGGCATATACAACGACCAAGTGACCGGAGAACATGCAACGTTCTGAAGCCAGGCTTAAAGTTAACAAATGTATCGGCGTACAAACAGAATGACGTCATCATCCCTCAAACTAGCTTAAATTAACATGTCATTCAAATGAGAAAACTTTTTAAAAAAATACTTCCAAACATGAATTGACATTTTATTAGCGTGTTAGGCATTGTTTTAAAGAACCAGTATTATTCTTAAATAAATCAATTCGTCAAAGTATCTAGTTGTCAAATGCAAAGTCAAAGAAAATATAGTTATTAAATGTCGCATGGATAGCATTTGTAAGCCATACGCCACCTTCGCCTGTCATTTTAAACCGACGCGGGTTTCACCATTTTCGGCGGCGTATGCCGGGTGTTGCGCCGGGTTCCGAATCAATCATAACCAGTAAAACTGTTAACCAAACGGAACGTAGTTTCCGATTCTGGAATGCCAAATAATGTACTTAACTTATAGAAAAGCGCTTTGTTACTTGTGATATTGATTTGAATTGCAGATTACAAGTTTATCATTGATTCTAATGAAACATTGAAGAACAATTCTTTCTATATGACAAATATTGATAATCAAAATCCACATTTGTTTGTGCCAATTATTTCGGATTACCCACAATGTCACGTGGTTCATAATTTGCTAAAGCTTTGGTCATTGGTCAATAGAATTTCAAAGATACTAAGACAACGCATATCATCGGCTGTATAAAGGGAGAAATTCACCTTATTACTGCTTGGGGCGTATGCGCCCCAAGCAATAATACTCCTAACTCGATACACCTTTGTCCATCATCTCCCAAGGACTCAATGATATCATTAATGTACAAGGAAAACAAAAATGGTGACATCTGACAACCCTGTCTTACACCAAATAAACATTCAAATAACTCTGAGTAACTGTCCTGGAGAGAAACACAAGCTATAACCTTTGTATACATGTTACTGATTAAACGAAACACTTTACCTTTCACACCGTTAACCCAAAGTTTAAACATCAAACCACTCCTGGATACAGAGCCAAAAGCTGCTTTCAGGTCGATAATATAATAATAATAATTGCGTACTTTTATTGCGCCTTTTCCGCACCCTAAGGTATGCTCAAAGCGCTACAATCATTACCCTGAAGGAATTGTACTTTCAGAGCTGCTACTAAGCGCTTCACCAGTACCCCTCATATTCAGGTACCCATTTGTACAGCTGGGTAGACTGAGTGCAATGTGGATTAAGTGCCTTGCCCAAGGACACAACACAGTATTCGACCTAAGTCTCCACCGGGATTCGAACCCGGGTCGTCGGCGTGAGAGGCCAGCGTGCTAAACACTACACCACCGTGCTCCACGATAAAGGCACAATACAATCTACCTTTATATAAAGATAAATATTTAGTAACAATAGAATCTAATATGAACATGTTATCAATTGTCTGGAATCCTTTTCTGAAGCCTGCTTGTTCTGGAACTAATATATCGTTACTTTCTGACCAAAGATAAAGCCTATTGCAGATAACTTTAGAGAATATTTTACCGGAAACTTCCAACAATGTTATGGGTCTGTAATTGCATGGTTTATTCACACCCCCTTTCTTGTGAAGAGGAATGATAACTCCAATTGTCCACATTTCCGGATATATACCGGTTGATAACACAACATTAAATAAAGTTTGTAGTAAGTCTTTACACGTTCTTGGGGCGTGTTTGAAAAATTCTATTGGTATGCCGCCAAGACCAGGGGCCTTACCGCCATGCATTTCTGCAATAACATCCACACTCTCTTGGTTAGAAATCTGTCTATCTAGACCCTCCATATCACTTGTTGAGTCAATCAAGTTACTATCAATAGAGTTGACAAACTGTAACACAAAGACATAGAATTCAATTTCTTCGGATGATGTATTGAGACCATGGAATAATTTTTCAAAATAATCAGTTTCATTTTCAGTTTGTGTTCGGGTATTAAAATCCCGATCTTCACTTCCAAGTAATGTGTAGACTATTGGGAAGTGAGATGATTCAACTTCGTCCCATACACGGAAAGTACTGAACAAATCTAAATGATTTTCGGAACAAAGCACATAATCTACCACACTCATTCCTCCGTTTGCTATGCACGTGATCTTGTCGATCCCATTATCATCAAACAATCTGCCATTACAAATGCGCATCCCTGTGTTTATACAGAATGACAACAGTTCACGCCCACGTTTGTTTATAACCGTATCTTGTGACTTCCGGGTTGTCATGTGGTCATCACTAATGTAGTTAAGTTCTTCCTCAACTGGGATATAAGATAAAGATTCACCTGACTTCTATGAACATATCAAACAGCTTGTCACTGACTTTGACAGCGATGAAATATGCCTGTGTGGTGATTTTAACCTTGTACTGGATCCCAAAAAAGACACCTTTAACTACAGAAATATAAATAACCCTAAAGCTATAGATAAGGTTTTAGAAATTATAGACTACTTTGATCTAAAAGACCCATGGAGAGAAAATAGCATTGATTCAACAAGGTATACTTGGCGGCAACCCACTCCATTAAAACAAGCTCGGCTTGACTTTTTCCTTTTGTCACACAATTTATTCTTATCTGTGGAAAAATATGAAATTTTACCAAGTGTTGATTCCGATCACTCTATTGTTGAGTTATATCTAAAATCATATGAACTACCACGCGGAAGGGGCTTTTGGAAATTCAACAATTCATTATTGTATGACAAAAAGTATGTTGATATGATCAAAGAAACTATAAAATCTACTCTAAAACAGTATGAAATTAGTGAAAATGGCAATATTACATACTCATTTGATGATCAATTACTATTTGAGACCATACTATTAATGATTCGAGGTAAGACTATCTATTACTCTTCAACAAAGAAGAAAATACAAAATAAAATGCAGGCTGACTTTGAAGAACAATTAAAGGATCTAGAAATAAATCTAGATAATGAAGAAAATGAAAATGATAAAGCTACTATACTTAATGATATCAATGATATAAAACTAAGGCTTGATGAAATTAACAATATCAAAATACAAGGAATGCTTACAAGATCAAGAGCTAAGTGGATCGAAAAGGGAGAAAAACCAACAAAATATTTTTTTAAACTTGAATCGAGAAATTTCCTTAATAAATGATTTACAGAAATTGAAAAATCGGACGGGTCTAGGCTTACGAATACTGAAAGTATGATAAATGAGACTAAAAATTACTACCAAAAACTTTATCAATCCGAAGATGTTCTCCCAATTGATCTTAATGAAATTTGTCAAACTTTCGATGTGCCCAAACTAAACGAAAATCAAAAACAGTCTTTGGAAGGGAAATTGATCATAAAAGATTTGACCGAAGCACTTAGAGGGATGAAAAATGATAAGAGCCCTGGTCCTGATGGCTTTACAACAGAATTTTACAAATTCTTTTGGAAAGATATAGGTATGTTTTTGGTTAATTCTTTAAATACCGGTTTCGAAAAAAGAACACTGTCAATCTCACAAAAGCAAGGTTTAATAACCTGTATTCCAAAAGGCAAAAAACCCAAAAAGTACCTAAAAAATCTCTCTTCTTAATTCATCCTACAAAATTGGAGCAGCAGCAATCGCAAATAGAATAAAAAAGATACTTCCCTACATAATACACGAAGATCAAAAAGGATTTGTAATAAGTAAAATTTGTAAAAAGATCGATATATAGGGGAGATAACCAGATTAGTTTACGACATTATGGAACATACTGAAACATTCAAAATTCCAGGACTATTACTCTTAATTGATTTTGAAAAAGCATTCGACTCAATTGACCGAAATTACCTTTGTAATGTCCTTACGTTTTTCAATTTTGGCCCAAATATCATTGACTGGATCACTACCTTCTACAATGACATCGAATCGCGAGTCTTGGTAAAGGGATTCCCTTCGTCGCCCTTTAAAATCGAACGAGATTGTCGTCAAGGAGATCCCGTAGCGCCATATTTATTCATTCTCTCCGTTGAAATTTTAGGCATTCTCATCAGAAATAATGCTGACATAAAAGGTCTAAACATTGGAAATATAGAATATCTTTTGTCACAGTTCGCTGATGATACATCTTTAACCCTAGATTGATCTGAAAAATGCTTATATGCTGTTCTAAAAACCTTACAGTTTTTTGCCCGATTTTCCGGTCTAAAGGTTAATGTAGAAAAAACAAGACTTCTATGGATAGGATCCAAAAAACGATCTCGACTCAAACTATGTAAAGACTGGAACTTTGATTGGTCGCAAACCGAGTTCAAACTCTTAGGAATAAATTTCGACATTGATTTGGATCGTATGATCCAAATAAATTACGACGAAAAATTTATGCAAATAAGAAATTTAATGAACATTTGGTTAGCAAGAAATCTTACACCTTTCGGAAGAAATACAGTTTTAAAATCTCTCCTTCTGCCCAAGTTGAACCACCTTTTCTCCGCCCTTCCCCGCCCGCTTGAATCTGTTATAGACAAATTCCAAAGAGAATGTTTTAGATTTATATGGAGAAATAAACCAGACAAAGTTAAAAGAGATATCATTACTCTATATCCTGATCACGGGGGCCTAAAAGTTCCGGTCATTAAACATGTCATATCTTCGCAAAAATTAAAATGGATACAAAGACTACTTAGTAGTCAATCAGATTGGAAACACTTGCTTATGCAAAGGCTACATTTTCCAAATTTATTGTTGATTTCAGATAAAACATATATTGAAAATAGAGTAATATCTTCCATTTCAAATCCATTTTGGATAGAGGTCTTTAGAGACTGGTCAAAAATTATTAGTAGATACAAAAAACACGTTAACAGTGAGTATGATCTACTTTCTCAAAGTGTATGGAATAATGATGACATTAAAGTGGGAAACAAAGTTATCTTATACAAACGCTGGTTAGAACAGGGTATTTTATTCTAAATGATTTACTGGATGAGCATGGTCGATTCTATTCCAGAGAACTACTGCACACTGTATATTCTCTTAAGACAGACTTTCTTCAATATGAGGGAATAAAGCGTGCAATTATCCATTATGCTAAATCATTAGGCATTAATTTATCCGATTGTAAATTATGCAATCCTATATACCCTTTCAATATTAAATGCACTAATACTCTTTTAGGTCATCAGAAACTATATGATATGTTACTCGACTCGCACTTTGTTAGACTCCCATGCTATGATAAATGGGAACAGGTCACTGGTTCTCAATACACTGATTTGGACTGGAAATGTTTTAGCTCGATTGCAAACAAATGTACTCCTAGTACTGATCTAAAATGGCTACAGTATAGAATCATTCACAGAATATTACCAACAAAACATTTCCTCCATAAGATACATTACGTTGATAACGCAAAATGTTCATTTTGCAAAGAATATGAGGAAACTATTTATCATATGTTCTGGGAGTGTAACAAGGTAAAAAATATATGGCACGAATTAAAAATCTGGCTGAACACTGTAGATGTACAGCTCAGTTTTACAATTTCCCAGGTTTTGTTTGGAATTAAAGGGAAAAACAATTATGCCTTAAATGCCATGATAATATTAGTGAAAAATATTTTATACACTTGTAGTAAGAGAGGATATACCCCAAATATAGGGTATATCAAAAGACAAATCACGCAATACTATGATATTACAAAATACATCTACGTTAATCTCGACCAGGAAACATATTTTCTCAAGTTATGGTCTATTCTACATATGTTATTTAGAACCAATGAGTATCGATAATTGATAATCTTCGAACTGTGAACTATGTGTATATGTTTTAGATATATATGTATATGAAACCATGTATGTCCCTGAATGTCACCCTGTATGTATACCTGGAAAAAAAGTGAAATAAAAAAAAACAAAAAAACTGGGATATGAGAAGGGTCATCATTAACAATAAAATCGGGTTTTGAAGCAGTTCGACTATTGAAGTCACCCTGGATGATGATACAGCAATCATTAAATTTATCACGAAAATTAATAATATCACTTTCCAATACATCGAAAATATTTTCTTCAGAGTACGTACTTGATCCAGGTGGTGAGAAATATACAAATCCCCAGATTATCTGTAATCCATAGACTAAATCCTCGATTTTGGCCCACATTATATTAACTGAGCTTGATTTCAACAAGGTTACTTTTACTGAAAGAGTTTGTTTCACCAAAATAGAGATTCCTCCAGAGTTTGTGGTTTTAGTCCGTAGTTGCTTGTAAACATCAAATCCAGGAATGGAAAAGTTGTCGTTGCTGTCCTCCCATGTCCACTGAACCAAATAAGTCGAACTTAGAGACAAATTGGTTAAATACAGGTTTCTTAAGTAACTTTTTAAGTCCTTCACAGTTCCAAACACCAGCATTTAAGTACTGTCTAAAGCTGCCCTGGCCCCACCGTTAGGTAGTGATAGATTGCTTACCCAGTTTATGAGGTGGGAGAGTTTTTACACACACAAGTTTTTCACCATTTGGATCGAGTTTGAACAACTTGTTCTCAATTTGGAGTTTATCATACCTGAACATTGCGATCGCGAATTGCTGTTCCCCCGGGGCTTTTTCGAGAAAAGGTTTCAATTTCTGACGCTGCATTCTGACTCTCTCACTGAAGTCTTGTGACACATGAATATCGCCACTTTTGGAAATCTCTTAAGAAAAATTGCTTTTGTAGGGAAAATATATCCTAAAAGGTATCAGTGGAAGAATGGATTAATTACTTTAAAACTTTGCTCGCAGAAGACACGCATAACTGTGATAATTCCTTTAAATAACATGTTGATAACTATATGAGCAATCACAACTTTAATGACTGTGATGACTGTGTTACTTCTGATGAATACCTTGGTACCCCTATTACTGATGACGAGATAGTATGTGCAGTGAACAGTTTAAAAAGTGGAATATCCCCCGGGGAAGATGGTATCCCAGTTGAAGTTTTAAAGGAATGTATTTCATTATTGCTACCTTTCATGAATTGTCTGTTAAATCGAGTTCTAGACACTGGCATATTTCCAGATTCATCAGTCAGGGACATGTCGGCTTTCCGTCTCGTTACAATGGGACGGTATGCCGTCTAAAAATTATTGTCTCATAAAGATGGCATGCCGTCTATAAAACGTATAAGACGGTATCCCGTCTTAATGATTCAGGGGAGAGTTCATTGTGTCAAATGTTAAAAAATTAAGACGGCATGCCATCTTCATATTTCACAAAACGGCATGCTGTCTCATATTTAAAAATATAACAGCATGGCTGTATTGAGCTTACTTTGGAGTTTCCGACTGAGACCGAGGTGTTCCAGTTAGAGCCCTAGCGCACGTGAATCACGAGGCCGAGGTGTTCATTTTTCACGTGCTCGATGGTTCGTCTAACTTGAACCCAATCTCAACACTACATAAAACCACAAACAGAAATTGACAACACTTAAGTTTTATTTTCAGTTCTCGTTTGTTTGACATATTAGGGTAAAAGAGACGCGCCCTTGTCAGAAAAAAGTGTCTATATTAGGCAGCTCACAGAAAGCATGAACTAATCGTGATGCACGTGGAAATGTACAAGTTGGTACTGTCAATGTCAATATCGTCAGCTTACATAAATAAAAAAAAACACAATACAACATATTTTGTTTATAAAATTTGTGCACTTCCATTTAAAGTTACTGCAACGCGTTTATTAGCATATATTTTTTGCTCCATTGTGTCATTTTAAAAAAAAATACATTTTTTAAAATTAAAGTTTACACAATTTATTACGTTTAGAGGGTAAAACATCTCATTACCCGACCCAATAAGCCGTAACAGTAGAAAATGTTTATCCGTATTGGTTTAAATTGGTGCGATCTGAAAAGTGACAGTTTTGTGGAAGTCTTCAGTGTGAGTAGTAGTTTGCTTGGTTTCATGCAATTTGGAGAGGTTGACAGCAAGATAGTTGTCCATTCCATCATGCCATATTTTAACTCCACTCTGAGTGTTAAAGAACCATTGAGTATGTTAGTGTTTTAACTACACCATTATGTTTATGTGTATCAATCGCTAGGGAAATCTACAAAACTATGACACATAATTTTCATATCACTATCCGATGAAATTTGGTTTTAAAGACAAGTTGGCCTTAGATTAAAACGCGTCAATAGAATTTAACGTCATATTAACAGCCTTTCCTTTTCTGCATACAAAAGTACCACAGAGTAACAAGGATTTCCTAGGCGTGTTGGCTTATCAATTTCACGAAGCTCGTTTTTTCAACTGTATTCGTCCCTTCTCATACATTACTGAATGTGACAATTGTTATATTATCTTTTTACCTGTTAAATGGTACTTTATTGTGATTATACCAGCAAACTATGACATATATAGTATGTATATATTCTCATTGATTATACAATTCAAGCAACGTACCTTGTTGGGTAATACATTTATTTTAATATCTGTAGAAACTACATAATTGAAAGAAATGCATAGTAAATAAATAAATAAACGCCAAAAACTGTATTTTATATTTTTGTGAAGTAATCATAAATGGTCTCTTTTATTTGTTTGTTTACATTGTGGGAGTAAACCACAAAGTTTTGCGCTTGAAAATAATACACATGATCTATATGTAGACTTGAAAACATGTTTATTATTTAAGTGCGAATTCTCTTCTTATTTTTGGTCGAAAAACTAAATCTACATATTTCAATACGATTGGTTTTTAGAAATGTCTATTAACATAATCAATGGCTTTTACAGAACTAGCTAAATCAGTCTGAACGCTTGAACTACTTTCGCATGTTTAGTGTGAACACCTTAAAATGGCCGCTAAGGGAAACATTCGTTTTAAGATTATTTTATTGTTTCAGGGGTCTTATTTCGCCATTGGTAACACTTAAATTTTATGTTTCTTTTCGTGAGAGCAATGTATTTTAGAAAGAACAGCGTGCTACAGTTCCTTTAAAGTTACAAAAATAAAACTACTATGCAAACTTATAACCGTTGTGATGAAATAAAATCTAATACTCCTTTCAATTACTTAGAAATGTCCTTCTCATGTCATCTGGTTGCAGTGTTAGTTCACTCGCCCAGAAACCATCAGATTGCCGGTTCGATCCCACATTTCCCCGAACGTATTTCTGATCAGTGTGAAAGTGCCAATTCATCTACAAAAGTTTGATGTCAAATGAGGAAGATTGTAACAGTATTAACATTTTTCTCTGTGGAAATCGATTTATTACATAACAACAGTGATCTTTCTGAGTTTAAATTATGTTGTTTCAAAATAGCCTGCATCATTAGCGTTTTGATAGTCAATAGCAACAGTGTAAGAGATGTTTCCATTGTGTAGACACGAATACAATTCACCATTGATCATTGATGGTTTTTTGTAATGAAGGCCTTCAGTGGTATAGATAATTAACATATGCAAATAAAGACATTAACCCACTCTCAGGGATGTCATTCATGTTCTTTTACAACACTTGTGCCAGTAAACTTATGTTTCCCTTACTTTTCCTCGGAAAAAAATGTAAAAACATTATGACATCCCCACTTGAATATGAATCTCTATATATTCGATTGTGGAGAACTTGATTCACCACACCATATAAACAATGTTAAGATAGTTTACAATTACCAAAACTAAAATATCATCAAAACTTGTAAAACAAAAATGTAGCTCTTTGCTGACATACTGTCCAAACATACTTGGCTCTATAACTGATCAGACGTTAAATAATAAAAAAAAAATGAGGTTGAAAACTTACATTTTCCAAATCGACAATTATAACCCATCGCCGGCCATATTTGCCAAGACGAATGTACACTTATTTGGGGGGCAACACCAGATCTACAACTTACAACCTACAACAATCCCCATATGCCATACTGTCGACGAAGAAGACGACTTATGATGATTGTTTTACCTGTGGTCCTTACTTGGGGTCACAGAATCAACAAATCTACAATTTATAATTCCAATGGCCAAAGAGTCTTAACACAATATTTCAGATTTCGAACCATGCAATGTCACCGGCCTTTCTTTCGACGCCATGCCGTCTTTCTAAGACAAAGGATATTAGACGGCATGCCGTCTTTATAAGACAATATATATTAGACGGCATGCCGTCTTTAAAAGACAATATGTTTTAGATGACATGCCGTCTTTATAAGACAATATGTTTAAGACGGCATGCCATCTTTGTAAGACAATATTTTTCAGACGGCATGCCATCTTTTATATTAAAATTTCAAATAATGATGTCTCCCTTCTGACAATAAAGACGGCATGCCGTCCAAATCATTTAAAGATGGCATGCCGTCCAGAATTATGTTTTTGCTAGACGGCATGCCGTCTGATATCACAACATATGCCAAAATATCCCATTTACTAAAAGAAATGATTCTCTTAATAAAAGAAATGATATACATGTTTTTGCATATCAGTATGCTACAATATCTTATCTTTGAGTATGCACTCTTTGAGTTAAATCATTGGCACAGATATTAAGATATTTCGATTAAATCATTACCACTCCTCACTCTACAATGTTTTTGTCATTTTCTCTGGTCTGAAATAGATTACCTATCTTTTTGTAGTTCAGATCGTCAGAGGGAAGGGGGCAAAGGGGCTTTTTCAAATACATTTCATCAACTTTTTTGAGCGAAAAAACGTGCTACTGCCCCTTTAAAGTGAATACATTACAAATGAGTGACATATTTGATACATATTCCGGTGTGAGGCAATGTTGTATACTATCACTAGTTCTGTTTCTACTTTATGTTGAAGAACTTGTTAAGGAAATGTTATCGAATGATCACAGAGGTATATTTATCCATGAGCATATCAGAGACCTTTCATTACTGTTATTCGCAGACGATGTTGTCCTTTTTGCCGATTCTGTTGTCCAGCTACAACGTAAGATTGATACTCTTTATGAATATTGTTTGAAATGGGGCCTGCAGATAAATATAAGTAAAACCAAAGTAATGGTTTTCAAGAATGGGGGTAAGATTTCTAATTGTGAAAAATGGCATCTTAATGGCCAAAAATTGGAAGTTGTATCGTATTACAAATATTAAGGGATTATTTTCTCTTGTAGAAATATATTTTCTAGAGCATGTGAAACATTATCTATGCAGGCTGAACGTGCCTTACATGCCATTAAGCAATTCATAAATAAATAAAAAGAACTAACAATTAATGCAGCATTCAAGATGTTTGACGGGAAAATTCAACCGATTTTATTATACAGTTCGGAGATATAGGGCATCAACATCAACAAAAATATTGAACAAGTACATTCAAAGTTCTGTTAGTTCATGTTACGTGTTAGTTATAGAACCGCCAATAAGGTTATTTTATCGGAATGTGGACGTTTTCCATTATTTATTAATGCCCGTTGTCAAGTCATACTGGCTAAGATTGATGAGACACCCATTAACAAGATATTCAAGAAGCAGTTACGAAATGCTTAAAGCGCTTGATGATATAGAGGATACCAATTGGGTCTCCTTTGTTAGAACTATCCTTTTTAGCCATGGTTTTGGACATGTATGGCTTGCTCAAAATGTAAATAATACAAGACATTTCATCCATGTATTCAAGCAGAGGTGCAAAGACATCTATCAACAAGAGTGGTTAAATGAAATAACGTCATCAACTTGTGTACATTATTATTCAGAATTTAAATATTGCATTACTACAGAACTCTATTTGTCCGTAATCAAGTCATCACAATTAAGGCGTGCACTCACTAAATTTAGATGTAATGCCCACAACTTTGGAGTTAAAGAAGCACGATTTGCTAAAACTACAAACATGATAAATACTCAATGTCCATTTTGTAAGTTATCTGAAGAAGACGAATACCATGTATTACTAATTTGTCCTAGATTTTCAAAATTACGAATGCAATACCTACCATATTTTTTCTATAATCAACCATCAAGAATGACATTCTGTATGCTATTGCGCACGGAAAATACTGATTTGTTATTTAAGATAGCTGTTTTGCTGTACCACATATTTAAGTTACGAACCTCTTGTTAATTGTAACCGAGTATTTATCGATGTCAATATTATTGTACAGGTTGCGCAAACGTGTTATACCATCATTTTACACATGTACTATTGGCCTCATGGCCACCTTTACAAATAAAATCTGTCTGTCTGTCTGATATAAAAGATTAACTGACCGATTCCCAAGTGTTGCCATTGTAAATGGTAAGTGAATGTTTATACTCCGTCCCTTCACGTACATCACTTCCAGTATCTTCCAACTCTCTAAGCCCCGCCCCATTTTTGGTTTGTTGGTCACGGGTGAAAAGCAGACGATGTTTTTCGGTGTTTTTAAGTCGCTCTAGTTTAATATAGAAACAACATATGGATTTTTTGGGGGGCTCGTTTTTCACAAAATAGTCTAATGAACAAATTGCAGTTAAGAATTCAATAGAAAATAATTTATTTCGGCCTTCCTTTAAAGCTAAAATACGGAAGGATGGACGACCGCCGGAAACCATGCAATGTCAGCGGCCTTTCTTTCGACGGCATGCCGTCTTTATAAGACAATATATATTAGGCGGCATGCCGTCTTTATAAGACAATATGTTTTAGACGGCATGCCGTCTTTATAAAACAATATGTTTAAGACGGCATGCCATCTTTGTAAGACAATATTTTTCAGACTGCATGCCTTCTTTATAAGAGAATATTTTTAGACGGAATACCGTCTGTTTGTAGAGAGACGGAAAGCCGTCATTTATTTATAAAATTGTATTTATCTTTTAAATTTCAAATAATGATGTCTCCCTTCTGACAATAAAGACGGCATGTCGTCCAAATTATTTAAAGATGGCATGCCCTCCTAATTATAAAGTATGTTTTTATTAGACGGCTTGCCGTCTGATATCACAACATATGGCAAAATATCCCAATTTACTAAAAGAAATTATTCTCTTAATAAAAGAAATGATATACATGTTTTTGCATATCCGTATGCTATAATATCTAATCTTTGAATATGCACTCTTTGAGTTAAATCCTTGGCATAGATATTAAGATATATCGATACAATCAATACCACTCCTCACTCTGCTTTTCTATGTTTTTCGTCATTTCCCTGGTCTGAAATAGATTACCTATCTTATTGTAGTTCAGATCATCAGAGGGAAGGGGGCATTTATTGTTTCCAAAATATTTGACTTTGTCTGATCCTGTGTTTTCTATATGCTTGAATGAATGGTTAAGCTATCTTATAGTGTTTAAAGCGGCATGCCGTCGAAAATCAAGGACGGAAAGCCGACGTGTCCCTGACTGTACAATAAAGTGTATTGCTATGTATTGCTGTTCAGCTGCAAGTTTGAAACTATAACATCTACACTGGCTTACAATAGGTTTATAATACCATGGACTATCTGAAGAAATATATCTTTCAACTTGTAACAATTTAAAATTATGATATTCTCATCTCTGATCTAGAAATACTCGTTTGCAATATCTCAGCTGGCTTAATAGCATTACATATCACTCTATTAGTAAAATTTATATTCATATCTCTAGTATAAACAGAATAAATTATCCATTGAATGTGTTGTTAATATTGCCAGGGATGATTTTAAAGTTGAATATATTATTGCATGTAAAACATTTTCCTTCATTACATACTACATGGAAAATTTTAATCAATGTAAATCAGTAATTCATTTCAACGTGTGACAGTTTATGTGCGATGAATCACTGTTATATTTTACGAGTGCTTCACAATGCGTTGTAACCAATGTTGTACAATGTATTGTATACAAATGCACACCTGCTGAATTGAAATGAATAAAAAATCATTTGAAAAAAATCTTCAAAGGATTAATACGACACTACATTTGATAGCAAGCAGTACTACTAGATACATGAGATAGGAACCCAGACAGACAACAGTGCCTCCATTGCTGTCGCCGTTCTTGCTGTTCCAGTTCTTGTTGTTGAATGACGAGAACATGTTGTTCGGGGCTGTTGAGGAACCAGTTGACGTCGTCGAAGAAGTTGATGTCGACATTGACTTTGCAATAATTGTTGTAGCTGTTGTTGTTTGCGTAGAAGGCGTTGTAATTATTGCTGTTGTTGTTTGGATATGCGTTGTAATTGCTGCTGTTGTTGTAAACGTCGATGTAGTTGGATCATCAGTCCTGATTAGAACATCGGAGGTAACCTGCTCCCACCAAACCGACGTTGTTTTGACAACTGTTGCACTGAAGCAAAATAACATGTTACTCTGAAGCAAAATTATATGTTGCACTGAAGCAGAATTACATGTTGCTCTGAAGCAAAATTACTTGTTGCACTGAAGCAGACTTACATGTTGCTCTGAAGCAAAATTACGTGTTGCACTGAAGCAGAATTACATGTTGCTCTGAAGGAGAATTACTTGTTGCTCTGAAGGAAAATTACATGTTGCACTGACACAAAACAACATGTTGCTCTGAAGCAGAATTACATGTTGCACTGAAGCAGAATTACATGTTGCTCTGAAGAAAAATTACATTTTGCACTGAAGCAAAAAAACTTGTTGCTCTGAAACAAAATTACATGTTGCGCTGAAGCAAAATTACTTGGTGCACTGAAGCAGAATAACTTGTTGCACTGAAGCAGAATTACATGCTGCTCTGAAGCAAAATTACTTGGTACAATCGTTAGGTTCGATTTGCAATATTCAACGTCTAAGGCCATCTCCATAAGTGTTTTATTACAACTTGTTTCCTAAATGTTATTATAATTACGTAATGACGAATTGTAGTATTCAACATTAAAGTCCTGTCCTAACAGTACGATTTGTAATTCGACACACTGTACACTTTATGACTGTTGAGTTCTTTCTATTTTGATGTTCTCACATACAAACTCGATTTAAAGGCACAATGCACAATTCTGAAAATCAAGTGTATATTTCAGGACAGTGATACTTAGGATTCATTCATATGTATGCAGTATAACAGACTAAATATACACGCTGGCTATTGATGTTTGGAAGGGCGAAATCAAAACGAAATATGACAAATATAGGCACTCGGTCATTCACATATGACAAAAAGTATAACTGGGATTACTAGAGTGTATTCAATACATTAATGTATTAATCTTTACCTTTAAGATTTATTTTTTGCAAGACATACATATTTTTAGAAACTACTTACACGGTAACATCCATGACGGTTGTTGGTAATCACGGTTATTCAATGTTAGCCAATGACAATTCATATCACTTCGTTTCAAAGCAAGCGAGGTCATTGTGTTAGCCATCCGTCACCGGTTATCTCCCTTGGCCATTTCCGTCTTATCCCATTGAGCATTTTCTTTGGTTACTGACTTCGTCACGCTGGCCAAGGGCGGGTAATTTGAGAACAGATTCCACTGATAAGGTTTCCCATGGGTGATATAGTGGAGAGTAACGGAGCATATATAAAACCATGGGTAACCAAGGATGGAACTTAATCTGTAATCATTATCAAAACAGCAGATTCCGAAAGTATCAAAATCGTTCACAAACATGTAATCATATGGCAGCTATCAAGAGATAACATTACTATTAGTGATATCGAAGGTGTTCCGGAAACTCGTTTAACAATGTAACGATCAGCGATTATGTTAAGGTTCAAGAATGTCATCAACAAAAAGCGTAAATTCATCACCAGTGAAGTAAAATTCTTCTCTGGGAAATGAGAGCTATATCTTTTCAAGACATGATAATTCTCTCTAAATAGTTAATACATTTGACGCCATTTTAGAAAAAAATGTATTCAAGACGTAAAATATTTCGAATTTTTAGTCTATTTGATTAATAAAATGTTGAAGGAATTTGTTTTGAAAATGTTTTTGTCTCATATTTGAAAGAAAGTATAACTACTAAGTTTCTTTAAATACACTGACGGGCAAAAGAAAGTATATGGCTCAGTTGTATTTATCGTATATATAATTTTCAAAGTCAAATATCTCGAGTTTTCGTCGTCGTATTAAAAAAACGGACTAGTTTGTGAAATTAGTCCAAAACATTAAATCAGTCAAATAATACCTCTACGCGGTTTGAAATTTTTTTAAATTAAAATTTAGAATTAAAATTTTGAAATTTTGGTGTAGATTTGATTTTTTACCCTCTGTCTACTTGAAATAATGATATTTTAGTTAAAAAATAAAACAGCCACCAATTAAGTCATTCAAACTACTGCCGAAAGGTGGTATCGTATCGTGTCATAATCAAATGTTGAATTAATCGAAAACAAGTGAGTGTTATACTTTTTTTTGCCCGTCAGTTTACTTATCAAAATGGATTAGAGAATTTGATAAACAGTTAACTCACAGATAGACCGTAACACTTGAAAACCTTGGCCGGTTGGTCGTCTGCCAGGAAGAAGGTCCCTCTAGGCAAGGTGGTGTTTGCACATGACAGACATCGGGCTTGAAGGAAGAACCCTTGGTACCAGTCGTCGGAGATATTCGCCCTGAGTATTACTGGAATTGAACACATTTAGGATATAAGCCACACCTTTTAAATGTCGCTGAGGTAATTGGAGATTCGCACTGGAATTTACACATCTTGAGATATAAGTGATACTACCATTTTTTTTAGCTAAATTACTGGAGATTTGTACTGGAATTGTACACATCTTGAGATATAAGTGATACGTCTTTTATGTTTTGCTAAGATTACTGGAGACCCCAACTGAAATTGTACACATTTAAGATATAAGTGATTCTTCCTTTTACGTTGTGCTAAATTACTTGAGATTCGTTCTGGAATTTAACACAGTTTGAGATAAAAAGTGATATTCCCTTTTCCGGATTTCTAACATTACTTGTTATTCGTACTGGAATTATACACATCTTGAGACATAAGTGATATCCGGCTTAAGTCGCACTGGACCTGAACACAATAGGAAATAATTTATACTTCAATTTCAATTAGCATTTTCTCGCATTCGAATTGAACACATTTTTAAAAATAGTTAATATTTCGTATTTGAAATTTAATTTTTAAAAAAGAGAGATGAACCTAAATAATACTTCCTTTATGTTTGTTAAGCTTAGATTAAGTTCGTCCATAGTCGTACTTTTGGAATAGTTGATACTCCCTTAAATTGGGTAATTAATATGATATAATAATATGATTAATATCTAAAGTAGATTATACCCATTAGACAGTCTCACAGACATATTCTTCGTAGGTTCTACTTGTGTCAGAAATATAGAACAAATCATTAATCTGCAGTGACGCCTATCTGTTTTTCTTAGACCTTGCTCGAAAAGAAAGTATATAGAGAAAGTACGTTCGTAAAATATTTTATGACGCTTCAATCTCATGTTTCGAGGAAATATACAATGTATATAACTCTCATGTGAGTCAATTTTTAAAAAAAGTGTAGATTTCATGTCCCAGGCTATTTTCTGCAAAATATATAATATTATTACTCTTAAAGTTTGTCAGAACTAATAAAGATGTATTTCCTCTACTCACAATATTATTTCATCAATGATATTTTCATAAATAAAGGTTTTGTAGTATTTTTGAGTGCGAGAATCGAGCAAACGTGCCTGTCCCAAAGTCAAAAATGACATTTTGTAGCATGATGGAAATGATATTGGATAAAGCGGTATCAGTGTTGACAAGTAATAGCTTTTTACCCAAATTAAAGACAATATCATCTCTTTGTTTTTTCGGGGTTAATTCGTTTATTCATATAGACAATACTTTCAAGTAAGCAAAACACAAACGATTATTTCGAAGCGTCACCTACTTATCAAGATATAGCCCTTCAAAGTGAGTAAATTTTGCCTCCTCATTATCTCATTCTTGAAACAGTTTTCCGCGGCCCCTCAGTGTAGCATAACCTTCGTTTGCGATGTGACGTCATACACAGGAGTTGCTTAATGAACTCCTTAGGCGATTTGTCGATTTTCGTTGATAATTCGTTTAAAACATAATAAGAACGTTTGAACATTACAAGTTTCCGATAGAATGGGTATCTGTGCGTCCGTAGGGAGTAATTTCGGAGTTTTAGGAGCATTTTTCGATATTCAACCGCTGATTTTAGATTTGTTCTTTTCCCAATCGAGTGGAGTGTTATGTTATCTTATAAGCTACAATATGTTTTGAAATGAATAACTGACAATTCAAAAATAAAAAAGATCATGCAATTTTTTTAATATCATAAACGTCATTATTAGTTAATTATTTTGATGTGCTTGATTTTGTGTTTGAAGAGTGTCTATAGCTTGAAATCTACCGCGTCAATATTTCTCATGGCCACTTTATTTTGCTAATAGAAGAGTTTCATTACAAGTAAGAAAATCCTATAATTTTCATCAATGTTACTGGTTTACAGTTTTTAGAAGAACATATTCGGGCTATTTTAAATCTATAGTCGTGTACATTTACAATTACTTAGATTCAGTGTAATACCACTACCATTTCCTAGCATGTTATATAAAAGGCCTTGCATTTTATATTACATGTAGTTGTTGATGGTCTATTCATATGTTTGTGGAAATAAAATAATGTTTAAATCCCTTTGGATAAAAATATGGAAAATGTATCTTTCCCAATTTCAAATGAAAGTATTGGAACTATAGAACTTTGATCAACCTACCATGACCGTGTGTACATGTGTTGTTTGGTTCTCAATTTAAAAAAAATATTACCCTGGCTATAGTTCAGTCGTGTAGATTTCCCCTCTTATTTAATATTTATCTTAGTTAGAGTGTCAATAACGCAACTACATCACTTATTACATATCGCTACATTGATAAACAAAAATACTGAAATATATTTTGTTATTTTGCATAAGGACGAATGAGAATTTTTTTTTATTCAACATGAATGAGGCGTGTTAACACCGTTATAATCCGTATGAAATGTGTAATAGATTTCTGTGACGTTTGAACATCTTCATCATCTGACATGCGGGCCGCCGCCATAATGGGCAACGATAAGAATTGTTCCAAAACACATTGCGGAATTACGGGTCCCGCAATGGTCACATCCAGTACTAAACAGTGTTGACATCTGCTGCCATTTGTAGTACGTTTTACGGGGCGTGTATATATGTTATTTTGTTGTATAAGGACAAAGGTAAATATGTTATTTAGGCAGTTATGTAAGGCTAAATCTAGTGGATTCTGTCATTAGATTAAAGAGCAGAATACAATACGAATAATAAATCAAAGAAAAATTCGCACGGTATAATATATTGATTTGATTAAAAAATAATTATTAGACGTCTATTTGCCTGCCGGAATATACCTGCACAAATATTACTAAATGTATACAGGTATACAAATGTATACAGGTATACAAGTTACCAGGCTACATGTATGTACATCTAAAACTGACAACTGAGAGTGAGCAGAAATAAAGGTATCTTATATTATATAAATATATATAGATCACTTTCAAATGTTTGGCGTCTCAATTCTGCTGTTCATCAAATAAAGCTTATTCAATTCATTGATACCTTTTGGAATATACAATATTTTGCTTTACCAGTAAGGTTGGTGTTGTCATAGAACGTCAGGTTACTGGTTTCAATAATGTACGGCGATTGACTGGTTTGCATGGAACCCGGATGACCTGGCGCTAGAGTCTCGCAGGAAGTCGAGCTGGGGCCAAAGGGGAACGCCACAACGTTTTTTAACAGTAGAATGAGTAGTGGCAGTGTCAAATATGCCATATCCTGTAAATACATATGTCCATTAAATCATTATAATTACAAAATGGTTTTGTTACACTAATTTCCGCGTTTCTGATTGGACGAGAGCTCTCAAAAACCTGCTGCCATTTCTCGATTAATGCAGATAAAATGTGCTACCATACCTCGTGCATTCGTACGTTATGACGTCACAATCCATTAGAACAAACGGTCAGTGTCAGTCGGTTCTTACAACTGAGCGTAACGTTTTGATGCAAAATATCCAATGAAGGTATCACATTCTGTATCAGCCCGAGATCTAATATATCCCTAGTATATATATACTTTATGGCAGTATAGTTCTCTTGTTAACCCTTTCTTTACACAGTTGTCAAAAACAGCCCAATCTCTATTCATATTACGCAATGAGAGGTCTGTAAAGCCTCTTGCCGCTCTAAAATGTATAATAGGCGAAAACATGCCATCAGCCCCTGCAATATATAATTATCATAACACTATTATCTCTTGTACATGCTTGTGTTGTAACGTGTAACATTTTTATATATTGTGTATATTTAAGACATGTATGTGTCTCATAGGCCGTATGGCCGGTATTACGTATTGTGTTTTTTAATGGATATATACTGTACAACGTGGCACAGAAATAAAACAATTCTTCTTCTTCTTCTTCTAACATATATCGTCATCTTGAGTTCGAGCTTAAAATAGAGTCTTGATATGTAATTTCGCCTTTGACGATTGGCTGATACAGGTTATCTAACATGCCGGCTGATACAAGATGCTTGATGGAGGGTTTATCGTACATGCAAAATGTCCGTATTTATAAAAAGTATATAATGAAATGTGACTAGATCTATGATCTATGAACAGGGGATTACTCAGGCAACCATCGCACGGCAACCATGTGAAAAAAAGTAATAGAATTAAGACGCTTAGTCCTTATATACCACTAGCAACTGAGTGACAGGCAGATATTAAATTTAACACGTGAGCCCGTGCGTGAGGTTAAGCGAATCATCATTTGAAAGGCAGTGTTACCTGATATACAGAATGGAAGTCTGACTGTATCAAGATAACGCCAAGTAAAGTATTTATTTTTATTACCCATAGGGTTAAAAATAACCGAGTTAATATAATTGATATGAGCACATGTGCACATATCACGTTTGTCTAGCAACCATTGTTTCACAGCGACTTCCCGTATTTTGTCGTTTGTGACGTCATAAAACGATTGTTCGTGACGTCACTGTCGCTTGCCGTCGCCAGAGAGGTGGGTCGTTTTTTGACTGATTTTACGCGAATGAAAAGGTATAGAATGGGTAATAAAGAAATTATTACACTCGAAAGTGTGCCAGATGACTTTTACGAAACTCGTGCGAATTTATGTATAACCCTCGCTCTCGCTCGTGCAATACAAAAAATCACACTCGATTCGTAACCGTCATATGACACACTTCCTCGGGTAATAACCTATATATATTAAATGTGATTAATGCCTCTTTCTGTGGCTTTGTGATATGACCAATGACTATCTCAGAAATGGATTTGTTTACTATATTATTTTTCTAACTCAAATATTCATATTAGGGTCACATACCTACAGAAAAGATGATGTAGTTGAAATACAGTTTGTGGAGTTTATTTGCGAAAGGAGCAATCCGAGACCAATGCACCATCATAAGTCGACCTTCAGCAAGTATCTGTTCTCTCCAAAACCATCACACCGCCACCTTCCCTTATTACACCTTAACGTATTATCATTTAACTACTAACGTTTATATAGACCATGTTTCCATATAGCTGAAGAATATCTCTCATCAATTATTGTGTTATGGCTTTCAGTGTACTATAATGAACAGTACAGGTCATGGTCAATCTCCAACGTCGTTTTGCAGAATTTAACGTCATTGCCTTTAGAAGATTGTCTACCATTACTATGTTCAAGAACACAAATCCTGGCGAGACCTCGCACACGTTTCCCTTTTCCCGCAAGTTTAGTGCTACAGGCTCCTGACTGAACTGAGGGTTCTGGTGATCCTTGTGATATACTGTGTGCTGTACATGTATATAAGCTCCCCTCGGGAACTGTCTCAACGACACACTCGTCTAATGGTGGTCCCTATTTGGGACAGTCTGATTAAAACCGACGGTATTCCGCGGAAAAAATGTGCAAAATAGTGCATCTACCGGGATACGAACTCATATCGTTCAGAGATTTCAACGCCAAACCGAGGAATCTACAGAACCTGTTCGTATCCCGGTAGATATATTATTTTGCAAATTTTATTCCTCGGAACAAGGTCGATTTTAATCAGACTGCTATTTGGGATTGATAGTTTTCGTAGGTAGTATATTTTTCACAGATTATGACTTGTATATAAATCGCTCGCTGTCTCAGCTCCATTGTAAATTAAGGCATATTTTTCACTGTCAAAGTGAAGCCAGACAACAATATAGATCCTGTGCTGTACACAAATCTCATTGGGATAGTTTTCTTAACAGGAAAATTTAGTTCCTACATATAACGCGTAACATGCATGTGCATATTTCCATCATCTGTTGAAAGTATATAATAAAATTGTGTTTTATGGTGATTTACAGTTGAAAATTGTCTTACAGAATTTTGCCACCGTTCTTTGATTTTAAAGATGTTTTATCCATTTATTATGAAAAATATTTAAAAAAGAAAATTCATTGCAGAAATTCTGCATCAGTTTAAAGTGTCTTAAAAGTAGGCATAGATTGAAGTCCTTTTGAGTTATTAACAGAGATACACTGTAACAAGCTTATGTTCAATAATTGTTCGATGATTATGATAAGTTATACTTCGATAGGAGAATAGTACGGGATTCCACGAGATTGCACAAGCGGTCACGTGACTTCATAGCACATTCGGTCGCGGTTGTAATCAGGCATGATTCTTCACACTCTCTCGAACATTCATTTTCAACTCGAATTCAATATGAGTGAACGTAAACGAAAAGATAAACACCAAACAACTCTTCCCGTTGCTACAATTAGCACGACTGAACAAGACACGTCTACAAACAACTATTCAATGGTTCGTAACGGTTCTTCAAGTGACGAACCAGCACCGGGTACTGCTAGCGTAATGGCGACCGGGGAACCACGTGTTCAGAACGTTGCATTGGAGACAATTCTCTCACAACTCATTCGGATAAACGACAGGATTGACAAGCTGGAATCACAACCCCTTGCGTCGGACAACGAATAATATTTCGAGCTTATAGCCAGAAACGAGTGAGATTTGACATCGTTTCTGATACGAGTAAAAATGTAACTGTCGATAATTCTGTCAGTGTCGAGGCTCAGATTGATGATATTCTGAACGAAAATCGGGATATTGAAGGTGTCGTGCCACAGAACGCAGATTTGTTGGGAGAAATCACACAGGATTTTGAACTTGGCGATATTTCAGGGCCACAATTGACTTCGAAGTTGGCAAGCATTTTGAAAGATTTTGAAATTATTTTGGACAAAGATATTATTTGTAAATCTCAACAAGAGAATGGGCAGTTTGTGTCAAACATTTTTCTGAGACAGAAAAAAGACAATACTTACAGAGTTATTTTGAATCTGTCTCAGTTCAACAAGTACATTGTGTACAGACATTTTAAGATGGAATCTATTCATACAGCTTTAGCTCTTATGACGCCAAATTGTGTTATGGCCTCTTTGGCTTGAAGAATGCCTTTTAAACAGTACCAATAGAAGCAGATTATCAGAAATTCTTGAAATTTGCCTGGCGAGGGCAGCTGTATCAATTTACATGTCTACCTATGGGGCTTACATCAGCTCCTCGTATCTTCACCAAGATCACAAAGCCTGTGGTTTCTTAACTTAGGAAAATGGGACATTTGATCACAGGTTGTTACATTGACGATTGTTTCCTTATAGGGGAATTCATTAAAGAATGTAGCGATACTGTTACACATTCTGTTGATCTTTTTTCGAACTTGGGTTTTACGATCCACCCAGATAAATCTGTGTTTGTCCCCTCGCAAGAGTTGATATACCTGGGATTGAAGTACAATTCTGTCACAATGACTGTAGAATTGACCAGTGAAAAGAAGGCTAGATTGGCTAATGCTTGTCGTAAAATATTGGTATCAAAGAATCCAACTATAAGACAAGTTGCAGAAGTTATTGGGCAGATGGTTGCTAGTGTTTCCTGCTGTAACATTTGGTCCTCTTTTCTACAGAGTTCTGGACAATGAGAAGTCTGCAGCCTTGAAGAATTCCAAGGGTGCCTATGACGTGCGAATGAGCATCTCAAAACAAGGTAAACTAGATCTCGTTTGGTGGATTGACAATATTGATAACGCAGTTAAGAAAATCTGCAAATCCAGTCCAACTATTGTATTGCAATCAGATGCATCTGGCATGGGTTATGGAGGAGTATGTCAACATAAAACCACCGGGGGTCAATGGTCTGAGAAGGAAAGGGCTTGTCATATTAACAAACTTGAATTAATGGCGGCTTTTCTGACCCTTCTTTCTGTTATGGTTATCATGACTGCCACATCCTTATTCAAATTGACAATACAGTAGCTGTGTCATATATAGTCAACATGGGAGGCAAAGTCACAGAGTTGCAATTTCATAGCCAGGAAAATATGGACATGGTGTATTGACAGAAATATATGGTTGGAAGCAACTTACATACCAGGAAAAATGAATACTGAAGCAGACAAACAATCACGAAAGTTACATGGCAATACGGAAATGATGCTAAATAGAGAGTTTTTTCAATGCATTACAGAATTGTGGGGTTTGCCGTTCATTGATATTTTTGCATCAATGCTAAATAGTCAAGTAGAGAAATATGTAGCGTGGAAGTCAGATCCAGGGGCATGTCATATTAATGCGTTCACATTGAACTGGGGAGGGGGGGAGCTGTTGTATGCCTTTCAGCTATTTGCTCTGATTGGCCGAGTGTTGCAAAAACTAGTGTTTGATAAAGGGGAAATGGTATTAGTTGCACCTTTATGGACTACCCAGTCATGGTTTTCAAGAATGAATGCCTTGCTTATTGAATATTCTTGTTCTATTACCCAGGGGAAAGACCACCCTTCAGTCTCCAGCAGGTCGAGGCTAGACCCAACGATGGAAAGAACTCGACTGTGTGTATGCAGGTTATCAGGGGATCCTTTGAAAAGCGTGGCGTTTCGAAAAGAGCTGCGGACATTATCATGTCATCATTGAGAGACTCTACTACAAGACAGTACCAGTCGTACATCAGAAGATGGATACAGTTTTGTGACAAAAGGTGTACAAGTTCGCTTTCACCCGACGTAGTAGCACTAGGTATTGGATTTTCTGTCTGATTTGTTTGATACAGGAGCGAGCTATAGTGCTGTGAACAGTGCACGCTGTGCACTCTCATGTTTAATTTTTTTGTGACACTGGAAGACCTCATCCCCTTGTTTTGAGATTGCTGAAAGGAATGTTTCAGTTACCCAGATCAAGAGTTACCATGGATACTGACATGTTGTTAAATTATTTGCGTTCTCTATCGCCAGTGAAAAATATATATCACTTAAAGATTTGACTCTCAAACTTGTTACTCTTATTGCTATTTTGTCAGGCCAAAGACTACAGAGCTTGCACATGTTATATTTGGACTATCTTACTATTACAAATTCTGGGATCACTATTAATTTCCAGAATCTGTTAAAAACCTCAAGGCCAGGTTTCAATCAAGCTGATAATTGCATTCCCGCGTTTGTGCCAGACAGGCGTTTATATGTTGTGACTGTACTGAAAGAATATATTGCAAGAGTTAAATCTCTCAGAGGACTTGAGACAAAGCTTTTTATAAGTTACCAAAAACCTTACAAGTGTGTATCAAAAGATAACATTTCTCTTGCGATAAAGACTGCTATGATACGAGCAGGAATATATGTTGAGATTTTCACCGTTCACTCAGTTAGAGCGGCTGCTACCAGTGAAGCTAGCTTCATGAACACTCTACTGAATGTCATTCTGCAGACAGCGGGTTGGACAGGATCCAGGACATTTGCCAGGTTTTATAACAAACCTATAGTTGACACGAACATTTTCGCTAAATCAATCCTTAAGGGACAAAGCTAGTTTCATGCCATTGGATGACTGACTGTTATGAGACAGTTTTATTTTGTTGGTTTCTGAATGATTAAAACATTAATCAGTATGTGTGTTTTGTTGTTGTTAATGGTTAAGCTTTGAACATCTCGTGGAATCCCGTACTATTCTCCTAGCGAAGTATAATTTATAATCAAACGAAGCTTACCTGTAAGGTGATTGTTGATTATAATTATGCGGAGCTAGGATATATTACAGAGGGATTACACGCCCACCTCAGGGTATATCTCCTTATCTCTATATCTCCTTATCTACTATACCTCCTTGACCATCAACATTTTTAAAGTATGAAGTCACGTGACCGTTTGTGCAATCTCGTGTAATCCCTCTGTACCATCTCCTAGCTCCGCATAATTACAATCAACCATCACCTTACAGGTAAGCTTCGTTTGATTATAAATTATGTTTTATGATTTATAATTAATTTCATATAAAAAAGCAGTTGTAATGGAATTTTAAACCGCCTTAACTATTACATTGTGGACAAAGTTTCACTTGCAAAAATATTCAATTTGCAGATTTATTTGGCATAACAAAATTCTATCGGCATTAATGTCCATGACTTTTACACTTTCATTGGTAAAATGTCAATGATGGCAAAAAACATCATTTGAATTAAGTTACAAAACTGATTTTTTAAAATATATGTCGGGTTTACATTAAAATTCTATGTCAAACAGAGTATTATAGATATAAAATGTCGGAATCGCTTGGATTTCCAAAAAATTACCAGAAGCCATTTCGATTCAGATGATCACAACCTAACACAAACATAAACTGAGGTGCAAAAGAAAGTATATCACTCAGTTGTATTTATCAAATGAATATTTTTCAAAGTCACATATCTCGAGTTTTCGACGTCGTATTCAAAAACTGACTAGTTTGGCAAATTAGTCCAAAACATTAAATCAGTCCAAGAATACCTACAAGACATACTCTTTGTGAAAATCTATAAATGTGCCTCGTCCTGCACACATTTACAACAATTTGAACATGGTATGGGTCATGTTGGTGTAAATTTAATTTATTACCCCCGTATACTTTAAATACTTTAAATATTTAAGTTAAAAAATAAAACAGTCACTATTTAAAGGCCGAGGTAAAACAGGCCTGAATCCCCCATGGGTTGCTACTTAAGACTCCAGCTGCAGGGATTGGTTCCCAGCAGACTGGACAGATTCCACCAGCCTATGTGTGCGAGCTTGTAACGGTCGCTCCAGCAAGGAGAGGTCAAAGGTTAAGAGAGGAATTTACTACGAGAGATTCACACTTGTGCTTATAGTAAAACATGGTAAGGTTTATTCCGGATAAAAATAAAAGGACAAAGGCAGTGTATGTTTTGATAGAACATTGTTCCCAAGTACCAAGTTTCCTTACATGTAAGTCTATACAGGGTAATTTTCCATTAGTAAGATTTGGGTTTAAGAAGGTAAGGACTATTTTAGGAGATTGAAACTTCCCTTTAAACAGAGTATAATCATTATGTGAAATAAATTGTTTACCTTTTATACTCTTTCTCTTGAAGTATATCCACAAAAATTAAGTTTTTAATTCCATGTGTGTCCCATATACGCTTTATTTGGTGGATTGGGTAGCCATGTGCGCACAAGAGTTATTACACAATCTGGCATAATGTCCCTTTTCTGCCTTTTGACCGTATGCCACACAAAGTTCCTTTCTGAATATTCTTCTAGTGCCTGTCTCTTTCTTTCCTTGTATCGTGGATCATTCCAGACACGACGATGATGGAGCATAGTCCAGAATTGTCTGTATCTTTCCTTCCTCATTTTTGAATTACCTGGATTTTCTTGTAAAATATCTGTTTCCCACCACATTTGCCTATTAGCATTGTCAGTTATGCAAGGTTTGCATAAACAATGTGGGCATTCTGCTGCATCCGGATCTTGTGGGATGATAAATTCAGGAAGATCCTGCTCATTAGCAGAAGGTGTAATTGGCGTTGTTTCTGTTGTTGGATAAGGGATCTCACTTATCTCCCAATCATGGTGATGAAACAACTGATATATTGTCTCTCTCTGTAATGGAGTAACCATCAGTAACAGAGGTTGCTGTTCGTCTTCAACTTCCATTGAGTCCATGAAAATAGCAGGCAAGAGGATATGATATTCTTCTTGGACACAGAAAGTGAAAATGAAAGCTGCAAAATGGACCAGCATTGAAGGAGGTTGTACAGATAATTATCCTGTAATCGGATCCACAGGAATGTAGAAGTTAGAGATAAAACCCATGATATTTCAAGTGTCAAACATAATGTAGTCATACTGGACAGTCTAATCAGTTGTGGTACTCCAGTGTGTATATACAATGTATCCCAGATGTAGACCTGTCAACCAGATAATGAGCAGCATTTTCATCAAAAGAGTCTAGATATGTAACGGTTCCATAAATTTGACCGATACTTGTAGGATACATCCTTTAGTGCTTTCTTCTCACGAGTTCTGTAGCCATATCGAGATTGTGGATTCCTTGATCTCCATGTGGAAGTGTACTCTCTGTCTACATTCTCATTCCAGTGACAACTGCCAATTGGGATCTCATGTTGTAAGTGCTGTCTGAGAATGAAATCCTTTTATCTTGGAAAATGTTCATAACGTTATTAAAACTTTCAACGTAGAATGTATCTTTGGCCAAATTATAGTCATCAGGATATTTGAAAATGCTGGAATTTTGAATCACTGAAGTGAGTAAGGAAGCAGCATTTTTGCTGGATAGAAAAACATGATCTGGTTGATATGTGGGGTCATTTTTACATCTAGATGATGGGCTGCAGGCAGAGTGAATGTTCTGATAATGATCAACAGCATTTCGAAGAGATGATCTCAGTTTTCCACTGTCCCCATTACATTCGCGTACAGCATGATGAAAATGAGTTGAAACTTTATCAACTTTATCTTCAAGCTGTTTATGCCATGTACTGCCATGTTTGTATTGCGGCCCGGCAGATACAGCATTTAGAGCTTTTTTAACAGCCTTAATTGCGTGCCAGATGTCATTCTGATTGGTGACATCATTGTCACGTACAAACTTGTTGACAGATAGGTTTCTGTCATGTGCGTGTACTCTCACAGAGACATCTTGTGAGTCCAGGTATTGGTATATTTTCCTGGTACCCACCATCTCATGTCTCTGTGACACGGGGTCCTGTTGTTTGGTGACATGTTGGCACTGTAACACCTTATGAGTTTTTTCACCTATTGCGACAACGCTACTGTCTTTGGCATTTTTTCGCCATCCATGACGTGCATCTGTTGCAATATTGATGCCCCCCAGTTCCTCATACATGGCAACCTCCTCCAACAGTGCAGTGCTGATTGTATCATCATACTCCGCCTGGACACAATGCTTGTACTTTGAGAACTGTTCTTTTCTTCGATACCTTGATAAGGTACCGAACCCTGCGCCTCCACAGAACCTGGTATATTGGACAGGCAATAATCCACTTGAATGGAATGCGTGGCCAATTCTCTCATTGACAAGGTATTTATTGTTTGGAAGATATTGGGATGAGGCAACTCGGAACTGGTGAGATCGCCGGCACCTCAGCTTCATCTTCATGACATGTCCATCATAGGTACCTTGAGCCAAGGAGAGCTTACTCAGACAACCCCGACCATGCTTTTCAGCCACATCCAAACATAATTTCATTGAAGATTCAGAAATCACAAAAAATCTATCTTCAGTGTCCCCTGCTCCAGCTGTTAGGTGAGTGTCGATAGGATTCTCAGGTGCTTTTAAACCTCGATGTTGTAGATAATATGTCAACACAGTGTACAGAGCATCAGCATTGTTGACATGCTGATTTCTTTGTCATCAATCTTGTTTTCACCTGTTTGAGTTGTGAAAGTATATTTTCTTTCACAATTCCATCTCCAGGTATTTCCAACATAAATCTAGGAGATCGTTTGGTTTGAGCCATTTTATCAAGTGAATGAAATTTCATCAACAGGTTGAGTCAAAGGAATTTGGTGATGTATTCAGTGTATACACACATTAGAAACATTTGGGGGATAGGGTGTGGCGGAGTCTTTTTCAGGCAAGGGGTTACAGGTTGTATGTGTGATGAATTATTTTGTTATAATAAATTAACTTCTGATAAGGAAAATTAAATGAATACAAACTTTGTTGTAAGACCACTGAGAGAAAGAAAATCTCAACTAATCTGGATCTAGTTTTAATACATTATAATTGAAAAAGAGCCTCCACCACATTCCGAGACAGTGAACTATCCCTACTGGCAGGCTGGCCAGACTGGGGTCACATATGTCTTTGAGTGAGAGGGGGGGGGGGGGGGGGGGGGGCTGTGCTAGTGGGGGTATGGTGAAATTGATATCATGAATGAGACAGCCTGAGCAAATCACAGTACGCTGCTATGGGAACCCACAAATATCTGGTCACATGACCAGACAGTGGCAAATTTGAATTTTAGGTAGGTGTATTTGATTTTTTGTTTTAAAATATTCTCTTTTTGACTGAATGTATTGTTTCAGGATTGTAGCTATGTGTTCTTTTAATACTGGTTAACATGTTAACAAAAAATCATTCAGAAATGTTCAATACTTTGTTCGATAACTTGTGAGAGAAGTGTCCACCTCATTGTATTTCCAATGAAAAGGCACTCTTCACTGGAGAGTTTGTCTCCACCCATTCTGTGTATAGGGATTTACCTCGGCCTTTAAGTCATTCAAACTAATGGTTATTGTATCGTGCCATAATCAAATGCATCTAATTTCTTTAAAATATTGAATTAATGGAAAACAACTGAGTGATATAGTTTCTTTTGCACCTCAGTTACTTTTCTTCAAGCAAGGAATAGAACATTATCACCACAAAAGTTGGTTACCTTCATTTTTGTCCGTTATGGCATATCCTTCTTGTTTCGGTTTAACTTCCCTTGAATATTTATGTTAGCACAGATAGACCTTAACTCTCCTACTCTAGCAGCACACATAATCTGTTCACGAAGTTGAAGATTACACTTTTTTATTCTTGTCTCGTCTCATCTTAAATTATAAGTTCTCGATGTCAAGCGAGTAAAATATATGAACGATAATCATGGTTTGAATGCAATTATTCATAATTGATATCACAATTTTGTGTATGCTTTGAGTCGAATTTATCTTTGATTTCTTTTATTGTTTTACCAATTTGGATAAATACATTGAAAGAAATGGGGGTTATATATTTGAATGAAGTGTGGAAGATAACACTGAATGTAATAATCCATATTTAAAAAAAATTGCCTTGTTTTTTAAATTTATTTTGGCTATGGTACTTTCAGTGAATCATGATATGTGAAATATAGTGACGATTTTAATACAAGATAGATTTATTGATTTAAAAGAATGCACATGTACGTCTTGAAAAAATACTTTTGGCTGTAGTCATGTTGGTTCCACTGCCAATCTTCCAACTATGATAAAATTCGCTTCAGTCCTCATCCCTGGCTAATAGAAGCTTTGTTGCATTTCGCTACATTTTCTGTGCTTGCATAGCAGCGCGCCCTATGCGAATGGCACAAGTTATGACGTACGGGGAAGTTCCACTGCAAGCACAAAGGATTTCTAGGAACCGTAACGAATTTCTTTTCAATTAATTATGATTAGAATACTCTTTTTCTCAATATATAAATGAATAATTTTACCCACACTATGGAACTATATTGATAGGCAACGACGATATATGAATAACTTAAACAAACTAAGAGACGAAATTTTAACAACAAAATGAAGTATTTGTATTCCAGAAGTGTTTCTAAATGGTTCTAGTTTCAGTAATACAAACGCTCGTGAAAAAAAACAATAATCCGTTCGTGCCCTGCTGGTTAAATAGTAAATTATTAACAATGTTTGTGACTGATAATACAAGTACCAATCAATCTTTAATTGCATGTAAAGGGCCATTTGCCTATAGAACAATATATACAGACATTATTGTTAGGCAGCAGAGAGTACATGTGCTAAATATATATATATATATATATATATATATATATATATATATATATATATATACTTACAAACCGTACATACCTTGAAAAGCAACTTCATATTTCATTCATATAACCTTACTTCACGTGAGAAACAACATTTTGTTTGTATATCAGTCTTGGGAGCTGTGCAGCTTTACATCTATCCGAGTGGTGCTAAATATAAAATAACTTAATAAACGCAATTGTCGATGTATCGTTGGTTGAATGAATGGCCGTTTGGACACTTTGATTAGCTTTCGATTTATCCCTCACTCAGAAGACGTTGGTTCGAATGCCCAATGGACAATACAATATTTCTTGACGCAAAATATATTGGATATATTGGATATTTAGAGTTAAGATTACGTCTATATACCATGCACGAGCATCTACCCCCATTTCGTATATGTAATTTAGATGTTTCGGCAAATATAAACCTCAGATCTAAAAACGAAATCTACAACGTCACTTTCAATGACATATTATAACAAATACGCAATTTGTATTTTAATACGTTATTATCTTCAATATATATCATGACTTGTCATCAACACACGTGTTAGGCATACCTGAATGTGAATAATTAACAAAGGGGAGACAGAAAGGTGTACCAGAATAGGTGTTAATCCAGGTAGAGATACACGCTGTATAAAAATACTGAATAACTAACAGTTACACTAACAAAAAATCCACCGACTACTCCCACAAATGTCACTTGTCGCTATCAACAACAACTTGGAGCTGCAGGAGCCATCTTGGATAATGTTATAATTAGCTAGGAATGTTTTGAAAACAGGTTCAACATGGCGGCTGTCATTCTTGGGGGAGTATTATATTATTATAAAATAATAACTCTTTTTGAGACGAACTTTTTACCTGAAGTTTTGTGTACTGGATATTCTCAAATGCGTGTTGGTAGACTTTAGCCAGGATTCATCTGTAAATGTGATGTATTCGCTAGTTGTTCTTTGAACCTTTTGAGTACAATTGTTTCATACACAGAAATCTGAGTTGACATTCACCCCCGCATGCACTCTAAACAAAGTTTGCAGGCATATTCAATAAACTACATGAGTAACACTCCCTTAAATACATCAAGGTCCATTTAACACTCTTTGATTTCAGTTGTTTTCCGGGAGAACTTCCCTACGAAAGGAACTAGGGCCTTACAGTTTCTATTCAGAAGGCCTTATATCGGATAATACCCCGATGGGAGGGCCTTGAACAGAATAATAACCTCCCAAGAGGGTATATACTATCCAGTATAAGGCCCTACAAGTTCAATTCTATGCACCCAAGAAATTTTAACTCTCATTAGTAAGGTAATAAAAAATTGCCAACTTAAACATTTTCATAGCAGACAATGCGGGATTCGAACCCGCAACCCTTCGCTTTGTAGCCCAATGCTCTACCATTAGACTAGGAAGGATTGGTTGATTGTCGGTAAGTATTCTGCGGTCAGAAACCTTCCATGATATTTTATGTACGCTTGAATTTACTTGGACCACCTGCAGTTAAACATTTAGACAACTGCACGCACGTTAGTTGGTTTGTTTTTGTTTTTTGTCGGTATTTAAAATAGATAGCACCCTCATCCTCAGACATTCTAGCAAAGAGAGGCCTTTGCCCACGGGAAGACCCTCTGTTCGTCCCTTGGGCATAGGCCTCTCTTTGCGAGAACGGCCTCGCATTCAGGTGTTATTCATTACTTTCCCATAACTTTCATAACTGGTGCTAGTTTTGACCACTGTACATGTCCTATTTAAACCATGCTGTCTTTCTAAATTTGTCTGTGCTAGCACCAGAGCACTCTATGACGTTTATGTGCAACGCAAAACTAAACAAGCCCAGGAAATGAAGCAAGGTCTAATTTAGCCAGTGAATGAAACTTGGCGAGTTATGATTTGCGAGGAAGCTTGGCAGTGTTATTGCGTGAACACGCATGTTGATATTTTCCCCTCCTACTTGTTGTCAAGGAACACCTTTAAAATGGCTTTAGCACGTTTCTAATGGAAATAAAAAACTCTCACAAAATGGAAAAGAAATGAAGAATGAATATTTGTTCCCGAAATATGCACTTTGAGGAAAGTTATCAGACTGGAATGTTGTATATTTCTCTGTCTTGTCAGTTTACGTACGTCTTTGACTAAGAAATTTCCCCGTGTTTTTTGGGGTCAATTTAGCTCTATGAACCTATGTTAGACCGAATCTTGAGAAAAACCTAAGAAAGATAGGGGAAATTCGAAATGACCAGTCAATAGAACACCTTGTAATGTGCAACCAAGTTCGGTCCGGAAATATTAATTTTGAAGTAATCTATCGGGCTTGCTGTGAGTTTATGTACTTCTATGACTTAGACAATTTGCGGTGTTTTCGCCAATTTGGCTGTGCGAACCTCTGTAAGACCGAATCTGGAGAAAAACCATGGAAAGATAGAGGAAATTCGAAATGACCAGTCGATAGTACACATTGTAATGGACATCTCAACCAAGTTTGGTCCTGAAATGTTCATTTTGAAGAAACATATCGGGCTTGCTGTCAGTTTATGTACTTCTGTTACTTAGAAAATTTACCGTGTTTTGGCCAGTTATTGTTTTTAATTCAAGATTGAGATTTAACTACAAATATACATCATTCTTTAAAAGAGGTCAAAGTAATACTAAAATCCTATTTTATTATCCTTTATATTTGACGATCTTAATCACCAGTAACCTTTGCATACACAAAACCAGATAAAAAGAACATTATTATTGCCTCAACAGGTCGTTGACAGACTGCAACCATTGGGTGTTTTCCTCTCCAACAATCTTTCAGTGGTCAGTGGTCATTTCACAGATAAACTCATTGGGTGTGTTAAAGAAGGCAAAAAGTTGTCGGAGACAATGTAAACTTATATATACTTATATAAACTACGTTAGTCATTTCAATAAATCAGGAAACTGAAAGAATACAATGCAACATTGGTTTGAATCTGCCGCAATCATCCAAAATATACCGTGTGATGCACTCTCCAATGTTGCCTCAGAGCGTGTGATCTTTGATGTTCCTGCAGAGGATTTCCTACCAAGCTAGCAGGATTTGGTTGATGTAAGAAAGATTACATCATTCTTGTCCTGAGGGTACTGAAACACCTCAAAGCTGTCAAGCCATTTAAGCAGTTTGCTCCGGAAAAAACACATGGGGAAGAGTTTGAAAGCCTTGAGCAAAAGAATGAAGTCATTCCATTACCAGTCCTCCCGAAAAATTAACAAAACCATGCAGACGTGGTAGATGATCTGGACCACTAGGAGCCATTGATTGGCAATACATATGACAAGGCAGGAATGGAAATTGACATCATTTATTTTGAAGGGGACAAACTGACAAGAGAGCGATTCTCAGGAGCCAAAAGGATTCGTGCGCTTAGTACCTCTTCCACCTGCAGATGGCAGTCCTGGCAATGATGTAAAGGATATTGTACAACGAGAAGAGTACGGAAACCGGTACGCTTGCTGCGGAGAGAATACGACTTGGCCGAAAAAGAGCAGATGGCAATGATGTCAAGCAACACTACATGGACTGTAGTGAGAAAGACGCTTGGGTGAATGATACCATTGGAAGATTGGTTGATACATTGGTTTGGCAGGTCACAAAACAGCACCTGGATGACAAGTTTGTTCAAAGCAGCAATCTGACACATTTTCAACAGGTAACTGTGGTGATGCCAACTTGGACTAGCCAGATCCTACTGCTTCCAATCAGCAACGTTCCAAAGGAAATATCAAAGTTAGAAATCCGAGATGATTATCAACCCTCTGCAAGGAATGTACTTGAAGTCGGACTTCGACGGAAACGTCCCGACAGGAACCGAATGATCCGCCTACTAAAATGTTCTACTGAAAGACCAAAACAGCAGAAGCAGTATGGTCTAGAGAGTCTACGCTTTCTCATCCATCCAACTCCAACACTGAGTGGGCGGGTGGCACATGAAGCATTGTATGGACTTTTTGTCAACACAACAGGAAATAACTCCCACATTCCAGCTGACATGCTCATGAAGTATATTGTAAAGCAGACAAAACTACATATAAAGGCTGTTCAGTCCAACAATACAGAAAAGACTGCATCCTTTGCTGGAACGGCCACCATTGCAGTTTGATAACGTTACAGGCGTTATCATCAGAGCCCAGAAACACAAAGTTCCCTCTTCAGCAAAGAATGAAGAACTACTGATTCAGAATCTATAGACTCAAGCCATTTCACATTCAACAGGGTCGCCACCTTCAGTCGCTTTCAATTATTGCAAAAGGCCTGTTAGCAAAATGAAGAAGTCTTGTTTGCTTACATGGATCGGGAGCAACCAGCTTAACTATAGCCATGAATGATCAGTTTTAATAAACTGTAAATTATATAAATTATATGACTCCTCCTCCCCTCAATTCCACTTGAATTATTGCCTTTCAAAAAGACAAAGTCGAAACTGTTGCCATGCAAATAACATTTTAAAAACGTCTAAACCCCAATAAGGCACATCTTCATGATATTGGGAGGCATATTACTAAATTTGGAAAGGATTGGTCAGGTAGTTTTAGAGATTTGCTCCGGAAACAAACCCTACCATTCAAATAAACAAAGTCCAAATTGTAACCATGGAAACAAAAACAAAAACATTGAAAAGATTGAAACCCCCTAATTAAAGGCACATCTACATGATATATTGAGGCTGAATACCAAATTCTGTGAAGATTGGTCAAGTAGTGTTTGAGTTCTGCTCCGGAAACGATGTGATCACGGACAGACGGACGGACGGACAAGACGTAGCCAAATACTATATCCCTTGGTTTATGACTTCATGCAGAGACACAGCTATCTCTACCTAGAATATCCAGTGTAAAGACATGTGGGGCACACACGTTCGCTGAATGGCAGAAACTGGTAGTGAACTGGTAAGATATCCAGACTTGTCCTTGCTTATAGCCCTGTTTATACGGCGAACTTTGCACGTATGCAAAAATGCTTATGGTAGTAATATACACACGTGAGTAAAAGTAAATTTGCTATGCGTTCATATGTGTTTAATGTCTGCCTATGCAAATGGGCTTCCAACTATTTTAATATATGAAAAGAGAATTCCTAAAACATACCAATTAATATTTATTAGATGTAAACTAAATAAATGACATTAATTTATATCTGTCAACATTGTTTTGACTATTTCGCCCTAATTATATAATGAAAATCGGATAGTAAGATGGATTTCGAGGGTCATCGCGTGCAAGAAGGAGATAATGCTATGTATATAGAATTTGAAAAACAATATTAAGAGTTTCTAAAGTTATCTAATATGTTTTCTAAACCTGTGTGAAGTCACTATGTCTGTATACGACGAACTTTTACTAGAAAAGTGAAAATACCATATTTACTCACGGTAGTAAAAATTTGCACCTGCCCCTGACTAGGTGCAAACTTGCTTACGGTAGTGAAAAAATTGCTTACGGTAGTAAAATATACATATGTGCAAACGCGTCCATACGGCGAAGTTTGCTCATATGAGCAAATTTGCATATGAGTAATGCTTTACTCATATGCAAACGGTCGCCGTATAAACAGGGCTTTAAGACATTGAGAAGAACAGTCGTCGTCTCTGACAAGAAAGAGTACTTGTAGGGTGTTGGGTTAAATACATCACAAGATTGTTCAGAAGGAACGTTGTTTTCAGAATGGAAACCCAAGGCTTTATTTAAATGCTTCCTTCTGTAAATATCAAAGTTCTTACACAGGTTTTTGATTGGCTTGGTAACTTCAGGGCGACCCACATCAGTTAAAATAGAGAATGGCACATGCCTACTGCCCTGATCGCCCAACACGTCAAATCTGCTGAACGTAACCTGGAATTATAACAAATAAAATGCAATGTTACATAGAGAAATACAGCTAATAGCTTTGGAACTTATCAGCCTTCAGTGGCGGATCGAGAGGATTCAAAGGTCTGATAGACCCCAAAGCTGAATCCCCACCCAAATTGAATTGAATTGAATTGAATTGAATTGAACTGTGCCAATGAATTATTGAAACATCGTTTATTATTTCAAAATGTCCAAATACCGCTATGTATGTTTCTGAGTATGTATGCGAGCGATACAAATGTAGAAATGTACCTGTACATTGTATATTATTTTGGTACTGGGCCGAAATTTTGTTACTAAAGCCAAATAACAGATTGTATTTGTTAATTTTTTTTCAATTGTTTCTACTCATTTTATCACCCTCTTTACCATAGCTATCTTAGTTTATACGAAAAAGAAATAAATAGAGCCATGTAGGTTAAAAATGTACGCTTAAATCCACATAAACCAGGACAAGGCATCTGCACAAGATTTTAGGAATGACCCATTTGGCCCTTTTGGGCGCCACAGAGTCAACAAATCTACAATTTATAATCAGGACCTATAATGTAGTCCTATTCAACCCCCCCCCCCCCCCCCCCCCCCCCCCCCCCCCCCCCCAATCTTTTTGGTAAATATGTGATAACCATTTTACAAACAGTTTAATTAGGAAAATTTTTCTTGCAACGGTTAACTAACATGTAAGTCTATGGAAAATGTCAGGGTGGGGGGAAACTGGATTTAGCTATCATAACAAAAACATTAGAAAAACCAGCAATTTCGCCCATGCGAAAACTGGGTCCGGAAGACCACGATGATGAATCGGTAGCCGTGGTCGTTTAGTTGAACATATACGGTTTAAGAATATGAATCTTAAAACTGACACGAATATTGTGTGTTGTAAGTGCTTACAACGTACTTACACCTTGCCCCTATATCGTACGCGTACGGAAGCCGTCCTTACATGTGCAGCACACTCGAGATGTCCTAAATTACACGCACGGTGTACGCGCGTGCAAGTGGGATTAAGGTAGGTTTTTCCACCCGATTTCAGAGATTCTCTCTCTGTGCTGCTACCTCGAGATACCACCCATTCAACGGTTCTGCTGCTAGAGCAGCTTCAAATGGCAGAGCTGAGGGCCTTATCTGCTTTTAGCTCGGACCCGAACTATAAGTTCTCATATATGTGAAGGACCTTGATATGAAGGAAATAATATGTTAATCGGTTAATACAAAAAGTCAGATCGGATTTCACACCGGAAAAGGATTGTATAACAACAAATATAATAATTTTTCATCCCACCAGGAATCGTCAGTACACCTTGGTTCCATTTAAAATGGAAGTGTATAAATGATTTTAAAAGTATGCAAATGTGATTTATGGTAAGAAGGATGACATACATGTAAGTTTATGGGGTTCACTTATTTCTTGGGAATCCGGTGACGTACTTCCACCTGGAGAAAGGTATGTGCATATAGTTCCATGTTAAATATATGCAATATAAATGACAAGTTATATGTATGTTCATGTTAATGAAGTATTGTACACATTTCATAACTATATTCCTTTGCCTTCCGTGGTTGCATTTATTCCCTAACGCATTACAGTGTTTTATACCATACATTTATGTATGTATGTAATGGAATAAGAAAAAATGCATTTAGATACCTGATTGTATGACAATGAGTCCTATGTAAGTGCATTTTTTCAATATCCCATTACAGTAATTATTCCCATACCTTACATTGTCATAGCGATGACCAATATGAAACACGCCATGCCTATATACTCTGGTTTTAGCTCGGAAGTGGCCATTATCCTTAAGGATTATGTAGTGAATGGATTGATTTCCGAATTATTCGATGTTCTTTGCTAAGTGTATATATGATATCGTGTCATGATCCCAACATGACCATTATTACAACAATGAGAGTTGAAAGAGATCCCACAAAACGGCGCATGAAGTTTGTTATTACTCTCTCACATAGTCAAACTGTCAAGCGATAGAGCACTGCTCTGCAGTGAGTGAAGTTCACATACGCTGATCTATATAGCTACTTGAGTACTGTACTCAAACGTTTGAAATCTTGGCGTGTTTACTATATTATCCTGCGTGTTTAATACGCTTAAATTTAAGATTGATCTTTTTTTCTGAAGATACCATTTATTTCCCATTCCATAGCTATAATGCAGATAATATGAAAAAAGCCACAACGTTTTAAGTGAATGACATGTTTGCTGATTTGTCCATTAAATTTTATCTTTCCTTACAGGAAAATACTCGTTTCTGAATGGCTAACGGTCGTTACATTTTACTTTATGTACCCTATCAGTCTCAAGGATGTACAAATTAAAGTTCATGTACCCTGCTGCCATAGTAACAGCTCTTAGCTAAGAGTAGGTGTCGCATTATGGTTAGATGACGTTATAAAATGACGCACGCGGTGTAACATGTTTTGAACAATTCGATCAGCTGTTTACGGCTCTATTAATTGATTTGATTGAAACATATTTTATTCAGTCAAGAAAGTATGTTTCAATCAAATCAATTAATAGAGCCGTAAACAGCTATTAATTACATACATATTTTTCCAATAGTTGCTGCTTAGTATGGAAACCGATATTATTTTCCTCGTACACTCAATTAAACAATAACTCGTTTTAAGGCATTTAAAAGCTTGTAATAGTGAGTGAGTGAGTGAGTTATTGTTTAACGCCGCTTCGGCAGTATTGCAGCCATTAGCGGCGAGATATTTAATTTATTAGCCTAATTTAAAAAAGAAAATTGCTATTGAAAAACAGAACACGGCACGAAGGCCGTAAAAACATCAGCGTATTATCACAAGTTGAATAAAAGCTGATAATGAAAAGTTAAAATTTACAATTTGTCAATAAGGTGTATAGCCTTCAAAAAATCTAAAACACGATGCTCACCGAAATGAGTAAAAACTTGATTGATTGAAATAGAAGGATAAAAAGTTTCCCTGATATGTGCAGTGTCCCAACACTCACAGAGAATGTGTTTGATTGTGAGAGGGCACTGACAGGGTATACATACCGGGGGATCTTCCCCCTTTAAAAGATATGAGTGTGTAAGATGAGAGTGTCCAATACGACATCGTCGTAGGACACAAGCTTCCTGCCGGGTAAAAGAGGATAGAGATTTGTAACCTAAATGAGGTTGAATAGTGTGAAGTTTGTTATGATGTTGTTGGTCCCATTGGGAATTCCAACGTTGTTTAATGTAAGATTTAATAGCAGGTTTAGAATCCGTATATGGAACTTTGGTAGGAGAAATATGTTTGAGGTTTAATGCTGATTTAGCAGCTGAGTCAGCTTTGTTGTTACCTCTTATACCCATATGGCTAGGAAGCCAGCAGAAGACGATGTCGCATTGGAGACAAGAATTATGAAGTAATAAAATATCCCTGATAATTGGATGATCACTCTTACAGTTTTTAATTGCTTGTAGGCAAGAAAGTGAATCGGAAAAAATAATGTAATTATTAGGGGTTGAGTTTTTAATGTGATGGACGGCCTTAAGAATGGCCTTAGCTTCTGCAGTAAAGATGCTGCTGCCATCATGCAGCCTTGAAGCATATGTTGTTGAAGGAGTCACAGTTGCTGCTGCAACTGTGGGTCCATCTTTAGAACCGTCAGTGTAAATTGGTTTATAATCTGCGAAAAAATTACGAAGTTCAAAAAATGCCTGTCGAAATATTAATTGGTCTGTATTTGATTTTTTATGAGTAGATAGAGAGAGGTTTACACGGGGCCTCACCAGCTGCCATGGCGGAGTGGCAAGCAGGCCGTGCTCTGCTATTGTTGTTAGGTCAATATCACAATCTTCAACATGTTGTTGAAGTCTGATACCGAGTGGTGGAATTGCTTTAGGTTTTGAGTTATACAACTGCTGGTATTCAGGATTGAATACGCAGTTGTATGCAGGATTTGAAGGGTTTGATTTTAATTTGGTTATATATTGAAGTGCTAGCTTGATGCGCCGATCTTCAAGAGATGGCTCATCAGCTTCAACGTAAAGGCTTTCAACTGGTGAAGTTCTGAAGGCCCCAAGACAAAGCCTGAGACCCTGATGGTGGATTGTATCTAGCATTTTTATATATGAGGGGCGGGCAGATCCATATATTATGGATCCATAATCCAGTTTGGAGCGGATGAGTGATCGATAGAGATGAAGAAGAGTTTCTTCATCTCCACCCCATTTATTGTTTGAAACGACCTTTAAAAGGTCTAATGCCTTTAAGCATTTAGCTTTTAGATTTTTAAGATGAGGAATAAAAGAAAGTTTACTATCAAAAGTGAGACCAAGAAACTTGGCCTCAGGAACGACTTTAATTGGAGTTTTATCAAGGAATAATTCTGGATCTTTGTGCATTTTGCGCATATTGCAAAAATGCACACATGATGTTTTAGCTTTGGAAAATTTGAAGCCGTTTTCCAACGACCATTGATGGATTTTATTGAGGCAGAGTTGCAATTGGCGCTCGATTGATGGCATATTTTTGCCTCTGCAGGAAACTCCAAAATCGTCCACAAAAAGTGAACCATCTGTATGGTCATTTAAGACTTTAGCCAAGCTGTTGATTTTGATGCTAAATAATGTGACAGATAAAATGCTACCTTGTGGGACACCCATTTCTTGATCAAAGAAATCAGAAAGGGTGGAACCCACGCGCACTTTAAATTGGCGGTCATGTAAAAAATTGGATATAAAATGAGGCATACGACCTCGCAAGCCAAATTCAAATAAATCTTTTAGGATGCCATGCTTCCATGTAGTGTCGTAAGCTTTTTCTAAATCGAAAAAGATAGACACAGCATGTTGTTTGTTAATAAATGCATCACGAATAAATGATTCTAAACGAACAAGATGATCAGTGGTACTGCGTTGTTTGCGGAAACCACATTGAATATCAGTTAGTAATTTATTAGTTTCCAAGTACCAAACTAGACGATCATTGATCATCCGTTCCATAGTTTTACATACACAACTTGTTAAGGCAATAGGACGGTAGTTGGAAGGGTCTGTGTGATCCTTCCCAGGTTTTGGGATAGGCACAATAGTAGCATTGTGCCAACAAGATGGAAATTCACCTGATTCCCATATATGATTAAATACATGAAGTAGAACTTCAAGGCAAGGTTCCGGTAAATGTTTTAGAAGTTGATAATGGATTTCATCAGGGCCGGTAGCTGTATCATGAGCTTTAGAAAGTGCAGTTTTGAGCTCCGACAAGGAGAAGTGTTCATTATAATCTTCTCCATTGTCAGATTTGAAATTAAGTGGTCGTTTTTCCTGTACCTTTTGGTACTTTTGGAAAGCAGGGACATAATTTGCAGATGAAGAATTTTTAGAGATTGTTTCAGCCAACTTATTGGCAATATCAGATTTTGATGTGAGAAGGTCATCATTGACCTTAAGATGTTTTATTGTAGATTTAGAACCTTTGCCTTTAATTCTACTTATCATATTCCAGACTTTGCTGATAGGTGTTCTGGAATTGATCTTAGAGACATAGCCTCTCCAAGATTCGCGTTTTTGTTGGTTGACTGTGCGTCGAGCTTTAGCTCGTGCCTTGCGACAGTTATCTAAGTTAATTCTTGTAGGTCGTTTACTGAGCTTGCGTTCAGCTTTTTTACGTACCTTAATGGCAGTATCACAAGTTTCATTAAACCATGGCTTGTGAATGCGTGGATTTGCCGAGGTTTTAGGGATAGTTTCTGTTGCTATATCAATGAGACCTTTAGAAAAGGCCTCAACAGGATCAGTTGCATTAACTATTTCATCAAATATAATACGATCACGGCATAGGGCAGAAAATTTACCCCAATCAGCCTTAGAAAATTTCCAACGAGGATTGTGCTCCTCGGGAATAGCTGATGAGGGTTCTAATACAATTGGGAAGTGGTCGCTCCCACATGTATCCTCATGGACTGACCATGAGAAGTCATGTAAAAGAGATGCATCAGTTACTGATAGATCTATAGCTGTATATGATCCTGTAGCAGGATGCAGATAGGTGCTTGAACCATCATTGAATAGACATAAATCATTTTGGGTAAGAAAACTTTCGAGTAATTTACCCCTAGAGTCTAGGGTATTACTACCCCAGAGGGGATTGTGACCGTTGAAGTCACCCATGATAATAAAAGGTTTAGGTAATTGAGTAACAAGATGATCAAGATCTTTTATAGTAAGATCTTGAGATGGTGGAATATATAAAGAACAAAGAGTTAAAGTTTTAAATAATGATAAGCTGACAGCTACAGCTTGCAATTGTGTTTTTAATGGAATTTCTCTGTGGATAATTCCATCACGTACTAAAATTGATGCACCCCCTTTTGCCCTGTCAGCAGAAGGGGAGAAAGAATTATAAAAAGTGAATGGTCTCATTGCAACTTTATCAGATTCTTTAAGATGAGTTTCTTGAAGACAAATAGCTTGGGGATTGTATTGTTGGGCCAACAATCCCAATTCATTTAAATTTACCTTAAAGCCTCGACAATTCCACTGCAGAATCGCCATGGATGCTAGGATAAAATAAAATATTAAAAGCCTCATGGTGGAGGTTTTACTGGAGAAAGCCGACGGTCCTTGGACCGAGCCCTGTGCCCCTTTTTGGGCAAGTTGTTAAGGGACGCTGTGTCTGATGCGTCCATAAGGACGTCATCAGACTCAAGGTCGAGAGATCCATACTTGTTGTGGATCTCGACCGCATTCCTTTGGCCTTTGGGAGTGCGGTTTGATGAGTTGTTTTTTGATTTGCTTGCAGTTTTGGAGTTTTGATTTGCCTTTGGTTTTTGATTTTCTTTTGGATTTTTTTGGGAATCTGTCGGTTTGACAGGCTCTTTGACGGATAGAAGAGGGAATGTCATGGTACCTATTGTGGAAGATGTAGCATTGCGCAGTTTGTGCTGAGTTGGTGGGTCACTGACCCACTCAATGTCTGTCTGAGTGGAGACGGAGCGTTTAGTGACACTCGCTGAAGATACAATGGTGGAGTATGAGGGTTTAGGACCCTCAAGAACCAGGCGTTTGGCTTCGGGAAAAGAGATATTTTGCGTAAATTTAAGTTTAAGGATTTTAGATTCCTGTTGCCACCGAGGGCACTCCTTGGAGGAAGCCATGTGTTCGCCAGCACAGTTGGCGCATTTCGGCAACTCTTTGCATTTCTCTGGATGGCTGTCATCCTCGAGTTTGCCACACTGAGGACAAACACGCTCATCCGCTTTGCAAGAGTTGCTTCCATGGCCAAACTTCTGGCACCGGTAGCAAAAAAGCTTGTAATAACACGTTAATTAAAATTAATTTAACATATTGCTATGTTTATAAACCATGCTATGAACATCAGAAATGAGCAGTAAGAGAGCAGTGCAATATGTAAAAAAAAAATTCCATTACCACATAAATTCGCACAAGTCAAAGTGTAATATGTAACATAAGCATATGGTCATAAAACATCTGGATTATAAGGACGACGTAAATTTTTACTAATTGTGCACTTTCATTGAGAATGCATGAGTGTCCTTCGCGATTTCGCTTCATCGCAATTTTGCTCCTTCACACTTTTCCGATTTCGCTTCATCACGATTTCGTTTTGTGCATGTTTCGCTCCTTCGCGATTTCATTTGCAGGTGTTTTGCTGCTTCACGATTTTGTTTTGTGTATCAATTTCGTAATTTCGGGTCTCTATTTTGCAAATTCGCTCAGAACACTTTTCGCATTTCGCGATTTCGTTGTATAATTTTCGCGATTTTACAATTTAGTGCTTGAATTTTGACACGAAATTGAAATGGCCCCTGATAGCCATCATAGGCCTGATTGTACCACTGTTAGCTTACATGTACACCATTTCCTAGAGCTTAAAGATTGGTAAAACGTGTGCTAAGGTGTAAACTTTGGTTAACGTGGTTTGATAAGTGTTTATTTTAATCTTCAGCATATTTAAAAAATCGGTTTTGGATCAATAAGAAAGTAACCAAGATGCATAAGGTTACAGGACCCTCAGATATGTATATAACCTGTATGTTCTGTGACGTCACCGGCGTGGCTTTTAGCTCTAATTGCCTTAGCTATAAAGGGATGGACTCAGTGTTTTAGATCTTCCTTAATTTTACGCATTATTGTACTTGCTTTTGCCATTTTATAAAATGGATATATTGTAAATTTGATATCCTTATTGGCAGCGCATGTACATGTACATATATCTAAATGTTCACTCAGTGGAATACATCTTTTTTTGGGTCCTTGATCTCCTGTTTGTGAACCCGTACTCTGTCCCTTAGACATTCGGTTTGACCGATATATTGTTCTTCACATCCTTTGCATGTTATCACATAAAACACATTTTTGGCAGAGCAGTCCAGGGTATAATGTACATAAAAATAGTTGTTGTTTTTTGTTTGAAAAATATTTTCTCTCCTTCCACTAAGTGTTTGCACGTTCCACAATTTCCCCGATCCCATTGGCAAACGAAGTCATCTTTCTAGGACTTTTAGTTTTTGAGAAGGAAATGAAAGTAGGGTGTCAGGGCCATAGAATAAGTAAATTGATAAACGTCTAGTGACGTCTTCTTTACAGGGTTTATTTTTTGCAATGGCCGCCTGCTTCACCAAGCAGGGATATTAGACAGTAATGACCCGATGATGCTAATTGTTATGAACTTAATCTCCCTGGCTAGAGACTTATTATTTTGGAATGTCCCAATTTGTGAACGTTAAAGTGTTTACAGACGAACGACTACACATGTTTGCCGAAATGCCACCTCGAAACCTTAATACTCTTACACACCAAACTCTCAATCATTTGATTTGATGAATCTTGCTCGGTGATAATAAAGCTGCATTATCGTTTTAGTTTAAAAAAAGCCGGCTTAAATCTACTTCATATCTGGAGTTAATAAGCTAAAAGTTCAAAGACATATTTATCCTCATGCCACTTTCACAATCGACGTTGCACAAATGTTAGATAAAATGGATAAGTTGTTTCAAAGTTTATACAAACTCTGCTACTTTCATTTCCGCAAAGCTATAGCGACAGGGTATCAGGAAGCAATTCGTCATCATGTCTTTTTAACGATGGGTAACATAAATGAAAACGAAATACCAAGTCAATATTATGATTTTATCATATGTAGTGTCAACATAGTTTCAACCACATCATAAGCTATGATCACTGCATCACAACCTGCAAAAGAAGAACAAGGTTTTAGAATACAGATATAAAGTACAGTTTGTATATATATATATATATATATATATATATATATATATATATATATATATATATATATATATATATATATATATATATATATATATATATATATACATATATATACTGGAATATCTACAAAGCATTATTAATATCCGAAAATCCAGTTTTGTTCAATTAAAGCTCTTGGTGTAAAATATGTTTTGACATCAGAATTAATCATAATGGTTAATGCAATAAATGCCAGAAGGGATATTTAGATGATATTGCACTAATTTCTGTGTAAAACTGTTTTGGTAAAATAAATCAACGATTGTATAAGATAGTACACTGCTGTATTTTACATGGCGCTAACATTATTAAACAACTCACCAGGTCTTCAAAGGTGGTTTTCATGTGGACGCATTGACGTTACATATAGAGTTATTGTTTGCTTAATGCTTCGATTGCCTTGTAATGGCTATCTATATCTAATCAATATAATTTATATGTACATCAAAACAATTCTGATTTAGATATATTGGTACCTCCTCTTCCCAGAGAGAAAACCTAAGTCATTGCTTCCAACATAAGCTCTGGCTATATTTCACGGCTCTCTCAAAATCGCCTAGCGACAAGCGTTTGCACGTGGTCATCATTGTAAATTATAAAAAAAATGTCGTTTAAGGTTTGATAAGTTGGTGTTTGAAAAAGGGCTGGTTTTGACATACGATTTAGAAAACAGGCGCGTGGTAGAACTCTCCAAAACACGATCAGCTGAAAGATCAGGTTCACGTGAGTATCGTGAACAGGAGCTCGACTCCGAGTCAGATTCACGTGAATATCGTTATGGTGGTAATGAATTTCCCTCACTAGGTCACAGACGGCATTCGGAGCGTAGATGAGAGGTAGGCCGGGTCAGAAATGTTCTTACGGATCAGAGATTGTCTCTCATGGTGTGGAATGTTCATGGTCTTGCTAGAAAACTTGACGATAATGATTTTATCAAGTTTTGTAATTCTTTTGACATAATTGGGTTGACTGAGATATGGAGTAGTTGTTCAAAAGAAACAATAGAAAAACATTTTCCGGATTTTATAGTTTATATTCATCGAAGGGAATATAACAATAGAGGAGGTGTTCTACTACTGGTCAGAAACAGTTGAAAGACTGGTGTTAAGTATGTAAACGTTTCCTTTAGTGATAGCATCTATATCGTTTTAGATGCAAAAATCTTCGGTTTTACAAAAGCTATCTTACTGGGTATAGTTTATGTTCATCCTTATGCTTCTTCACACAAGATAATCGTGACGTGAAAGGGATTGATTACATTGAGTCATGTCTTGTCCAGTTATTGTCAGTGTTTGATGATATTGATGTTGTTATTGCAGGGGATTTTAATGCCAGGACAGGTTTACTGGAAGACTATATTTTGCAAGATGATGATGAAAGTGATGCATATATAAATACTTTAAGTGACATGAATTACACTGGAGATTCGTTTAATGTGCCACGAAAGTCAATTGATAAAGATGTGAACACTTTTGGTAAGGATTTGATCAATCTCTGCTGCACGTATGACATTCATATGTTGAATGGTCGTTTCCCTGAGGATGAAAACGGTAGTTTTACTTATTGTAGTCATAATGGAGGTAGCCATACAGGTTGACTACATTATAAGTTATAACATTCAGTGGAGGTTTACATCGTGAATTATAAATCCCGCATTATTTTTTATTCTACGAGCCGGAGGCGAGTAGAATAAAAAATAATAAGGGTCTTATAATTCACGATGTAAACCTCCACTGAATGTTATAACGTTTTTATCCTACCGAATGTCTCAAAATATTATTAAAAACAAACAGAAATGCTCGAACATCGTTTACTCAAAGAAGCAACAAATCTGGGTTAGAGTCAAAATAAACTGTATCACGTGACATGGACTGACTGACGTGGACGCACGCTTTATTTCGGTAGCGGGGTATAAGGCTTTTATCACCCTCGGTGACATTTATCCACCTGGGTGAGGGTGAATATGGTTATTTGTTCAGGGTCACGTGGACCAATCATAGATCGACATTCTTACATGAGGTAGGATAATCTGTGTTCAAGTCTGATCTTCAACTCAGTGGTAACCTTTAAAGTTCACACACGTACAGAATCAGATCACTTTTCCCTGTCGTGTTCTATTAACTGTTTATACGCTCAGGGAAATAATAATGGTGAAGATGTTGTTCATCAAATTGAAAGATATAAGTGGAAACCATTAAATCACAACTTGTTTCTTGAATGTCTCGATAAGAATATATCTCAGTTAAGTATGAATGAGTTTATTGAATCAGCAAATAATAATACGGCTTTAGCAGCAACTACACTTATAAACTGTGTGCAGACATGGTTTTAAGAAAGCGTCAACATAAAGAAATAACTCATGAATGGCATGATGAAAAATGTAAAAAATTAAAGAAAATGAAGTACATATCTTTGGATAAGTTCAGGATAACAGGAAATATCGATAACTTACATGATTTTCGCCGCACTCGTAATAAATATAGAGAATAATGGCGGCAAAAAAGTGACCTATATTATGAATCTTCGACTGTACAATTGTTACAATCCTGTAAGAACGGTTATTATAAAACATTTTGGTCTGGAGTTTAATCATTATTGGGTAAACCTGTATCCATTGCCTCTTGTATTAGCAGCTCACAATTGGTTGACTATTTCAAAGCTACTCTCAATATCAAGGATGTAAATATAGATGACAATTTTGCATCATTTGCTGAACAATATATATTACAGAATGAAGCTGTGTTTACGGATGATGATTCTAATAACGTTTTGAATAAGGAGATAAGTCTAGAAGAATTGGATAAAGCGTGTGGCCCTGACGGACTTCCTCCTGAAATGTGGAAACACGGAGGTCATATTCTACTACCTTACTTACATGTACTTTTTAATAATATATTTAGCTCCGATAACTTTCCCTGTGATTGGCTACGGAGTATTGTATTTCCCCTACACAAGAAAGGAAGTAAGAATAATGTTACTAATTATAGAGGCATCTCTTTATGGATATATGTGGGAAAATATTCACTTTCATTCTAAATGAAAGACTAAAATTATTTGTAGAGCTACATGAATTGAATCCAGAATGTTAACCGGTTTTCGCTCTGATCACTCTACTATTGCTAATGTTTTTACTCTTCAAGCTTCAGTTCAAAAATATTTGTCAAAGTCCAAAGGACGATTTTACTGTTTGTTTGTTGATTTTCACAAAGCCTTTGATTGTGTAAATAAAGAACTTTCATGGTATGTTCTGGTTAATAATGATATACGTGGTAAAATGTTATCAAAAGTGCGCGATATGTATAAGAAATCAATGTCTGCGGTTAAAACATCAAATGTTACTATTACAGATTATTTCAACTCGATGAGTGGAGTTCGACAGGGTTGTATACTGAGTCCTTTACTTTTCAGTATGTTTGTAAACCAACTTGAAGAACAATTAGTGATGAATGACGATAGAGGTATTTTTGTTGGCCCAGACTTCTTAGAACTCTTTTTGTTGTTTTATGCTGATGATCTTTGTTTGTTTTCAGATACTGTTTTAGATTTGCAGAAGAAAATAAATGTGTTATCGACATTTTGTAAAAAATGGGGCTTAAGGGTTCACTTTTCCAAAACAGAGATTCTCGTTTTTCGTAATGGGGGCATTTTGAAGAGGACTGAAAAATGGTGTTTTAATGATATTATATTATCAACTTCAACCTATAGTTATTTGGGAATTCTTTTCTCCAACAGACTGTCTTGGTCTAAAGCAGTCCAAACAGTTATTTATAAAGCAAATAAAGCGCTTATCCCAATCAAACAACTCCATTATAAACTTAAGAATCTCCCTCCCTCTGTTTTATTTCAAATGTTTGACACCCAAATAATGCCTATAATACTTTACTGTTCCGAAATATGGGGTTTGTAAATTTTTTCTTGGTGTTGGTTTTAACACAACAAATGCAGCTGTTTTAGCTGAATGTGGGCGTCATAATATATTCTGTAAAACAAGTGTAAGGTGTGTAAAATTCTGGTGCAAATTATTAAAATTGAATGACAAAAGATACCCGAAACAATGTTACCTTTTGTTGAAAAGACTAGACGAAAATGATCTTCGATCATGGGTAATCAATATTAAAAATCTAATTTGTACATATGGTTTAAGTTACGCATGGGAGTTTCAAAACATCATTAATGCTGACTTATTTATAAAACATTATTGATTGTAATGCTCAAAAGATCATGTCCACTTTAAATGAGCATTCTAATTTAGATTTCTATTCGTCTGTGAAAACATCTTTTAAAATGGAATCATATTTGTCATATTTACGTAATAAAGACTTGGGACGATTTTTAACACTTTTAAGAATAGGTGAACTGAAAATAATGGAAAACACCGGAAGGAGAAATAATATCCCTAGAGAACTCAGATTTTGTCCTTTCTGTATACATGTTTTAGAAGATGAATTACATGTTATGTTTGTATGCCCTATGTATAACGAATTAAGAATTAAGTATATGTTAGACTTGAAATGTAAAACTAAAACATCTCTAGCTACTCTGTTACAAAGTGAAAATATCAATAATTTACATGTGATTTCACACTACATGTATATCAAAGATGCTTATATGTTACGTTTTCACTATTGTAAATTGTATGTATATATCACGTAAAACCTGTACACAAATGTTATGATGTTTCAGTTATTGCACCTAATCTGTTAATTTCATCAAAATGATTTTGTATATTGTACATGGGCCTGTGGCCTTTATACTGAATAAACTATTTCAATTATAAAAACTTGCCGTCGTCTCAACAATGGGAACAGGCCGAATTTTAATTGCTGTCGATTAGGATTCTCCATACGAAAATGTTTCAATTGTAACAGAGATTATTTCGAAGCTATGAATTGAGTAACTAGTGTGGGAAGAGAGAATTATGGTGTCTATGAATAACATTTGCCTAAAACAAACAGATCGTGTTTTTGAAATGAGAATTATGCTGAGACTTAAACATTAAAGTCAATTTCGATAGAGAAATATAATGAAAACTTAACTTGGGCTTTTGTTTCTTACCCCTATCAACCCATATCAATTTATCTTTTGATGAAATAAATGCACTCACCTAGACCGGACACCAGAAGTCGTAAGTGGATTTGGCGTAACAATCTCTCTTACTCACGATGCCCACATCGGATTTTTTAATAGTTATTGTTATTGTTGTTTTGTCATCTGTAAAACGAATGTGATTAAGTTAATTATTGATATCTAAAATAACACGTTTGTGAGGGGGGTTGATGCATAAACAAACATTTGGATTGATTTCATGTCATTGAATTTATCTATACAACCTTCGTTCAGTAATTAAAGGTTTCCTCTAACCTTGAAGAATAATTCGTTCCTGTCTTTTCACTATTCTCTTTCCGAGTTACTGACATTTCTTTATCTTTACAATTCTAACATGCAGTCAAACTTATGAGATTGAGTTTTATTCTTTTTCGTAATCTAGAGTCACAAGATGAGGCAAACGTACATAGCATCGATCATAATAAGTAGACTAAAGTCCAACACATGACACGTTGGCACACCATTACTTTAAGAGCAATGTCAGGCATGAAGCATAGATGGTTTTGACAATGTAACCATGATACAGATGTTAATGTTTCGATTATTGTTATTTCACATTTGAGATGATATTAAGGATTAGATCGACCTATTTCGACGATTGTAATTGTGTCATATATAGAGGATGTTGCATGTATATCAGTGTTCACTTCATACTAAGTTTACTGGACGATGGCCTGAATATATGTATTTCCAGAGCGAGAGCGAGGGATATGACGATAGATAATGTTCTTATAATTTTCGACGTCATGAAATTGACGAAGATACACAAAAGTCTGTAGAACCAACGTGAAATCCGGCATATTATTGTTGATGACGTCACGTCACCCTTGGATATCGTAAGAATACTATGAGCCAGGTATGATTGCTCTCGTAGGATAAAACCGTTATCATATTTATTTAATTTGCATGCAGAGGAGGTCCTCAAACTTACCATTATTTATTAGTTTATATTCAGTTACTTCCACGAACCAAGTAGATAGTGTACGTACTTACCCATCTACAGAGGGTGGGAAACGACCGACCGTGTCCCACCGTTTTTATATGTTATAAAGATAGGTAGGTTTACTTATGTGTAATTTTAAGGGTATGTCATCTGAATCATTGCTATGATATGCTTAATCGTGAAATTCTGAATCTTTTGTAGTACCAGTTCAACATCACGGAAAGCAGGATTTCTGGACAAAACGTCTTTATCGTGAAATCATTACGTATTTTCCATGATGCATAAGCCTATTTCTCATTTTGAAGAAGTTTACATCCAACAAATTTCAAACATCCACATTATACTTCTAACATGATTTCAATTTCATTGTAGTTACTAATTTTGACACTTTTGACATGTTTACAAGTTTAAGGCCAGGAATCGTCCAAATACTGTACATCGGGTGTTGGAAGATAACCTGGGTCAACCACGTGAACAGCCACGGTGCATACGAAATCCCGATAGGGAAAACACAATACTTGACCAAGACCAAGACGAAGCGAGGGTACCTGCGATCCCGACAGTGGATAGGAATGTGCAGGTATGGGTCCTGGAGGTTAAGATACATCATGCAGTCGGAGCGCTCCAGAGATCGCATCACAGAGGGAAACATCAAGAGACAGAAATATGGCGGCCGAACGAGGAAGGAGTGGTTGAGTGCCGAGTACATGTCAAAGTACGAGGGGCGAAAGAAAAAGTCGAGAGACTAGAGGCGTAAACAAAACTGGATTGTGTAAGTGCCGTTCTAAAGCAAGCATGTGTGGTAGCAAGTGTCAACAACAATCCACTAACGTAGGGTGTAGGCATGCTATAGCGAGACCCCTTACAGTCGAAGCTTAATGTGGGAGGAGGGTACACAAGGTGAGAGACAAACGCTCACGTTGTAGCGATATGCCTCCACTAGAGAGACAGATCACCACTAAAGCGAGGGCCTTCTGAAGGCGAGTGACCCGGAGGCGAGACGACAGCGGCAATCAAAGGGTCCGACGCCAAATCACTAAGGGGTAAAATCGACTCACCAAGCGAGAGGCAGTTGAACACGCTAAAGTGACGCCTGTCCGAAACCTAGACGATGGAGGCTATCGGAGGGTCCGACTATCGGATGTTCCTACTATCGGAGGTTCCGACTATCGGAGGCTCAGAAAGACCAAACCACTAGTGAGAGCACAGTTGAATTCCATCCGAAAGTGAACGACAAAGCTATCGGAAGGCGGGGCCGAACACTAGGATGGGGCAACTGTCGGAAGGTACGAAGACGAAGGCGTACCAACACAAGAAGCCTGGCGACAGAGGTGAGTGAAACGAGTGAACGGGCATCACGTGCAGCACGCGTGCGGCGTGAGAAAGTAGGTCAAGTCTAGTACATGTGACCAAAGCCACTTAACACAAACCAAACTGCAAAAACAACACAATAGAGATACTAACAAACAACTCTATTTCAATCAGAAGGCACTAGGAAGGAAAAGCAGCGATAAAACACGTTAGAAAACCCTAACGTCAAGACCAACACAAAACGTGACTACTTTGCCTGACAACTTAGAGGAGAGTGAGGAATCATAGGAGTGACGTCATAATTTTCTTCTGTGTTAAGTTTGGATTAATTCCTGCCTGGGGAGGTATTTGATAGGTATAGGTATTTGAATAATGAGTTTCTCTGGTTCAAGACATATTCCATGATTCATGTAACATAAAATCAAGCTTAACATAATTCAGGTGATTCAGCCGCAGAGGATAACAGATTTCGTCTTCCCTCCATACAAACAGTTTGAAGGAAAATAGCAGTATAACAAATGAAACTCTTTTAAACGAGCGGCATAAACCTTTCTTTCTTTATCTTTCCTAACAACTTACCTGCTTGGTCTCTCTTTCCCAATACCTGGCCTATGATATCTGTAAAAGAACAAATGTTTTCCTATGATATTATTAGAAAATGATTCAGGGATAAATTACTTCATTTCTCTCATGTGGATGGTCATAAACCATTGGCCGCTCATATTAAAAATCATTATTACATTTTTTAAGTATCAACTTGAGATTTAATGTACACTTACTGTTCATAATTTTCATTATAAGTAACATGTTCATAATATAACCGTGTAGGTTATATTTCAATATTTGTTAGTTAACAAAAATCTTTAATGATGGAAGTAGAGAACAGTACTGTTAAAATCGAGTCCGCCGTTTCCGTTGATGAGAGCAAGGAGGTCATCAAGTGCGTCTCTCTTCCTGTCTTCCTCACGCTTACCAATTAAACTGAGAGCTGACGTAATGCCCTTCGTGATAAGAGGCGTGAGCTCTGGAGCAAATGAAAAACAAACATGACAAATATTGTATTTTCCTTCCGAAAACAATTATGTAACACAATTATGTAACAAAAGAAACGCCTACGTAAAAATTAAAAATGTAAAATGAAATAATGCTGGTCTCAAAGTTATGCTAAAACATAACATAAATTAATATGACATTCAATTGAAATCTTTGGAAACGATTGATTCGACTCAATCATTTTAGGAAACCACGCCCAATGAAGACCGCTACTATAACCGGTACATTTGTAGTGTCACTCCTTCTTCAATGAGAGCGCTTGCCTGTATTGTTTCTCGTGGTTGTTTGTTAATCTCTTTCAACTGTAATTTCTGTAATTGGGCACTGATCAAATACTGCACAGTTGCCCTTATTTCATATAAAAACAATCGCCTTTCTATTGTAATTAATCCTGAAAGTTCGAAATGTTGTGCATAAATGGTGCAGCTTCATAATGCTATTATATTGCCACAACCATGCTGTATAGTTTTTATGAAATCTAATAACACATCTGGTTGGCGTTTCTTTTACCCGCTGGTGTAGTTTCTGGAGAAATATTGATCAGAAACTTGAGTGAGAGTCACATGACACTATTAAATTATATGTGAATTTGGAGTAGCTTGCAATGATTTGTAAAAGCTAACACCACCAACAAACACATTTGTTAATAAATGAAGAGAATTGATGTGTCTTCAGTTAGGTCTTAAACGGTTGTAGAGAATCAGAGCCTTGTTGAGTGGCAGTTGATTCCACTGTCTTGGTGCTGCATGAAAAAAGGATCGATTACCAATGACAAGAGTCAGAAAGTGGGTACAGTAAGTAAGTGCTGGTTCTGGGATCGAAGAGTTCTGGCTGGTGTGTAGAAAGTTGTCAAGTCAGTGAGATAAGGTGGGGCTTGAATGTGGAGGTATGTATACACTGTGCAGAGAACCTTGAATGTAATTAGACTTTAACTAGAAATTAACTAGATACACGTTTTCGACTGCAATGAGATGATGCGGGGAACTATATTCTGGATTGTTTATAGTCTCTTTAGCTGAATCCTGTTGAGACCTACAGTAATCAATTGCAGTAGTCTAGTCTGGTGATGATAAGGCATCTGACCTAACTAGGATCTTAGCATTTTCTCTTGTTACTTACTTCCGAATGTTCCCAATCTTTCTCAAATGAAAGTATCAGGTCTTACACAGTCTATCAACATGCACATCCATGGAGGGATCACATTCTAGCCATTCTCCAAGATTCTTCGTCAGAGGAGAACAAGCAACCTATGAGGAGGTAATTTTCATGTTCTTAGTTGTGAAGTTCTTCAAGTGTTTTGAGTTTCCAATCAGTAATCCTTCAGTTTTACTGTCATTCAGTTTTAGAACTCTATTTGTCCTCCATGTTATGATGCTGGTTGTACAGTTTTCAATGTTCTTTTAAGAAGATGCCGTTTGGTCTGGAGAGAACGCACTGACGAGTTGATTATCATCAACACAGGAGTAGTAGGGTGTATTGGAGGACTGATTCATACAGAGGAGGAAGAGGATAGGTCCCATAACAGACCCTTGTGGGACATCACATGCTAGAGTGGACTTCTTGCTAAGAGTATCTGTCTGTCATGTACGAAGAAAACCATGATAGGCCGGTCCTACTGATACCAATATGGTGTTCAAGGGTATGTAACAGCTTATTATGATCCATTGTGTCGAATGCTGCACTCAAGTCCTAAAGCACAAGTATACCCATGTGACCCTCAGCCACATTTCATCTTACATCATTGGTCATCCTAAGCAGCAAGGGTCCTGTAGAATGATGCTTTCGCTATGAAATGAGTCCAAAATGTTGTTGACTGGTAGGTGTGCAATCAATCTGTTTCGAGCATCCAGATTTTCATTCCTGATGAAATGCTTAAGAACAGTATGGAAATATTCCAGACAACAAAATCTTATTGATGATATATGTGATGGTCGGCAGTCACATGTCGATCGACATGCTCCACTTCAAGCTGGCTTGGAACTGGATCACATTGTAATGTTGGCTGCCTTGATCAGAGCACGAACTTCAGTCACTGTTAAAGGTTGAAAGTCCGACATAGACGATCCATTTGGGAGTGTTGCGGAAGGGTATTCCGGATATCTATGATTTTTCAATCCAAGAATGTGTTGAACTGTCCAGCTAGTTCAGAATGAGTAGCCGTTGTAGGCAGTATGACATCATTGTTCTTACCCATGAGAGAGTTTAAGAATCAGTTTAATGACGTAACAACTGAATGATGTTTACGCTGTTCCGCACCGCCCCCCTGTAATCAAGTGTGCTCATGGTAACGTAACGTAACGTAACGTCGATTTGCGTCAGCTGTCTGCACTGATACATCGCAACCTATACAGTGTGTACTCCTTTCCATGGTTTGCAGCTCCTGCAATCGGCCAAAATTAGCGATTACACAAGAACATTAACTTTTACGATAGCAGCAAACATTTAACTTAGGCATAAGTAGATTCAACCACCACACTTACACATGATCAAGCTCTGCCCATAATTCTTCCCGTGATTAACCAAAGTGATGGACACTAAATGATCGCGCGACGTGAATGTTTGAAAGTCTAAAGTTTTTAAACAAGCCGTGTTTATTTTGTATTTACTTGTAAAAATAATTCAACAGTTGATATTCATATTAAATTAATGATAAAATTTAATTTCAATATTAAATCTATTGAATCAAAATAATGAAATATCTTTAGGGGCTGGATTTTATACACGGAATAGCGGTCAGTTGTCGCTGTTAATGGATTATTAATATAAAGAATGTAAACAAATTTGTATTTCGAAATTATTCAGAGCAGAATGTTAACTGTATGGGACTAACGTCCTCGTGCTTTAACGATAATAGTTCAGGGCAAAACTATACTCTATTACAAAACACATTGGGATACAACGAACTTTATGTTTTCAGTAAGACTATTTGAGAAAGCCTTCACCACACTATTAGCAAGGGATAAAATTGAAACATGCCATCAGTGGAAATGTGAGGGTTGTCTGTGGCACAAGGGCGTGTATCGCCTAGAAACAGCGTTTGAAAGACATATACCTATATAGACCTTACTATATTACTCAACCGTGGTGAGATCACTCATTAGATAACAATGATTTGGTTACACACATGTGTGATACCACCGTGTGCTGCCGTAACGTCATAATCGGCGCGTGACGTCTTAGTCGTTTTTGGTTGACGTCACAATGTTTACCGTGCGACTGCAATAGCGGGTGACCTATTTGCAAGTAAGCGTCACTAAAAACTACTTTCTTGCAATTCAGCGCTGTTTACATTATTGAGTAATAAATAAAATACTAAACTCGGTCCCGTTTGATAACAAGTTTATGAAACGTGTGAATGGCATCGGTATTTAACTCGCTTTCGCTCGTTAAAATACCAGACCATCAACTCGTTTCATAAACATGTTATCAAACGGGACGTCGTTTAGTATTCTATATATATAAAATGAAAGGGATGTAACAACGAAACCACCCCATGCCAATTCAAATGACTACGATACGAAAGTTAAATGCTGTCCCTACAAAATAAGCTATAAATTGTCACAAGCGGATCATTATTTCAAATTGTTTGCGACAAGATGGTCCGTATATCGCTACCTCCAAACTTTCAAGCCAATTTCCCTGCTCACGAAAATCAGCGAAAACTCACCTTTTAAAGTCGTTCATTAATTCATAGCAATTGTGACAGTACCAATGAATCGGCATATTCGAATCGCAGAGTGAAACTACATATGAAAACAATAGTACAACACCTACAAATCATTTCTCCGAATTTACTACGGGCATTATCTCTCAAATAATCGCCAGGCAGTGCACTTGTCAGCCATTCACAGGTCCCATCTAGGTATATGCCTTTAAACGCTGTTTCTAAGCGATACACGCCCGTGTGGTCTGTGGTAATTGTACTAGCAAAGAGATTAAATGAATATTTGGCATACTGGTCAAGGAAGTCTCAATAGCTGTGGTCAGTCCATGGGCGAGCAGGTCTCCTGTTGCCTGACTGAGACCAGCAGCGGTCCCAGCTCCAACTGCTGCGAGGAGCTGATCGCCTGTAGAGCTACGTTGTACGGGCACGGCCAATGACGAGGCGAAGAGGCAGACCAAACATGCACTTGCGAACATCATGATTGGGCGTCAGAATCTGAAAGATATATATATAATCGTCAAATGTATATTAAGTTGGTACAAGTAACTGCAATCTAAAACAATTTCACTTGCCTGTGATTCAAGGAGCAAATGGTATATAGTTTGGATTTCCATAGGACGTCGCCACCTTACCAAACAACACCTGTCAATCAAAACGTAGTTTAGTCACTGTGCTATATGTCTCGTACCTAACGCAATTTCTCCGTGGTTAACTTCCTGATTTCATGTTCACTTTATATGAAGAACATGCAGTTGGGACATATAAAGTTTACAATCGGTAACTTGGATACAGTATGCATATAAGGATAGACCATTCTACCAGATCTCAGTGACGGATAAGGCAGTGCCCGCTGGAACGAAGCGATTACAGACGAGAAATGAAATGCAACATTTTTTTGCAAACATGTCTCTGAATTCTTATTCTTATTTTGAAGAGATATCTGACTTAAACTTCCCTCACGCTCTGAAAAAAGCGAAGATATTAGTAATATGATTGCACTTTTTCAGGCAACAAACTAGTCCTACTGTATGTACAGTTTCGATCAGCACATAATAAGACAGTTGATTTGTCAAATCTACAAGACATATACATGCCATACATGTGCATATGACCATTCAACTATATGTAGGCATATATCTACGCCTCATCTCTACATAATTATCTCTAATAACTATCAATAGACCTTTCATTCTCTACTCGTCAGCTGTATATGGGATCTGACTTTACATCAAAGTTACATGTATCTACACTCTCTCAAAAAACGAAACGCAACCCCTATCTCAATATCTGAGAATATCCCCTGAACAAAAATAGTGAGCATAAATTAGATTTTGTTGTCATGTACTCTTAATATGTTCTACTATGACAAGTGCTAGCTCCCAAACGCAGCCTTTGTAAGCACACTGACATGTTTTTCGATTTTATTTGAGAATATGAAAAAATCATGTGCATAATGCTAAACGTCGTTTGCACATGCAGATCAAGGAAACACTGTTGATGTAGAGGTCCATAAAAGGACGCGTAGTTTGGCAATTCAAAAAATCAAAAAATTCAAAAATTCAGAAAATCAAATACGAAAATACCCAGGTTGTGTACAGTACATGTAGTTCGAAATATTTGCCATGAGGCCGGCAAAGTTTTGGAACAGTTGCTCGTCATCTAAATGCTACATCCGGGTCACCCGCCTACGTAATCGGCAGGCCACACCAGGTGGTGCAATGACGTGAGGATATGGACCCTAAGGAAATGGAAACGAGTCTGGTTCCTACTTCCCCGGCTTGACGGAAGACAATGTGTGTATATACGAGGAAATGGACGTTTTGCTCCGAACTGCGTGCCACAGGTCAACTGATTTGGAGGAGGTAACCTGATGGTATAGGGAGCCATGTCTTACAACCAACGATCACAACTGGTCATCAATCCCTGAAATTTGACGACCCAACGATAAATCAATGACGTTTTACAGCCTCATCTTCTGCCGATAATTGTCCAAGAGAGGGAGCTGTTTCAACAGGACAATGTCTTCCCTCACACAGCTCGTGCAACAGTGAATTTTCTACGGAATTCCAATGTCAACATCCGAACTGATTACTCTACAAGACGCAATAAAGTACATAACTCGGAAATCCAAAACACACAACAGCCCAAGTGTACAGGACCCAGAATGGCGGCGTAAACAACAACCTTTGCTCTTTTCTTTTCTTCATAATTAACATCCACTACACCTTTGTAAGAAATCCTGCCAAGAACTGTTAGTATGTTCTAAATACTAAACTGGACTTTGATCTGAACCAACAATAACATATCCTACGCTATGCTTGGACACATGACTGTCCGATCTGAAACTCTCACGACCAATAAATGAAAACCAGCAATGCTCTATCTACTGTCCATACTCCTCGTTTCAGAAAAAAATACTTTCAAACCCAGGCCCTAATTCAACTATATAGCCTGTGGTACATGCGATCTCCCTGTGACAAGGGTATCACGTGCGAAACATGTAACCAATGTATCACTCGTCATGCCAATCAGTCCACTCCAAAACATATTTCGAACTAGCAGAAAATAGTGTCATTGCTTGGGACCGTATTGTTTGTGACTGCCCAAATTTCAGTTCAATCTGTTTTGACATAGTTCTCTCTACTTTGAACCAAAGCCCAATATCACCCAGCCAAGTTAAACCAGTCCATGCCTCAACACCGATCAGAAATAGCAGCTCCAAAGCCAAAGAGACAAGTAATTGTCACAAACGTGACCATGTCCCCCGCCGCAATTAAGAAATGAGCTAAAAGGATGGACACACAGCTTGTATCGAGTGATGACCTTTACATGTTTGATTTAGTTGTTATTATATCGGGCTAAGAACATTTTAAAAACTGGCCAAAGACTCATAGTGACCTCTAAAATTATGTCAAGGTCACCCAAATCGACTGGTGTCTGAGTATTCCCCAAATGAAGACTAGTACCAAATTTGAAGCCTATATCTGCAGAGGTTCATGAGGAATCGCACTAACAACAATTTACAAACTGGTAAAAGTCTCTTAGTGACCTTGAAAATGGGGTAAAGGTCACAAAATCGTCTGGTGTCTGCGTATTTCCCAAATGAAGACTGGCACTAAATTTGAAGACTCTGGGTAAGCAGTTCATGAGATGTGGTGCTAACAACATTTTAAAAACCGATGAAAGTCTCGTAGTGACCTTTAAAATAATATCAAGGTCACCCAAATCAACCGGTGCGTATTCCCCTGTGCAATGCTGTGATTACTACTCATGAGGCTCATACAAGAAGAATACGCCCCCTAGTTTGAATAGAGAGTTTGTTAGAGACCTATAAGATTTTGATCGTATACCATAGAGATGAAAATGAATGAAATGAAAATATTATTTATGTCAAACAATGTTATTGTAATCTATAATAAAAGAAAAGCAACTGAAAATCGATGGATGGGGCAGGTTCTATCATTTCTAACAAGGCCTATTCATCGCATAATGTGCTTCATTAACTTAATTGAACATCAGCTAGCTGCATATGGGGATGCATTATAATGTATACATACATACAACATTCACAGTTAGTCATGTGTCATACAAGTCAAGAAATGGTCGAGAAATTATGCTTATATTTTCTGATAAACAAAACGTCATGTGTCACGTTACACTTAGCGATATTTCTTACAACACTGTATGGTAATGTCGCGGAAGAAGGCTTTCCTTTTACTGGTAAATGATGTCTAGAAAATATATATATATATATATGCAGGTTTCAAGACATTTTCAAATCCCCAAACCTCACAACCCTACAACAGAGTAGACAATATTATGAAATTAAATTAACGCAATCGTAATTAATATGTTAGATTCAGTTTTAGGCTCTTGCTTAAACACAATACATTGCTTTTGCAATAACTGGTTTTACTTTGTCTAATTACCAACGTACCTGGGAGACGGAGACTGGTGATAAGACAAGGCCCCACACCTCTTTATAGCTGCGAGCAGCTTGCAGAGGTCCCAGACAATCCCCTGTTGATTAACTATAGATAACATATAGATAAGTGTGCTCTTTGCAATTTATTACAAATATTTATCCAAGTCTGTGTTTAATTTAATTATTACACTTATTGGTGTCGCTCAATGCAATTATGTGAACCGCCATGTTAAGTAAAATAATCACAACCTACAAATATAGAACATCCATGGTACAAAAATCCAAGCTTTCCCAAAGAAAGTACATTTTTCTTTTAGTGTTGATAACACTCTTTGTAAACAAAATTAAACACAATACCAAGAAAATATAAACTAGTTTCCGTCAATGTCCTAATTAACGAATTAAAATAATATACAAATGAGGCAACATTTGGCAATGACAAAGTAAACCATTGACTACCATATGGTTAGTCAAATATAGAGTACTGTAGTTAACGGTCTGTGACGGTATCTTCTAACATCTGCAGTTCTGAATGGGTCGATTTGTTTCGATCATTTTGTTTACATCATAGTATCTTATTTTATTATACATTCCCCATCTCGTCTACGAGTTTCATAATTTGAAATTAAAATGGGCTAATGGTTACTACCCAAAAATGAGAATAATTAAATTCATGATTTTGATTGAAACATATTTTATTCAATGAAATAAGGGATTAGGAACAAGTTTTCAATTTGAGGTAACCTTCTCCCATGTATTTACAAAATGTTATTCATGTAAACTAGGATGTGTGCACTGGCTACTGACTAACTATATAAACCATTAAACTGTAATGACTATATTCATCTATACCCTTGGAAATTAATTAAGCAACACTCATTGTTTTAACAGTAAAATCGTTCCGATTGAAGGAAGACTTTATGTCAGGAAAACTGTTTGTGGTTTTAGGTAGAACAATCATTCAGCAGTGTTGAAAATAACGGCTCACACTCTTTTGGATAACGGCTGTTACAATAATTTGGTAATTGGGTGTCAAAATCAAAGTTCCATAATGAAATGAAAGTCAATATTTGTTGACGTAATGTGATTAGTGATTACACTTTACTGACTGACCTTTTAACAAAAGTCACCCGTTTAAGCAGTATGCACCTTCAATTTCACAAAATCATGAAACTGTCAATTTCAATAAACTTGTCTGAATAAACAAATAGGTCATTAGCAGCTCCGACTAAGCTGGAGCTGCTATCAGTTTTTGCGCAGTTTCCATCGCCGCCGCCGCCGCCGCGTTTTGTACTGGCTATAACTTTTTTCCTAGAAGGTTTTGAGAACTCATATACATAACTTCTTACTTATACACCTTGGGAATTTTTTTGACATGTTCACATTCAAAGTCAAAGGTCAAGGTCCCGAGTTCTGAAATCGCTAAAAAAAATCCTTGAAAAATAACTTGAAAAATATTTGTGCTTTCAGGCTCTTCTTTGGTGTATATAAACTATGGAAAAAGGCCAAGATTTGGAAAGGTTTTCGCTAGCATCCGTCAAAGGTCAAGGTCATAGTGAGGTCACAACTTAAGCATGCTTTTGCGAAAATGTCTTATTTCAACTATTAACACTTTGAATCATTACATCATTGTGATACACAATGAAAAGTGATCACTGATTGTTTGACCTTGAATTTTAAAGGTCAAGGTCACGAGATATGGTCATGCTGACCAGGTCTGAAATCACTAAGTAACTTTTTTACATGAAGATGTTAACACCACATATACATAGCTTAATCTCACTCCTGGTGAATGATTTTGACATGTTCGAATTCAAGGTCAGAGGTCAAGGTCATGAGTTCTGAAATCACTACAACAATCCTTGTAAACATGATAACTTCAAACTTTTTTTGTGCTATTAGGCTCTTATTTGGTATATATGAACTATGGAGAAAGACCAAGATTTGAAGACGTTTTCGCTAAAATCTGTCAAAGGTCAAGGTCACAGTGAGGTCAAAACTTAAGCATGCTTTTGTGAATATGCCGTATTTTAACTATGAACACTTTGAGTCATTGCATGATTGTTATACGCGATGAAAAGTGATCATTGGTGTGACCTTGAAGGTCAAAGGTCAAGGTCATGAGATATTGGTTAAGGCCACGTTAATCCTTTGATCGAAATTTTGAAAGAAGAAAAAGGTTTTAAGAACAAACTTGTGAAAAGTGACCCCAGTGATGATTAATAATAACTCGATTATTGAACAAAGTTTTGTTAAAAAGAATTCCAATTTTATTGATGCTGACGAGAAGGCGGAACAGGGAAAGGCGAGACCCTAAGTTTCGGAGCTGCTCTGCTTTTGCGGTGTCCCGCAAACGCTAATCTAGTTACTAACGGTATTAGCTTATCTAAAGCGAGAAGAAGGGTGAAATAAAAAGATCATATGGCTGTAGGCATATTCCCAATTATCGTTTAAAAAGGGACTGGAAGTTTAATGCCTGTTTAGCTGCGTAAAATGCATGGTAAAAGATGTTTTGGTGTATGAATGTCAACTTGGTATCAAAAATGTTGTTTTCAATACATCAATTCTAAAGTTTGAAGTGTAGTTTCTAGGAAAATAGTTATTTTATGTATAAAAATCCATACCTTCACATTTTCCCTCACATTTTCATAAATTTTGCATATAGTGGATTCTTATTTCAGTGAATGAGTCGCAAAATGTCTGGGGTGTTAAAATCGTTCAATTTATCCTAACAATCCCAAAGCACCACATTTAAGTTTAGGGTGTTGTTTAATTAATTTCCAAGTGTATATAATCAAAAGAAGAATCAATTCCCGAATAGTTGAATACAAACTTTAACATTGTTATATTTTGAGATCACAATAGTTAAAATTCTTTTTACAACAAGCAGTCACTGGAATTCATAAATATAGTATATTTGATCTTCACCATGTTCATCTTCATCATTGGCGCATTCTGTCTCACATGATTATACAAACATAGTATTTGTCAATGATGAACATATATTCCAGTCACCATATGTTGTCATTATTTATATGTTGAAATGGACTTATGTAGAGAATAACCAACGAGGTACAAGTGATGACGGGACGGGAAATATGCATGGTTCGAAATGATGTTCACAGTCGAATCATTTTGACTCGTGATTAATCCCGTAATTACGCGTACCGAGTTGGTTATTCTATATATTACCAATTATATTTGATCAAAATAAACATCTACGGATGACAACCTTTCTGTATTGAGACAGTAGTAGATGACATTATAAGCTAATTTGTATTCATGTGCGTGGTCCAACACTATAGCAAATATTTGTTTTACAAAACGACAGGAAACTTATAATATAAGGAGAAAACATGAATCCGAGGATATGGTAAGGTTGTGGACCATGAGAGGAAGGAAAAACCCGAGGATGCGAAGCATCCGAGAGTTTTTCCTGACTATCAGAGTCTACAACCTTACCATATCCGAGGTAGAATGGTTTCTCCATATTATCAACCGTTTTTGAGTATAAAAGACGCTATCTTATCGCGTTATCGAAAACCCCGGATTATATATAGAGTCGTTCGTAAAATCCTGTTTGCTGTCTCAATCCCAGTACGGCATGTAAGGTTCTTCTTTACCATTGTGTTCCATCTGCCTTCGTTGTGCAGTAGTCTAAGGCGTTGGCTCACGATGACTGGTCTTTCTGGGTACGGGTTCGATACGCCCTTTCGTCAAAACATTTGCGGTTCACAATCTACTATATTTAAGAATTTTTTCAAAATAGTCTGAGATTGTTTCTTCAGATCTTTGCTTTCAAGCCTTCATCTTAGCAATTATTTCAGGGTTTACAATCAGTGTAATCCCTCCTAACAGGGTTTACAATTTCCTGTGTAAACCCTCCTGGGGGGACAATGTTATAAGTCCCTCGTACCGGGTGATACGGTTTAGAAAGGTCGTTTCAAGTATCACGTTATATGGCTTGTAGGTTGATAATACTAGTTCGTTTGGCTAAATCATAACATAATTTTCATATATGACGCACATGTTCATTATGCATACGTGTCCGATGCGTGCTCAAATTATTTTAATAAATACATCATTAGACCTTGCTGCAGTATCCAAAGTATGAATGACTGACGTGTGAGATTGACTGATGACATCGTGTTGTAAAGAAATTTGGAAAAATCTGTCAATTGTTTGAAATCATCAACGGCTAAAACTAGTAATACCCACAAGAATAATCTACAACGAACGCATAGAATCATATTTTGTATGCCAAGAGGGTTGACCAAACATGATGGATTGAACATTATCGTGTCCGGAACCGTTCATCAAATCGTTGGCAGCCATGTTATAAAAAAACGACAGCAACGCGAAGCCGTTGGATTTTTTTCAGAAATCTATAGAAAAAAAACATCTTGTGAATTAAAAGAATGACAATGTAGATTAATAAATCTATCATAATTTCGAATATAGAACGTGTAATGAATCAAACATTTCTATATTCTTGATTTCTGTTTTTCTTTTTAAAAATAGAGATGTGTGAATGTGAGCTCGGCACATTCTATTTATCAAAGAAACAAGAAAATAGTACCGTCAACCAATCAAAGAATCAATAAAGAGCACATATATAATCACCGGTGTATAGTAACCCGTATTGGTAATTTCAATGGTAGTTTGCTCCTTCAGTCAGGATGCCAAATGACAGCAATGTTGCAATGATGTGACGCGAGGTTTTATGAACTCAACAATGGCTTGTGACAATAACGGTTATCGTTCCTCAAGTCTGATGATTGTTTACACTGATATAACCCAGTATTCTTTTGCAATAATATAATCCAGAACACAAAATTTGATAATGTTTTATTGTGTCTTACTCAATCAGAAGGTAGATGTTCTATCCATGTACATCAAATGCTATTTGCCACTTGTATCTTCTTTACGACATAGAAGCATATCTGTAGACAGACAGGGCAAGTACCCGACTATAGACAGACAGGTACCTAAGACTCTGTGGGAATCATATCCTCGGTCTCCACCCACTGGAAGACTGTTAGCTCATCAGCCATATACATAGCGTCATAGAAGTTGTGTGACCAGGCCACGATGTTAGAGTAGCCACACTTTCCACTGGGGTAGGTACCTCTTCCCCCCTCACGTTACAGGTCTGCTGTTTTATAATCTTGTCTTCCCATCCCTCCCCTCGAAACATTGGGCGGTGGTCAACCATGAAACCATATGTAAAAATAACATATACTTAGATGAATCAGAAAGAGTTTTGAAGACGGATCATTAACTTAGTTGATGTAGCGAAAGAGAATCCTCGATCTAATGCTCCGATCCTCAAATTAATTCGGTTCTGATTTAAAAAAATTAAAGCTTAAGTCTCATTAAAATTCTCATTTAAAATCATATCGGATGTAACCGTCGTACATCTCTACGTTTCTGATCTGAGTACTGTACCATAGAGGTCGTGTTATGTGACCTTTACCTCAAGCCAATCAGCGAAGAGGCTTAAATGTGCATTCATTATGTTGTTGTGGGCCACATATGCCAAGCGTTATAAATGATCTTAATCTTTCCAGAAGTACTGACTGTTGCCGAAAATTGCCATTTTGATGATAGTCGACTCAGTATACCGACGATATAAATGTATCGATTTCTGAGTGAAAACCGGACAATGCACAATGTGGCACGCGTCAATTAGTCAAACGTAATTTTGGAATCTTATTTACTCAAGACAAACAGACAAATTCGGGTTGATAGTGTTTAATAGGTTGTATAACTACCGTGCATGTAAATGGGACGTGTAGTTTCAGTCTCTGTTCATGTTTAATGATGTTGCTCAATTTTATTAGAATCTAGTAATTGTGATATTTCCAATGAATATGGAAGTTGAGTGAAGTTATTTGAACTGAAATCAGCACGTATCGTATGTTGACACGTATTTCAGCAAAATAATGTTTTTATGAAACACAATGGATGTATCTTAGAAAAAATCGGATCGACTGAATATGTACGTAAAATACGACATCCAATGGTATATCTGAGAAAGGCCTCTGATTGGTTGGATTTATGCAGGTGAAAGGTCACAGTGAAGGCCACCTGGCATGACCATTGTGGAGTAGTACTCAGATCGACAAACGAGATACGAGTGTTACGTTCGATCTGATTTAAATGAGATTGCATTTAAAATCAACTTAATCAAACCCTCATATAAAATGCTATCATTTAACACACCAATCGAATTTGCTCAACGAATGTTACTGAAGCCATTAAGGGTGTACTCAAGGTGCTAATGTATGTATCTTGGTTACTGAGATTAAACATATTCCAAATTAATTCATTCTTCCTATAACCCTTACCTTAAAGTCGAACCAACCATCGTCAGTGCTGTCACAGTCCATGTAGACATCAGCAGTCCAGATGTGGTCGCCCATGTAGTTGAGGTTGCTAAACCCATGTCCATGTTCCTCCAGATTATGGCTATGGGCACTGAATGAGAGGATGTTGTACACTTCCGGTTCATTGAGGTTAATAAATTAATGTTATTAAAAATACAATCAGTCATACCTGTTTCGAAAATACTAACGATCACATTTTGACATCAATCACTGTGTCACAATTTCATATCGAAGAATTTCATACAGAAGAGATTTTGTTTAATTTAGTTTCATTCATGTTAAATTCATAATAAAGTTATTAAGCCCAAAAATTCAATTTCGAAAATCATACCAAAAACAAACATACAAATAAGTAGAACAGATTTGTATTCAAATACATAAAAATCATAGGATCAGTGTATTTCAGATTCACTATAGATTAAACGACAAGAAAATCTGTTTCTAAAATCACAGAGATCTTATCTGATTCAGTTTTTCTGTTTGCAAATCATAGTTCATTTTAGTCCAGTTTGATTGAGTGTGAATACATTTAAAATTTAAATGTTTGTAGAAGACTCCCTGGCTGTCTTCCGCTCCATCCCAATCAGGGAAGTTTCTTCCTTGGATGTTTGTGCATACACTGAGTGGGGGTTGTTGGTTGACATGTAGTTGACAATGGAGATGGGCTGTCCCTGAATGTTGCCTCGTCTCAGGAACATGTACTGACCGGGCTCTGTCACCCTGGCGATACTGATTCATGTACGCTGGTAGTTGGTAGCCGAGGCACCAATCACAGCACAAAGCAGGAGGCATCCGATGAGTCGACGGGCCATAGTTGTTCAGCCTCTGGCTTACTCTGGAGTCCTTGGATTAATGGTTCTTGCTGGAACCTACTGTCCTCTTATAAAATCGTCTTCCTTATTGAGTTACGTGGGATTAAATTTCAGGATTTCACACTTATATAAAACACTTATAAAATAGATTTAAGAAGTGGTTCAGTTCAAGATATAGACCGAAATGGCTCGAAAGAATTTTATTAAACTAAATAAGTAAAATAGTAAAAACAGAGACAGTTTGACTAATCCGGGATTAGTTTTATATCACTACTGTGAATTATGAGGGAAGGTATTATATTTCTTGTCTGCTCTTTTGACATGGTACGAGTGAGAGACTCAAAGCAGATTTGAAGTGATTCAGGACGCCTGACGTCAAACGCCTCTTAACAACTTGATATGACATGCTTATATTAATATGACTCCTTGAGTCCTCATAGTCGACCTGAACCCTCTAAGAAAGACCTAGACCTTCTTATCATATCAACACTAATTATATAAGTTATATTTTGGAAACCATTTAGTAACATTTTACCATATACATGTACATATATAAGTTTCATTAATATCTATTACCACTCAAATGCAAAAGTTTAAGGTATAAGCTAATAAGATTTAGATTGGGACTACTGAATATAGTGATAAATGAGTGAGGAAAAATGTCAATGGAAAGAAATCTGTCCATTATTTAAAGAAGAAGTTGAACATAAGATTCATTTCATCTTTACCTGTAAACATATGATGAAATTAGAAGGAAGTACATCCCCATTTATTTATTATTGTCGAAACCTCATACTATGGATTTTAATTCCCTTTTATATTCTTCTAAATGAACAAGATATCGAGAAAATTTGTCTTTATTCATATAATTTGCTAGTGAATTTAGAAATGAAATTTTGCAAAACTTTTCACATAAACTTGTATATTTATGTATAAATATGTAAACTGTATGTCGGCCGGAAGACTTGAATACAATAGACTTCTTGTCTTGCCTAAAAATAAATCCATGGTTCATGACCATAACTTGATATAAAACGATGAAGTTATGATATTTTCTAAGATACATGTTTCGTTTACGTACATATTATGTTATCCAGCTGTCAGCTAACCGACTTAATATTTCAATCACCTGATCTCCTAAACAGGTTTTCCTGGCCACGATGTATCTTTCAAAACTCCAATTTGGTTTTCGGAGTCCAGGGGTGTAATTAGCTTCTCGAAAAACGAAAACAATCTTTCTACCTACATTGAGGAAGCAAACTTTCGGGAAGAGCAAGCAAAAATCATTTCGGCCCGGCGCATTAAAAAATCGCTTCCCTCAGGGCAACAAATAAATACCCCAAAAGTAATTCTTACTTTCCAAACCCCTACACTACCAACCACAATCTTTTTTGGCGCCAGTGCACGCACCGTGGAAACCTATCACATACTGTACAAACTGCGTCACATTCAAAACTCACACCAGTACCAACTGCAGGCGGGATAAGAGGTGTGCAAACTGTGTCATGCAACAATTCAGGTGAAAGTCTGAACTGTAACATGACCTGTGTACATTGCAAGTCGCACGAGCACCCATCTCTTCACCCTTCCTGCCCGACGTATCGGCAACACAAAATGGCAGCCAATCCTCACGCAAAACAACCACCAAAACAAACCACTAAACCACCCACCCGCTCTAACCCTCCCCCACCCTCCAACCTTAACCCTCCCTCTCCACCCACTAACCAAACCCCAGCCCCTTACCAAAACCCCATCCCCTCAGCACAATTTACCCGCCCTTACCCCCCTAAACGCATGGCCAAACCTAAACAACTCTTCACTCCCAACAAACCCTCCACCCCCACCACTGTTAACAAAATCCTATCCAATAATCTCAGCATGGCTTTCATCCAACCCCTTCTCACCCAAACTCACACTCAACTCCCCCCTACTGACCAATCCGAATCCATGGATACGGAAAACGCCCCACCTAACCCCCCTACTCTTACCCAGCATGAAACCCAATCCTCTCTCCCACAACCCATCCTTCAACCCCATAACCAGCATGTTACCCAAACCCACCCCCCACCTAACCCCTCCACCCAAACCCTACCCCAACCACTTAACACTTCCACACCCAAACCTAAACACCCAAACCTAAACACCCAAACCCCGTTACTAACCCTCCCGCCACCTCCCAACCACCACCCCCCGCTTCCTCTCAACCTCTCCCAAATAACAACCAAAACCCAACTAAAACCACTACTAACTCTCCAGCCCACCTAGCTAACATCCTGCGTAAACCCAAACCCTCCTCCTCCACCCCCCGCAAACACGACTACGCAACACAACTCATCGCGGTTTTCACCGTTGCAATCACCACACACAATTTCTCCATTAAACAAATGCACGGCTTGCTCCTCAAAGCTAAGCTAATAAACCTAAATAAAGCTAATAAATCAAATCCTTAAACAATTTAAATAAATACAACTCCCACCACCCTAAATAACTCTTCCTCAAACCAATTATGCAGCACAAACTAAATTTATACTTTTTATTCCATTGTTTATTTTTCCTCATATTTCCATTCATGCAAATTATACAATGGAATGCTAATGGCCTTTCGGCACACGGCCATGAGCTTAAAGCCAAAATTAAACTTAAACAACTTAATCCCCACATTATCACCATTTAGGAAACCCATTTCGGCCCTAGGTCTAACTTTAAAATTCCTGGTTAAAATTTAGTAAGGCTGGATCGGCCCAAAACCAATCCCGGGCCCCCCAGGGGAGGCCTAGCTATTTTTATCCAGGAACAATTAAACTACCAAAAACTAAATATTACCCTAAATTCCTTAGGGGCGCATGCCATAACTATTATTCACCAAAAGGATAGGGTTAATATTTATAATATATACAAAAAACCAGATTTGGCTTTTCAAACAGAGGACCTTCAGGCCCTTCTAAATTCTTCTAAAGGTCGTTCCATGTACTTGGGCGATTTCAATAGCCACCACCCGAATTGGGGAGTAAAAGATAAGTTAGATGCCAACGGCAAACTAATTGCCGATTGGATCATAAATAACAACCTAGTAATCCATAATAATAATTCTCGAACTAGGTACGATAGCTTTAGGGACCTTATGTCCGCTATCGATTTAACGATCACTACCCCGGACTTCGCTATAAATACCGAGTGGCAGGTATCTGATGATCCGTAGGGAAGTGATCACTTTCCTATATTTATTACACTAAATAATTTCCTTCCTATAAATAACTCAAATATTCCAAATTCACCCCCAAATCCTAAATTTCATTACAACAAGGCTGACTGGGACAAATTTAATGCACTTTGCATCCAACTTAACCCAGCAGACCTTGAAAATAATGACCCCCAAACCTTTTCTGATAATTTCACTAATGCTATTATCAATGCTGCAAACAAGCTATTCCATTTTCCCCCCCCAAATATTTCCAAACCCTCAGTTCCCTGGTGGACTGAGGAAATTAAAGTTGCGCGCAAACAGCGTAAAGCGGCCTTTAAAAAGGCAAAGCGCAACCTCTCAAAATTACCGTATGCTAGGCAATTAAAAAATAAAGTAAATCAACTCATAAAACAAACAAAAACACAACACTGGGAAAACTTCTGCGAGGAGTTGAATGGCAAAGCCAATTCCAGACAAGTCTGGAATAAACTTCCAGTCATTCGTGGCGGAAAATGCAGAAGTAAAATCCTACCTATAAATAATCTTAAAAACCCTAAAGATAAAGCTAACGCAATTGCATCACACTTTGCTAAGGCAAGCAGCAACACCAACTACTCTCCGGAGTTTTTGAAAAACAAAAACAAATCCGCAACCACCGCAAAGCACCCAACAGATAACAAACCAAACAACAAAGCATTCACAATGGAGGAGCTTCAATTTGTATTAAATAATAGGAAAAAAGGAACAGCCCCCGGGCTCGACCTAACCTCCTATCAAATAATTAAGAAGCTACCCACCTCCACCCTTACTATTCTATTAACCTATATAATACCATTTGGCAAGCAGGAAAGCTCCCCTCCAACTGGTAGGAAGCTTTAGTAATACCAATACCTAAACCCAATAAACCCCCCGGGGATCCAAACTCCTATAGGCCCATCTCCCTAACTTCAAACCTATGTAAAGTAATGGAAGCAATGGTAAAACAACGCCTCCAATCTCACCTAAAAACCAACCCATTAAATAACGACCAGAGTGGCTTCACTCCTGGTCGTTCAACCCTAAACAATCTTGCTCGCCTCGAGCAAGATATTAAACTTTCTCAATCCAACAAGCAATATACACTCGCAATCTTCCTGGATTTTTCCAAAGCATTTGATATGGTGTGGCATAACGGCCTCACCCAAAAATTAATTAAAAAAGGCCTCTCAGGCAACATAATTAATTATATCCAGGATTTCCTTCACAATAGGCAAATAACTGTCGGGGTCGAAAACCAAAAATCTGAAAACCCCCTTTTAGAAAACGGCACCCCACAAGGCAGCATCATTAGCCCCACATAATGGTTGATGACCTTTTCGAGGGTATCAACAAAAAAATAAACACCTCCAAATTTGCAGACTACGGCGCGTTGTAAAAACCCAAATAACGCTATCTCCTTACTCCAAACCGCATTAAATAAAATCAGCCGCTGGGCTGATAAATGGGGCTTTAAACTAAATGCGGAAAAAACTGTAGGGGTAGTATTTAAACATAAAAATTCGCGCCCTATCTCCCCTAACTTATAAATAAAAAATAACCTAATTAAATTCCAAAAACAAACTAAATTTTTAGGGCTAATCTTTGACGAGCATCTCACATGGGAAGCTCATGTCAAAGAACTTAAACTTAGATGCTCGAAAGACCTTAATGTCATGAGAGCAATCTCCGGCACAGACTGGTGTGCAAATAGGCAAACCCTTCTCCATCTCTACTCCTCCCTCATAAGGTCCAAACTGGACTATGGCGCACCTATATATAACTCCCACCAACCAACCCAAATTAAAACCCTAAATTCTATTCAATATCAGGCACTAAGGGTAGCTACACGCACCCAAATGGGTACCTCACTCGAAGCTCTCCAAGCCCTAACTGGTGAAATTCCCCTCGAACTGAGAAGGGACCAACTCACCTTTCAACTTCTGGGCTGGATCTTCGGAGGACCCCCTTATCAGGGACCTACTTACTAGTGGTCCCTCTAAACTTAAAACCGCAATTTTTAATAAACACCCCTTACGGGCTCCAATCTCCCACCGCATAAAAACACTTCTATCCCAAGCTAAGATGGAGCATATCAACCTCCCCCCCCCCCCATAAATACGGTGCATCACCCTATTACCCCCTTACCCACCCCCAAAATAAATCTCCATCTTAGCAAAATAACTTCTAAACTAAACCCAAAACACGCTCAAACCACCACACTCAACTACATTACAAGAACACTGGTCCGACTGGTGTCACATATACACAGACGGGTCACGTGACCCCGATGCTCGCACAACAGGCGTAGGCCTACACATTCAACACCCCACTCAACATTCCTACTCCAATAGGCTCCCTAACGACCAATCGGTCTTCACTGCTGAGCTTATGGCCATAGCACTCGCTTTATCCCACCCTAAAACTAAAGATCAGGGCAAAATTCTCATCCTTTCGGATTCTCTCAGTGCCCTTCAGGCACTTCAAAACAAATCTACAAAAAACCGCCCTGATCTAATTTCCAAAATTCTAAATTCTATCCAAAATCTAAATTTCCAAGGCAAGGCAGTAAAACTCCTATGGGTACCAGCGCACGTCGGTATATTTTGCAACGAAAAAGCCGACAAAGCTGCCAAGGAGGGCCTTAAACTACCTAAAATTCTACCCCTTTTTCATTCGAAACAAGAGGCAAAAAGCCTATCAAAATCTCATACAAAGCGAGCATGGCACCTGCAATATGCAAATTCCAAAACAGCACACCACACCAAACAAATTATCTCCAAACCCTTAACTAAACAAAAAATATATTCAAAAAACAAAAATATTGATAGGGCAATAATTAAGCTCCAATCGGGGCATACAAAATTAAACTATCATATCCACAAAACCAAAACCGCAAACATCCACCCAACATGCCCACACTGCCCACAGGCAGAAACAATTCACCACATCCTTATTGAATGCCCACAGTATGCGGCCTTCCGCCAAATACTTAAAATTAAGGGCCAACAATATCCAAACAAATAACATATATCAAATTCTAAACCCACACAATAATCACAGTACCTTCTAAGCGGTCGGCACTTACATAAAGGATTCGGGTCTTTTGGACCGAATCTAAAACACATTTAAAAATCAAATACCAACCAAAATTAACAATTAAACCTCCCCCCCCCACCCCCCCCCCCCCCATACATATGTTATACCTTTTTGTCTGATTTTACATACAATGCTGATTCAAGTATATCATTTATTAAAAATTGATAATGATAAAAATACACAAGACAAGAAAATACATTTTCTCAATACGACTTTTAATGGTTATTACGTGGGACCAAGTTCATTTTCTCTCATCATATCCATCAATGGATTTATTTTCACTACAGGAACAACCAATACAGGCGTCGATAGGATTACGTCTTTGTTATCTAGTGTTTACATCAAGGATAAGTAAGATTTATTAAAGTGTTTGACCTGATTGTGTGTCGTGACAGGTTCAAGTAATACACATACTACAATACAAATCATAAGCCTTTATGTACAGTTGAGATAAAATTAACAGGACGCAGCCTCTAACATAAAAGGCGCTGTTGCACGTCGTCCTTACTGAAACGAAGTGTGTTACCAATAGCTAAATAATACTGTTGAATCCAGCAAAAGATTTCTAAAACGAATATAACTTGTTTGGTTTAACCATGCAAGTCCATTTCCCTTCGGGCGACCTACCTTAACACCAAGAGCGGAGTTTCAAATATGGCAGAATGATCAATAGGCAAGCATCTTGTTGTCTAAATTCTCAAAATCGCAACGTCACAATATTGTATTCCAATAGGGATAACCGGTTGCTATGACAACAGCCTCTGGTCGTGTTTTGAGCGGTTTTACCCTCTAAGGTAACAATATATAACGTATGAACTTGGATTGCAAACTGCAGAAAAATACAATGTAAAAATCGTGCTATTTCGCCTTCAAAACTTTATTTAGACTAAATCATCCGATAACGGTGATTTTAACTGATACAGGCTTCTCGCACAAATAGGGATTGTTTGCTTTGTAGCAGTCTCTATCCCCCCAAAGGTGCTGGGACATGTCCATCACCAAACAATCATCGTCATTGTCATTGTCGCTATGGCTACGGCCCCAGAACTGGAAGGTCATCAACTGGTCACTCGGTGTCCACATCCAGTGTCCTTCAGTGTGGGCATCAGTTCCGGACAGCCAGACTGATTGTTTTACTGAAAAATTCATAAAGCTACTGATATGACCTGTATGTAATCAGTGCAGTATCACTCAGGGCTCCCTAGTTCCGTATCCTTGGTTCGAATGCATCGTCGTTAACTCATTTTGTCATTTGAAGAAACAACTTACCATTCAACTGTCTAAGATATTCGATAGCGAGCTTGTTTTTCAATTCCGACTGTAAAGAAGCTAGGTAACCACCTTCAGTTTGGCAGATGGTCTGCAAGTGTAAACAAGTATATTATGGCTGGGGAATCGCTTTGTTGAATATATTGTTTAAACAAGTTAAAACTTTAAACAACTTGGGTTTATATCTGTTTTGTCCGAAAAACCTTCGGTTGTAATTCTCAGTTTCAACACTTGCCTTTGTTATTAGCAATAGTATTATGTAATCAATTTAACATAGAAAAGATGTTGGTCTAGCTACCGATGCAAGGGCCCATGTTTGTGGCTTATCCATGTACACCATACAGAAATTGTCCACATTCGTCCACCCCTCAGGACAGTCGTTAGCTCTAACTACAAACATAAATCCAAGTATGTATTACAAACGCACATACTAGCGACCCGTTTTGCTCAAAAGTTCGTCACGTGACTGTCGACAACAAAAGTCCATTGACTTCATTTCGGACTAAAAGCAAAATTAACTTTTTTAACTAACGTAGACATGTTAATCATTATGTCACACGTATATCGATGACCTCAAAGGAATATCTCTTCTCATACCCTGGATTCATTCTACCTTTGTCTGATCATCCTATAAGCTCCCTTGGTCGCTATAAGACTTCTCTAATTAGCCAATCAGGTCGTTCTGTAAAACCAAGCTTGTGTGTGATGAGTTTCAGCAGCGATTGTTTTCCTGACGAAGTGGAAACAAGTTTCAATAGAAACCTTTTGATCAGGATGTTCAATTTGCCAGTGTAAGACACCTGTGCCTAATAGACCGACCAGGGTAAGTAAATCTGTAGATACATCTAGGGTATTAGTAGAAATATATTGGAAAGTATACCAGAAGATTATCGAGGATAACAAACTATTAGCATTACACTACTATGGCTTTTTTATGTAAAGATCAAGAATGACAAGTTTGGTGTACACCAGCAAAAGCATTAGAATCTATGTCGAAATGTCACCTTCCCTTGATAAGAAACTTGTATAGCGATGAACGTGTACAACGCTATTTGTTCTGTACCTCATTAGGCTTTACTTAATATATCAATTTATATAATATACACACATAAAAAACTCCATGTTTTGATGTCAAATGAAACAAAGTTTTATGTATGACGGTTTAACGTTAGCTGCAGAATTAAGCTAACAGAATCATACACTGCATACTCGGGTCAACATGTCGATTCATTGTTTTTGTGATGACAAATGTAAATCGACGTCGATTACAAAACATTATGAAATAAGTGAATTTTCGTTTGATAAATAAGGCACTTACCAATGTAAAAGACCACAAGAAATAAAAATATACAACGGAGCATAGCTCAAGCCGTCTGTTGAAAAATATAGCTATAGATAATAGATACGTTTGGTGCCTTATGTCTTATCTATGGGTCATTCACTTAACAGCAGTTTTGTATTCTTAAGATTTTAAAAGATTGCACCATGATGGAAAGGTTCAGACATTTTCTACGGAAAAAGCTTATTGAGTCGTCTATCGTTACCAGATATTGTATAAAATTCAATAGTAAATTACAAAATTGAGAAAAAATAATAAGCCATTGCATTTAAAGAGAAACATCTATCAGGGTATTTTTGAAAAGAATTCGAGAGGACATTCCGGTTTACACACACTTAAGAAATAAAGTTCGCTGTACGCCAATGTGTTTGTAATAAAGTATAGTTTTGCCCTGAAATATTATAGTTAAAGCACAAGGACGTTAGTCCGAGCGAGTTACCTCATCCTGTCCTAATTCCTAATTCCCCGCTAGGTGGCATATCCTAATGACATCATTCGTTCCTCCTGATCTTGGACACGGGCAGCTCTCAGACTCGCAGGAGGGGAGATAAATACCGGTGAGCTATCAACAATGAGTATAAATAATGGTGTTTACTCAAAAACATATTATAATTTAGATGCTTTCGTTGATAACTCACCGTAGCCAGAATGCCACTAAAGAAGGATAAATAGCGATGTGAAATTCATTAACAATAAGGCACTTTGAGAATGATAAACCCTAACATGGTGGTAGGACATCCCTGGACAGAGTACCTAAGGAAGTCCGCTGCGTAGAGACGGAGTCTGCTCCACATAAATGCGTAAAGCCTGAACAGGACAGAGGAGGCGATTGCCCTCATTCAAGGGGTCTATCGTAGAGGAGATAGACGGACTGTTGAAGGTCCTGCTGCACTCGCTGGCAGTCTGGTTCTTAGCCCAGCATAGCCACGCCTCAATCCCTCACCTAAAAGTCCGCCTGCAAAGGGTAAAATTTCAATATCCTGGCAACCGAAGCCATGGCACCGAGAGGCAAAGAATGGCTGTCTCGCCAGGGGCTCGTAAAAGTGATTCAACGCCACTGTCAAATCCCACTTGGGGGGGCTGGAGGATTTGAGCCTGGACTCCCGCTTACAAGGGACGGACATGATTGCTGCCAAAAAGGTGTTGATAGAGGAGGCCTTACCTCATTACCAAACGCGGGTGAACCTGGGTTACGCTTTCGAAAGCAAGGTAAGTAGTGGCCTCCCAACTACATAAAGAGTGCTTCACAACATGACTATGGTGTAAAGGTCACCTGGCATGACCATTGTGGAGTAGTATTCAAATCGACAAACGAGATTCGAGTGTTACGTTCGATCTGATTTAAATGGTATGTTGCATTTAAAATCATCTTAATCAAGCCCTCATATATAATGCTATCATTTAACACACCAATCGAATTTGCTCAACGAATGTTACTGAAGCTATTAATGTATGTTGCATTTAAAATCATCTTAATCAAGCCCTCATATATAATGCTATCATTTAACACACCAATCGAATTTGCTCAACGAATGTTACTGAAGCTATTAAGGATGTACTCAATGTGATAATGTATGTATCTGGGTTACTGAGATTAAACATATTCCAAGTTAATTCATTCTTCCTATAACCCTTACCTGAAAGTCGAACCAACCATTGTCAGTGCTGTCACAGACCATGTAGACATCAGCGGTCAAGATGTGGTCGCCCATGTAGCTGATGTTGCTAAACCCATGTCCATGTTCCTCCAGATTATGGCTATAGGCACTGAATGAGAGGATGTTGTACACTTCTGATTCATTGAGGTTGATAAATTAATGTTATTAATAATACAATCAGTCATACCTGTTTCGAAAATACTAGCAATCACATTTTGACGTCAATCACTGTGTCCAATTTCATATCGAGGAATTTCATACATTAGAGATTTTGTTTAATTTAGTTTCATTCATGTTAAATTCATAATAAAGTTATTAAGCCCAAAAATTCAATTTCGAAAATAATACCAAAAAACAAACATATAAATCAGTAGAACAGATTTGAATTCAAATACATAAAAATCATAGGACCAGTGTAATTTAGATTCACTATAGATTAAACGACAAGAAAAACTGTTTCTAAAATCACAGAGATCATATCTGATTCAGTTTTACTGATTGAAAATCATAGTTCATTTTAGTCCAGATTGTTTGAGTGTGAATACATTTAACATTTAAATTATTATATTTAAAATCTAACATGCACGGAACGGATTTTCCAAATTCTCATTACTCACTTGTCGTTTGTTGTCCAGACCATGGGGGTTCCACCTGCAACGTTTGGCCTGCCATGTTCGTAGAGGACTCCCTGGCTGTCTTCCGCTCCATCCCAATCAAGGAAGTTATCTCCCTTGGATGTTTGTGCATACACTGAATGGGGGTTGTTGGTTGACATGTAGTTGACAATGGGGATGGGCTGTCCCTGACTGTTGCCTCCTCCAGGGAACATGTAATGGCCGGGCTCTGTCACCCTGGCGATACTGATTCGTGTACGCTGGTAGTTGGTAGCCCAGGTACAAAGCACAGCACAAAGCCGGAGGCATTCGATGAGTCGATGGGCCATAGCTGTTCAGCCTCTGGTTAACTCTGGAGTCCTTGGAGTAATGGTTCTTGCTGGAACCTACTGTCCTTTTATAAAACCGTCTTCCTTATTGAGTTATTTAGGATTAAATGTCAGGATTTCACACTTATATAAAACACTTATAAAATACATTTAAGAAGTGGTTCAGTTCAAGATATAGACCGAAATGGCTCGAAAGAATTTTATTAAACTAAATAAGTTAAGTTTTAATCTTCTTTGATTGGGTGGTGTGGAATATTCTTGAGCTCATTTGCAAATAGTTAAAACAGAGACAGTTTGACTAATCCGGGATTAGTTTTATATCACTACTGTGAATCATGAGGGAAGGTATTATATTTCTGGTCTGCTCTTTTGACATGGTACGAGTGAGAGACTCAGAGCAGATTTGAAGTGATTCAGGACATCTGACGTCAAACGCCTCTTAACAACTTGATATTGTATGCTTATATTAATATTGACTCCTTGAGTCCTCATTTTCGACCTGAACCCTCTAAGAAAGACCCAGACCTTGTAATCATATCAACACTAAGTCATATTTTTGAAATCGTTTAGTAAGTTTTTATCATATTCATTATATAAGTTTTATTAATATCTATTACCACTCAAATGCAAAGATTTCAGGTATAAGCTAATAAGATTGGGACTACTGAAATAATGATAAATGAGGGAAGAAAAATGTCAATTGAAAGAAATCTGTCCATTATTTAAAGAAGCAGTTGAAAATGAGATTCATTTCATCTTTAGCTGTAAAACATATGATGAAATTAGAAGGAAGTACATCCCCATTTATTTCTTGTCGAAACCTTATACTATAGATTTTAATTCCCTATTATGTTCTTCTAATGAACAAGATATCGAGAATGTGTCCTTATTTTGCAAAACTATTCACATAAACTTGTATATTTATGTATAAATATGTAAACTGTATGTCGACCGGAAGCCTTGAATACAATAGACTTCTTGTCTTGTCTAAAAATAAATCCATGGATCATGACCATATTTTCTGAGATACATGTTTCGTTTACGTACATGTTATGTTATCCTGCTTTCAGCTAACCGACTTAATATTTCAATCACCTGATCTCCTAAACAGGTTTTGCCTCATATCTCTGAGGACTGGTTACTCGCCATATTTATATCATGTATTTTGTCAACCAATGAAATATAGTTTGAAATTTAATGGTCGTTCATCGCGCTAATCATCCGAGAATCTGCCGCTTTTGCTCAATTTAAAGTCATTTTATTGGCTGGTTATTTATAGTGCAATACAAAGCAGAAACTGATTTGGAATCAGGGAGTGAAAGGTGTTGCGGTTGTACATGTGTATGTTAAACATGTTATGAGCTATAACATGTGTTGTTCAGTGAGGATTGTCGTTTTAATGATGTGAGGTTCCGTTCAAAGATTTCAGAACATGCCACGCAATCAACACGCATCTTGGAACAGTCAGTGAATAAGTTTCTAGTATGCAGCCAAGTGGTTATAAACCAGGTAACCAAGGGTTTAATATTCAGATCATCTACACTATTACTACTATTACTGTTATTTAGTTTTATTACAAGTGTGACGTCATCCTATTGTTCTCTTGTGTTATTTTTCAGAAATGGAAATATGCACCGCCACAATATAATTTTGATATTTAGAAATGTATATTTGTAAAAGTTTAATTTGATAAAACAGCAATATTTTGAGTGTAATTTCAGTAGGTTCATGTCCTCATGTCTGTCCATTCCTTTGAAAAGGAGCCATTAACCTACACTGAATGCACAGGGCCGCAAGTTGAGGAAAAGGCTTGAATTAGAAGCGACCAAATTTTGATTGAAGGAGGCCTTAGATATGAACAAAGATAAACTGAAAATGTTGCTATGATCTAAGAGTTAATTTGTGGCATCAACATGATTTAATGCGGATTGTAAAACGAAGTTTGAATGTCACGCATTTGAGTGTCACGCAGAGTCTAACGACGCAGCAGTATGGTTGATTGAGGGCGGTTAATCTGTTAACGCCTCTGCATAATGGAAACTCTGGGAAGGACAAATTTAGAGGATCAAAACAACAGGCCATTGCATTGACGACCGCTATTGTCATCGTTAGCATGTATTAAACATCATCAAATGGCATAAAAAAAACAACAAGAACATTTGTTATACCTTTTTGTCTGATTTTACATACAATGCTGATTTAAGTATGTCATTTATTAAAAATTGGTAATGATACAAATACACAAGACAAGTCAATACATTTTCTCAATACGACTTTTAATGGTAATTACGTGGGACCAAGTTCATTTTCTCTCATCATATCCATCAATGGATTTATTTTCACTACAGGAACAACCAATACAGGCGTCGATAGGATTACGTCTTTGTTATCTAGTGTTTACATCATGGATAAGTAAGATTTATTAAAGTGTTTGACCTGATTGTGTGTCGTGACAGGTTCAAGTAATACACATACTACAATACAAATCATAAGCCTTTGTGTACAGTTGAGATAAGATCAACATGACGCAGCCTCTAACATTAAAGGCGCTGTAGCACGTCGTCCTTACTGAAATGAAGTGTGTTACCAATAGCTAAATAATAATACTGAATCCAGCAAAAGATTTCTAAAACGAATATAACTTGTTTGGTTTAACCATGCAAGTCCATTTCCCTTCGGGCGACCTACCTTAACACCAAGAGCGGAGTTTCAAATATGGCAGAATGATCAATAGGTAAGCATATTGTTGTCTAAATGGGGAATAACCGGTTGCTATGACAACAGCCTCTGGTCGTGGTTTGAGCTGTTTTACCCTCTAAGGTAACAATATATAACGTATGAACTTGGATTGCAAACTGCAGAAAAATACAATGTAAAAATCGTGCTAATTCGCCTTCAAAACTTTATTTAGACTAAATCATCCGATAACGGTGATTTTGTCTGATACAGGCTTCTCGCACACATAGGGATAGTTTGCTTTGTAGCAGTCTCTATCCGCCCAATGGTGCTTGGACATGTCCATCACCAAACAATCATTGTTGTTGTCATTGTCGATATGGCTAAGGCCCCAGAACTGGAAGGTCATCAACTGGTCACTCGGTGTCCACATCCAGTGTCCTTCAGTGTGGGCATCAGTTCCGGACAGCCAGACTGATTGTTTTACTGAAAATTTCATAAAGCTACTGATATGACTTGTATGTAATCAGTGCAGTATCACTCAGGGTTCTCTAGTTCCGTATCCTTGGTTCGAATGCATCGTCGTTAACGCATTTTGTCATTTGAAGAAACAACTTACCATTCAACTGTCTAAGATAGTCGATAGCGAGCTTGTTTTTCAATTCCGACTGAAGAGAAGCTAGGTATCCACCTTCAGTTTGGCAGATGGTCTGCAAGTGTAAACAAGTACAGTATGGCTGGGGAATCGCTTTGTTGGATACATTGGTTAAACAAGTTAAAACTTTAAACAACTTTGGTTTATATCTGTTTTGTCCGAAAAACCTTCGGTTGTAATTCTCAGTTTCAACACTTGCCTTTGTTATTAGCAATAGTATTATGTAATCAATTTAACATAGAAAAGATGTTAGTCTAGCTACCGATGCAAGGGTCCATGTTTGCGGCTTATCCATGTACACCATACAGAAATTGTCCACATTCGTCCACCCCTCAGGACAGTCGTTAGCTCTAACTACAAACATAAATCCAAGTATGTATTACAAACGCACATACTAGCGACCCGTTTTGCTCAAAAGTTCGTCACGTGACTGTCGACAACAAAAGTCCATTGACTTCATTTCGGACTAAAAGCAACATTAACTTTTTTAACTAACCTAGACATGTTAATCATTATGTCACACGTATCTCGATGACCTCAAAGGAATATCTCTTCTCATACCCTGGATTCATTCTACCTTTGTCTGATCATTCTATAAGCTCCCTTGGTCTCTGAGACTTCTCTAATTAGCCAATCAGGTCGTTCTGTAAAACCAAGCTTGTCTGTGATGAGTTTCAGCAGCGATTGTTTTCCTGACGAAGTGGAAATAAGTTACAATAGAAGCCATTTGATCAGGATGTTCAATTTGCCAGTGTAACCCACCTGTTCCTAATAGACCGACCAGGGTAAGTAAATCTGTAGATACATCTAGGGTATCAGTAGAAATATATTGGAAAGTATACAAGAAGATTATCGAGGATAACAAACTATTAGCATAACACTACTATGGCTTGTTTGATGTTAAGATGAAGAATGACAAGTTTGGTGTACTCCAGCAAAAGCATTAGAATCTATGTCGAAATGTCACCTTCCCTTGATAAGAAACTTCTATAGCGATAAACGTGTACAAGGCCATTTGCTCTGTACCTCATTAGGCTTTACTTTATATATCATTTTATATAATAAACACACATTAACAAAAAGTCCATGTTCTGATGTCGAATTTTTTTTTGTATGACAGTTTAACGTTAGCTGCAGAAATAAGCTAACATAATCATACACTGCATACTCGGGTCAACATGTCGATTCATTGTTTTTGTGATGACAAATGTAAATCGACATCAAATACACGACAATATGAAATAAGTGAATTTTCGTTTGATAAATAAGGCACTTACCAATGTAAAAGACCACAAGAAATAAAAATATACAACGGAGCATAGCTCAAGCCGTCTGTTGAAAAATATAACTATAGATAATAGATAAGTTTGGTGCCTTATGTCTTATCTATGGGTCATTCACTTAAAAACAGTTTTGTATTCTTAAGATTTTCAGCCATTTTCGACCGATACAGATAACGGTTTTCTATGGAAACAGCTTATTGAGTCGTGTAAAGAAATGTTTCACCGTCTATCGTAAAAAGATATTGTATAAAATTCAATAGTAAGTGACAAAATTGAGAAAAACATAATAAGCCATTGCATTTAAATAGAAACTTCTATCGGGATATTTTGGAAAAGAATTCGAGAGGACATTCCGGTTTACACATACTTAAGAAATAAAGTTCGCTGTACGCCAATGTGTTTGTAATAAAGTATAGTTTTGCCCTGAAATATTATAGTTAAAGCACAAGGACGTTAGTCCGAGCGAGTTACCTCATCCTGTCCTAATTCCTAATTCCCCGCTAGGTGGCATATCCTAATGACATTATTTTTTCCTCCTGATCCTGGACGCAGGCAGCTCTCATACTTGCAGGAGGGGACATAAAGATCGGTGAGCTATCAACAATGAGTATAAATAATGGTGTTTACTCAAAAACATATTATAATTTAGATGCTTTCGTTGATAACTCACCGTAGCCAGAATGCCACTAAAGAAGGATAAATAGCGATGTGAAATTAATTAACAATAAGGCACTTCGAGAAGGAAAAACCCTAAATGGTGGCAGGAAATCCCTGGACGGAGTCCCTACGGAAGTCCGCTGCGTAGAGACCGAGTCCGCTGCACATAAATGCATAAAGCAGGGCAGAGGAGGCGATTGCCCTCATTCAAGGGGTTTATCGTAGAGGAGATAGAGGGACTGTTGAAGGTCCTGCTGCACTCGCTGGCAGCCTGGTTCTTAGCCCAGCATAGCCACGCCTCAATCCCTCACCTAAAAGTCCGCCTGCAAAGGGTTAAATTTCGATATCCTGGCAACCGAAGCCATGACACCGAGAGGCAAAGAATGGCTGTCTGGCCAGGGGCTGGTAAAAGTGATTCAACGCCACTGTCAAATCCCACTCGGGGGTCCTGTAAAATTTTAGCCTGGACTCCCGCTTACGGACATGATAGCCGCCAAATAGGTGTTGATAGAGGAGGCCTTAACTCATTACCAAACGTGAACCTGGGTTACGCTTTCGAAAGCACGGTAATTAGGGGCCTCACAACGAGACATTAATTAGGCTTTGAACGCCCTGCAATGAGACCCTTGGCGTGAATTGAACCCACTTCACTTCACAGTGGATAGGTATCACACCTATTAAACAGTTAAAAATACCTTAAATACAACAAAAACATGAGGTTAAGTAGGTCAAATCGATTAATCGTTTTATTGAGTTTAATGTACACGTTGCAATCAAGATATAACGGATATACTGTAAGTGTGATTTCAAGGATACAGTGAACACACGCAGTGTCACTGGCAATCCACGCAGGTGTCAAGAGAGTGGCTGGATTGCCAGTCAAGAATAAGATGTGCCAGACAATATACTCTAATTTAATGCCATGCATGACAGAAAGCCAAACATGTTATTCTAGGTATTGCCGAATCACCTCAGGAGGATAACGAGAAAGTGAAGTGAGACTTCTTCATGAAATCGTTGAACTTTCAACAGGAGAGGGTCGATAAGGTAACATTTAAAGTCGTCCATGGACTTCCAGAAGAAAAAAAACCCGTAGGCAGTCAGAAGTATCATAGCTACCTCCCTGTACATGCCGGACCGTGAGTCGGTATTTGCAGCTCGTAAAATCTTAAAACAAAGCAAGATCAGCATCCAAACCGACCTCCCTCCCATGCTGAAGAAATGACGAGCAATCCTCAGTCGACAGGCCGGGACTATCCCTGAGGAGGAGAAGATCTGAACCCGAGTTCGTGTAGTGGACGCGTAGATGGTCCTTGAGACAAAGGACCCACAGGTTACAGCTTCTGTTTGGAAGAAACGTGATTGATCCACCTACAAATTGAACGCCACTGTAAGTAAAAATAAGGTGAAAGTTGTCAAATGAAACCTAGCAAATATTTTTCTTTATCTTATGCACAGGAACAAAACTATACTATTTTCCCATTCTAAACGAGAACAACTTTACGTTTTACTTTTAAGTTGATCATTGGACATGATATATATTTTTTTGTTAAGATACCACTTCATGTTTGATTTAGTTTTAGTTTAATTTATATCGATGAACTGCTCCCCTCAAATATAAGTTGTACGGAATACTCTTGGTTTCTATACTTAATAAGCACGTGCCTGTCGTGCTTTCAGGGGGGGGGGGGGGGGGGGGGGTCCCAAAAAAAAAATTTCCCACTCAGTGGGGGGAGGGGGAGTGATCCGCCTGTGGATATACCACCTCAATTCGATAAAATTTTGTTGTCTTTATTTTGTGTGGAAAGGCGGAGACCAAACCTTCTGTACATGTACATATTTACCAGGAGGTTGTGTTTTTATCAGTTTTGTATTTGTTGTATTAAAGTACCTTTTAAACCAGATGAAACTTGCATACCCAAATTACCCTTCTATACTCACTGTCAATATATCCCGTAATTGATATACACTACAGTATGGCTGAAACCGTTAAGATACACGATAAGAACAAACGTAAGGAAAGGTTTACCGTTTTGAAACGAAAACGGAAAACGCATTTATATTGTCTTCAAGATGTGCACTTTACTGAAGGTATGGAACAACATATACGTGAAGAATGGGGATGTAGTAATTACTTTAGTTCCTTTAAAAGTAATGCTAGGGGTTTGGCTATCCTTGGAACTAAAAACTTTGATTTTCAAATTGAAATTGAACAGAGACCTACTGGAAACAAATTGACAATAGAATTAAAAATTGAAGAATTTCGGTAAGCTATAATCACTGTTTATGGACCTAATACTGATAATCCTAAATTTATCTAAGTAATTTCGTCTTAAGACCCTGAAAAGCGACCATGTTATCATACAAAACTATCATCTTGATGCCAATAATTATAAGAACATCAACAACCCAAACGCAGGGCAAATATTGTTATATTTGAAAGATGAACTTGACTTAGTAGATCCCTGGAGATAACAAAATCCGTTTACTAAGCGTTTTACTTGGAGACAGCCAACCTCATTGAAGCAATCGAGGCTAGATTATTTTCTTGTTTCACATAATTTGATCCCCCTCAATAATCAAAACCGAAATAGAACCAAGCTATAAATCTGACCACTCTCTTATTTCACTTACTTTTAAAATGTCCGACTTGAAACGAGGAAAAGGCTTCTGGAAATTTAATAACTCGCTCTTTAAGGACCGTGATTATGTACAGTTAGTAAAAGAAACAATAAAAGAAACAATAAATCAGTATGAATGTAAGGATCAGATCAAACTAATATTTTCACAATAAAGGTTCAACTGTTATTTGAAATGATAACCGTAAGTATTAGAGGCAAAACGTTTGAATATTCTGCGAATAAAAAAAAAGAAAATGCGAAAAACATGAACAATACATACAACACAAATTAGAGATGGCAAACCAAGAATTAGATACAGAAGAAAATGAAGTAAAAACACGAAATTCTTAATAGTATAAGCAATAGGATTTTAATTTTAAGGTTGTGACCCCATTTGGGGTCATGGGGTCACGAAATCTACAATTGAGAATCCCCAATAGCCAAGGAGTCTGCACACAACTTTTCAGCTCTCTAGACCTTTTGGAACTTGAGAAGAAAATGAAAATAGGTTTTTAAGGTTGTGACCCCTATGACCCCATTTGGGGTCATGGGGTCATGAATTCTACAATTTAGAATCCCCATTACCCAAGGAGTATGTACACAACTTTTCAGCTTTCTAGACGTTTTGGAACTGGAGAAGAAGATGAAAATAGGTGTTTTAGGTTGTGAACCCTGTGACCCCATTTGGGGTCATGGGGTCACGAACTTTACAATTTAGAATCCTCATTACCCAAGGAGTCTGCACATAAAAATTCAGCTCTCCAGACCTTTTGGAACTGGAGAAGAAGATGAAAATAGGTTTTTAAGGTTGTGAACCCTGTGACCCCATTTGGGGTCATGGGGTCACGAAATCTACAATTTAGAATCCCCATTACCCAATGAGTTTGCACACAACGTTTCAGCCCTCTAGACCTATTGGATCTTGAGAAGAAGATAAAAATGGTTTTTTTAGGTTGTGAACCCTATGACCCCATCAGGGGTCATGGGGTCACGAAATCTACAATTTAGAATCCCCATTAGCCAAGGACTCTGCACACAACTTTTCAGCTCTCCTGACCTTTTGGAACTTGAGAAGAAGATGAAAATATTTTTTTTAATTTTAAGGTTGTGACCCCTGTGACCCCAAATTAGAGATGGCAAACCAGGAATTAGATACAGAAGAAAGTGAAGTAAAAACACGAAATTCTTAATAGTATAAGCAATAGGATTTTAATTTTAAGGTTGTGACCCCATTTGGGGTCATGGGGTCACGAAATCTACAATTGAGAATCCCCAATAGCCAAGGAGTCTGCACACAACTTTTCAGCCCTCTAGACCTATTGGAACTAGAGAAGGAGATGAAAATAGGTTTTTAAGGTTGTGACCCCTGTGACCCCATTTGGGGTCTCGGGGTCACGAAATCTACAATTTAGAATCCCCATTAGCCAAGGAGTCTGCACACAACATTTTAGCTCTCTAGACCTTTTGGAATTGGTGAAGAAGATAAAAAATGGCCTTTAAGGTTGTGACCCCTGTGACCCCTTTTGGGGTCATGGGGTCACCAAATCTACAATTAGAATCCCCATTACCCAAAGAGTCTGCACACAACTTTTTAGCTCTCTAGACCTTTTGTAACTTGAGAAGAAGATGAAAAGAGGTTTTGAAGGTTGTGACCCCAATTGGTGTCATGGGGTCACATAATCTACAATTTAGAATCCCTATTAGCCAAGGAGTCTGCCCACAACTTTTCAGCTCTCTAGATCTTTTGGAATTGGTGAAGAAGATAAAAAATGGCCTTTAAGGTTGTGACCCCTGTGACCCCTTTTGGGGTCATGGGGTCACCAAATCTACAATTAGAATCCCCATTACCCAAAGAGTCTGCACACAACTTTTTAGCTCTCTAGACCTTTTGTAACTTGAGAAGAAGATGAAAAGAGGTTTTGAAGGTTGTGACCCCAATTGGTGTCATGGGGTCACATAATCTACAATTTAGAATCCCTATTAGCCAAGGAGTCTGCCCACAACTTTTCAGCTCTCTAGATCTTTTGGAATTGGTGAAGAAGATAAAAAATGGCCTTTAAGGTTGTGACCCCTGTGACCCCTTTTGGGGTCATGGGGTCACCAAATCTACAATTAGAATCCCCATTACCCAAAGAGTCTGCACACAACTTTTTAGCTCTCTAGACCTTTTGTAACTTGAGAAGAAGATGAAAAGAGGTTGTTAAGGTTGTGACCCCTGTGACCCCAGTTGGGATCATGGGGTCAAGAAATCGACAATTGAGAATCCCCATTAGCCAAGGAGTCTGTACATACAATTTCAGCTCTCTAGAGTCATTGGTTCTGGAGAAGAAGTCGAAAAAGCGAAAAGTTTACAGACGGATGGACGGACGGACGCCGGACACCATGCCATGCCATAAGCCCATCGGGCCTTTCAGGCCTAATGAGCTAAAATGGCAAAAGCCCAGGATCGTACGGCTTTACTGAGGATTTTTTTTAATTCTTCTGGCTTGACATTGGAAAATACTTGGTAAAATCACTTAATTATGCATATACAAATGGTCAGCTCTCCATATCCCAAAGACGAAGCATTATAACATGAATTCCAAAAAGCCAAAACAATTCTTCAAAATAGAGACCTATTTCTCTTCGTCAATCTTTTATAAAAGTGTGTCCATAACCATTTCACAAAAAAAAAAATTGTGTTAGATATTCTCATCAATGAGGACCAAAAACGGTTCATGTCAGGTCGATATAGGAGAAATTAAAAGACAAATATATAATCTTATTCAGCATACTGACGACTACCTGATCCCAGGTCTCCTTGTAATGGTGGATTTCGAAAAGGCTTTCGATAGCGTTGAAAAAACTGTATCTTTCTTTGGTTTCGGATAATCAATCAAGAAATGGGATTGAATCGTTCGTTATTGTAAACGGTTTTTGCTCCAAATATTTAGCTCATCAGGTCTGAAAGGCCCGATGGGCTTATGGCTTATAACTTTAAGCTTTTTCGACTTCCTCTCCAGAACCAATGACTCTAGAAAGCTGAAATTTTATGTGCAGACTCCTTGGCTAATGGGGATTCTAAATTGTAAATTTCGTGACCCCGAGACCCCAAATGTGGTCACAGGGGTCACAACCTTAAAAACCTTTTTGCATGTTCTTCTCCAGTTCAAAAAGGTCTAGAGAGCTGAAAAGTTGTGTGCAGACTCCTTGGCCCATGGGGATTATAAATTGTAAATTTCGTGACCCCGAGACCCCAAATGTGGTCACAGGGGTCACAACCTTAAAAACCTATTTGCATGTTCTTCTCCAGTTCCAAAAGGTCTAGAGAGCTGAAAAGTTGTGTGCAGACTCCTTGGCCCATGGGGATTATAAATTGTAAATTTCGTGACCCCGAGACCCCAAATGTGGTCACAGGGGTCACAACCTTAAAAACCTATTTGCATGTTCTTCTCCAGTTCCAAAAGGTCTAGAGAGCTGATCAGTTGTGTGAAGACTCCTTGGCTATTGGGGATTCTAAATCGTAGATTTGCTAACCCCATGACCCCAAATGGGGCCACAGGGGTCACAACCTTAAACACCTATTTTCATCTTCTTCTCCAGTTCCAAAAGGTCTAGAAAGCTGAAATGTTGTGTGCATACTCCTTGGCTAATGGGGATTTTAAATTGTAGATTTCGTGACCCCATGACCCCTGATGGGGTGATAGGGTTCACAACCTTAAAAAACCCATTTTTATCTTCTTCTCAAGATCCAATAGGTCTAGAGGGCTGAAACGTTGTGTGCAAACTCATTGGGTAATGGGGATTCTAAATTGTAGATTTCGTGACCCCATGACCCCAAATGGGGTCACAGGGTTCACAACCTTAAAAACCTATTTTCATCTTCTTCTCCAGTTCCAAAAGGTCTGCAGAGCTGAATTTTTATGTGCAGACTCCTTGGGTAATGAGGATTCTAAATTGTAAAGTTCGTGACCCCATGACCCCAAATGGGGTCACAGGGTTCACAACCTAAAACACCCATTTTCATCTTCTTCTCCAGTTCCAAAACGTCTAGAAAGCTGAATAAATGTGTACATACTCCTTGGGTAATGGGGATTCTAAATTGTAGAATTCATGACCCCATGACCCCAAATGGGGTCATAGGGGTCACAACCTTAAAAACCTATTTTCATTTTCTTCTCAAGTTCCAAAAGGTCTAGAGAGCTGAAAAGTTGTGTGCAGACTCCTTGGCTATTGGGGATTCTCAATTGTAGATTTCGTGACCCCATGACCCCAAATGGGGTCACAACCTTAAAATTAAAATCCTATTGCTTATACTATTAAGAATTTCGTGTTTTTACTTCATTTTCTTCTGTATCTAATTCTTGGTTTGCCATCTCTAATTTGGGGTCACAGGGGTCACAACCTTCAAATTAAAAAAACTATTTTCATCTTCTTCTCAAGTTCCAAAAGGTCAGGAGAGCTGAAAAGTTGTGTGCAGAGTCCTTGGCTAATGGGGATTCTAAATTGTAGATTTCGTGACCCCGAGACCGCAAATGGGTTCACAGGGGTCACAACCGCAAAAACCTATTTTCATCTTCTCCTCCAGTTCCAAAAGGTCTAGAGAACTGAAAAGTTGTGTGCAGACTCCGTGGCTAATGGAGATTCTAAATTGTAAATTTTGTGACCCCATGACCCCAAATGAGGTCACATGGTCCCAATCTTAAAAACCTATTTTCATCTTCTTCTCCAGTTCCAAAAGTTCTAGAGAGCTGATACATTATGTGCAGACTCCTTGGTCAATGAGGATTCTAAATTGATTTCGCGACCCCATGACCCAATCTAGGTCTCATCGGTCATGATCTAAGAACCTATATTTTGCTTGTAAACAATGTATTACTTGAGAAAACTTAAATATTTAACTTAACTTAACTTAAATATTTAACCTTAGATAGTAAATCAATGAAATGCTGATGAGCTACAGAGCCCATGGCTCTATTTCATAATGTCTGAAGGGGCTGTCGTCAGGGTGACCCACTATCCCCCTACTTGTTTCTCCTTTGTGTATACATTTTGGCATGCTCATACGAAATAATAATGAAATAAAAGGTATCAAAGTTGGAGACATTGAATATATTCCTACACAATATGCGGATGATACTACTTGTACCCTTGATGGTTCAGAAAGATGACTCTATGCCGTACTTCAAACTCTTAATTTGTATGCCTGTTTTCTGGTTTAAAAGTGAACACAGACAAAACAAAACTCATATAGATGGGTGCAAAGAAAAGATCAAAATTGTCAAAGGTGAAACTTCGACTGGAATCAAGAACTCTTTAAACTGCTTGGCACTGCGTATTCAATGGACTTAGAAGAAATGACTGAATGAAAATAAACTTAGACATTGCGAAACATTAATGGCAATATGGTCAGCACGTTACTTAATCCAGGCCCGCATTCGCACGAGTTTCATGATAAAAATTTAACATTGTTTCATCTTAATACCAGAAACGTGAGAAATAAGCTGAATTATCTAAGCGAGTATCTATCAGATAACCACGTCGTTGATTTCACTGAAACACACTTAGATAAGAACATAGATAATGATTCAATAAAATGGACGGGTTATCATGATCCAATTCGTAAAGACAAAAAATCATTTGGAGGGGGTGTCGTCGTGTATATTAAAGAGAATTTACCATTTATGAGAATGTATGACCTAGAGAACAGATATGATGAAACAATTTGGATTAAAATACACCTTCCTGCAAAACCGCTTATCATATGTTTGGCTTATAGACCTGAATATAATGCGCTATAATTTTGGGAGCGACTGGACAATAGTATTGAAAATGCATTAGATATCACTCGTCGAATTATTTTACTTGGTGATTTCAATGCTGATCTTCTACACTCTTACAGTAACTAAAGGGGAAATTGAAGATATTATAAAATGTTTACATGTAAAAAAAGCATCTGGTCCTGAAAGAATAAGCCATCAACTTTTGAAAAAGGTTGTGTTCTCAATAAGTCCTGTGCTATGCTTATTATTTAATATCTCGTTACAATCATGTGTGTATCCATCTGAGTTGAAAGTTGCAAATGTTATGCCTCCATTTAAAAAGGGTGATCCAACATTAGCTTCGAACTATAGACCCATATCTCTTATCAGCTGTGTTGGTAAACTGTTTGAACGAGTTGCTTTTAAACATTTATTCAATTACTTCCATAAGAATAACCTTCTCTATAAATATCAGTCTGGATTCCAGCCTGGACATTCTACTGTACATCGATTAATTGAATTATACCAACAGATTTGTGAATCACTAGACAAAAAAGAATATTATTGTATGGTATTTTGTGACGTATCAAAAGCATTCGATCAAGTTTGGCACAAAGGTATATTGTTGAAACTTGAAAATTATGGTGTAACAGGTAAATTGCTGGGCTGGTTATCTAGTTACATAAGTAGTCGTAGTCAAAGCGTGCTTGTTAATGGAACTACCTCCAAGCCGAAATTACTCAATGCTGGTGTTCTGTGCTTGACCCATTTTTATTCATTGTATATATCAATGACATTGCAGATGAATTAGATTATTTAACCAGGCTTTCGCTGATGACTCGTCCCTTAGATATTCTACAGCCGATTATAAAGTAATAAAAAGAAACCTGAATTAGTAATTTGAATAAATTAAATATGTTGGGTAAATCATTGCTATTCAAGTACAACCCTGACAAGACCGAATCTATCTTGTTTTCTTCAAAAAAATATACTTACAAACCACAAGTTTACTTCGATGGGGTAGAAATAAGAATGGTGGAGACACATAAACATTTAGGAGTAACGCTTGCGAATAATGGAAAGTGGATTGAACATATTGATGGTATTATAAAACGTGTCTCTAAAATGGGAGACTTCTGAAATATGTATTTGGCAAAAAGGCTCAAAGTAAATTTATTTAATGTTTATAAGACGTCATCTTGAATACACATGCGAAGTCTGGGACGCGTGTTCTCTTGAATCAATAAACAAGTTAGAGCCGATAAAAAAACAGTTGTATTTTGAAACTGGTTGGGAAACATTACAAGAACGTAGGAGACAAAGAAGGTTGAACCTGATGTATAAAATTCAAAATGGATTTTTTTTCCCCACTACCTTGCTGATCTGCTTCCTCAGAATGTCAGTTCTAAATCTAATTACAACTTACGTAACTCACATAATATATCTACTCCCAACTGAAGACTTAAAATTTCACAAGATTCGTTCTTTCCATCAACAATACATTCTTGGAATGGTCTACCAACCGCGCACCGTCCAAATCAGTTTCAAATTTTAAATCATGTATTACTCATCGAGACACTTTTGCACCATATTACTATTCATGTGGCAAAAGAAAACTAAATATTATTCATACCAAGTTACGGTATACTGTTAGCTCATTGAATTATGATTTGTATAAAGTTGGAATTAAAACAAATGCTAACTGTATGCGGTTACAATGTAGAAAACGCTTATCACTATTTATTTACATGTACATTGTATAATGAACAAAGAAATCAACTGATGTCGTCATTACAACGCATTGTAGTCACAGCATGTATTCCAATCCATCTAGAACTTTTGCTTGAGGGAAGTGCAGACCTATCAGAATGTCAAAATAGACAATTATTCATTTCAGTACATACTTATATTAGTGAAACAAAACGATCTGTTAAGCATTATTATGTCATTCTGTTTCTCTTTATATCTTCTTACTCTGTTCTTGTTCACTTTCTGTCGTGTTGCTCGTATATATGTAAATCAATCTTGTACATAATAAGGAGAGGGTATTTTAAGTTTGATAACTTGTTCCCAATCCTTTTCCTTGAGAATAAAATATGTTTAAACCAAACCAAACGTTACTTAACCCCTCTTGGAAAAACTACAATTCTCAAATCACTGATACTACCAAAACTAAAACACTTATCACATCCTAACCCTGCAGAAGCAATAATTGAGAAATTTGAAATAAAATGTTTCATATGGGGAAACAAATCAGACAAAGTAAAACGAACTCAATTATTATGTCATAAAGAAGATGGTGGAATAAAATGCCCCAAAATAAGAGAAATGATTTATGCCCAGAAAATAACTATGATAAGACGCGCCAAGTCAAAGTGGCGAAACTTATTCTTTAAAAATACCCTAACAATCAAAGAATACAGTGTATATGAAATAGTGAGTCAAGATCATGAGATGCATACACTTTCTTCTATAAGCAATCTTTTTTACAGAGATCTTGTAAAAACGCTGGTGGATGTTCATAAATGGACTGAACAAAGATGATTTAACTAACAACGATATAATGTCTCAACCAGTCTGGGTAAACGATAACATAAAGGTGGGTAAAAAAGCGATTTTTATGAAAATACTCTTTCACAGAGGCATACGATCCGTAAATGACTATGACCGTGTTTCTTGACTACACCCAACGAAAACATAATAAAACAATAACAAAATATCACATATTTAACAGAAGGATACAACACAGAACGCCAGATTTCAAAGATATCAAACTGGAGCTTAAAAGATATGCAGCAACTTTGAACTCAAATGTTAATATGTTTTGGTCAAGTTGTCACCTGCTTTTTAGATGATTTACTAATAAATGTTACTTGTATGAATAGTGTATGTGCAACTCATGTAAAATGCAACAAACAAAAAAGTATTAAAAAAAATAATGATTATGTTGTTTTTCATCTATTTTAACGCATGTAATCGTAAAATTATGAAAATACAATGACACTGGTATTTCAGAATGCTAACCTATGGTTGTGCTCTTATATTTGTATTTATCACTGATCAGTGTATATATGTTATCATTATAAGGATGCGTGTTTAGTATATAACTATAGTCTGTTTGTCCTGAAAATGTATCGATGAATTCCAAGTTTAACAGAAAATTAAATCAATTACGGTGAAATTACGAAATTACGAACCTTCATCGTTTTACATTGCCAAATAGGCATTCAATTTAATTTTATTTAACTTAGGTGAAAAGTTGTTTAAGAAACGGTCATAGTTAGAAGTGGCTGTTATTGGTTTGTATGACAAAGTGGTATGCATAGTGTCTGCAACATCGGGAACATATAGGGACATTTTTAAAATATTTACTAATAATTTGAACCTTTAAATGTATTACCTTTAAATGTACGACTCCTTTTTAAACGCCTGGTTGCATCTTCGAAATTCATTTTTGACTGAGCTTGTACGTTGTATCGAAAATTCAATATTGTGAGATGTCAACTACGGTACCATGTCTCGATTCTGACAGTATTAGGTATATATTTGCTGTAACTCCTGATGACAATCTGATGTCCAGTATGACTGATTCTCGCCCATGTGTCATTTTGGTTCAGAAGACCCGAACCCATTAATTTTATCACGTTTCCTTTTTTATTATTTCAATAATAAGTTATCCTTAATTAAGCAATGTGTATTTCAAACTGAATTTAAAAGCTTCTGTCAAGTAATATGCCTTTTCAGACGTACTACTATTCTACTTGGATAACCAAATATGGATTAATCATTGTTTTCGTCATCAACGACTGTTCTGTTTGGATGTAAGATCGCAATCTCAATTAAATAATTTTGTTAAATAAAAGAAGTTGATAATCAATCAATATCATTGTCTTCTAAATAAATTGATACAAATATAAATTAAAAGTAATATATAATACGGTTTCATACAAATTCACTTTGACAGCCTTCTAGATTCCAAGCTTTGTTGGCTTTGAGACGACCCCTTCTTTTGAAAATTTCATTTGGTCGTATTTACTATAAAAGTGGTTTATCGATTTTAGTGTTGATCTCTTAATCATTAAGGGTCTTTTTCTCATGAAAATACAATCGTCTGATTGGCTCAGAAAGTAGGTTGAGTTCTAAATATTTAAGCACCCTCAATCTATCAGGGCTGGATGTACCGATCTCCTAGAAAGTTCTCATCAAGAAGTTATCTGCTCGAGTCAGAAAACATAAACCAATCAAAAAGCTTGGTACGGACTGATGAAGGCGTGTGCCTTAGTAGAATGCAGATTTAACCATTTATTAAGGCAAACTAGACATATGAATGACTCAAAACTCCAATGTGAAAACAAGGCATATGGATTTACTGAAATGGGTTTGAAGAAAAACTCACTTACATCTGCATGTGACGAGCGATTGCCTCGTTATCGTACCGTACTTACATGTGCTGCACACGCACGATGTCCTTATTTACTCGCATCGTGTAAGTGCGATCAACCCGATTTCAGACACCATGGGGGTGGGGGTACAGTGCGACTTTCTGAGGTTCTCTCTCTGTGCTGTTGCCTCAAGATGCCGCCCATTCAACGCAGACTCCAGGTTCTGATGCTACAAGAGCAGCTTCAAATGGCAGCACATACTTACTGCAGAAATCAGTGGGCATAACGTACGTTGTAAGAGCAGAAAACGTGCCTACTGGGCACTGGTACTGTGAGTGCTGCGAGCTCATTTGACAGTTGAAATGGGGTAGTGCCGAGAGGAAGAACGGACGACGCACTGAAGACGCTCTTACGCACGTCGTTTGTGGAGTATGTGACCATGTGAACAAACTTACAACACTCACGGTTTTCCGTAGAGTGCACGTACAGGAGCCGAAATGGCGGAAAGTATGCAGCTCAAACGCAGCGAATGTTCTCCATGCACTAAAAGTGCTAGGGTGTGCCTGCATGTTCCCAATTCCTTACGGTGTTGGTACGGCTACCACTATTTTACCAACGTGTTTTTGCTCATAGACAACACGCACTTAAGTACGGCGGGTGATGAAAAGTGGCATTATTGACCTTGTGAACGTGATCTGGCGTCACTGCTTGTGTATCTTAGGTATTGTTGATCAAGCGTTTGCGATCACAGTCAGCAACACTTATGTATTTCACTGTGTGTTGTATCGCTCTTTAAACTACAGAAAATGCAGTGAGATGAGAATTACCTTAGAGATAAGACATATATGACGCTTGGTTTATCTGTACCTTTTTCTGCAGACATCTTGAGCTATGTTTCGTTGTATATTCTTATTTCCTGCGATCTTTTACATGGGTAAGTGCCTTTCTTATAAAACTTAAATACATTCATTTCATAATTGTCTAAACTTGTTACCGAAGTGGATTTACATTTGCCATCGCAAATAATGAATATACAGTCATGTTGACCCGAGTATGTGGTGTACATGTTGACCCGAGTATATGTGTAAGATTCCACTGAGTATTCAGTAAATTGGAGCTAACGTACAACCGTCATACAAAATACTTTGTTTCATTTGACGTTAAAACATATAGAAACATCTAAACTGTGGTGGCAATGCAGGAATCTCAACAGAGCAGTCACAACCATTGTACTATATTTGGTAGGCAACATTTTATCTTGTCTGTTTCAGAAAATTTGTTTTATGTGATTTGATTAATTATAATATATTAGCCTGATGCCAATGACAAGGCAAGACCATACTCAAATATAAGCAAACGATGCAGCCTTTGCATACAGGAAAAATTCATTATCATTTGCAAACCAGATATGGCAACCCTTAATAAACGAAATGAATTGGTGAACACATGCAGGCACAACAACAAATTCTTAATCAAAAACAGCCTCAAACACACCACTGATCAAAAACGCAGCAACCCCAAACACTCTAAAACACATCGCCAAAACACAGCCCAAGCTCCCCAATCAGTCTCCAGACACAAGCGTGCATGTAACAAAAGTGGCCAAAACACCTAACAAGCTATCACTTGAAAATTGCTGCCATGCAGTATGAAACAAATTTGTAGTGATCATTGATATTGTAGCAAAACTACTTTTGCAACAAAATATATCCAGCTCCATTTTTATAAATGTCGAGCACTCTTCATCCTTATAAGGTCAAACTGCAAAAAACCTTTCTGGTTTTTGTATTTTGCTTATATATATATATTATAGATTATAGATTCATCTACAGCTTTATTTCTCACCCTTTTCGGTCTTTTCGCCGTCAGGTTTCTTACACTGGCAAGTTGAAAATGCTGATCAAAAGGCTTCTATTGAAACTTATTTCCACTTCGTCAGGAAAACAATCGCTGCTGAAACTCATCACACACAAGCTTGGTTTTACAGAACGACCTGATTGGCTAATTAGAGAAGTCTTATAGCAACCAAGGGAGCTTATAGAATGATCAGACAAAGGTAGAATGAATCCAGGGTATGAGAAGAGATATTCCTTTGAGGTCATCGAGATACGTGTGACATAATGATTAACATGTCTACGTTAGTTAAAAAAGTTAATGTTGCTTTTAGTCCGAAATGAAGTCAATGGACTTTTGTTGTCGACAATCACGTGACGAACTTTTGAGCAAAACGGGTCGCTAGTATGTGCGTTTGTAATACATACTTGGATTTATGTTTGTAGTTAGAGCTAACGACTGTCCTGAGGGGTGGACGAATGTGGACAATTTCTGTATGGTGTACATGGATAAGCCGCAAACATGGGCCCTTGCATCGGTAGCTAGACCAACATCTTTTCTATGTTAAATTGAATACGTAATACTATTGCTTATAACAAAGGCAAGTGTTGAGACAGAATTTCAAACAAGGATTATCTGACAAAACAATCGCTTAAGTTTATTTGTTTCACTTTATTTTTTATACAGATGCTTTGTAACTGTGTTATAAAACCATTGTTTCACTGAATCAGTCAATGAACCAACTATATTTCCCCTCTAGAATGTACAACGTGTAAAGGTGCATTCATTGTGTTTCATAAAACTTTATTTGGCTTTAATACATTCCACCACATCATATGTGCTGTTTACAGTACAAATAAATTCACTCAGCTTGCATATTCATTCCCAATCGCCAAATATATCGCAATTACTAGTTTTCAATTAAAATCAAGTAAACATCACTATGCATGTGTAGAAACCGAAATTGCAGGACCCATTTACAAGTGCAGTCGTTATATGACCTATTGAGCTTTATTAACCCAAATTTGTCATTTTGTCTGTTATAAATAATATTCCAACATTTGACTCATTGGCGCGCGTCAATCGCGATGCATTGTCCGGTTTCCGATCAGAAATCACTACCTTCACCTTCATATTGTCAATATACTGAGTCGACTATCATCAAAACAAAGGCAAGTGTTGAAACTGAGAATTACAACCGAGGGTTTTTCGGACAAAACAGATATAAACCCAAGTTGTTTAAAGTTTTAACTTGTTTAAACAATATATTCAACAAAGCGATTCCCCAGCCATAATGTACTTGTTTACACTTGCAGACCATCTGCCAAACTGAAGGTGGATACCTAGCTTCTCTACAGTCGGAATTGAAAAACAAGCTCGCTTTCGACTATCTTAGACAGTTGAATGGTAAGTTGTTTCTTCAAATGACAAAATGCGTTAACGACGATGCATTCGAACCAAGGATACGGAACTAGGGAACCCTGAGTGATACTGCTCTGATTACATACAGGTCATATCAGTAGCTTTATGAATTTTTCAGTAAAACAATCAGTCTGGCTGTCCGGAACTGACGCCCACACTGAAGGACACTGGATGTGGACACCGAGTGACCAGTTGATGACCTTCCAGTTCTGGGGTCGTAGCCATAGCGACAATGACAACAACAATGATTGTTTGGTGATGGACATGTCCCAGCACCATTGGGCGGATAGAGACTGCTACAATGCAAAATATCCCTATTTGTGCGAGAAGTCTGTATCCGACAAAACCACCGTTATCGGATGAGTTAGACTAAATAAAGTTTTGAAGGCGCAGTAGCACGTTTTTTACATTGTATTTTATGTAGATACCTAGCTTCTCACACAGTCGGAATTGAAAAACAAGCTCGCTTTCGACTATATTAGACAGTTGAATGGTAAGTTGTTTCTTCAAATGACAAAATGAGTTAACGACGATGCACACGAACCAACCACACTTTCGAAAAGGGTTAAGGCAGGGAGCGAAATGACGTGAGTCATCAAGTGGAACCATGAGTGATACTGCACTAGACAGACTATATATCATTTAGTATCCACACCTTATTGAATATAGAACAGTTCTCTGCCGTAGTTATTAAGCCTCCGGGAGATGGGTAATGTTTTAGATCCTCTGTGAAATTGAAATATTTCCTTCAATTGTAGATATTGACACAACGTCTAACCATAACAAATGTTTCACAAACCGTGAGCGCTCTATGAACATTTTCGAAAACAAGGCTCACTATCGAATATCTCCGACACGAAAATGGTAAGCTGTTTTAAAATGGCAATTACAGACAATCCAAACAAGAATACCTTTGAAACTATAATATATATACAATATTTCTGCTGGAGGAAGTAGCTTCGAAGGCGTTTTATAGGGACATGATTGAGTGAAGGAGTATCTGCAATTTCTTAAACCAGAGGATAATGTTCATGTCTGTTGAAGTACACTTGTTGAAATAGCTTTTTCAAAACTTTTTTTTAGCGATAATTGGCATTCAATTTAAAATATCTTAAAGTGGAATAATTTTACTGCAGGACGTCATAAAACAAGTAAAAAACCCGTCTTGACTCTATTATTTCGACTAGTTTAGTATATTGGTGATACTGCACTGAGTACATGTAGAACAGCTCTTTTCAGCAGTTACCGAGCCTCGGGGAGAAGGGTAATGTAGTTCCTTTTGTTTTTAAATTTTTAGATATTTAAAGGATGTTTAATCATTTAGGTACTTTACAAACTGAGCGATCTATGACCATTTTAGTAAACACCTCAGTCTGGCTGTCCGGAACTGATGCCCACACTGAAGGACACTGGATGTGGACACCGCGTGACCAGCTGATGACCTTCCAGTTCTGGGGCCCTAACCATGACGACAGCGACAACGATAGTGATTGTCTGGTTATGGACATGCACAAGAACCACTGGGCGGATAGAAACTGCTACATTGAAGAGTATCCTTATTTGTGCGAGAAACATGAACAAGATACAAGCACCGTTATTGGATGAATTTGTCAAAATGAACTTTTAATGGTAAAGTATGTGTATTGGTTCTTTGAATATCAACACAGTTACATTATTTAATAAACTATACTTAACAGTAAGGTTAGGTTTGTGCTTTGTGACCAGTCCCTTCTACTTGAATGTTGAACAATACTAGGAGGACTGCTTAAAGAACAAGAACAATTTGGTATGGCGCACATTAACCGGAAAACGGCTATCTGTCCATTTGTGCATTATAGCTGTTAATAACACTATGTTAAATACAGATCCGAGCATCACAATTTTGTCAAAATATTGGTTTTCGAACTGGCTTTGATATTACAGAATTTCGTTCACCTTTAGATGTGATATTTTCAGGTTAATTTAATTGTTCACATTGAAACAGCATAACAGTTCATAACATGTTCCATCAAAGATTCAGGGGCAATTACTACGTACAATATCGAAACTGACATTCGGACTGGGTGAAGAGTATCCTCAGGACGACCTGCATGCTAAATTTCATTTTACTCAAATGTAATATTTTCCGGGAAAACTTGTCTCCAACCGAGTATCACAAGAGTTATAAGTATCAATTTCAATTACATATTCAAGGGAAATAACTCCATAAAAATGATATTTCGGAACTGGCTTTCGAACTCAGTTGACAGTATCATCAGGCCTACCTGCTTAATTTCATTCACCTAAATGTAATAGTTTTAAGCTGCGTTTACATGCCACCTATTTGCCACCAGGGGTGAGATCCCTCTGTTGCCACAAAGAAAGGTAACAGTATTAGACGGCAAGCATCTTTGAAATCTACTCTTCACTAACAATAACACACACTAAAGACGTAAGTGATAAACAACTGATGTTTCATTTCGGCCTAGAACTTGAGATATCGTCCTTGAATAGCATATTCTTTCAATAATTGGGTTGTTTATTCAGAGTAATATAGTCCTGTGACCCATTAACTTACTGCAAACTATTGGAATTGAGATGTGCCAGTCCAGCACAGATGTTCATAAGTCAAGCACCGCCCTATTTTATATAAGCCTTTTTCTGTGAAGTAATAGCACATGATGATACTCACTTATAAGTCTTTAGAGCAATAATAAACAATTTGATAAACGAAAACATTAGTTGACTGTCTTTGAATTGCTAAAGACATAAATATAAGACTATCAAGACACGTATTTAGGTCTCCATAAACAAGTTACCTGATTTTGTAGAAGGAAAAATGATATTTGACTGCTCTTTGGTGCGTCAATGTGACTATAGATGGAAGTTGTAAACTGACTTTTAGCCAATGTGGATTAACGAAGCATTATTTCTCAAGCCAAATTTACAAAAACGTGAAACTTTTAAAACTTCTTGTTTTAAACGAAGAAACGCGTTTTTTGATCGCATGAACTCAAAATACTAAAGTTATTATTGATAAAATATCTCGATGTAAATTAATTTCCATTTGAACACCTAACCTGTGTCGGAAAGGGGCTTAAACTTTGACATTTAGGTTCTTCTTAATCTTGCATATTTGTTATGTAATTATGATTATAAGAAACAGGTTCTTTATTTTGAATTCGATATCAAATATATGGATATCGATAGATCGAGTCAGTAATGTAATCTTCATTAAGCCTTGGTTATTCTATTCCATTTGTACCCAAACGGTTCCACAACATAAAATCGTATTATCAAACTAGGTTGGTGTTTATAACTAATGCACAGGTGTGTAATATCTTCGTCACAGCTCTTTTCCTCGAGACACCTTAAAGGCGCTGTAGCACGTTTTTTGCATATAATTTTCCCCAAACTTGTCATTTACCTGTTACGTTAGAGGGTTAACCATCTCATTACTCGACCTGATTAGCCGTATCCATAGAACACGAATATCCGTAATGAAAGAAAATAGTGCCGCATATACGCAACAGTTTTGTGGAATTCTTCAGAATGAGTGGTCTATTTGTATGTTTCGAGTTTGACGGTAAGATTGTTGACCATTCCATAATTATACCATATTTAAAACTCTAATGTTAGTGTTTACGTATCGTTATATCAGTCAGATCACGTGGACTACCTTCGAACTGCCATTTTTATTTGAAGACCTGAATGGCCGCTCGAAGGAAAATGGACTCGCATGGCTTAACCGAACCATGGACATTCCTCTTTTTCTCTTCATAATTTTAATTGATTTTGGAGTATTATATAGCGATTTATAACACTTATTTACCTTTTTGTGAGAGCACTTTATGTCGTGTTATAGCGCCTTTAAAAGGGAAGGATAGTATAATAAAAAAATAAAAAAGTATGATGAACAGGATGGTACTCCTCGTTCCTATTACCAGCGTAAATAGCTTTAAACACCAAATCAACCCTTCAATGCGTCAGATCAAGTATTGATGAAAGATATTCTCACCTCACAGGTAATAAAATATACCATTCCTGTTTTTTCGATACCAACAATTAACACAGTTGAGATTTGATGGGATTTTTACCATGTTACTTCAAGTTACTTGTCTGAACCAAAGTGTATGACATAAACCAAATAGATATAGAAAATAGAAATAGAAAACTACGTTATCAGCTAACGCAACCTAATAGGATTCGGGACAAATCAAGTATGTAAGATGTAGGGGGTCTGTTTTACATATGCTACTTTCAATATTGTACTTTTGATGAAAATGTGTAATTGAGACTTGTTGGAGATAGGTTTTCTCACCACCGACTGTGACACAACAACGAGGCAGATACCAGACGAGTCAAACGAAACATTCAAATTAGAAAATAGGTCCTTAAAGATAATGTCAGATTTCTCGTTTCAAAACATCATGGAAATGCATGTTTAAAAGTAAACAAGTAACGAACTTGTATAACAAACTTGTCATGTAATTTAACAAGTAAGCAAACTACACTCGCGGGCAAAGGAAAGTATAGGTACAACAACGCAAAATAGTATACAAAATTATTTATCAACGAGTGATGGACACGACTGAAACATTGTAACGCCATGTCTATAAAAGCCAACTAAATTTAATTTATATTTTTGAAACATAATCTGTTCATAGTTCTTAACCTGGTGAGACAGGAGACTGAAATATTGCTTTCTTGCTTGTTTTATGACATCATACAGCAACGGTGCGTCATCGATGTAAAGTCAAAGAGGGTTCATTATGCCAACAACATCTTACATAGTTTCCACATTTCAACAACAAGTTACCTTCAATACCAAAGTACCTTAAAGTTTCAAATAGCAATTTCAGCACCTCATGTGTGTTTGAACAGACATAAAATATTAGGTATCACACTCTCATGAATGAAATTGTGTATATCTCTTTAAGAGTTATATCCTCATTACAAAGATTCACTATCGACTTTATCCGACAGGAATATTTTGCGTTTGACTCTGTTGAAAATATGACATACCTTATTTTGCTCGTGAGTGTGTATTTCAAAATAAACATACTATGATCCCCAAAAATAGAGGACACCCCAGACTAGTACAGTATGTAACTTTAAACATTTCAAATTTAAGTATGAGTCTATCAACACCAACGCTCAAGAAACGAGCTCTATGAAAGATTGAAAATTATTCGTCTAAGAAATTTGAAATAATCTGAGACCTCTGTGTATTCACAGGGGCGTGTATCGCTTAGAAACAGCGTTTGAAAGACATTTACCTTTATAGACCCTACCCTATTACTATATAAAAGGAAAGGGGTGTAACGACGAAACCACCCAATGATCATCCAAAGTCATATTTCGCATCAAAAACATTAGATGACTACGATACGAAATCGGCGGCTTACCAACATCACCTTCGGTACAATGAACTGTATAAAGCTTGGTGGAGCTCAGCCTTAAAGGCACTATTGCAGGCCAATTGTTTTAAAATATAAATAATGCACGGATAATGCACATCTCTCGATATTACAAACGATCTACCCGTATGTAATGTGTTATACTAGTTATCTGGAAAATGTGTACTACGTATTCAGGTTTAGAGTTAACTTTAAAAGACCGGAAGTATATATATTCTTTAGTCAGGAGTGGGCCATCTGCCCTATGTACAACATGGTCCATAGAAAACAATAACAATCATACAAGAAGGATTTCTAGCCGGAGATTTGTTGCTTGAAATATGAAGGATGCTAAATTTATTATGGTAGTTTCGCGTTGAGACGGCATGAGTATATTGAACTTATACATTGTCGGGAATTCATAATATTTAACTGGTATATATTGTTGTCGAAGATTATGACAAGTTTCACAAATTAGCAAAAAATTATACTCTGTCTCAACGTGTCCAGAGTTACAAACCTTACAAAGTCTATCATGTATTGGAATATCCAAATACCTGCCAGTCTCAACGGCTACTTTATGTGAGCTACAGCGAAACTGTGAAAGAGCAATTCTAAGTTTATTTATGGTTATAGCAGTAAGATAAAACTCAGGTTGGAAAACATTCTTAAACATGGAGTAGGTGTAATATTAATACGGCTATTAAAAAGTTTGTCATGCCACTCCACGAAACGAAATCAAACTTTTGTCTTTCCCAGATGTAATCGAAGCCGAAGACCGGAAGTAACCAATGCAACATTGCATTAAATACACGTGAACTACAATATCAGCGTTATTTAAAAAATTGCACACAATCTGGAGACCAGTAACGGCAGTCGCTATCGTTAATGTAAAAACATGCTTACACTGCGTATTACCATAAAGATACTCCTTAATGAAGACTATCCAATTTGTTTGGTCATTTAAGAGAATAAAGTATAAGCCGAATATAATCCTAGTTCAGCCGTTTTCTACACTATACATATACTAACTTTTTAATTATTGACTGCAGGTCAATTGTAAATAATAATAAGTAATTTTTTTACACCGAAAGGAAGCTAAAGTGAGTTTATATGCCATCGTATGAGCTAAATAGCTTACTGGAATGCGAAAAGCGTGTACTTGTGCATTTTAGATGTTCCTTGCTGCAGGCTTTATATCAATCCGAAGGAGTTGACGTATGCGCCATATATGCATGCGATTAAAGTGTGTGACGAAGTTCCCTGATTCATGAAAAATAGAGACATGGGATCTGTAGCTCATCAGGGAATCATTGATTTATTATCTAAGTTTGAATATTTAAGTTATCTCAAGTAATACACCGTTAACAAGCAAATAATAGGTTTTTAGATTGTGACCCTTGTGACTCACAATTTGAGTCACAGGGTCACCAAATCTACAACTTAGAATCCCCATTGGCCAAGGAGTATGCACACAACTTTTCAGTTCACCGGGCCTTTTTGAACTCGGGAAGAACATGAAAATAGCTTTTTAAGGAAGTGACCCCTGTGACCCTATTTGAAGTCGCGGGGTCACGAAATCTACAATTTAGAATCCCCATTGACCAAGGAGTCTGCACACCTCTTTTCAGCTTCCTGGACCTTTTGGAACTGGAGAGGAAGATGAAAATAGGTTTTTAAGGATGTGCCCCTGTGACCCAATTTGGGGTCAAGGGGTCACGAAATGTACAATTTAGAATCCCCATTGACCAAAGAGTCTACACATAACGTTTCAGCTCTCTAGCTCTCTCTCTCTCTCAGTGGTCCCCGAATCAGAAATCATTTCACATGATGCAATTAGTATCTACATACAATTTTATGTTATTGAGAAATGATGAGTTAAAAATATTGAACCTATTTTCAATCAAAAAACTGTATGCGTGCGTGTAATGAAAATGTTACCTATTCGATTCAAAGAGTTCAAATTCAATAGTAAGTGTATGCAAATTGCATAAATTTTACATCATTATGTTCAGAATATCGTAACCTAAAAGAAAGTATACATTGGATATATTCTTGTTAGAAAATAATGGCTTACTTCCGAAAATATCGGCAAATGAAAACATCAATCGATTACTTTTTGTAAAATCCGTGAAAATAAACAAAGAATTTCACTTTTTAGAATCTCACAATCTTCCAAAAATAAATAAAAATTTATCTGTGTATGTTTGTTAATTCTTGTTTCCAAACATAGCAATATATTCAACAGCAGTGCCATATCGGTAATTTTTTCAAGTCACCCCATGGTAAATTTCCCGCTAATTCTTACTTGTAACCGAATGCCAAGTCGCCGCTGTATCTATTTTTAGAAATGGTCGTCGATCTGACCATAGAGTGTCATAAAGTGTTAAAATTAAACAAATTGACACTAAAAACGACGTTGTTTTTATAAAAGTCACTAATAAAAAAATGTGTTTGTAATAATTATCATTTCATCAGTTCGTAGAGTCAGTGTTCTTGACCCGATTAATTATAACCTCGCTACGAAGTAAGTGGGGGTATATAGCGGTCATTCCGTCCGTCCTTCCGTCCGGTCAATTTTCTCAAAAACCGTCAAAGGTACATCAACCAAACTTTGTACAGTTGTTAACCATGTTCTTCCGATCGCGCACAGACATTTTTCAATTTTCTGAGATTTAAATCTTTTGTCGTTTCCATGGAAACGTCTATTTTTCGGACTTAGTTTTATTGTGTTCAATGGGGACAAGTTTTCTCGGATACTGTTCAACCTAGGTGAATGAAATTTTGGTTGTGAGTAATCATGACCATACTCTTCATCGAGTTCGAAAACCAGTTCCGAAATATTATTTTTACGGAGTTATGGCCCTTGAATCCGAAATTGAACTTTGTACCAAAAGAGCTGTGATGCTCCAATTGGGACAAGTTTTCTCGGCAACTATTACATCTAGGTTAATGAAATTTTACATGTAGGTAGTTCAGATGTTACTCTTCATCGAGTTGACAGTCCAGTAACGAAATATTATTTTTTACTGAGTTATGAAGCCCTTGAATCTGTAATTGAACTTGGTACAAATTACCGGTGTGATGCTCTAATGGGAAAAATTAAATTACCTGAAAAATATTACATCTGGGTGAATGAAATTTTGTAAGTTCCTTAAGTTATTTTGGAAATATTATGATGCTTGAAGCTGTTTTTAAAACATAGTAACCTTCACATCTATAATTCTCAATGGACGGATAGCGGATGGCGGGGGTATGTGAGCCATGCTCACTTTTTCCTTGTTTGCATAAGTTAACACTTGCCCGGATGTGTCCGCTGACTTACGAATTTCACATGATTTACTTTTTAACTCGCATTGTCAGTGCGTTTTGTTTTAGAAAAAGTTCCAAGGCTCTAAATGCATTTTGAAAATTGTCCCCATGTTAAAAATGGACATTTGGATTCGAACTGGACCTATAATGGCTGGGCCGATTGGGCCTAAAAGCTTCGCAGTTCTATTGCCCTGCGTTCAGTAGCACGAAATTTCTCGGAATGTTCGGTAGCGTTTGCGAACACCCAATGTCAAAAGCAGTATGCCTGCCTTGAACAATGTGTTACTGAACGCAGGGCTGGTAAGTTTCCGAAACTAATTTGTGTGCTCCAGTTGTCCGCTTATCGAAACCATTATCGAAACCATATGTTACGACTAGCACCTTTATAAGGTAACTGGTGTACTGAACTATGCTGATATCTTCTTAAAAACAAACTGTTTGACATGATTTAGCACAAATGAAGATAATATTGTCCAACAATAGCCATGGGAAAGCTGCGTGTGATTGTATTATTCTTATCTTTGCGTATCAGTGACATTGCAATCTGTTCAAAACAGTCCGATATATCTTAAACTGCGCTTATATCTTTCTTGGGTCTTAAATCAACGTCATTATTCACTTTTTGTATGAATGACAAGATAAGAAAGGAGCCCGAAATGACATGTTGCACAATATGTCCTGCGAAGGCTATTTTTTTCTCAAAGTCTTCATTTATTACCAAAGTGTATACAATACATTGTAACGTTAGAGGGTAACATAACCCATTACAATGTACATGACCCGATACACCGTGTTCGTAGAAGGCGGTTATCCGTATTGGTAGAAACTGGTGCGACAAATGACATCTTTGTTGAACTCTTACGGGTACAATTCAGGTCTCAAACGATTTGGAAAGTTCAGACAGTAAGATAGTTGACCATTCCATCATGTTGCTATATTTAAGTCTCTGAGTATATGAGTATACATGTAGCTACATCAGACAGATCACGTGAACTACTTGCGAGCGGACATATTAATGTTAACGGTGTTCGGAAAAAAAGTCCTCGAAAAAAAGTCCCGGAAGATAAGTCCTAAATTTGCCTTGGAACAATAGGCCTTTCGGAAAGAGTAGGCCTAATGTTAGGTGACATATCCTAAGAAAAAACATATATCCTATCCAGACTAAACGTTTCTATAGTAAAGTACTAAAATATTACTATATAGTGTAACAAAATTGTTCGTTTGTGTTGTGCTTTACCAGTATTGATGAATGAATTCAGAATACTATGTTATACTCGTATGGTATACTCTATATTTACTATCTACTTGTATCTACTTTTTTCCGAGGACTTTTTTCCGAGGACTTAATTTCCTATAATCATGTGAACATCTCAAAATGCCCGCTCGAAGAGAATAGGACTCGCATGGCTTAATCTAACCGTGTGTATTCGTTTCAGAACTCTTGTTATTGATTACGAAGTATTGTGTAGCCATTGGTAACACTTATTTTCTTTTTTGTTAGAGCCGTTTATTTCAGTTATAACGACTTGCTACAGCGTGTTAAAAGGACGTAACTTCAAAGTCACCAATACTAAAACTAATACATTTAATGTCAGAATGAGAGTAATATCGTTTTCATTATACTTGTAATGTAAAGGTATACTCTGCATATCTGGCCAATTTGGCGAACATGTTTTAGACTTTTTAAAAGCTATAAATCTTTTCGACAAATTGTAACTTTTAACTATTCTAAATCAGTTTTAATCAAATTGTGATAATTTGCTGGTGTTTTTTACGGCCTTTGTGTCGTTATTTTTTGCTTTTGCAATTATTTTAAAATAATATTAATCAATTAACTCAAATTTCTGGCCGCTAATGGCTGCGATATTGCCGAAGCGGCGTTAAGCAATAACTCACTCACTCTGCATATGAATTAATATTATGGTATGTATAATACGTGACGTATTTAGACTCTGTTTATCCGGACTTTGTTATCCGGATACCCCGACATCCGCACGATTTTCCAGTGAAACTAATATTCTTGTTATAAACTATTTTCATTTTCATGTAATCTTCTCTCGTGTTTAACGTGCTGGCTGGTTCAAAGCGCAACTTATCGCAATTACAGATCACCTTCAGCGTGTTTCATTAAAGTGCAATCGTATTCAAACAAAATGACAGTATTTTATTTCCAAATGACATATACAAGAAGTTATGAAGAGTACAATGAGAAAAGAATTAGATTCAAATAAAATAAAACCCTTCGAACCAAAAACCCACTACTGATCGGCAAGGGTTATATCTTGATTTGATTCGTGTACATACTTATATATCTAGTGCCAGTTTAATCACTAAATTGGCTCATTTAATAACATTCTCGTGTATGCAAACATTTCAAAGATTCTAGTTTTCCTTATCGTCGCTTGTATGAGACGAAGTAAATAGGGCACTGTGGTCCTAACCAAATTATACCGCCTCTGATTTATCACAGTAGCCTATCAGATAAGAATATTGCGTTAAGTTATATATACACAAGGGGAAAAAGTATCTTAACGCAGACATCAAAGTTACATAAACAGATAATACAATGTCGTATGGAAGAATAAGAAACGATGATCTACCAGCAATGAAGTGAGACTGAAATTAAATTAACGTTTCACTCCTTTTAGATGTTTTTTTGGATATACTGGAAGTCCAGTACCGTATTCACGTGTAATGCATTTTTCTTAAGAATGGCAGATTATTACCTCTTCGAAAATCATACTATCGTAATCAATTGAGCATAAAATCAAGACATTATACACTTTCAATTGACTATTAAGACGATTATAATATACCCATGTTAACAATGTCGCAATCAGAGCGGCGGTCCGCTTTGAAGACAATCCTTGAGTGACCCGCTCCGTGGAGCGTCAGTTATTAATTAATGATGATTTTTACTGCCGCTAGATGAATTTATGAGGCGTGTTAAATCGCAAAAAAACACATATTTATGCAATAATAATGTAATTGTCATCTGCGGAATAACCTAGTTAGATACCTAAACATTCGATATATGGACAATTTAAGTTGTTTTATTGAAGGTTTGTTTGTGATATTAACAATCAAAATGTTGAATTATGACTACAGACGATAATTAGATTATAGTGACGTCACTGGAGTCATCGCTTCAGGGTCCTCACCCCCGCAGATTTTCATTCTGACCGCCGGGGCCGGGCTCAGTTAGGCGCTTTTTTTCTTCTTTTTTTTAAAAAACATATACAGTATAAGTAATTTATGGGCCGATTTCAGAAATTTAAAATCGAGCAAATGTCAAATTGAAATTCAATGTTAATGAATCCAAATGTGACCATATGGCATGACATCTAACCTTTACACCATAGGTGATATTTTTAGCAATTGATTTTTGTGAGAAGTCAACAGTCAAAGCAGTATGAACGTTCAAAGATACAATATTTTGAAAATGTCAAATTCAATAGAGGTTAAACAAATGATCAAATCTGGTCAGTATGGAATGTATGACTGTATATGTCTCGCCATAAGGAGGTAGATTGTCTTTCAATATAAATGTTACACTCAAAAGAATTCAAATGGATCACATCCCTGTGATTATAGACTCTTTGCCAATAAAACTGACAAAATTGTTGAAATTTTATACAAAACTTTAACCATCGATAAGTTCCTCGTTTATCACGATAGAAAAATGCTTTATGGTTGACTTTATGGTAAACTTCATGATAAGAATGCTGATTTCAAGAACTGAAAATTACATTTAATGATGTTGTTTGAATTCAAGAACAAGAGTTATTTCACACGTTTATCAATAAAACCCTGAACCTAGAATTGATTTTCAACTAACAAAATAGTCACTACATTCTTCACAGAACGATTGATTCATTCAGTTATTTGAAGTTAAATATGTCCAAGCACCTCATCTTAGTCTCTAAAGCAAGATGTTAGATTTCTATTTTCAATGTGTATACCAGGGAATATGTAGAGCAGAACTACATGCAATTTTGTAATTTTGTGTATGATTTTTGTAGTGTCTTATCAGGGGTCAGTTGGCCACAAAAGCAACAGTTTATAATCTACATAAGCTTAGCAGTCTGTACGTTAGATTTCAGCTTCATAGAGCCTTTCTGTGGCAGAAGACGAACATATGGTTCTTTATGAAAATACATGTTGTATAGTAATATATATGAAACTGTAGGGTAGGGGTGGTCGTGCGCCATGCTCATGTTTTGCTTGTTGAGCCAGGAAACTAGTGTAATAATGTTCGGGCACATGTGAAGATCCATAATGGCTGATCGATAAGTACATGTAGGTATATATTTTTGTATAATATAATTTTGGCGCCTGTGGCACCCTACCAAAATGTTAAAAGATGGATGTCACTTCCTGGCCACTCTGCATTATGAAGTGTACCTGAACTCGGGCGGGACGTACGTGCTTTAAGTCCAACACGATTATCTTCCATTCCTATAAAACAGCGTTCAGTTGACAAATATCTTATATTTCCCATATTTTCTGTAGCTACAGTCCGGGGTTGTAGGTCAAAGTCTAAGTTCCGTATTGTATTCATGCCTACGGACCATATACATTTGAGTTACCTGCATTATTAATCAACAATTCATTAACAACTTAAATTGATAGAGCCCACTCATCGACTCGGTGGACCTGAGTTCAATTCCCGGTTGTAGGGAGCGTTTACTATCTCATGTATGGAATTAGCATCAAAATAAAAAAAAATCGAATGTTGTGGCACAGCATCGTGACAAGAACTGAGGGGACAAAACGAATTTCTTTTATGTTTTATCTAACTGTGGACAACACAGATTCATTGTTGTCATTTAAAAGGTAGGTATGTCAATAGATTTTACAACCGCTTCATTCGGTCTATTAAGGTAGATCTCAAAAACCTCGAGGAGACACACACACCTGTATATTATCACCCTAACGCATAATGTTTTCTGATACAACATTAAAGTTTAAACATTATCTGAAATGAAAGAGACATTCTAAAACAATATTTCTTGTAATGTCAAGTGTGCGTACATGAATGAAGATTTTCAGTTATTTTTTTCGGAAACGCAGTTTCATCCTTCAGAGGTTAGTCCAGTCTTGACGTTATGGTATTTACTGAAGTATAGTGATACGAGTCAAGAGTATATCACTCAAACTCAGGGGCAAAAGAAGCACTGACTTCTAATTTTCTAGTTTGATAAAAAAAACATATGGAAAGGTTTGTATATGATTTTATTTGAAAGAATGTGGGTTTGGGGCACATGTGTACAACTGATACAATATGAAGACAATCGTGTTTTTCCTGAGAACTCTCACGGCGTCAATTTGTTACTCCAAACTTTCCAAATGTTGACTAACCTAAAAGGCTTGTTTTCTTATTTACTACTGCAAAAGGCTTATGTTCAAACTTGACTTATAATTTATTTAATTTAGCTTTTAGTTATTGACTTCTGTTTAAATATGTTGGATATTCGTGTGCTGTTAAAGCAAAATTTCAGTGACGATATTAGTAACTTTCAGTCAAATTCTTGCAACGAGCGCAATTAGCATCTACGTGGAATCGGCACATTACACGACTTGACCAGCCACAGAACGATCTGTTTGATTGTACCACTTATACATGAAATGGCCTTAAAGAGGTAGCTTTTTTGTAATTGCATTTTATTCATTTTTAAACGAAATAGATTATTGCTTTCTACACTTGTGTGTGCTGATCAGAAGCATTAAAGACATTATGTATACCATATATTAGTATGTTTACATATATAAGATCCTATCTTCCTAACCTGATTATATACCATCTTAATTAATCTGCGTTCAAGGCGATATAAACATCAATCTCATTAAAATCTAATCGAATAAAGGACACCGCGTCGAGAATAGAAATGAGATCAGATTATCTACCTATGCTGAATAACGTGTCTGCAAGCGGGTGTATTCACAGACACAACCAATGACGTGCAGTACTCTGATGGAGAAGGCAGCTCGGTACGAATTTTCACGTTCGATATGATTTTAATGAGTTTGATACAAACCTATGTAATCAGCATAAAGATCGACATTGATTAAGCAAACACTTGTTTGTCCTTTACATCTGTGTTAAACATATCGACATATTAGAAAATAACTAAGTACACCTGAGTTCATACCATAAGATTCACTGATGCGTGTAAGAGTAGTATTTGCTCGAAATGAATTATTTGATTAAAACTGCAAATAACACTTCGTTTGATGTTGAAATAATGAGGACAATTGTGAAATATACTGACTCGGGGAGAAAGGACCCTATTAGTTTCGACCTGCAGAAATTGAAACGTTCATTAACAAATGTAGAACTGGGTGATTTATAACATAAAGAGACAATTTTCAATAACATATTAAAAAGGAAGGTCTTACTCTTAGAGTGTGGGTTCGAATCCAACAAGATGCTCGTCCGAAAAAGTACCAAACAAATTACTATTACAGGTAGTGTTGTCCTAAATTAACAATTTTATATTTGTTCACTATTCAAATAGAATTTACAGGTATTTCATATCCCAATGTATGGAAAATGTGTTAGCATAATGACAAAAAGACAAATTGTCCGATTCATTTGGCGTGTCTTTTAAGCATCAACAACACTACCTTTGTGGTTATGTAAGAAACAATTCTGAACGAGTGAAGACCTACACAAACTACGATATAAGACAATGAGTGTCACCGGTATTGAAGTGAACACCAACAGAAAATAATTCCATCTGATCGCAGGTAATGCAAAACTGATATATAAATCATATACTGATATATAAATCATGCGAACTGGAAAATCTATGACAGTTAATGACAATTATTGTCGATATATTTGTTTTAACTAAGAACGTTCATGCTGTGTCATAAACCAAACAAAAGTCCTATTTGCTTCTCATATCTCACATATTGTTGGAGATGCAAAACACCTCATTTTAAAGTGGCGTTTTATAGAGACAAGATGTGAAAATGTTTGAATCGTATGAATACTCGTTGTTTAACTAATCTATCATTTTTGTAGCAATTATTTTTTATTGCCGGAAAATTTATCTCAAGTGAAGGCAAATGAAGTGAAAGACACATATTCTGTACACAAAGTATTTGATAAAGAATTCATGAAAGGGTTATATGTGTAACTCCATTACTTAATTCGCCGTTTTAAAGAAATAACCAGCTCATCTGTTAAGGATAAGTTATAAATTATCCTGATTCAGCAAAACTGCATTCATAAAGGATATTTGTCATTTCAATTGGAAAAATTAGTTCATCAACAACTCAAATATGTAGATTATAGAGGCGGCAAGGGACAACCCGGACCGGCTATGTAGGCTATTAAAATACGTGTGATTTAAACAGTGTCTATCCGATCATATCGGTTAGAATGTAATTTGATGAGTTTGTACAGCACAATGCCCAACCGGGAATATCCCTTCAAATTTCGTTTCAATAAATAATCCATTGTCGTACTGTAATCTTAAACAAGGCGGACAAGTTGAACAAGAGCAGAACGTGGCATGTAGAAAGATAAATACTGCGCAGCTGTTGGAATGGTTACAGTGAAGACATGTGTGATGTGGCAGTGTCAGCATGTCGAGGACAACATTACAAGGACTCATTGTCAGGACGGGCGCTGGGAACGCGACACATTTGATTAAACCTGGAATCTGTTCCACAGGAACACTATAGGAACCCTGTGTTCAGCGTCGAAACTAGACCATGGTGTAGATTTCAAAATCTAAGATAATCGTAAACTGGTGTTACATGGCGTTTTTGTAAGGAAATTCAGCTTTACATTCACAATTTAAACAATTAATTACAGCGATCGTAATTCAGTATAGCGTAATAGGTATAGGTTGTTAATTAGAGGTGCACTGCCGTCTGGGGTCTAAACAAGCTTTAAGTATATATACATACACATTGTGCATATACGTATATGTGTTCATTCATCAAATTTGTATTATCCCTAGCTACATATTGTACCTATTTCCATGTAGGGCTCGCAGGTTTCACCGCAATGCAAGATCACAATTTGTCTTAGGCTTTTTTCTTTGTACGTTCTCCGGTACTGGTATACGTACTAAGAGGTTTATGTTCTAGACATATGATATATTCTAGATATATGGAAAGGTGTTGGTGTATCAAACACTTAGCTGCTTTTTAAATAAAATATTTAGATACAACATTTTCAGTCATGGTATAGTTGCGGGTAAACAGTATGTATGTCATTTATAACCGTATACTTGAAATCCTATTGAATATCAATATTGAAGATTCTTGACATAAGTCTCTTTGTTCAAACGTTTATTATCAACACTGACAATGTTTATTATTTCTACTCTTCCAAAGTCATACAGGCAACAATTCGTGCGAAATATTACGAAAACAATAAACATTGTTCTCCCTTTACGGACGCACCCTAGAGCAGGTTCGAATCCCACAGGATATCGAGTGTCTGATAAAGAAGCCAGAGAAGCACAAAGAAAACGAATGTATTTAAATAGCTGGAGGTCGCATATATAGAGCGTGGGTGACATTGTCTGGATATAAATAGTCACAAAGACGGTGACATGATTCATATCCATCAATCATCCGTGTTGTACATTTCACCCTACTAACGTGGGAGGATGGGCGTGGCACTTTCAGAACAGATCACGACTATAACCATCACAACTATACAATTAAGACTTAAATTACGTTTTGAAAGACCTTTAAGGGATGTGGGGTTTGAGGTATGATAGTATTACTTGATTAAAACAGTCACTTTGAGTTTGGTGTTAGTTTAATGAAAAGTCATATATAGTAGCTTACTTATAGACACGCCAGTTTTCCCTCTATAATTCACACTCCTATGGTCCTGTACCCCTAATTTATATCTTAACTATAAATTGAAGACAGGTATGTCAAGAAAATCTGTTGTTTTACACTTTGTGGACACCTTATGTTTTCGCTTTGATGAAATGCTGAATGAACAAGACAAGCTCATTGATCATATATCATGTCCATTAGCAGGATCATGGACTGACAGAAATATCTTTTTGTCAAAAGTAAGTTACAAAACATATACATATGCAAAGAAACATTCATGGATATGCATATATTAATTAAATTAATGAAACAATTATGAATCAGCTAATGATATATACTTAACAATAAAACATAACAATAGAGTAAAGAAATTAGATCACCCTTTACTACTGTCAAACCTCAGTTCATATTTCATTCAGATACAGAGAAGAGTTAAGGGCCATTAGAAAAAGAAACCTTTGTTTTTCTTTCAAACTTCCTGGTATTTATGGGAAGTCAGATTGTAGGGAATATTAGTATACCCCTGCTACGAAGTAAGCGGGGTATATAGCGATCATTCCGTCCGTCCGTCCGTCCTTCCATCCAGTCAATTTTCTCGAAAACCGTCAAAGATACATCAACCAAACTTTGTACTTTGTACCATGTTCTTCCCATCGCGCACAGACAATTTTCAGTTACCTGAGTTCGATTTTTGTGTCGTTTCCATGGAAACGTCACCTTTTGGACTTAGTTTCATTGTGTTTAATCCAGACAAGTTTTCTCGGAAACTATTGAACCAAGGTGAATGAAATTGTGGTTGTGAGTACTCATGACCATACTCTTTATCGAGTTCGAAAACCAGTTCGGAAATATTATTTTCAACGGAGTTATGGCCCTTGAATCCGAAATTGAACTTAGTACCAAAAGAGCTCTGATGCTCTTGTTGGGACAATATTTTCTCGGCAACTAATACATTTAGGTGAAATTTATCATGTAGGTAGTCCAGATGATACTTTTCATCGAGGTCAAAGTCCAGAAATATTAACAGAGTTATGGCCCTTGAATCCGAAATTGAACTTGGTACAAATTACCACTGTGATGCCCTAATGGGAACAATAAAGTTACCTGAAAAATAATATTTCTAAGTGAATGAAATTTTGTAATAACAAAGCCAATTCCCAAAAATATTTTTGACAATATTATGATGCTTGAATCTGTTTTTTAAACATAGTAGGTACCTTGACATCTATAATGCTAAATGGATGTATAGCGGATAGCGGGGGTTTGTGAGCCATGCTCACTTTTTTCTTGTTCCTGTTAGTTTTTAAATAATATATTTCAAAAGAACTTGGTTGTAATCATAAATAAAAAAATATGTACAGGGATATTCCTCATTTTCATTTCCATTCAATTTACACCGCTCCCAGTATTTCTTTGACGGAATATCTACAATCATTACATTGCAAATTCACAAACTCCAGTCAGCAGCCAGAGCGCTGTTTGTTCTTCTTTTCACCCAAAAATGCCTGCTGCCCGTTTGACAAATATATTAAGCAAATGTGTTTCAATCATGTACCGGGGATGTAATTAACGTACTCATGCACAGGCGTTGACTTGCATTATGTATTTGGTAACGTAATGTAGTGCATATTAGTGTATATTATACATATTTAATGACGAAATGTCACTCATTTTGTCAATGCAATATTGGCACTATTGCACATTTCACTTCACGAGGAAGGCAGTGACACAGCTTGGTTCATTTCACGTTTATGTAGACCTAATATCCTCAGTTTGCAGGGTTGTGAGTGTTCACTTTACAGTCGTGGGGGAACCTTTGAATCTGCACGAGATGCACGTGCTATTAATTGGGTTCAACTGCATAACGTTTGTGACCTGCATGTGTAATTTAGCATGTAAGTAAAACGAAACAAATGCAAGTCGGAGTTCCTTACACTCACAAAAACGTTTATCGTATTAACTGCCCTGGAAAAGCTTGACTAATACTGAAAAGACATCACACTTGTTTTATAAAAGTCACATGACACATACACCAGTTTAACCATCTCTATGTAAATTTTAATATATAATATATAATATATATAATTATATATAAATAAATTTTGCAAAAAACGTACTACTGCTCCTTTAAGTGTTGATGTATTTCTCTCACCTGGATCAACCATTGTTACCATCAATGTGTTATGCTGTTGTAAAACATATATTTGCAACTTGTAATTGACATGCTATGTCCTATTGGCCTGTGGCCTTTTTTAATCTCTATTATCGAAAACTGTGTTGCACAGTTTATTTATGATCAAGTGATATCCCCTGGAACGTGTACTGTTGCCAGAAGAGTTGGTACAGTGCACTGTCAGGGACAGGTTTGACACCATCGAGAACCTGGCTCATGCTATGACGTCATAATCCTGATGACATCACCATAGTTAACATAACTGGACTGATCGTCGATAGTCAACAGAATTTCACCCTCGTGTCATCTCATATTATATATATCAATAGTCAAAATTAAACAGCTGATGGCGGTCAGATTAAAAGGTATGGGGTTTGACTGCAACCATTACCTCGGTAACTTTATCGCACTATATCGCCCATTGTACACTAGTACCAGCCAACGATCACAGGTTTCACTGCAGTGCATAGTCACATTGACAGTGTGGGCTTTCTCCACGTACTCAAACACGTCTGCGTGATAAACAAGTGACATACTTTGTTTTAAAGTGGCGTTAAACCCTTAACCGGGGCCAATCTCCAAAGGCAGATATTCTCTGTTTCTTTAAATGTTATGCCCAGTTTAACAGATAATCTTACACCTAAGTTTTGCTAGATTGAAAAGAATGTGAGATGTGATGTATGATGAATGCGAGGAATTTTGTAAAAATATGGATTCGGATTCGAATCCCAAATGGGATGCAATCTAGTGTTCACTTCATTGTAATCGGAAATTGTCTCGTGAAGTGTGATGTTACCTGTAAGATTAATCAATCAATACGTGTACATGGAATTTCACATCGAATATATTTCCACCATCAGAGAAGAACCTACATCAAACCTTTAATACCATGTGGTCACAGCTGAGTTTGGTGGTTCCATGAGGTAACATATAAGGGCACTTCACTCTAACGGTTATTAAATTAATACTGGACCAAAGCCTGCAACACCATTGTTGCTGTGCACACATAAAAAAGATGAAAACTTCCAGAGAAGGCTTGAAATAGCATACCATGGTTGAAACTACTTTACCTATAATGCACCGTTGCATCAAAATCTTACTGCGTGGATTACTTCCTTGGGGATTCGAACGCCGGACCTCTTGATCTTAACACGCTAACCAGTGTGATATCCCCTGTCCCGCCATCACACCTGAGTTAGAGCGCTGCATCCAGTATAGCTGTTAGTAAACATCATCTTCTCATCACACACCTGTCAACATAAGAACGCTTCAAACGAACCTAAGTCCATCCTTAGTCTTGGGTCACTCTTTTTGTTTACCGCTAGAGGGCGTAGTATCCAGTATGACGTCATAACCCCAAATCAAATACAAAACTTGATTCAAAAGCCAGTTTTTGTATAGTGGACGTGACAAGCGAGGGCGCTCCTGTGAATCATACATGTCTCTATAAGGGACAACGGCTTCGAGAGTGAGCGATATACATTGGGGATTTGAGTCTTATGTCGTGCTGTAGTTCTCTGTGTGATTATCACGATACTCATTGTGAAAGATATGTGTCACGTCGTGGAGATGTGTCAGTAAGAGAACATTTTGAATATTTTGTCAGGGGCTCTTTTTTAATGTTATTTTAGGGATAAATGACAAAAAGAAATTGAAACTAAAATACGCAGTACACGGATGTCATACGTTTTAAACCATTTGACACGAGCGAGCATAAATATACACAATGACTAAGGGAAATACTCGGGACTGCAAAGTTGGTTCGATATATTGACATATTCAACATATCCCATCTGGAAATTATGGTGTTCACTGTATTATGTTCAAGGACTTTATCAGTATGATGCTAGTGAACAGGTGTATGGATCGTGTTTCCCTTCACACCTTACTATGTACTGATAAGATGTAACAAACATATCGGTGGAATATTGAGGTCATTCATTACAAAATGATTACTTTGTAGTCGTGAGGCTTCATGTTAAGTTCGTTAAAACGATGTAATCATATATATTTACTCAATTTTCGCAATTTAATCATTTACCTTTCACAATGATACATCAAGAAAATCTTTACAAATAAATTGTATGTACCCTTTTTCTAAACATTAATAGTCTGACTATGCATTTCTAAGCATATTTGACACACTTCTGCCACAGTGTTTTTAAAACGACGCAACAGCGTCAGAAGGTTCACAATGATCAAGTTCGTCCACCTAGTTTCCTTAGGCATGGAAGTTTGACATTTCTGACAAATAGCATGGATTGAGGTAACACCCCTGTCTCACACAAGTCGCTTTATAGCGCATAAGGTATTCTCGTCATATAGCCTAGTGTCATACACATAGAAAGATTCATTTGTTTATCACGATTTGTTCTCATTAATTCATATAGTAGTTCATGCGGGGGCTTGGATATTCAAATGGAGGAAGAGGAAGTATAAGCTATTTACATATATGAATAGGTGATATACTAAGCTGGCTCAGAATGGACTCGTGGATATTTGTCAGATAGTTACACTTGTCTGAACACACGATATGTAAAATTAATTGTCATCGACTACAATAATCCTAATATGATGATTTTATTGATATTAAAAGTTTGATATCTTGACCTTGAACTCCATGTTGGACTCTCAATTATTCATCAGTTTCTCTGCTTTAAAATGAGTCATCAAACTTGTCTCTATCTTCTGTAGTTTTTTTTACAAAACATCTCCAAAGACAATGACCCTCTAAAACTGAAACAATCGCTTATTAATGGACCCCTTCATGATCTTTCTCACGATTAAGACAAAATGGTCAATATTTTCATACTGAGGTACAACATATATATTGTGCATTAATTTCCACCTAAGTAAGATTGCATGCATCAGTAATACGTTATGTTGTTCTGAATATTCAAGATCATACTAAAAAATGCTAAAATTTGGACCCCAAAACAACGTTTGCGATGTTCGGAGCTTGACTATCAACTTTTTGATAAAAGGGTTCAACAGAAACGTTGTTGTTCTTGAAATTGTCCATCCGTAGGTGTAAATTCAATTTCAATATTTTGATTTGGTTCATGATCAATAATTCTCCAAAGGATATACCCCTCGAAAATGCTCAACTTTAAAAAATTTTACTTTTTGGGGAATATGTCCAAATTGTGCCGACACTATCAATTTTTATATCATAATGATATGTTATGGAATTGTTAAGCTGGATATAATAAAAAGTTTGCAATAAATGACTTCGACATATGATCATTCGTAACAGAGCTATGCCTTTTTGAACATAGAGCTAAAAAAACGCACTTTTAAAAAAAGATGATTTTCCAGGTCCGATTACGAAAGTTCTAGGGCAAAATTCAAAATTCGGGCGTAGAACGTTTGTAACAGTTCATTAAGCTTCAAAATGAGCTATCACATTAAGCTGTATGTTGTGTCGTTATTTAGAAGAAGATTTTTGAAGACGCGTACCCTCTAAACCGCGAAAGTTCACACAATTTTCAGTTTTTTCGAAATAGCAAAAAATCTATTATTACGGCCGAAAACCACTATAAAACCACCGATGGGGAATGTTGTTGCCCACATTTTGGTGAAGGTTTTGTGAAAATATCTTGAATAATTTTCGAGCAATTGTGGTTTAAAATTTTGACTTCAAGGGCAGATTACTCACGAAAGAAGTCGAAAATCCACAATCGGCGAACGTACAGGGCAAGTTTATGTGACAGGCTATAATCTCTGAAAATGTCATGGAAATCGGATCAGCCGTTACATCACAGTGAGGCGCACCAAAAACGTACAAATAATAAGAAAAAAGGCCATAGTAATAACAATAGGTCTTCCAGACTTTCGTCTTGAAGACCTAAATATCCAGCCTAATGTTCTACGCAACCGATGAAATCGATATACATGGACAATGTGACAAAGCATTTGGTACTATACATATTTGTATGACCATCCTAATACTTTGTTAATTGTCTCAATACAACAAGTATTGTGTTGCTTCAATCTGCACTGTTTGATGTAACCATACACATATCCTGCCTCTCTGTCTGTGTCAATTTACGTGACAATAAAATGCATGAAAAAGGTCGCTATCTATACACTTATCTTTATTTTCGAAGATTTTATAAACACACAATTACATTTACACCAGGACGCACGATTGTCCTTTTCACAACAATAGATACGGATGTGTTTTTAATTTCCTTTATAGGGCTTCTGGGTTAAAAGATGCATGATAAGTTTTGCATGATATTTTATTCGGTTCTAAAATGTACCATATTACAATAGGTGCTGGTTTAGGTTTAATCTTCATACTCGACTTTCATATTCACCCCAAAATATATAAATTTATATGTTTCAATGAAAGCCAAGGAATGGTCTCATACATGTTTAGTAGCCGATAATTATGGCTCTATCTCGCGTATGTACACGTTATAAGAACTATTAAACGCTATAGAAGTAAATATGTATTCCCATCTACTTCATTAAAGTTTCCAAAATTACGTTTGACTTTATGGCTACAGCAAGCCAAGATCCATTGTCCGGTTTTCGATCATGACCACGGCTTTGAATGGTTGTATTTTCGTAATACTGAACTGATTGACCTTAAACTGGTTATGTGTAGGATAAAACAAGATACAGAGGTTATGCTTGGGATTGTAAAACCCGAGGTAAGAAAGCTGAGCGGGAAGTAAGACCGAAAGCGAAGCTTGATGTCTTACCGCCCAGAAGCTTTTAACGAGGGTTTTCAATCCC